>JALAZF010000237.1:7200000-8400000 GCA_022829125.1 Lathyrus tuberosus
TTTGGTGAATAAGAAAAAAATTAATGCGATGAAATTTTTTTGTTAAATTAAGAGCGAATTGTATCGATATTATGTGATAATAACATTTTGTGTCTTTAAAAGAAGTTAAAAATATTTTTTTCAAAAAATATTTTTTTATAAAAAGAATATTATCCATGGATATCTGTAAATATCCGCAGATATCGTAAAACTCGCGGATTACCCGCTTAATGGATATTTGCATGGATATGAGGCGGATATGGATATCATATTTATCCAATAGGGAGGATACAAATATCATAGTATCCGTCCCCATGGATATCCATTTACATCCCTACTCACAATAACAAAACTAGGTTTCTAATCCCAATAATGAAGGGACATTAAACAAAACATAACAACCTGCAACAACACTTTACCACTCACCAATACAATAACAGAAAAAACTCCATAAGAAAAGGCAAAGAAATGAGGAAGAAGAATGAAAGCAAATCAGAACAGCACCTCCGTCCAACGTGCACGCTGCATCAGAGCCGCCGCAACGAACCAACCCAGAGCTGGAAACAGTCCTACACTGCGCCACACTCACCGGAGTACGACGAAAACACCATAGCCACTGCGCAACGTCGGCTCTGAATCAACTTTTATGTTGGTTTCATTGTTTGATTTATTCATTATGCTTGGATTTGTTGTTTTGTAGGCCTTTTTGTTACTTTGAGAGAGAGAGAGAGAGAGAGAGAGAGAGAGAGAGAGATATGGAGGGAAAAGAAAGAATAAGGGAAACAGTCCTGCACTGCACTACCATTAAACCCTTTGTTTTAAAGAAAAAAGAAAATGCACATTGTCAACCAATCACAACCATGTATCAGAATAAAACATATTTTTATTTTAAAAATACTGATATTACATGGCAATTGTAAACATTTTTATTAGTTGCATGTATAAAATTGTCTTATACTGACAGTGCACTACCATTAAACCGTTTGTTTTATTTTTGTTTTATTATTATTTATTTATTTATTTATTCTTTTTATATGTATTATTGTGTAACTATGTATTAGTTTTAAAATTAGGGTTTATGTCTAATGGGCCTTGAGACCCATTCCTATTTGGTACCTTTCTAAGTTTCTATTTGCACCTATTTGGTTTTTATCTTATTTATTTAGCTTTTATTTAGATAGATTTAATTATCCATTTAATCATTTGATTTTGTACGAACAATAAAAAATATCACAAAGATATAAAAAATTAAATAGTTATTATTAATTAATTAGTTAGAATTAATTAGGATTTGATCCTTAGAATAATTAGAGGTTAACTTTAAGGTAATAGTAAGGCTAATTTTTTGGGATGAGGTTAAAGTTTGATTAATTTAATTAGGGTTTTAACTAATATTTTTTTAATTAGGGTTATAATATAATTAATTAACATATTTAAGGTTTAATATAATGAAGGGATTAATATAAAAATAATTAGATCATTATATAAATAATCATAGTCAATATGAAATTAAAATAACAAAATAGAATTAGGGATTAAAATTAATATTAGGAATTAATTTTAGAAGAATTGGGCATTAGGGATTAATTCTTAAAAATGGATTAGCACGAATAAAAAATATATAAAGGGATAATAATTAAATTGGGAAAGTTGGGGTTAATTCATGGGATAATTAGGGATACTATGGGATAAAATTTTAGGATTTCAAGGGATAAAGAATCAGGAATAAAATCAGGGATAAGGGTTTAACTACAATTGCTAAGCTATTTTTTTAAATAAATTAAGCACTACATTTTTGCAAACAATTATGGGATAATTATAAAGGATAATCAAGGGATAATTCATGGGATAAATTTTGGGATAAACTTTTAGGGTTTAAAGGGTATAAAATCAAGATAAGGGATAAAGGGATAAAAATATAGGTTTTTGTAATAATTTAATATATTATCATTATCAATTTATTTTCTATAATCAAATTAATGAGATATTTTTGCAATTAAATAAATGGGATAAAATCAACTTCACTCACCTAAACTATAAGTCCCCTTCCCTTGTGCATTGAGAGATTTAAAAAAAAAATCGAATATTTCTCCACCCCGATGTGTGAGAATCTTTCAAGGGATAAAAACAACCAACCAACCAACATTTTTTTAGAAGAACTACGGTGCTCTGATCCTTCATCTAACATGAGGGTACGTAGGCATAGAGTTGTAAACTCTAGAGAATACACAAATCAAAATATTTTTAAGGTTCCTCTTTTGTAAATATTAAAATATTTTTTTGTTAATAAGTAAATAACCAATAATTGGTAATAATAAGCAAACACATCTTAAGAACACACTAATCCTAGATTAAGAGGAGGATCCCATTTAGTACAATGGAAGTGAGGGGTGCATAGTACCTTCCTCTCACTTAACCAACTCCCGAACCTAGTCTCTCACCCCGTAATCATTAGGTTTTATCATAGTTTCCCTGTTCCTTAGGAACGAATAAATGATGATGGCGACTCTGTCATTTTGCTGGCCGTGACAGATGTCATGTTGATTTCCATTTTTGTTCATTCTCTTTGATCCCTCTAGAGCACATGATGTAGCTTTTTGCTCGTTTTGAGGTCAGCATTATTTGAGCTTTAAATGCACGGAAGAGGCTCCAACGTCCAAAGTTATAGTGAAGGGTCTACCCAAGATGCAGTTATAAAGGATCCTACATGGGAAGACCAAAAACTAAGTGTTGATGGATCAAAGGTCTTTTTCCTCTCCTACCAACACCATTAACTTCATATATCCTAAAGGACGAGTGGTCGTCCCATTGAACGCTTGTAGATTTGAGTCATCAAATGATATAAGAATTCCTCTGTCTATGCCCATTTTTTTCAAACATAGACAAGTAGAGGATATCACACGAACTTCCTACACAAAATCCGCGAGACGTCGAACTATCCTAGGGTAGCCATATTTACTAGGGGAAATAATTCATTAGAAATGCCCCTAACATTCTCAGAATCTCAAAATCCAAGAATAGGTCGGTCGGGGTTCTTGGATGATGAACTCTCTTTGTTTCTATAGATGGCCATCATTTTTGAGATTTTACTTTTGATTATCCCCTTGGAGGGGAGGTTCACCTGGGGTGCAATGTCAGTGATGGAAATAATGTACAGGCATTTACGTTTAATGATTTCTCTTTTTTTTTTTCCGTTGGGACCGGCTTCAAAAACCTTCGTAGGGTACTTGGTTTTTAAATATTCTTCTAGGTCTCGCTTACTACCCTTTACATACTCTGACCATCGGCCTTTCTTAATCACCGCTTTAATTGTGTCCTTAAGTTGGATCAATTGTCTGTGTTATGGACATGTCCTCTGAGAAAGCGACAATATTTTGATTTATCTCCCATATAAGATAACAAAGTCAGATTACCACTTTCTAGAAGTTAGTGTCGCTCCCGGGATTTTCATCCAAGTACAAACGCGAAAGTGGCACCGAAACAGAGTCACCAGTAATGTGTATTTATCCCAAGAGAGGGAAAGGAAACACTGCGTAAACCTCAAGGAAAGGAAAGAGCATGGTCTTGCGACCAAGAGAACTGGGTTCGGGAGTCGGTTACGCGTAGGGAAGGTATTAGAACCCTACGCGTCCATCGTACCCGATGGGATCCACGCTTGCTTGTCTCGATCAAAGGGTGTCGTCGACTGGAGCTCCACTGCTAGAGAATTGGAAAAGAAAGGTAGAAAGGAAGGGGTAAAAGAGAGAGAAAAAGAAACAAATGTAGGGAAAATAAAAGAAGTGTTCGAATGTGCCCTACCCCACTGCCTACGTATCTCATCGGGAACATGAGAATCAGAGCGACGTAGTTCCCCTCAACGAGGGTCACTTTGTTTGTGTTTTTTTGGGAATGGCTGACATTCTAGCTCAGGTGTTGCAGGCTCGCTGTCCGAGTGCGTTACCATCTTGCAAAAGAACGAGTAGGAACACGTTCATACGCTGAGAGTGAGTGAGATGAGAAAAGAATTCCCGAAGGAAAGACGTTATTGTTGGTTTGAAGTTTTTTTTAGAAAGAAGTGTCTTTTACAGCTATTTGCAACTTGCATTGAACTAAAGTCTTAAATATAGGAACGAATACTTTCGCGCATCATCCCAACAGGACGTACACTAGGTATCCAAGAAGAATGAGAGGAAGCCCCTCGTTCCCCACTTCCCACATATAAGGCTCAAGCGCAATACACGTTAACCTTTATTAAGTGTTTTTTACTTTTCTTTTGAGATGGGAAGAGAAACGATGCAAGGGAAATTCTAAAGGAAAACTAAGAGTCCTAATGTTATCATGCATGGATGTCCTAGGGTTAGTGAGGTTTAGGAGAAAAGACTACCTAAAACCTAATTCTAATCCTACTCTAAGCTTAATCAAAAATTAAGTTGGACTAGGTAGCTCTAAAGGGAAGGAATCCAAGACTTGGACAAGTCTTGAGATTCATGGGATGAGAAATAGTGAAAGAGAACAAAAGAGAAGGAGAAGAAGAGAGATGAAATACAATAAATGGCAGCAAGCACATTATATCATAAATGTCCAACTCAAATCAATCAACATGCTTCAAAGATCAATGCAAAACAAAATAAGTAATCATGCAAAGGTAAACATGGAAGGATGCAAGCATACTTGAATTAAATGCACAATTAAACACACATGGATTTCATATCAAAGTGAAATGAAGGAGACAAGATGAAAATGAAACAAGATCAGAACTCACATCATATCATCATCAACAATTCACATGTGCAAAAGAGGTTCACATTATGCAATATGATGCACCAAAGAAGTTACAAAGCAAAAGGGAATGATATGCATCACATAATTCAAACCATGAAGATCAAGTGAGATGAAAATCAATTAATGAACCCAAAGGGCAGTAGCATACACATTAGCATCATGCCAAGATCAAACTCAAGTCATACAAGATTAATCATCAAGCAACACATTCAAAACATGTATTAAAATTGAGAAAGACATTCACTTATCATTCATGCAAGCAAGCAAAGAAGTGTGAGGCATAAAGTGAAATGAAAATCACAATGAACCCTAAATCAAGAGGACCAAAACCTCAAGCATATCATACAAGTCAAACAAAAGGTTTCATACATGAGTGAATTCACACAAAGAAGCAATCACAAGATTAGGTTGAACATACCACAAGATTCAAGTCCAAAACAAACATCAACTAGTAAAATCAAGAACAAATTGAAAAATGATCAAATGAGGATGATTCCAAAGCCACAAGCAATCTCAAACAGAATATGATCATACCATAAAAACATCTCAAGCACCATTCCATCACAAGTAAGTAAATGCACTCAAACTAGATCATGACTCAAAGTATACCTCAATCAAACTTGCATCACAAGTAAAACTCAACCAAAAATAGCTAAGTGGCTCATTAAAATCCCCAAAAATAATCAAGCAGTAGTTAACCCAGTCAAGTAACACGTGCAAAAAGATCAAGCCAAAATTCACAAACTAAATACCTCAAACAATTAGGCAAAGATCACATAAGAAACATGGTTCAACATGAAAAAGAGAGGGACCAAAATGCAACATGAAATGAGTTTAAAAATGAAACAAAAATGTTTTTATGCAATTTAATATGTCACCTAATAAATTTAAAAAGAATGGATTAAAAATGTATTGTGGATGAAGAGAAATAAAATTTACAAGTTGGAGTGTGCAAGTGAAACAATTAAGAAAAGAAAATAAAGCAATTAATTAAAACAGATGCCAAAAATAAAATAAAATGAGAAAATAAAAAAAGGAAAAATTTATAAAACTAAAAAGAAGTTTCATGATTTTTTGTATGATTTTTAGATGCATAAAAATGATTTTAGAAATTAAATTGCAAAACAAACAAGTAATAAAAATAAAAGAAGTGAAATAAACAAAGGGGTGCAAATAGAAAGAGAAACACATTGGAAATAAGAGCAGGCCTAAAGGAGGGGGTACGAAAAGAGAGGCCCAAAGCCAAAGCCCATCAGCGAAAGTCCAGGGATCCCATGCAATTTAGGCAACAAATCCAATTTAATCCAAGCCAACCATTTAATCCAACGCATGCCAGAGGTCAAAGCAAATAATAGTCAAACATGATCAACGGTTGATATCATCTAACACACCATAACTACGTGAATACACGCACACACAATCACGTAGCAACACACCATACACCCCCACGTGACAGCTACATGCCTTCATTAATGTGCTGTTACGCTGATGCCCACACGATGCATCCCACGCGCAAGATCAAATCACCAATCCACAAATCAAATAAAACCAAAGGCTGAGATGAAATCACACTTAACACAAGTGGAGTGGCAAGCACACAATCACTAAATTAAAAAACAAAAAAAAAAAGAAAACGTGGCAGTGTGAGATCCGTTGGATCAACGTGATGGACGGACGTGATTGTCTCTTCTTCCTTTAGCCTTCACCGGACTGAACTTCCTCCAGCCGCCGGAGCTAGGGCTCCGACCACCCTCTCCGGTGAGCTGCTGCGTGATTTTTCCCAGAAATTGCAAATAGGTAGACCATTCCAACCAGAATTTCATGAGGATTACGAATATCCAAACCATTTTAACAAATAATCAACCAATAATGAGAATCGAACAAAAACAATTTTAGATCTAAAACTTTAAATCCACATTACACACAATTCACACGTCCAAATCACAAACAAAATAGATCAGAGTGATCAGTGAACATCACAGCTCATTATACACATCAAAAATTCAAGTTCTATGATGATGAAAAAATCACTAACCTGAACCTTGAAGAGCTTAAAATACGTCAAGAAATCCCTCCAAAAACTGCAGATCTACTCCTTGGAACCTCTAGATGCAACATAAAAGTTGAAGATCTTTTTCTCCCATTTCCAAAAAGTACTAGATGGTTTCCATACCATTTGTAGATGATAAGAAATCAAATAGCTTGCCCATTTGGGGGTCAGATCCCAACTTTTGACTGCCTTGTGTAGGAGATCATGCACTGTCCAATCTTCTTGGTGAACTCTCCTCTCCCTATGACTTGTGAGGGCAAATGGAGATGACACATGATGTAAGAGGTCATTGAGGCTTATGAGAAACACTTGGTCTTCTCCTTTAGCTTTGGATGATGAACACCTTGGATTACCTGATCACATGCCCTTATGCAAGATGCTTGATGTTTTGTTTTTCTATGCTTGAGTGCAATGCAATGCAATGAAAGCTCGAACTAGAAGACATGAAGAAAAGAGAGGGCAAATTTTGGGGTATTACAGCTGCCCCTATTCAATCACTATAGACCTGAACGGATGATAGCGATTGCTGTCATACTTTTAAGGTTTGGAGAGATTGAATACCGACAATAACCCAAAAATTTGCACTCTGCAGGGAAGAAGAAAAGGGATAAACCCAACCAAACGAACTCTGCTTGAAGAAAACTCTGGTGATGAATAAAACCACTGAAGAGATGTCTTTTATATAACGCCAGACGACTACTGGCCTGCCATACAATGGGTGGACTTTAACAATGTCTTTTGTACAACGCCAGACGACTACTAGCTTGCCACACTACGGGTGGAATTTAGCAATGTCTTTTGTACAACGCCAGACGACTACTGGCTTGCCACACTACGGGTGGACTTTAGCAATGTCTTTTGTACAACGCCAGACGACTACTGGCCTGCCACACCACGGGTGGACTGTCTTTTTGAATGGAGTCAGAAGACTACTGACCTGCCACACTACGGGTGGACTTTTGCCAAGCTACGGTTGGACTTTACAGCTGAGATGCCACACTACGGGGGACTTTTGCCAATCTACGGTTGGACTTAGCTGCGGTCTTTTAAAAGGAGTCAGATGACTACTGACTTGCCACACTACGGGTGGACTTTTGCCAAGCTACAGTTGGACTTTCCAATGATTTTCCACCCTTAGATAGACCTTTCGCCAATCTACAGTTGGACTTTCCAATGACTTGCCACCCTTGGATGGACTTTTTGCCAATCTACGGTTGGACTTTAAGAATTTGCCACCCTTGGATGGACCTTTTGCCAATCTACGGTTGGACTTTGATAACGTCTTTTAACAATGCCAGACGACTACTGGCTTGCCACACTACGGGTGGACTTTAGCAATTCCAATATTGGATTACTCTCTGCATCCGTGTCAGACATCTCTGCTGACTCTGCTGAGGAACAATGATCAATGATTTAATCTTGGAGACTCCTGAAAGGATAATATCTCTGCTGGAGAATGAATGAACAATCGTCTTCTTCGAATTGTCAAGTCTGCCAAAAATAAATTGGACTTTGGAATATGAGGGGAGTGATGATTCTGCCCAGAATTACTTCATCTACTTGGGGAATGAATTCTGGTCATAGCAACTCCGCTGGGGATGAGAATTTTTTGCATGACGTCTTGCTGGGGAAGAAAAGTCATTAAAACTCTGCTTGAAGATCTATCAAACCCAAGATCCTTTGCGGGAAGAATCAACTTTCTAACCGGCTGGGGCAAGAAAGTACTACCACTCTGCTGAGGAATAGATTTTGTTGATCAATAGGCGTATGTGGGGACAAAACAACTCAGCTGGGGAGTATTGTTGACAAGATTCAATGCTGAACTCTGTGGGGATACCATTACCAGGGATACGATCTTGCTGGGAATCAAAGCTACTCTGTCGGGGATATGCAAATCCTGGTCAGAAAATTTCACTGCAACTTGCTGGGGAAGAGTCCCTAGATCTGCTGGGGAAACTCCTTAGTAGTCTGCTGAGGAATAACCCTGTCAAGCTTAGGATAAGTATCACAATGCCCCATGTTAGGCGAATTTTCCGTTTGACGACTCCGTTGGGGATAATGAGTTTAACAAACTCTGCTGGAGAAAACCGCTTCAAAGCGTCTCATGCTGAGGAATGCCTTTTGAGAGGATTTTACAGAAGATTGAGTATCTTCAAACTCCTGGGGATAATAGATCTGGAACACCTCCTGCTAGGGAAAAACAAAATGCCCCATGTTCGGGAAAGCCAACAACTTGCTTCCTTCTCCATGATATCAGACTTACCTGAAGAAACGTCCTAAGAGGATTTTACAGAAGATCAAGCATCTTCAAACTCCTAACGACTTTACTGGGGATTAATCACCAACTTCGGTGTCTGCGAAGCAACTCTACTAGGGAATTCGCAACCGTTATCGACACAGAAAAGCTGGTAGCTGTTGGAAATACTGAATGAGCGAATCGACTTAATAAGATACAACGATACCCAGTTGAACTCAATTCACTGATATCGAGACGTCGCGACCGACCGTTGACCAAATGATGGACTCAATCAGTAAACGTTGTGACAAAAGGGTGACTAGTGAACACTTTCCTGAACATGATTGCCCCAGTCTCCTGCGTGGGAACAAGTGATTACTCGTCTTGTGCTTGAAATCATCTGCATCTGTTACCTGCAACAAAAGAAGACACACATATGCCCTGGAATATTACGTGGTTTGAATCCACCATCCAGGATTATTCAACATTCAAAGTAATTCTAAATGTTTTTCTGCACGTGTTATTGTGAAGCCACCATGTTTCCAAATGCAATGTTTTATCAAAAATTCTGACGTTTTTTGCAAACAAAGCAATAAAATAAAAATAAGAAGCTTTTAACTGAAATTCAATTTATTGATCAAAAGGCCCAGAATAGGCAATTACATCAGGAAGCAATCCCTGGAAAGAGGTGATCGCTGAAAATTGAGAAAAGAAACTATCCTAATGGCAATGTGAAAACGGCGTTCCACTGAGTTTCAATTCTGCTATGGCCAATATGTCTTCAAGACTCCCCGACCTTGCCTTCTGAGGAATGATCAGACCGATTTCTACCCTTTGGAATGTCAGTTGTTGAAACGGTGATGGAGTACAGATAAACTCAGATCGTAGTCGTTCGCTTAAATCCCTCTTTTGCGTGGACCGCCCTTTCGGGTTTTCAATCCACCGGGATACCCTTTTTTGCCTGAGTTGTCCTTGCGGATTTTCAACTCACCGGGTGTACAATTTTTCTTATTATCCCTAATTTTTGCCCGAACCTTTTTTATTCTGTTTTTGTGGTTCGCCGGGATGCCCTTTTTTTCCTGGACTTTTTTTTTTTTCGTCCAGCGGGTCTATTTATGCGAAGTATTTTTTGACTACGTCTGAGTTGACAGGGGATGAAAAGTCTTCGCCATCCATGGTTGTAAGTAACAAGGCTCCGCCCGAGAAGACCTTCTTAACCACGAATGAACCTTCATAGTTAGGAGTCCATTTTCCCCTATGATCTGTACTTGGAGGAAGGATCCTTTTGAGTACCACATCTCCCACTTTGTAAACCCGAGGACGCACCTTTTGGTCAAATGCCTGCTTCATCCTCCGTTGGTATAACTGCCCATGACATACAGTTGCCAGTCGTTTCTCCTCAATAAGGCTCAACTGATCAAACCTGGCGCGAACCCACTCAGCCTCGTCTAACTTGACATCCATCATGACTCTGAGGGATGGAATCTCCACTTCAACCGGTAGTACTGCCTCCATACCGTATACAAGTGAGAATGGGGTTGCCCTAGTGGACGTGCGCACTGACGTTCGGTACCCATGCAAAGCAAATGGTAACATCTCATGACAATCTTTATATGTGACAACCATTTTCTGCACAATCTTCTTAATATTCTTGTTGGCCGCTTCCACAGCGCCGTTCATCTTCGGGCGATATGGAGAAGAATTGTGGTGTTCAATTTTGAAGTCCCGGCACAGCTCAGCCATTATTTTGTTATTCAGATTAGAACCATTATCAGTAATGATTCTCTCGGGCAATCCATAGCGACAAATGATATCCCGTTTCAGGAAACGAGCTACCACCTGCTTAGTGACATTGGCATAAGATGCAGCTTCAACCCATTTAGTGAAATAATCGATGGCAACCAAGATGAAGCGATGGCCATTTGAAGCAGTAGGCTCAATCTTTTCGATCATGTCAATGCCCCACATAGCAAAGGGCCAAGGAGAGGACATGACACTCAACAAATTTGGAGGAACGTGCACTTTGTCTGCATAGATCTGGCATTTGTGACACTTACGGGCGTACTTGCAGTAATCTGACTCCATAGTCAACCAATAATATCCTGATCTCAACAATTTCTTAGCCAATGTATGTCCTCTGGCATGGGTACCGAAAGAGCCTTCATGTACCTCCTGCATTAACAGGTCTGCTTCGTGCCTATCCACGCATCTGAGCAGAACCATGTCAAAATTCCGTTTATACAGTACATCATCCTGATTTAAGAAAAAGCTACCAGACAACCTTCTTAACGTTTTCCTATCTTTAGCAGATGCCCCTGGCGGGTACTCTTGACTTTTCAAGAAACACTTGATATCATGAAACCATGGCTTGTCATCAGGCGTTGCATCAACAGCAAACACAAATGCAGGTCTGTCAAGACGAGACACCTTAATCTTAGGTACATGATTCCATCCTTGCACTTTGATCATAAAAGACAATGTGGCCAAGGCATCTGCAAACCTATTCCCATCTCGAGGAATATGGTACAGCTTCACTGTTGTAAAGAATGTTAGCAATCTTCTTGTATAATCTCTATACGGAACCAGATTTGCTTAGTGCGTGTACCAATTCCCTTTCACCTGATTAATTACCAAAGCTGAATCACCAAAGATACCAAGGGTCTTAATTCATAAATTAATCGCCTCCTCAATCCCCATTATACAAGCTTCATACTCTGCTTCATTGTTGGTGCATCCGAAAGTTATTCGGGCAGTGAAAGGCATATGAACACCCTCCGGCGTGATAAGAACTGCTCCAACTCCATATCCATTCATATTGACGGCCCCATCAAACATCAGACTCCATTTGGATTCAGGGTCTGGCCCCTCCTCCGGGAGTGGTTCCTCACAGTCTTTAGCTTTGAGAAATATGATGTCCTCATCAAGGAAATCAAATTTCATGGGTTGGTAATCATCAATCGGCTATTGTTCAAGATAATCTGACAAGACACTTCCTTTGATGGCCTTTTGGGAAGTATACTGAATATCATACTCTGTCAAAACCATTTTCCACCGTGCAATTCTGCCTATTAGCGATGGTTTCTCAAAAATGTATTTGATAGGATCCATTTTGGAAATCAACAAGGTTGTGTGCCTAATCATATATTGCCTCAATCGCTTTGCGGCCCATGCAAGTGCACAACATGTCTTTTCAAGCATTGAGTAATGGGACTCACAATCATTGAACTTTTTACTCAGGTAGTAGATAGCATGCTCCTTCCTACCTGTATCGTCGTGTTGACCGAGAACACAACCCATAGAACCTTTAAGCACTGTCAAATACATTATCAAAGGTCTTCCTTCAACTGGAGGTATGAGAATTGGAGGTTCCTGCAAGTACTCTTTTATCTTATCGAATGCCAATTGGCAATCGTCATTCCACCTGACCGTCTGATCTTTTCTTAGCAGTTTAAAAATTGGTTCACACGTGGCTGTTAGGAGAGATATGAACCTTGCAATGTAGTTCAATCTACCCAGAAAACCACGAACCTCTTTTTCCGTTCTCGGTTCAGGAATTTCTTGTATTGCTTTCACTTTGGCAGGATCAACCTCAATCCCTTTTTCACTCACAATGAAACCCAGCAGCTTTCCAGAACGCACCCCAAAAGTGCACTTATTTGGATTCAACCTTAAGCGGAACTTCCTCAACCTTTCAAACAACTTTTTCAAGTTAACCAGATGTTCTTCTTCTGTTCTCGACTTGGCAATCATGTCATCCACATAACATTTAATCTCTTTGTGAATCAAGTCGTGAAACAAAGTTACCATTGCCCGTTGATACGTTGCCCCTGCGTTCTTCAACCCAAAAGGCATCACCTTATAACAGTATGTACCCCATGGAGTAATGAACGTGGTCTTCTCCATATCTTCAGGTGCCATCTTAATCTGGTTGTACCCGGAGAAACCATCCATAAACGAGAACACTGAAAACTGAGCTGTATTGTCGACCAGTACATCAATGTGTGGTAGTGGAAAATCATCTTTCGGACTAGCTTTATTAAGATCCCGATAATCCACACACATTCTAACCTTTCCGTCTTTCTTCGGTACCAGCACAATGTTGGCAACCCAGGGAGGATAGTGAGTCACTGCAAGAAACCCTGCATCCCATTGTTTCTGAACTTCTTCTTTGATCTTTATGGCCATGTCGGGGTGAGTCCGACGAAGTTTCTGCTTGACTGGCGGACATTCTTCTCTCAAAGGCAGCCTGTGAACAACAATATCAATATCCAACCCTGGCATGTCTTGATACGACCAGGCGAAGATGTCAGCATATTCACACAACAACTCAATCAAAGCCCTCTTCACATCTGCTTGCAGGCTGGCACCAATCTTGATCTCTTTCCTAGCATCCTTGGTACCAATATTGATGATCTCTACTGTCTCCTGATGAGGCTGAATGACCCTTTCCTCTTGTTTTAACAATCTAGCCAGTTCCTCAGGGAGTTCACAGTCCTTCTCATCCCCTTCTTCGGCTTGATAAATCAGTTTGTCAAAGTCATACATAGCCATAGCAAAATCGTTATCAATGGAATCTGGAGGATCAAGTCTGCACGAGCGGGTTCATGCTTTATTTCAGAATTTATTTTAAAACAAATACAAAAAGAAATGAAACATTTCCATTTTATTATTTTTGTGCAAAAATAAAAATTGAAAGACAGAGAACAAAAATTTGAGTGCAAAACGTCCTTTATTGATGATTAAAATTGCAAATGCAAACAGGGTGGCCCTACAAATGAATTTATACGCCTTGTGCAGAGCGTAAGATTTTGACATGCATTATGATTAGAAAAACAAAGAAAAAATTACTCTGTCTCAAGAGTAACCCGGATGACTTCTTCAACAGACCAGTTCTGCACTTGTTGTCCCGGAGCACGTGGGCGTACCCAGTTGTCCAGGTCACAGTCACTGTCAACACCATCTTCTGTAGCTGCACAAGTCTGATCTGTGTAAATAATTCCCCCACTACTGAAAATGATGGGTCCACTACTTTCCGCATCTGAAGTCATAGAGGGATGATAACCAATACCAAATTTGTCCTCCTTCATTGGTGTCTCTATCAACCTGCCCCAGCCTTGGGCATTGCCGGCTCTGATGACCTCAACAGCTTGTTTGTAGGATGAAATGGAGGTACCGGCTCCAACTGGCGCAGAGGAAGACTCAGGCACATTGTCAATATTTACCGTTTCAAACGATTGGCAAAGCATCTCGTGAATTTCCCCATCTATTTCCACATACTTAAACGTGGACAAATGACTAACAAAGATATCTTCTTCACCACACACTGTCACAACCTGTCCTTCAAACTCATACTTCAGCTTTTGGTGTAAGGTGGATGTAACAGCCCCAGCTCCATGAACCCAAGGGCGACCCAATACGCAGCTATATGCAGGTTGTATGTCCATCACATGGAATGTGGATTTGAACACCTGCGGTCCAATTTGCACGGGCAATTCTACTTCACCAAACACAGATCTTTTGGTCCCATCGAATGCTCTGACAACCAATTCACTAGGCCTTAAAATCAAACCATAAACTTCCAGCTTCATTAGTGCCTTCTTAGGCAAAACATTGAGTGAGGAACCACTGTCCACCAGTACATGAGACAACACTGCACCCTTACATTCCATTGTGATGTGCAAAGCTTTATTGTGGTTTCTTCCTTCAGCAGTCAAATCCCTACTTGTGAAACCCAGACCATGGCTGACATTAACATTGGAAATTACACCCTCAAGATGATTAACAGTGATTTCCTGTGGCACATATGCGCTCTTCAACACTTTCAACAAAGCCTCCCGATGCGCATCAGAACACATCAACAATGATAAAATTGAAATCTTCGAAGGGGTCTGATTCAGTTGATCGACAATCTTATAATCACTTTTCTTGATTATCCTCATGAACTCTTCCATCTCATTATCAAAAGAAATCTTCGTCTCTGATTCAGGTGCAGGCACACTCTCGACCACCTATTTTCCTTTAGCTTTTGCTGCAGCTTTAGCATCTTTATCACTGCGCAAAGTTTGGGGAGTAAACAATCTTTCGCTTCTTGTAAAACCACCTACACCACCCACATTATCAATATTTGAACCGACTGATGTCCCAACCTCTTGCTTTTTACCTTCATAATATATGTCTGCCCCATAGTGCCATGGGATTGCCTTTGTAGTTGTAAACGGAACTGGTCCTGGCACCGTGATGGTAACAGGACTAGGTCTTTCTTGCACAACACTTGCCACAGAAACTGTACTGGCAGGCACCTGGATCTCAGCGGGAGTATAATAGATAGTCACAGTTGATACCTCATCAGTTTCTTTCACAACCCTGTCAAACTGTAGACATCCTTCATTGATCAGATTCTGCAAACCCACCTTCAACCTGTCACAGCCATTCTCTTGATTCATACACTCAGAACAATCTTGATTACAGCCCGGGAACACCTGTCCCTTCAACAAATGATCTTTTACAACCAACAAAGAAGTCTTCACCTGACTGATGTCTGCTACCAAATTCAATCTCTTTCCATCTTCGATAGCATGCACATTTGCCGCACCATGATTAGGTATGGGGTGCTGAATGATATTAGGAGACTGAGATAAATTGATTGCTTTGGCATCAATCAAGTCTTGCACTTTATGATGAAAAGCCCAACATTTTTCAATGGAGTGCCCCTGAGCACTTGAGTGGAACTCGCAACGAGCATTCACATCAAAATTAGGAGGCAAGTTGCCAGCGGCAGGAGGTCTCATAGTACGGAGCTCAACCAACTTCAACTTGAGCAACTGTGGTAGCAACGCAGAATAAGTCAAAGGGAGAGGGTCAATCTTACGATCCCTCTGCCTAGACCTCTATTGAAAAGGAGGTTGCTATTGTTGCTGCTGAACCTGCTGTTGGGGTTGTTGTTGCTGAACAGACGGTGCTGGGATTGTCACTGCACCTACCTGATGATAACCCTGAGAACATCCTCTGCCTCATCCTATAAACACAGCATTTGTATCACCTTCTCTTCTTCTCTGACCACTAGCAAACGGTTTCTTCGTCCCAGAAGAGCCAACTCCACTCACATCCTGAATCTTTCCAAGCTTCAACAAACTCTCTATTCTTTCTCCAGCAATCACTATCTCAGCAAATCCGATCGATGAACAAGCAGCCAACCTTTCAAGATATGCCCCTTGAAGGGTGCCCATAAACATGTCTGCCATTTCTCTATCCAACAAAGGAGGTTGGACCTGGGCAGCCATTTCCCTCCACCTCTGTGCATATTCCTTGAAAATTTCTTTAGCATTCTGTGACAACCCCTACAATTGAGTGCGATTGGGCGCCATATCAATATTGTACTGGTACTATTTTAGGAATGCTGCAGCCAGATCCTTCCAACTTCTCACAGCAGCTCTGTTCAATTTCATATACCAGGTCAAAGAAGCTCCAGCCAGACTGTCTTGAAAGTAATGCATCCATAACTTCTCATCATCTGTATGAGCTGAGATCCTCCCAAAATAAGCTTGGATATGTGTCTGGGGACACGTATTGCCATGATATTTATCAAAAGTAGGCGGCTTGAATTTTGGAGGGATCCTGACTCCTGGTACCAGCCCCAAACTAGTAACATCAATGCCCATAGAATTCTTGCATTTCATAGCCCGTATCTTTTCAGCCAACTCATCGTACCTTTTATCACTAGGAGTACCCATCTCAGCATCCAGCAGGGTAAATTGGTCCTCTTGAGCATCTTCTTGAATACCACCAACATTTCTGCCATTTCCATTCCCCAGATTACCACCAGGAGGAGGATTTCCAACGGGAGGAGGAGTGCCATTAGTCTGTGAATTATCATTCTGATTAACTCCAAGCATAGCCTCTGGACGCTCGACCAGAAGCCTCAATCTTTCTTGATTTTGTGCCATTCCAGTCATGAGAGTCATGAACTGGTTCATTTGTGCCCTCATCTCAGCCAAATCACTCTGCATTTGATCCATTATCCTTGCCTGATTTCCTCGAGTTGAGTATCGATGAATATGATTCTCAGCTATAGTTCCTGAAACCAAATAAAGGTTAGAGATCTCCTGCAACAGGTACCTGCTATGCAAAAATGCTCATGATTATGAGGATGCAAATGCAAAATGCAAACAATCATATTTAAACATTTCCAGGCCGAATCTTCTTTGATTCCAGCTTTGGACAAGGATCGGACACAACATCGGAAAATAAATCCGAATCCAGAAATACTGCGGAATCAATCAAAAGATAACCCCTTTCAAACAACTGATAACCAAAGAAACAAACATTGCAATAACATAGCAAGGAGTCATACAAACAGGTTCAATACAAGCAAAAGTGATTCCATTAACAATCCTGATGGTAATCACAACAAAAACAAGCAACAGAATTACTACAAGTCAATTCCAAATAAACTGGCTTCAATCTCCTCAAGAAGGTTCACAGTATCTGGATGAGCAGGTCTTTCTAGCAAACCCTTGATCAACCTGTTCCTCTTCTCAACATCCTGCTTCAGCCTAGCAATCTGCTCTTCAACATCGTTGCCTTCGTGCTTTGGTTTCTTGATTCCCGCTTGCAGCTTAAGCTCTTCAATTTCTTTCTGGGCTTCTTTCCATTTGGCAAAGTAACAGTCTTTCCTCGCTTTCACTACCTGAAGCTCTTCTTGCAGCTCTTCATTCTCAATCTTGGCTTCCTTCCACATATCCTGATACGTGGCCAGCTCGTCCTCTGCTTTAGTCAAAAGCTTCTTGTTTTTCCTCTTAGCTTTGACTGACGAATCAGCAGCCATACTGATCTTTTTGAAGTGTTGAGCCCTGTCAGCAAAATCCTTCTCTTTGTTCTCTAGGTGCGTAGTCATGTCTTGAACCTTCCATTTCAGCTCCAAATTGTCATGTAGAGCACTCTGTAGTCGACTACTCATGTCATAGTTTTCCACTTTCAAATCAGATACCAACTTACGCTGCTTATCAAATTCTTCAAATGGCACAGTGAGTCTTTCATCCACACTTTCTGGGTACGACATAGGTGTTCGATCAAAAGGCAAGTAACACTCCTCAACTCTCTGTTTTATCCAATCCACACCTGATTGTTAGGTTTGCCCAGAATGGCCTTGCCTTTCTTCAGGATACTACCCCAAGCTTCAGAAGCTCTCTGCGCCTCCTCCAATCCTTCAGATGAGTGAAAATACAATGATTCTTCCACATCTCGCTTAACAGGTGGTCCTACCAGAGCGTAACTAAACTGTCTTACGGCCAAGGAAGGGTTATAGTTAATTCCTCCCTTCCTCCCTATCAAAGGAACATTAGGGTACTTACCACGGCTGTGAATGATATCCTTGCCAAGCAATCCTTGATTTATCCAGACGATGTTTTTACTGACCAATCCCATCAGGCGCTGACTCCACTCTAGAGAATCCTTAGAATCAACAAAAGCACCAGATTGAGGTAGACGACTTGTGAACCATTTATAAAACAATGGAGCGCAACAATGAACCATCCTCCCTCTCTTCTTTTCATTCCTGTTGTATAGGGCATAATGGAGATCTCCCAGCAGGGTTGGTACAAGATTCCTCATCATGAATATTCTGATAGCATCTTCATCAATGAAATCAGGCTCATTGGGGAATAACATAATACCATAAACACAAAGAGCTAGCACTGCATTGAACACGATCCAATCTTTGTCCTTTGTGCTTTCTGAGCCTTCTTCGTTAGATACCCCAACTTGAAACCACAGATCTTTCCTTTGTTGGAGATGTTGGCTTCTATCTCTGATTTGCTCAAATAAAGAGCACCAGCCAATTTCCAACAATCCAGCTCTCCTTTTGAACCAAAGAAAGGAGGTACTTCCTTGATAGGAATCCCTAGCATGTTAAAGTATTCTTCCAAGGTAGGCACCAGCAAATAATTCGGGAACAGAAAACATATCAGCGGAGGGTCATAGAACTGCATCAGAGTATGAAGACCTCGGAACTCATAAGCGTTGATGTTGCGAACAAAAGACAGAATCCACCCATACTTCTCCTCGAAAGCATTCAACACTTCAGGACTCGCCATTCCCTTCAGGATCGTGAGAGGACCTATTGCTGGCTTGAAAAACTTGTAGATAATAATATCCTTCTTGCCTCTTGGAACGTCCATCCCTAACACTGCCCTCTGACTGGAATCAAAGACTAGATACTACCTGAAAATGCACAAACATGAATGTCAGAAAAAAAAGAATGCAATGCAGAGCATGTGATCAAGGTGTCCACACAAACTGGCTGCGCTGCGCTGACTGAACAAAACAAGTCTTTGTACCAAAACTCAAAACAATAACCACCATAGTGATAGAACCAGAAAACCAGGTAGGTTGAAGGTCACGGTTACCTGCAAACCTGCAAACCCCATCCCTCTCACATGTGGGTACTAGGATGTTCAGTATCCCGGGCTCTCAGGTCGAGAAATGATGGTACGTTCACCATTTCTGGTTTGGCATCATCATCAATCAAGGAGGCCTCAACCGATTCTCCAATACGAAAGATCCTCAGCTTCAGAGGTTTGAGAAACAATAGCACATTCAGCCCGAAGGATACAATGCTATCGCCAATCAAAGAGGTCGTCCGCTGATTCACTACAAAAGGGAAATTCTATAGCAAGTTCCCAGCATTGGGTCCTCGGATCGAGAATGTGCAATGGGTTTGCCACAAAGCGTGGTCTGCCATTGTAACATTTCAGGAGGAGTACCGCAACTGGGTCCTCGGGAATGGTCTCCAGAGTCGACAATCCCTCAAGAGAATACCTACTGGCATGTACCAACGCATAGTAGCAGGTAGCTCCTGATAGAACCTCGTCTGGTTGTGGGTCTCATGAACAACAATACATGGCCACCCCCATGCAAGCGTCATGACTATCCACTCTAAAACCTGTGTGTATGCTCGAGCCTGGGTAGTGAGCTCATCTCTCAGAACATCCCAACCCGCCAAACAGAAAACCAGCCAGCACAACACAGTAATATCCAGTATATAATGATATGTAATGCAGTAAAATGCGATAAAAACAGTAAAGCGGTAAACCAAAAAAATAGTAAACAGCAATACAGTAATATACAACAAATAGCAAAACACAACACCAGAATAACACCCAATGAAAGAAAACAAACAAGCGCTAGGATTGACTTGCTAAGGAAACCAGAGATTCTGGGTTCGATCCCCAGCAGAGTCGCCAGCTGTCGCTCCCGGGATTTTCATCCAAGTACAAACGCGAAAGTGGCACCGAAACAGAGTCGCCAGCAATGTGTATTTATCCTAAGAGAAGGAAAGGAAACACTGCGTAAACCTGAAGAAAAGGAAAGAGCATGGTCTTTCGACCAAGAGAACTGGGTTCGGGAGCCGGTTATGCGCAGGGAAGGTATTAACACCCCCACGCGTCCATCGTACCCGATGGGATCCACGTTTGCTTGTCTCGATCAAAGGGTGTCGTCGACTGGAGCATCACTGCTAGAGAACTAGAAAAGAAAGGTAGAAAGGAAGGGGGAAAAGAGAGAGAAAAAGAAACAAATGTAGGGAAAATAAAAGAAGTGCTCGAATGGGCCCTACCCCACTGCCTACGTATCTCATCGGGAAGATGAGAATCAGAGCGACATAGTTCCCCTCAACGAGGGTCGCGTTGTTTGTGTTTTTTTTGGAACGGCTGACGTTCTAGCTCAGGTGTTGCAGGCTCGCTGGTTCGAGTGCGTTACCATCTTGCAAAAGAACGAGTAGGAGCACGTTCGTACGCTGAGAGTGAGTGAGATGAGAAAAGAATTCCCGAAGGAAAGACGTTATTGTTGGTTTGAAGTTTTTTTTAGAAAGAAGTGTCTTTTACAGCTATTTGCAACTTGCATTGAACCAAAGTCTTAAATATAGGAACGAATACTTTCGCGCATCGTTCCCAACAGGACGTACACTAGGTATCCTAGAAGAATGAGAGGAAGCCCCTCGTTCCCCACTTCCCACATATAAGGCTCAAGCGCAATACACGTTAACCTTTATTAAGTGTTTTTTACTTTTCTTTTGAGATGAGAAGAGAAACGACGCAAGGGAAATTCTAAAGGGAAACTAAGAATCCTAATGTTATCATGCATGGATGTCCTAGGGTTAGTGAGGTTTAGGTGAAAAGACTACCTAAAACCTAATGCTAATCATACTCCAAGCTTAATCAAAAATTAAGTTGGACTAGGTAGCTCTAAAGGGAAGGAATCCAAGACTTGGACAAGTCTTGAGATTCATGGGATGAGAAAGAGTGAAAGAGAACAAAAAAGAAGGAGAAGAAGAGAGATGAAATACAATAAATGGCAGCAAGCACATTATATCATAAATTTCCAACTCAAATCAATCAACATGCTTCAAAGATCAATGCAAAACAAAACAAGTAATCATGCAAAGGTAAACATGGAAGGATGCAAGGATACTTGAATTAAATGCACAATTAAACACACATGGATTTCATATCAAAGTGAAATGAAGGAGACAAGATGAAAATGAAACAAGATCAGAACTCACATCATTTCATCATCAACAATTCACATGTGCAAAAGAGGTTCACATTATGCAATATGATGCACCAAAGAAGTTACAAAGCAAAAGGGAATGATATGCATCACATAATTCAAACCATGAAGATCAAGTGAGATGAAAATCAATTAATGAACCCAAAGGGCAGTAGCATACACATTAGCATCATGCCAAGATCAAACTCAAGTCATACAAGATTAATCATCAAGCAACACATTCAAAACATGTATCAAAATTGAGAAAGACATTCACTTATCATTCATGCAAGCAAGCAAAGAAGTGTGAGGCATAAAGTGAAATGAAAATCACAATGAGCCCTAAATCAAGAGGACCAAAACCTCAAGCATATCATACAAGTCAAACAAAAGGTTTCATACATGAGTGAATTCACACAAAGAAGCAATCACAAGATTAGGTTGAACATACCACAAGATTCAAGTCCAAAACAAACATCAACTAGTAAAATCAAGAACAAATTGAAAAATGATCAAATGAGGATGATTCCAAATCCAAAAGCAAGCTCAAACAGAATATGATCATACCATAAAAACATCTCAAGCACCATTCCATCACAAGTAAGCAAATGCACTCAAACTAGATCATGAATCAAAGTATACCTCAATCAAACTTGCATCACAAGAAAAACTCAACCAAAAATAGTTAAGTGGCTCATTAAAATCCCCAAAAATAATAAAACATAAGTTAACCCAGTCAAGTAACATGTGCAAAAAGATCAAGCCAAAATTCACAAACTAAATACCTCAAACAATTAGGAAAAGATCACATAAGAAACATGGTTCAACATGCAAAAGAGAGGGACCAAAATGCAACATGAAATGAGTTTAAAAATGAAACAAAATTTTTTTTATGCAATCTAATATGTCACCTAATAAATGCAAAAAGAATGGATTAAAAATGTATTGTGGATGAAGAGAAATAAAATTTGCAAGTTGGAGTGTGCAAGTGAAACAATTAAGAAAAGAAAATAAAGCAATTAATTAAAACAGATGCCAAAAATAAAATAAAATGAGAAAATAAAAAAAGGAAAAATTTATAAAACTAAAAAGAAGTTTCATGATTTTTTGTATGATTTTTAGATGCATAAAAATGATTTTAGAAATTAAATTGCAAAACAAACAAGTAATAAAAATAAAAGAAGTGAAATAAACAAGTGGGTGCAAATAGAAAGAGAAACACATTGGAAATAAGAGCAGGCCTAAAGGAGGGGGTGCGAAAAGAGAGGCCCAAAGCCAAAGCCCATCAGCGAAAGTCCAGGGATCCCATGCAATTCAGTCAACCAATCCAATTTAATCCAAGCCAACCATTTAATCCAACGCATGCCTAAGGTCAAAGCAAATAATATTCAAACATGATCAACGGTTGATATCATCTAACACACCATAACTACGTGAATACACGCACACACAATCACGTAGCAACACACCATACACCCCCACGTGACATCCACATGTCTTCATTAATGTGCTGTCACGCTGATGCCCACACGATGCATCCCATGCGCAAGATCAAATCACCAATCCACAAATCAAATAAAACCAAAGGCTGAGATGAAATCACACGGTAACACAAGTGGAGTGGCAAGCACACAATCACTAAATTAAAAAACAAAAAAAAAAAGAAAACGTGGCAGTGTGAGATCCGTTGGATCAACGTGATGGACGAACGTGATTGTCTCCTATTCCTTTAGCCTTCGCCGGACTGAACTTCCTCCAGCCGCCGGAGCTAGGGCTCCGGCCACCCTCTCCGGTGAGCTGCTGCGTGATTTTTCCCAGAAATTGCAAATAGGTAGACCATTCCAACCAGAATTTCATGAGGATTATGAATATCCAAACCATTTTAACAAATAATTAACCAATAATGAGAATCGAACAAAAACAATTTTAGATCTAAAACTTTAAATCCACATTACACACAATTCACACGTCCAAATCACAAACAAAATAGATCAGAGTGATAAGTGAACATCACAGCTCATTATACACATCAAAAATTCATGTTCTATGATGATGAAAAAATCACTAACCTGAACCTTGAAGAGCTTAAAATACGCCAAGAAATCCCTCCAAAAACTGCAGATCTACTCCTTGGAACCTCTAGATGCAAAATAAATGCAACTAGAGCTTGAAATCGTGCTAGATCTTGAGATTTAAGTTGAATCCTCTTGAATGGAACTTGGTGAAATCCTTCCTTTCAGCTTAAAACAATGGATGATTCGTGCTCCTTTCAACTAACTGATCAAGAATATGCCAAAAGATTTTCAAAAACCCTCAAGGAATGAGAGATTTGAAGGAGAGAAAGTGAGAGTGAGTTTGTGAAATTCTGAGCAAATGAGAGTGCATGACCTAATTTCTGAGGCATAAGTTAACTTATATACTCTTCATTAATTCACTGATGGTGATTAGCAAGTGGTTAATCCATTGGTTAGTGAGATTTGGGTGAAAATGCAAAAATGCATTTTGTACCACCACCACCAATCCACACGTCCAACACCCTTGCACTCAGCATGATTCATTTCTAATTCACTCATGGATCACATCTGAATTGATTTTGGGCCTTGTACTTTCTTGGTTTGCAAGTTTTGAATCAATTTGCATTTTTGCACTTTGTGAAAATAATGAAAAATATGGCATGGAATGAATTGATTCAAAGGCCACAATTGATCCTCTTGACTTGTATTTTGATGTTGTAATATAACATGAAGCAAAAAGATCCATTACAAGTCCATTTGTGCCAAAATGCCAAAGGTGGAAAAATGGAACCATATGAAAACCTCAAAATGCACCTTGCCATCTTTTGACCATAACTTGAGTTCTACAAATGGTATGGAAACCATCTAGTACTTTTTGGAAATGGGAGAAAAAGATCTTCAACTTTTATGTTGGAGTAAAATTCATTTGGAGCTTCCTTGATGATGAAAAGTCAAGTTGAATGTGATGGAAAAGTTGCCAAAAATGGAAAGTTTTCATTATAGGTCATTTTCCAAATTTAGTAACTTTTGCACAAACTCTTGATTTTTGATGAATGACATGAAACTTTGCATTTGAAGACCATATGAGCTTGTGAGACCTTGAAAACCATGGAACGAAGCTCAAAATTCCACAGTTGACTTTCTCCTTTTGAACTGTTGACTTTTGCTTATTACACAAGTAACTGATCCATTGAACATCTTCCTCAAAGAACCAATGGCCAAGATTCCCTCCATGAACACTTAAGAACATAAGGAATTCCATGAGATCAAGTTTTGCCCAAGAAATCAGAAATAAACTGATTTTAGGTCCAACCCTAGTTTTGGCACCCTCTGGTTAGGAGGAAAAAACACATCCTCCAAATCTCAATTCCTCTGAATATGTTGTGTATCCTCTCAAAAAAAGATGAGATATGCCCTTTGGAAATGATAAAAAATCAAATAGCTTGCCCATTTGGGGGTCAGATCCCAACTTTTGACTGCCTTGTGTAGGAGATCATGCACTGTCCAATCTTCTTGGTGAACTCTCATCTCCCTATGACTTGTGAGGGCAAATGGAGATGACACATGATGTAAGAGGTCCTTGAGGCTTGTGAGAAACACTTGGTCTTCTCTTTTAGCTTTGGATGATGAACACCTTGGATTACCTGATCACATGCCCTTATGCAAGATGCTTGATGTTTTGTTTTTCTATGCTTGGGTGCAATGCAATGCAATGAAAGCTCATGCTAGAAGACATGAAGAAAAGAGAGGGAAAATTTTGGGGTATTACACTTAGTGTTAGCGCATTCCTAGTAAATTTATCCATGTCAGTATTCAAACGTGTATACTAGTCATACCGACCGTACATCCACCTGTCATTGTCCTCTTTTCGCTTATGGGATTCCTTCCTTGGCGTGCGGTCGGAACTTGCTTAGGTGGTCGAGGATGGGTTATCAAAGCGAGTATTCAGATTCTCTTTCGATGTCATATGTATGGTTGGGTAAGGTTCAACTTCTTTACCTTTTTTTCCCAGTTTGGTACTGAAAGAATGGTTGCTAAGGAGACCATTCTTGAAGATCCAGTATTGGAGAGCTTCCTCGGTCCCCTCTACTTCTACTGTGACCTGAGTGAATTAATCGATGTACAACTGTAGAATCTCCTTTGTCCCTTGCATGACGCTTCTTAAAGAAGTTATAGAAATTCGTTTCCTTTTTCGGGAGGTAAAGTGGGCGGTGACGCGATCGCAAAAGTTCTCCCATGAATCAGTGCAAGAGTCAGGGAGACCATTGAACCACAATCTCATTGGTCTGACCAATGTTAATTCTAGTAGCTTTGACTTAGAAGCATCATCAACATTGTAGTAGTCAAGCAGACCATTGACGATTTGGGTGTGTTCATCAAGCTCTCCTTTCCTGTCGTATTCCCCCAGATTTGGAGGCTTTTGCAATGACTTTGAAAGCTTGATTTCTAAGATCTGGGTACATGAGGGATGCTTATACTACACCTTGGTCGGATGGTGTTTATTGCCACCTGAGGGGAGAGCTTGACTGCCCTAGTCTCCGCCCGGGCTCTGGGGACAGGAAGTGTGTTTTCCTTCTTTCGAATGGTCTTTCGACTTTTGAAGCTTCTCTTTATTGTGGATGTTTCCAGCATGATGGAATGGTCTCTCCTGGACACAAGCTTTTGGAATGAGTTTGCTCAAGGTTGAGCATGGTAGAGGCTTTCTTATAAGCGAAGGAATATTTCCTCTGTCGCCTTGGAGTTCTGTTTCTGAATGATGTTATAGATATCATTGAGCAACTCGTTTGTGACTTAAGCGCCAAGGTTCGCTTTGAGGATGTCGAAAACGTGTGATATCTCAGGAAGAGAAGTTGTAACTCTATGTGATGAAACTTGGACATTCCTCATTCTTGGAGGAGGAAGGACTAGATATAGAGGTCAAGGAGCATTAATTTTGTTAGTTGGTCTGCCTGAAGGAGGATGAGTCACATTTTGTTGGTTGATAGTTTCCTGTGCTACGCTAGCAGTGGCCAGACCAACTTCATGTGTGGTAGCGAAACGAGTAGCTCTGGAGCTATCCATTTTCAGATCCGAAGAGATCAATAGTACAGAAATACGACGATATGAAGAATTGGTGAATAATAATAGATGTAGAATTCGAATTGATTGAACACAACTGTGCTTTGTGCTCGATTTTATAGATCTTCATTTAGAGATTGAGTAAAACTTCACATTAAAAATTGAGTTTAGAGGAAGACTATCGTAGAAAATGCAAGAATCAAAATTCATATCTCATAGACTACGCTGTTGTTCAGTGATGGAACCAAAAATAGAGAGAGATATGAAAGCTACAATGAAGTAGAGCTTTCGATGTGATAGTACGGTTTAGCACTTTAACGCTTAAGTAAATATGTGAAAGAGTAGAGTTTATTCAAATTGTGTTTGAAATTTATTACCTGAAATGGTGGCATTCCCTATATATAAGGGAGAGGGATAACAGCTCGCTATCATTCAATCGTGGAATGTGGAGGACTATTAGATGTATTTGAGGCGTAAATCTCCTACAGCAAGGTACATGATAGTCCTGTGATAAGGGGAAGATTCCAGAATTATGAATGTGTAGTCGGTTGGTTGGTTTTGGTTGGAGTTTCCTATCTCAGGATGGTCAGTTCGAGAGAGATATGGTTGATCCAGAACAATTTTTAGATAACAAAAGAGTCGAAAGACAATACAAATATTTTTCATAAAAATAGGCCAACATTTACACTTCAAACATTTTCTTTTCCTTCCAAAATGAAAGTAAACCTAGAGCATTGTGTGAATTGGTAAAAGTTCTTGGTATGTTGAAGAGGTGAAATAAAAGTGTCAGTGTGGGGATATTTTTCTTATATTCACACATGTATTGAAAAACTTTGATACAAGCCCAACTCATAAGATGCAGTTATGAGGGGGAAATTATTATATGGTTCATATCCCCGACTTCGAAATCATTCAAGATAAGTACAGACCTCATCCTAGAAAATAATAATGAATTTATAGGCAACTAACATTCATCACACTGACTACAGAATCTTTTGTTGGGACCTGGGTGATGTACTGCCAAATCTATGGACGGACCTACATCTTGTAGGTGTTATCCATCCTACGTTCATTATTGAAGATGAATTTAGTCCCCAAAATCTCTTGATCCACCCAAGGGTACTGGTCAATATCATTAGGGAGTTTAAGGTCTTGTTGTCCCCATCACACCATTTCAACATCTTTTTCAACTAATAAAAATTTATAACTATGAGTACGAGCACGCAAATTTGTTTTTATTCACCACCTTACTTCAATATTCAATAGGGTAATTATCTAATGAAATTATATGGAAGTTAATGCAGGTTTGACATTCCATTCATCTTTGGGACTCTCTTCAAATTTTGAGTTCAACATATCAAGTGCTTGAAAGAACAACCCTTGGGTGATCTCCCTAATGTCAATCCTAGTGGGAGCAGTCCCCCTCACTTTACAATATTCATTTATGGGTTTCTCTCTTTATTGGGTTACCTAACCTCAACAATGCTCATTGTTTGGTTTCTCGCTTTAAAAGATTAAACCTCTATTGTTCAGTGGGTCTATTACTTTCACCTCGATCCGAGATGACTCTTCACAAATTTCATCGTCATGACCTAAATCTATGAATGGAATGTCCGAGTTTCCTACAATGACCATGCCTAAAGAGTGAGTGTGAAACAATTAAAAGTAAAAGGCGATAGATTGGTACCTAGACCTAGGGAAGACAAGTGGACCCGACCCTTGATCGAGCTTGGTCCTCATCGGAATCAAATATTACACCAATTCTGAGTGATTGAATAAAATCACATGTAATTATAGCTATGGAACAAAATCGCAGACAAATAAATTATTAAAGCAAAGAAAAACACAACCATCAGAGAATAGAAAATAATAAAGCATGGATTAAAAGAAGACGAATCAACGAGCCAAACTAAGGGTCGAACGCCGAGCAACTAAAGCATTGTTTGAAATAAATTACAATGGCCTCGTTGGCCGAAAATATAACTTGATCAAAGGATTAAGAAATATCATGCTTCTCTACCAGTCTCGTGATTATCTTCAAACAACTTTTCATCCTCTCCCCTGTCTCCAGTCACTTCTTCGTCATCGCTGACAATTTCCATATCAACAATCTTCTTCCTTATACCCATCTTTTCCAAAGGAATTTAAATCCAATGGAAAATGAACTAGATTTGTTAGATGGCCCTATGGAGAGAATCAAGAGCCCCATGAAATCCTTCATTTACAGCGGTGTCACACTCTTTCTCCAACCCAGCTTGATTCCTTCTCCTCCTCTAAATCCTTTCGCGCGGAAGTGACTAGGAAGGACAACTCCTTGGCAGAAGTCTAGGTTTCCTTCAAAGCATTCTCTTTCTCGGCGATAGTCCCTTGCAAGTTGATAATCTTATCCTCCATATCAAATAAGGCACTAAAGATCTCCACTTCTTTCTTAAGACCAGATAATTTTTCGACCTCTTTCTTTCAACTCCCAGCTTCTTTCCAGGATTGATCTAGCTCTTCCTAGAATTTCATAACCTTTTCTTAGAGGGTTGTCCGCTCATAGATGACCAACTTACACTTACTATTCCACTACTCATTCTCCATGGGAAAAATACCAGGGTGAAAAACTTCACCCCAGCCAGCAGCCACCAAATTCATTAGAGAAGTACCATGGAACAAATAATAAGATTTCTCGGCCATCAACTCCATCTTGCTAGTGTCAGATTGACTCTAGACGTAGGGGACAATTTTTTCATAAAGACAAAACTAAACTTCTTTAGAGTTCTATGGAACCATAGAAGAAAGATTTGTTGAGAACTCGGGGAGAACCGTGTTAGAAACCTTGAGAGAAATCCCAACAACACTAGAACTAGAAGACTTTGCCTTTTTCACGAGTCCTTGTTTTTAGGCCAGATCCTTATCCCGAATCTTCTTGTTCTGGTCATATGTTGTAGAAAGGGGACTGTTATGTGACTTTTATCTTCATCTCCCACCCTTGTTGGAATTGTCAGAGTGTACCGCATGTCGGACAGAGACCTTGCAGCGGTGGAAGGCTGATCAACAACAATGGTGGTGGACGGCTGGCTTTAGTCGACTCCATTGGTGCATGGATAGGAAGAGGATGAGGGGCATGAGAAGCGGCTACAGTCGCCCTAGACTTATTTCTCTCATAAATAATTTTGAGGGACGCCATGAATCATTTAAAATGAACAAACAATATGATCAACCACCAGAAAATTGACAAAAATACCTAACTAAAATTAAGCAAATTCCCATCCTCACCAAAATTTTCTCTCCTATCTTTGGCAAATAAAGCATCCAAGGTAGTTCGAGAATTGATGAGCCATCTTTACTGCTTGGCAGGCCCTACTTCCTTGGGACCCTTACCCTCTATAAATCCCATGTGTTCAAAAAAGGTTATCAGGTCCTCATTCATTGAATATTCTTCTAGGGTCGATTTCTTATCGGTGTGAGCATAACTAAGAGAGTCCTGGTTGAATTGGCTCCATGCCCAATAACTCTTAAAACTTTCTTTTAAACGATGATATAAAAGGTAGAATTTATAGTAAGAGGGGGAGCCTTATCACGAGCTTCACAGAAAACTGAATTAGCCCATGAAGTTAGAGGGTTCACCTGAACATAATGGTCCTTTAGACCTTTCCCACTTTCCATATAGACGTTGAACATCTTGGTCAACTGACATATAAAAATGATTCCCTATCCACGAACGGAGTCCTTTGAAGTATGGGACACAAAGGACAAGCTAAAGAAAAGCCCGGTGGATGATGACAGTCTGTCATTGCATCTAATTAGTCAAAGAATCGGGGGAAAACGAGCGAAAGATGAGCCAAAATGATGATGAAAGACCCAAGAATGAGTGAAAAATAACCAAGTATGGAAGAATGAGACTTAATGAAAATTCTAGTGCAAAAGGGTGATTTTCCACGCACTGAAGCTAGCGGAAATATACTCGAGTGCGTCGCAGGCTCGATGGTACAACAGAGTCGGCACCGAACTTTATTTTTCCAAAAAAGGAAAGGGAAAATATCGATAAAACTCCAGGGAAAGAGAAACAGGTAAGGAAGTTGGTTATGAGAGATGAAGGTATTAGCACCCCTCATATCCATCGTACTCGACGAGAACCATTTTTCCTGTTCTTTGCTCAAATGGGTGATCTATCTAAAGGTTACTTGCGAAAGGGTAAAAAGGGGGGCAAAGAGAGTGCTCGTGGAGGATTGGGGCCCTTGTGCCTACGTATCCTCATAGTGCAATGAGGAAATCAGAGCTCTGTAGTTCGGAGAATTAAGGACCAAAAGGAAGAAAGGTTGCTCGCCAAGATCTCGCAATCTTGTGCCTACGTATTCTCATAGTGCAGTGAGGAAGTCAGAGCTCTGTAGTTCATGGAACCAAGGATAAAAAGACAAGGATTTGGTGGTGTCGAAACCAAGAGGTAGAGAGTTTGAAAGAGATAAAAGAAATGGTGTTTTAACCGAGAATCGGTGATCAACCAAAAGAAAGCAGTTATAGGGTTCATTAACCAAGCAATGGTGATTAACCCAAAAATGGTCTTTTAACTGAAAATCAATGTTTAACCAGGAGAGGAAGGGAAAATGGTATTTAACTGACAAGTGGTGATTAACCAAGAAAAGGAAGGGATGGTCTTTTAACCGAGAATCGGTGTTTAACCAAGGAAAGAAGTTATAGGGTTTGTTAACCAAGGAGTGGTGATTAACCTAAGAGGAATAGTTGTTTAACTGAGAAACAATGATCAAATAAAGAAATGATGTTTTAACCAGTAAGTGGTGATTAACCAAAAGGCCAAGGGGATGGTATTTTAACAGACAGGCGGTTATTAACCAAGGAAATGGTGCTTTAACCAGTAAGTGGTGATTAACCCAGAGGAAATGAAATTCCAAGATAATGCTTGAGGTGTTGGGCGAGACTTGTCACTTACGATTGTGCTAAAGTCTATGAATGGAGGTGAATACTCATTGTAGATAGGGTATACACCCTTTACACAATGATACTCTAGAAAAGGCTAGGACAACTCCTTTTCATAATTCTCCATTATTTAAGGCTCATGGCACACAATTGTCGTAACTGGCAAGCGTTGAATAGTAATCCGTGCGTTGTTGCACTTGAACAGTACTCCATTCTTGTATTGAGATACAACTTCTGAACGGGAGAGGACTTGAACAAATCGAGAGAATAAGGATCTCAAGGGAAATGTAAGTTGCTAGGTAATTAATTGATCCAAAGTAAAATTTGATCAACTAATCCAAAGGAAAGGAAAAAGTTCACAAACAAATCTTTTAATATAGTTAAAAGATTAATCAAGGCAAAGGGGTGAAATTGATTAAAAAAAATTAAATCTACTCAGAAATGAGTAAATCTAATAGATTAAGCAAAAATAAACATAATAGCAAAACAACTATCATGTAATTCTACACATTTAACATGTTATTATGCAAGCAAAACATGTGCAAAAGTGCTTCAAAGATGCAAAAATTTCAGAAGAAAATTAAAGGAAATCATGCATTCAAATGAACAACAATATTGCAGCGGTTTGCAGGCCAAGAAAGTGGTGTTGGCACAGCAATAGGCCTACCAAGGGAGGCAAAAAAAAAAAGGGAGCAATCTGTCCCAAAACAGAACCAAAAAGGCAAAAACAAGCAGGTGTAACCGGTTGCCCAAATTGTGGTAAACGCTTACACCATGGGAAATTTGAATTCCCAGGCGCATAGGAGGGGGTGTAACAAGTTACACCATATGCAGTAACTGGTTACACTTGTGAAAAATAGTAAAATAGAGTTGAGAAAAATCACTTTTCAGAATCACTTATTTTGCATAATCACAAGGTAACAGAGCATAACAGTAGATGAAAAATTCACATTAATTATGAGCAATCATGAACTAATAGAATCAAACATGCAAGTTCACAGTACAAGTAGAAAAACACAAAATCAAGCACTACATTGCGAAAGCTAAAATTGATCGAAAACGATAAGTAATGCGAGATTCACCAACCTACAAGGCTGAGATTTGCCTCGGTAATTGTTGCAATTAAAATGTGAAGAAGAGAATCTTAGAAAATCAAAATCTAGAGATCCTTCACAAGAAAACTGAGAATAATGCGATAATCGATCAAAATTCGAATTTGCACCAAAACTTTTTCAAGAATCAATTTCCAATGCTTGTAATGGAGTAATTGCTTCTGTTACTGCATATCCAAGGAGGAGAATAGTGTGATATGATGATGTTTTAGCTCTAAGAACAACAAGATTCAATGCAAAGCTTACTACACTTTAATGGTGGATGAGATTTTGTGAGGTTTGGGGAAGAAGATGATGAGAGAGAGAGAGAGAGAGAGAGAGAGAGATTGCAGAAAAGTCAGCAAAATACGAGAATGAAGAGTTGAAAATTCAAGATCCATGCATCAATGTGAGGGGTTTGTTTTTATAGAGCATTGGTTTGGAGTAAGTGGAGGCTTGGAACTTGGTGTGGAGCTAGCTTAGGGAGGGTTGAAGCTAGGTGTGGAGTTAGTTAAGCCCAACTCACTGAGTCAACTTCTGACTCAGTTAGTTATTCCCGACTCGGTATTTAGAAGGAGTTAATTGTAAATTAATTGGTTAATTATGTTGAAGAAAAATGGAAATGAGGTTGCATAGTGTAGTGCATTTGAATTGATGTAGGGGAATGTGGGAAGTTGGTGTTATGTGTAGTAGCAAGGTGTGTACAAATTAGCAAGTGTTAAGTGGGATTGAAGTATGGAAATGAATTGGGGGTAACAACCACTCCAGTATTGAAAAGCTAGTTTTATAGGAAAATTTCAACTGGTGTAACTGGTTACCCTGATACTGGTAACCGGTTACCAGTGCCAAAATGCGCCATCCGTGGGCTGGTAAAGAGGGTGTAACTGGTTACCAGGTTTTGTGTAATCGGTTACATCAGTCAAAATTTGGGTTTTCTTTAGCCTGATGTGAGTTGTTTTGGACATCGCTTTGTACTTTGACCTTGTGCTTGATTAGATGGACATAGGAATCCTTTGTGTCGATGATCCGACAACCTCATGAGGGATAAATACAACGTCTCTGTGCCAGTACCGACTTCATGGCTTTGCAAGAACTCTCGGAATTAAATATTCCTCCAATATGTTCACAGATAACATGCAAATATGTATGATGAGAGTATGAATGCACCTAATCATGCAAAAAGGAAAAAAACCAAAAATGATAGGGAAAATTTTGGGGTACGACACACACCGACTGGAAAAATCACGCGCACCATCGCGGGCTATCGCGTGCGCGATAGAGGCAACAAAGATGCATCGTGTGCGATGCTTTTATAATGTGCATGATAGGTGCTTTTTCTAGACTTTTCTGACATGTTCTGACAACTTTAAAAGGGGATTTTTTGCTTTTTGATGTGGGTGACGAAAATTGGAGAGGAGACCATGAGTTTGGGAGCACAAAAGGAGATTTTCAAGGCATTTGAAGCCATTGGAGGCCATCTCTTCAAGGGACTTCTCATGTTTTTTTATCTATCGATTATGGTATTTTTCTCTGAATAGTGTGTAGATAAATTCCCTTAGGTTAGGTTGTGTGATAATGAACCTTATTCAATCTTGCTGGCATTATATGTTGGTTTGAAATTATAATTTTATTAAGGTGTTGCCTATGCTTAATGCTTTTTATTTGAGATACTCTGTTAATCTGTTGTTAGACACATAGGAATTCCTGACCCGTAGCCCATATGTTGGACCTAGGTCAATTGTTCTACTTACGCTAGTTGAATAGGGATAGGAAACCTCGAGTAGTGGTATAGGGAATCAACGGTCTCTACATCGCCTAACACTGATTACACTGGCGGATTAGGGATAGAAATCTTCGAGTAGTTGTTAGTGAGTTATTTCTTGGGGGACTGGCTATAACGTTTTGTTAATTCGCCGTGACATTATAAGGATAAGACCATTCATACGAGGCATCATACATCAACAAGAGAGGATAAGGGGATTCTAAAACACAATTTTCCCGCTTTCGTGACATTTTTTTCTTGTTTGTTTACCTTTTACACTAAAACTTACAACCCCCCAATAAAATTTACCTTTTCGTGACATTGTTTTCATCTAGTAAGGTTTGAGCCTGAATATTTCCATTGTTCACTTTTTCTTTCTTAGAGTGTATCCATGCATTATTCTTTTATGTGGTTTGATTTATTTTCGATTAAGTTATCAAATTTGAGCAATACACACTAAGGAAATTTTTTCTATATAACTCTGAGCCTTTGTAAACCACCCTTTTGTAGTATGATCATCATTTTCTAAACACTTTGAGCCTAACCCTTTCTTTCGGTGACATAACCTTAAATTCTTAGTCATATTACTTGAAAGATCTTTTCTTTCCACCCTCTATTTAGAGTTAGGTAGAAGTATAGTTCTTCAAGTGTATGAAAAAGAGTAAGTTTGGGGTTGCTCTTGGAAATAAGCAACGTTTTAAGTTTGGGGTTGGGGTACTAGAGAATTTGATTCAAAATTTAAAAATTTGTCGAGAAAAAGAAGTGGAAAAAGGCACTTCTTCAAAAAAAATTGATGAATAAATGACAAAAGAAAAAGAATGACATCTTAATAAGGATAAAAATCTCTAGTACTAACAAAAGGTATAATGAATGAAGGAGAACTAGGAACCTAACTCCAAAGGTTTAACCCTATTTTCCTAAATATATCCTACCCTAACATAAGCCAAGTTATAATATAAAAATCCCTCTAATGTGTGTTGTGATTTCTATGATTAACTCTATTAGAACATGATCAAGCTAAGTTTAATTAATTTTGCATGTTGATTGAGTGATAACCGTATCCATTGAGCGAGTTAAGTGAGCTGAGAGATAGGTTGAGTACTCGTCAATGTTGAAGATATTTTCTGGATTTTCCTAATGGAAGTGGAAACCGAAATAATGGTCAGGTAACGGAAAATATATGGTGATGTTCAATTATTATTGTGCGACTTGTTGTCTGTTGAAATGTGCAGTTGCAGGTGAGTTGCTTGAGGACAAGCAAAGATTCAAGTTCAGAGTTGTGATGATAGTCTATCATTGCATCTAATTAGTCGAAGAATTGGGGGAAAACGACAGAAAGATGAGCCAAAATGATGAAGAAAGACCCAAGAAATAAGTGAAAAATAGTCAAGTATGGAAGAATGGGACTTAGTGAAATTTCTGGTGCAAAAGCGTGATTTTCTACGTAGCTACTGGAATAATCACTTACACCATCGCGTGCCATCGCGTGAGCAATATAGGCAACAAAGATGCATCATTCACGCGATGTTTTTATAATGCGTGTGATGGATGCTTTTTCTGGGCTTTTCTGACACGTTCTAACCCGTTCTGACAGCTTTAAAAGGGGATTCTCTGCTTTTTGATGGGGGTGACGAAAATTGGAGAAGAGAGCACGAGTTAGGGAGAACAAAAGGAAATTTTAAAGGAATTTGAATCCATTGAAGGCCATATCTTCAAGGGATTTCTCATGTTATTTTTATCTATCGATTGTGGTATTTTTCTCTGTATAATGTGTAGCTAAATTCTTTTAGGTTAGGTTGTGTGATGATGAACCTTATTCAATCTTGTTGACATTATATGTTGGTTTGACTTTGTACGAATCCTTTGAATTATAATTATTTTCAGTTGTTGCTTTTGCTTAATGCTTTTCATTTGAGATACTCTCTTAATTTATTGTTAGACATATAGGGATTCATGACTCGTAGTCTATGTGTTGAACCTAGGGCAACTGTTCTACTTACGCTGGTTGAATAGGGATAGGAGACCCCGAATAGTGGCATAGGGAATTAACTTTTGTACATCGCCTAACACTGCTTACGCTGGCGGACTAGGGATAGAAAGCTCTAAGTAGTTATTAGTGAGTAATTTTATGGTGAACTGACTATAACGATTTTGTTAATTCGTCGTGAGATTATAGGGATAAGACCTTTCATACGAGGCATCATACATCAACAAGAGAGGATAAGGGGGATTCTAAAATACAATTTGACTGCTTTCATGATATTGTTTTCTCGTTTATTTACCTTTTTCACTAAAACTTAAACCCCCATTTTTCATTGTTTTTACTTTAAATTGCACAAATCATTGTCTTGTTCGAACACAGTCCTTGTAGGTTCGATTTTTTTTATTTCGGTGACATTATCAGTACACTTGCTGAGAAGTCATCAATGGGCAACACTATTTCCTAATACTCGCACCAATATTGAATGATGAGGGCAAAGGCCCAAGCAGATGGGTGAAGTTAGGAGGAAGAAACATCTAAATGGTTCAACAATTCCTCTTCATACACAGTGAAGGGAAAATTGAATCTTAGATGAGTGAAGAAACTCCCGTAGAAAGGGCAACACTCTTGAGAAGTCATCAGTGAGCAACACTATTTCCTAATACTCGCACCAATATTGAATGATGAGGGAAAAGGCCCAAGCAGATGGGTGAAGTTAGGAGGAAGAAACATCTAAATGGTTCAACAATTCCTCTTCATACACAGTGAAGGGAAAATTGAATCTTAGATGAGTGAAGAGACTCCCGTAGAAAGGGATATAACACCTCTCATATTAACTACATGTTATTTTGACTTCGTTGAAGATGAAGACTATTTAATCAGAATATGGATGCACTTCTATTTGGTTATCCTCCACCTTTTTTGCACAGTTGAACACATAAACAATTACCACAATTGCAAAATCCAACTAATGGTAAAGCTTAAAGTTCGGCGGTGGCACCAAATTTGCACCTCCCAGCTTCACCATGTCGTCCCAACTGTCATGTAAAAGATATGACCTATCAGAAGCAGGATTGATATCCCTAAAGATGAGATGTTCCTTAATTTATTCAATTATAAGGTCTTGGCTACGTCGTATTCTAAAGGAATCATCTAAATAAAATGTTCTTAGCTCATTCTATGAAGCAAGATCCGCTTCTATTTTGTTGCGGACTTGGAGAGGGGAAGCTAGGTGAGCAACCCCTTCCATATAAGCCACGAATTCCCTGCCTTGTTCCCCTCAATAGGGCTACTACGGCTATCTCCATTCTCAATTGAGCCTCCTCCAAACCTAGAACTTTCACTTTGGACTATTAGATTGGGGACGAGACCATTAGTATTCATGAAAAAATTAATGATGATAAAAAGCAAAGGGTACAGTAAGAATCAATACCTGAGAAAAAAGATGAAGTAAAAGAGACTAGTTAATGAAAAAAAGATTGATAATGTGAAAACTCTAACAAAGAAAAAGGGCATCTAAAAACAAAGATCACTGTAATGTGAAACGCGATAGAGACGAGGTCACAAAAATTGTGAAACGCGATAGAGAAGAGGTCACAAAAATTACAAGTTAAAAAGAAAGGGGGGGGGGGGGGGGGGGGGAATCAATGTCACAAAAAAAGGGAGTGAAAAATTAATAATTGCCGGTTCATATGGAACCTTAAAAACATAAGTATACTCAATGCACTCGAATATCCTAGGACGATGCACCATGTCTAAGCTTGTAAACTTAAGGTCACGCGTAGGATATTTTGTGAAACGTCTCAATGATTCGAGATGCATTTAACGTAGTTATCTCTATAGTTTTTCCACTCCTCCATACGAGGTTACGAATAAGATGTGCTCGACCTAGTTTTTAGAAGACTTCTCCTTCATAATAGCATTGTAAACCCTGGAGGCAATTGTTCTGCGTCGACCCTAAGCCCAAAGTCAGGGAGGCCCTATTCCGCCCATCTCATAAATATCATTGGCATAGAAATATGTAAGATTTTTCTAGTCTAGAAATCATTACATCTCCTTTACTCAAAAACTTATTTGGATGTTAGAGTACTAACTTTGAAAGTCTACCTCGCAAAATTGCATCATAGCAATGTGGGTTATCTCACTAGGGAGCTGCATTAACAAATTCTAGTTCCAGTAGATAACAAGTCCATTCACAAGAATCTAAAAGTCTTCATGCATGCCCTAAAGAATGAAACAATGATTTCCCTCATGATTTTTCAAGAAGATGCAACCGACAAGATACTCTTGAGAATGAATTGATAAACTACTTTGAAGTGATGTTATAGAATTTCAACTATGTGAAAATCTTTGTCAGAGGTGAACAGAGAAATAATTTATTCACAAATACTAATGATTACTTCATATGCTTTGAAGATGACCCTTCCATTGTATTCATTCCTGATGAACTCAATAAGGTTTATATCACTTACCCTAAATGTTTTACCTTAAACAAAGGAAGTGATGCACTTGTCTTCAAAAGAGTCACACAACCACAACTCCTCGACAAGATCGACATAGACAAACTTCTTCTCAGACTCAAAGTAGCTAGACCATTGTTCTACTTTAAACCAATGTTGAATGTCAAACTCATTATTAGATATGCTTGCAAAGTCAACCACATGCTAAATACAAACGGTGAAGTCTTCATCTCTACAAATAGACTTTGGGTTTCCATAAACTTCTGACGAGATTTCGGAGATGCCATGTAAAGAGGAGTTTGACCAAGATAAAATAGATTCAAGGAAATAAAACTGGAATGAAAGAGATGAAGACGTAAAAAAGGTTTTAAAATGAAGAAGTGCAATGAGGTAAGTAGTGTGAGTGAGTGACTAAGGTGATTATAGAAGATTTTTATGAGTGATAAGTAGTGCAAATACCGAAAGCATATAATCATAATGTTGAAAAAAAAATGATGCCTTTGCACAAAGTATTAACGGTTTTTGTTTGCAAGAAACACACAAGGTTTAGGGTTACCGGAGAAACAAGAAAGGAAAAACAACAAGGATTGGGGAAAAAAATTTTGTTTACTATTCACTTTCTCATTTAGGGTTACAAATTATTACAAATGAATTGCCACACTCAACAAACTGAGTGTACTAGACTATTTATAGACTAACTAGATAACTTACAGCCTAAGCTACCTAAACAATTGGATCCTTAACACAAGGCCCAATTCGACATACATTTCGACAATACATATTTAAACATACTTTGACTATAATATGTATCCTACAACTACAACATGTGACCTAGCTTCGACTTCATGCTTGTCTCCTGTCGAAACACATGAAAGCTTTCCCTCGACACAACATGAGTTCGACCCAATAGTATCATAAATCTCCACCTTGGATCTAACTCAACAACCAGGGAATCAACTAGCTTTCATCATGCAGATTTATCAACTGCATACAGTGGAAAAACTTGCAACTTGGCAACGTCTTTATGATCATATCAGCAACATTGTCTTCAGTCGAAACCTTCAGCACCTGGACTTCACCATGCTCAATTATCTCTCTGACGAAGTGCATCCTCACATCGATGTGCTAAAGTTCGCTCATGATAGGTTGAATTCTTCGATAGGTGTATTGCACTTTGACTATCACATTTAACAGTGATACTTCGACCTTTGAGTTTCAGCTCCTTTGCAAAACCTTCAAGCCATGATAATGCGATATTACATAGCATATTATGCCCCGAATTACATTGATTTATTTCATTATTTTTGTTTGTTAACATTGTATTTGCGAGTATTGAGTTCATTTTCAGGTATTCTCTTTATGTCAACCAGCAAGAAGAAAGAAGAAGAAAACAGAAGAAAATAGAAGAAAAACCAGGTGTTTTGATAGCAGAATGGGGATTCTGCATTAAGGGCCATGACGACCGTCACACAAGCCATGGCGACTGTCACAAGCTTTAAGCTGTAACCCTCGTCACAAGGACATGACGACCGACACAAGCCAATTTCTCAGAATTTAATTTTAAACGACGTGGCTTCTCAACGGTTGCGATCCAACATAAGCCACGATCAACCAACCTCATAGACTTTCGGTCGTGTGCACCTGCTTGAGAATTTATCTCCATGATTTACGCCAACTCTCAAGCTATATAAATAGAGCAGTTTACTTCACAAAAAGGGTCCGAAGATTTTTACAAGATTTTTCCTGAGTTCAGAGCTTTTTATTCTTTGCATTGCCTTTCCCATTTTTCTTACCTTCCAAAGCAATAGTTTCCTACACCGGGGAACTATTGCACTTGAACTAGTTAGTCAGTTTAGCAGTTGTTGCATTTTAAGATTAATCGTACGAGCAAAGCGAATCCTGCCAGCTTGTGGAGGATCGCGTACTTAAGATTCATTGTTTCTAGGTTTTTACTCAATTAATATAATTGCCATTTACGTTTAAATATTATGTCTGCATTAATGTTTTATTGTTTAAGTTTGTGTATGTCTGTTAAAATGTCCGGCTAAATTATTTATATCGGTATGTAATTAAGTCGATCGGAAAGGGGTCCGATCGATCGTAGAAAAACTTGACACTTTAATTTTCTGGTTCCAATTTCTTAATTTAACTGACTTTTTTTACGAGAGTAAGAAAGTAACGAAGGTTACGATCAATAAAACGGGAGTTTGAGATTTTAACCAGATAACTGAAACTAGACATTGGGTTTAAATACAGCGAGAGCGCTTTAAAACCAATTAGGACTTATTAATTTTCAAAAAGTATTTTTAAATTCAAATGGGCTAGAGAGAGCAGACATTCTGATTTAGGAGTACAGTCAGAGTCAATAACACGAGAGTGTGAGGTAAAGACTTCTAAATTGGTATTTTTCTACTGAAAACTATTTTGAGTGATTGGCCGACGATCTATTGGATTCCCGATGATTGATGAATTACGTACTGATATTCCGTTATACTTTAATCAAATATAAATTATAGTTTAATTTTAGTTTCCTGTTTGCACCTTAACTTCTAGAAATCATCCGCCTTAGCTAAACATAGTAACAACCCGATAGCACTAGTTTGATTATCGGTCCCTGTGGGTTCGATATCTTTTAAAACTACGCGATAGACTGTGCGCTTGCAGTTAGTAATCCCGATAGACTCACAAAGTCGCGATCATGTTTTTGGCGCCGTTGCCGGGGACTGATTTAGTCAATAGTGCAATTCATTTGTTGCGCCGTATAGACTTAGGAAACAAATTCCTTAATTTATTGGTTGTATGCTAAGTACTCGCTCAAAAGGTGAAGACCTCACACGACCGAAAGACGAACCTGAACGTCTTCTTAGCGTAAAAAGACGAATCCAAGAATACTGCTTAAACCACGATATACCTTTTCCTTTATCAGAACCTGAATCTCAATCCGAATCCAAATCTGAAACAGAACTTGACTCTGAGTCAGGATCAGAAAAGGACATGGCTGATGGACCACAGAACCGTCCTCTTAAGTAATATGCTACCCCATCTCAGCAAGAACCACATAACAGCATTGCTGCCCCTGCTATCAACCGAAACGATTTCGAGTTGAAACCCTCATTGTTGTCAGCCGTACAACTACATCAATTTTCTGGAAATCCTACGGACAATCCTAATGAACATTTGACCAAGTTTGTGCAGTACGCATACACAGTGAAGGCAAATGGTGTAACTCCAGACGCGATAAGACTACGTCTTTTTCCTTTCTCATTAAGAGACAGAGCTCGGGCTTGGTTGCAATCCTTGCCATCAAACTCCCGTTACTACGTGGGATGAGTTGAAAAAGGTATTCTTAGCACGATATTTTCCACCAAGCAAAACAGCTATGCTGAGAGCCCAAATTAATGGATTTTGACAAAAAGATACTGAGTCTCTTTACGATGCATGGGAAAGATACAAGGATATGATGAGGATGTGTCTGCATCATGGTCTTGAAGGTTGGTTAGTCATCCAAACGTTTTACAATGGTCTCTTGTACAATACAAGAATGACAATAGATGTCGCCGCTGGTGGTACACTTATGGACAAATCTTATGTCGAAGCTTATTAACTCATCGAAAGCATGACTCAAAACCATTACCAATGGGGAGGTGAAAGAACGCCAGTGGAAAAATCCCAAACGAAAGGTGGAATGTACGAAGTTAGTAGCCTTGATCATGTCCATGATAAGGTAGATGCCCTTGCTCAAAAGATAGATAACTTAACCATAACACCCGCAACCAACGTGGCTGCTGTAGCTCCAAACTGCGAATTATGCGGAGTACCTGGACATGCTGCCCCCGAATGTCAAATATTCGCAGGAGTCTCCAATGATCAAGTGAAATATGCTCAAGGAAACCCTTATGCAAATACCTACAATCCTGGCTGGAAAAACCATCCCAACTTCTCGTATAAGAATAATAACGCTCTGTATGCACCTGGCCAAGCGCCTGCTGTGCCGCCAGGATATCAAAAACCCGCTGCTAATGTTCCTAACGTTCCTAGAAAGTCTAACCTTGAAACGATGATGGAGAACTTCATTGCTGCACAAGCTCAACAAAACAAGGAGTTCCTTAACCAGAATGTTCACACTAGTGAGCAAATCAAACAATTAGCCAACAAGGTTGGCGCTCTAGCCACCCACAACAAAATGTTAGAAACAAAAATCTCACAAGTGGCTCAACAACAAGCAGTTACCGCTGCCCCAGCTGGTAATCTTCCAAGACAAGCTCAACTTAATCCGAAGGGACATGCAAATGTTATAACACTTCGGAGTGGAACAGAACTAGAAGGACCCACTGACCCAAGGATCGAAAATCCAGCCATGTACCAAAAGCCTAGTAAGGAGTCTGAAAAGGAAGGCTAACCATAGGAAAACGAAAAGGAAGATGATGGTAAAGAGGCCGAAGAGAAAGAAGAACCATATGTGCCTCCGCCACCTTATAAACCACCTATCCCGTATCCCCAAAGATTCGCTAAATCTAAAAACATAGGGAAATTTAAGAAATTCGTTGAACTTCTGAAACAATTGAATGTCACAATACCTTTCACAGAAGCGATCACACAGATGCCCTCTTATGCTAAGTTCTTAAAAGAAATATTAACTAATAAGAAAAGGCTTGAGGATACTGAAACCGTTATGCTTACTGCAGAGTGTAGTGCTATAATCCAAAACAACATGCCTCCTAAGCTAAAAGACCCTGGTAGTTTTTCTATACCATGTGTGATTGGAAAGTTTGTCATAGACAAAGCCCTGTGCGACTTAGGAGCCAGCATTAGCTTAATGCCCTTATCTATTTGTAAAAGGCTCAACATGGGAGAACTGAGACCAACAAGAATGTATGTACAACTAGTTGATCGATCAGTGAAATTTCCTCTAGGTATGCTAGAAAACATTCCAGTACACATAGGACAATTCTATATTCCTACAGATTTCATAATTATGGACATTAAGGAAGACTCAAACATCCCTATCATTTTAGGAAGACCATTCCTAGCCACCGCTGGAGCCATCATAGATGTGAAAAAAAGGAAAACTTACTTTTGAGGTTGGTGAAGAAAAGGTAGAATTTATCCTCTCACAATTCTTCAAAGCACCTGCTATAGAAGATTCGTGCTGTTTCCTAGATGTTATTGATGAATGCGTTAAAGAAATGGAAAAACACCAAAATACGTATTCTGAAGTGCTGAGAATTCCAATGCCACCAATTTTTGAAGATGATAATTGGCGTGGTGAATACCAAGATAATAATCTAAGTGAATGTCTCGCACTCACTCCTGACCCTGTGCCTTGCCCAAAGAAACCAGCTGTAGAACTGAAGACACTACCCGAAGATCTAAGGTATGAATTCCTAGATACAGAACTCGAACGACCAGTTATAGTCAACGTAGATTCAGGACAAATAGAAACCGAAAAATTATTACATGTCCTGAGAAAGTACCCAACTGCCTTAGGCTATAACATCTCAGATTTGAAAGGAATAAGTCCCTCTATCTGTATGCATCGCATCATGCTTGAGGAAGACTGTAAAACCTCTAGAGAACATCAAAGGAGAATCAATCCCATTCTGAGTGATGTTGTTAAGAGAGAAGTGCAAAAGCTGTTAGAAGCAGGAATCATATACCCAATATCCGATAGTGAATGGGTTAGCCCAGTTCACGTTGTACCAAAGAAAGGAGGTGTTACAGTCATCAATAATGAAAAATGCGAATCTGTAGCACAACGTACTCAAATCGGATGGAGAATGTGTATTGACTATAGGAAACTAAACAAAGCCACTCTTCAAGATCATTTCCCTTTACCCTTCATTGATCAAATGCTTGAACTTCTGGCTAAACACTCCCATTTTTGCTATTTAGACGGATATTCATGATTTTTCCAAATTCCTATCCATCCTGATGACCAAGAAAAGACTACTTTCACATGTCCCTATGCTACTTTCTCCTATCGCTGAATGTCTTTCGGATTATGTAACGCACCTGCAACATTCCAGAGATGCATGATGTCCATCTTCTCTGACTTCTTAGATGGTATAATGGAAGTCTTTATGGACGATTTCTCAGTCTGTGGGGAAAGTTTTGAAGGATGTCTGTCAAACCTTGAAATGGTGCTTGAACGATGTGTAAGTGTCAACCTAGTACTCAATTGGGAAAACTGCCATTCCATGGTCCAACAAGGAATCGTGCTGGGACATATAGTATCCGACAGAGGGATTGAAGTCGATAAGGCAAAAATCGAAGTTATAGAAAATCTCCAACCGCCGAAAACCGTTAGAGAAATAAGAAGTTTTCTAGGACATGCCGGTTTTTATCGACGTTTCATTAAATATTTCTCTAAGATAACCAAGCCTCTAACTGAGCTATTGATGAAAGACGCTGAATTCGTCTTCGATGACAAATGCCTGGACACATTTCGAACACTTAAGCAAGCTTTAATATCAGCACCCATTATGCAACCCCCAGATTGGAATGAACCATTCGAAATCATGTGCGACGCGAGTGATTACGCTGTAGGTGCAGTCCTAGGACAAAGAAAGGATAAAAAACTTCATGCAATCTACTACGCCAGTAGAACCTTGGATCATGCACAAATGAACTACGCTACCACAGAAAAGGAACTCTTGGCCGTCGTGTTCTCTTCGGATAAATTTCGTTCCTACCTAGTAGGCGTAAAAATAATCATCTATACCGATCACGCCGCAATCAGGTACCTACTAAGTAAAAAGGACGCCAAACCAAGGCTTTTGAGGTGGATTCTGATCCTACAAGAATTTGACTTGGAAATCAAGGATAAGAAGGGCACTGAAAATGTAGTAGCTGACCACCTGTCGAGAATGGAAAATATCCAACCTGAACAAGTACCTATTAATGACGATTTCCCTTGTGAAAGACTCTTAGCCCAGTTAGAAAGTAATACAATTGAACAATCTTTGACTTATACGGATGCAGAAAGCAATGAAGTGGTAGAATCTGTTTACACTAAAACCACGCTGCCATGGTATGCTAATTTTGTCAACTATCTAGCAGCTGGAGTACTGCCACCTGATCTAACCTATCAACAAAAGAAAAAATTCTTCCACGACCTTAAACACTATTATTGGGATGAACCACTTCTCTTTAAGAGGGGTGCCGATGGTATCTTCTGTCGTTGTGTACCCGAAGATGAGGTAGAAGATATAATTTCTCATTGTCATTCCGCCCCCTATGGTGGGCACGCGGGCACTTCAAAGACTTGTGCTAAGATCTTGCAAGCTGGCCTCTTTTGGCCTACTCTCTAGAACGACGTCCATATCGCGGTTATAAATTGCGACCGGTGTCAACGCATTGGCAACGTCTCTAGACGCGATGAAATGCCTCAAAAGGGCATCCTAGAAGTAGAAGTCTTTGACGTGTGGGGAATAGATTTCATGGGACCATTTTCGTCCTCTATTGGTAACAAGTACATACTCGTCGCTGTCGATTACGTCTCAAAATGGATCAAAGCTATAGCAGCTCCTACCAACGACACATGAGTAGTGAACAAACTCTTTAAGAATATAATTTTTCCTAGATTCGGTGTTCCGAGACTGGTAATCAGTGATGGAGGTTCCCACTTTATTTCGAAAATCTTTAAGAAACTTCTATCAAAATATGGAATCAAACACCGTGTAGCAACACCTTACCACCCCCAAACGAGTGGGCAAGTAGAGGTATCAAACCGAGAAATAAACAAATTCTAGAAAAGACCGTTGTCACCTCTAGGAAAGATTAGTCTTCTAAACTGCACGAAGCTTTATGGGCTTATAGGACAACTTACAAAACCCCCATAGGAACCATGCCATTTAAACTAGTCTATGGAAAATCTTGTCACCTGCCGGTAGAAATAGAATATAAAGCCTATTGGGCTATCAAAACTATTAATCAAAATTATACCGCTGCCGGCGAAAAGAGAATTTTGGACCTACATGAACTAGACGAACTTAGATTAGATGCCTATGAGAATGCTAGGATATACAAAGAAAGAACAAAAAAATGGCATGACAGACGCATAACAAGGAAATAATTTGAAATAGGAGATATCGTGCTTTTATTTAATTCTAGACTTAAATTCTTCCCAGGTAAGCTTCGTTCTAGGTGATCTGGTCCCTTTGAGGTTACCAAAGTCTTGTTAAGTGGCGCAGTTGAAATAAAAGGTAGATCTAGTGAACCGTTCATCGTAAACGGACAATGTTTAAAACACTATCACTGCGTAGACAATAGGGATTATTCAACTGCTCTTAAACTGGCAGAAATGCCTACATTCCCCGTAAGCTAATGATTCTTATAAACTGTCGAGCTCCCGACGTTAAATGAAGCACTGAGTGGGAGGCAACCCACGAAATTTGTTTTTGTTTAGTACTTTGTTTCTCTTTATCTTTATCTTTATCTTTTATTTTGCTTTCACTTCGTTATTTTTCTTATTTTTTCTTATTATTTTTGTCAAAATTTACTTCACTCCAGATGCGGTTTTATTTTTTCAATTATTTAAAAAAAAAATCAGTACTGATTGTCTCAATTTATGCCTCCAGGATTCTCATCTTTTTCTACCTTCTTCCTTCTCCATTTGTTTTACTTTTCTGATTAACTGATAAGATGGATAATGAAGACACCATGGTTGTGCTATTCAGGGACGCTGTCCAATGACCCCGCTATGAGGCTCTCTCTCTTAGACCTATGGCCTTAACCAAATTCCCCCATGGACCTACCTTGACTGCCTTAGGCATAGGTGATAGCATAGACTTTATGTTTAACCAGATAGGCTGGGAGGGTTTTGCTAGGAAAAAGAATCCGACTTACCACAGACTGACCCTAGAATTTTTAAGCTCATTGTCCTACGACCCTAACCATGGCATGGGATTTAATAGGGGTAAGATAACCTTTAGGCTATTTGGGTACACGTGTCGTTTCAACAACAGAGAGATCGCGGAACTGTTGGATTTCCCCAATGGACCCGACGTTTTCTCCATGGCACAGGAGGATTTATTAATGGAAGATGAACTGAACTTTTTCTGGAGTAGTATTTCAGGATGACCACATCATGACCCGCACCCTATGGTGTCCACTGAAATTCACAACCCGACCATAAGATACTTTCATATGATTTTAGCCTTCACCCTTTTTGGAAAAGCTGAGAATGACACCTTAGTATCTAGAGATGAGCTATTTATTATGTTTTGTGTGTTTCAGTCTCGACCTGTTAATGGGGCTACCTTTATGCTTGATAACCTTCGCAGGATTGCTCAAGCTGATCATGGTCCCATTTTGATAGGTGGCCTTGTAACAAAAATTGTTGAAGCCATGGGATTTAGGACACGTCTTTCCCGAGTGAACCCGTTAGACGGATATAGGCCAATGAATATCACCTTCTGGTTTAACCGAGGACTTATTAGAAATCTTGGACCACCCCCGTTTCAACTCCTGATCAATAATGAAGTTGTTTCATATTTTACACTGCCTGATCACGAGCGAACTAGTGTGCATAACCGCCATAACTGGCTTTATGATTTGGATGGGCCACAGCCTGAAAAAGAATTTGATAGTCATGTGTCTGATATTGAGATTGACCCTGAAACTCCTCCTCACTATCATGATTTTCCTAAGCATCCTATGAATGATACTAATACTGTCCCTCATGCAAACATCCATACTACACTTGAAGTTTTCCGTACTGAACTTCATGCCATGAGAGACCAACTTTAACTTATCCGTCTTGACGTTATCGATCTAATGGATACCACCGTTAAGCAACTGGACCACCTGAACCAAGCGGTGGAATCATTGAGACGCGGACGCAACTGATTTTTACTGTTTTTGACTTATTTATTGCATTTCCATTTTCCCTTTAAGTATTAATTTTTCACTATTGGATTTAAATTAAACTCACTGATGCATTTGCATCTGTCACTGTCACTTTTGGATACTGAACAATTTTGCTTCAGTTAATGCATTTTCATTTCATTGGTATTTAATTTTATACTCTGTTAATAGCTGTGTTTGCAGCTTTAAATAAATTCCCCTTGCAATTATTTTCATACTACTGTGGTTCAAATATATTATTACTGCGTGAAAATGTTATGTGTGGTTCAAATATATTTTACTGCATGGAATGTTATGTGTCGTTTCTTAATATTTATGCAATGTTGGAGGTATAGCTGAATTTCTTAAAATTTATTGAAAATGGGCCGTTACGTTCGTGACAACCCTGTGACGTCCGTCACAGGCATCACAAGGGTGACGATCATAATAACATCTGTGATGACCGTCACACAGTTAAACCCTGTTATATTTGTATCAGAACCCTCGTATCCTTTCTTCTTCCATTTTCCTGCAACCGTCCCACTCACCATTGATTGCCATTGCCACCATAACTCCACACCGTTCAATATCACCATTCATTCACCACTAATTCACCCACTCACCGCATTTATCTCTATTAAAACTCAGTCAATTCACCCCAAACTCACAATTCCACCTCTGTTCTGTGACCAACCCACATTCTAAAACCAAAAACTCTTGCATGCACAATGGCTCAACAACCAGACCTTTCACAGATAATTTTTCGTGATGGCCAAGCGGGTGAGTATCAAAGGGAGAAGTATCTCAAGTTCCACAAACGATCAATTCAACCCACATGCTATCTTGACATTACCTGTCAAGAAGAGCTTGGCTTGTTGGAAGAAGTTCGTTGGATGCTTCATAATTCGGGGCTAACTCACATTTGCACACAAAACCTTCCGTCGTACGAAGCTCTGACATTGGAATTCCTTAGTTCCTTTTCCTACAACACCCCTTCAGACGACGCGCAGTTTCTCACCGGGTCCACCTCTTTTAGGATGTTCAACACCGAGTACTCTCTTTCTCAAGACGAGCTTGCCACCATGCTAAAATTTCCACAAGGTGGCAATGTTCAGTGCCGTGTGCCACACGATCCTAACTGGCCGAACACGACATTTGAAATTTGGAGAACTTTAACAGGCAAAAGAGCTGATAGCTGGGAGGGACTTAATGCTACATATATCCATAACCCAACTATACGGTACTATTAGCGCATTTTGGGGCATACCATCTTCGGAAGAGTCAATAATCATAAGGTAAATTCAAAGGAGCTCTTCTTTATGCATTGTGTATTTACACCCGTACCGGTCAACGCCATTTCATTCCTGCTATCACACATTAGCTCCAGTTGTGCGAGAGGTACCACTGCTTTCTGTTTTGGTGGATTAGTCACCTCTATCGCGCTGGCCTTGAATTTGGGAGACAAGCTTACCCACTTACCTTCTATACAGGCGGTGTATATGGATTTGGAACATTGTCGCAGCTCACACCTGATTAGACTTAGACGCGACAACAAATACAACCCTGTGGTATGAAACAGGGTAGTGAAGAGTATTGTCTTGCCCTGTGCTACTCGAATAGATCCAAAAAACATGTCGAACTGGTTATTTGATTTGGATGCACCTGAGCCTGATGCGGCTGCACCAGAAGGTCAGGCGAGAGATGATTATGATGAAATGGAAAATGACCTCCCTGAAAATGACCCCCAGCCACATGAAACGCAACCAGCTAGCTCATCCTCCCGACGCCGTCAATGAAGCGACCGCGCCCCTGTCACTACTGATGACATCCTCGTGGCCATCATGCAAAGAAACAAGTTAGATGCCTAGCGAGACCAGAGACACCAAACTCAGCACGCTGAAATGATGGGTCTCTTACGGAAAATCCAATAAGACCAACGCGAGCATGGAGAGAGGATGGATCGCCGGATGTCAAGCGTTATAGATGAGATGGGCGCTTTGACTATGAGGGTAGACAACTTGTACGACTACGTCTATCATGTGGGTATGCCACATCCCCATGCACAGGGTGGACAGGGACGAGCTCGTGGCAGATCACGAGGACCCCAGTAGTTTTTCATTTCTTTTTCTGTTTTGATGTTCCTTTCTTTTTACACTATTGTGAAACATTGAGGACAATGTCAGACTCAGTGTGGGAGGGGAAACATTCGTTTCAGTTTATTTGCTAGTTTATGTTGTTATTTCCTTTCTATTGACTTTAATGTACTTCCTGGCTAGTATATGAATATGTTTTCCGTACAATTCAATTTCCCCACTTTATTTTGCCTTAACATAAATTTTTTTATTGATTTGACGCATAACTCGACACGCCTTTAGAGTATATAGGCTGTCTTACGAGTAGGCTATGTTGGAGACTTGAGAAAGTATGAACAAAATTGATACAGTCTTGACACCTTAGACCTCTCATATTTGCGTCATCAGTTTGAGTACCTATTATACCGTTACCTTAAGCTGGAAATTCTAATTATCCCCTAGTAGTTTATATTGGCAGTCAGCACCGCCTAAGCACAAGCTATGTGGAGAGCCGACGAAGATAAGTGATTGATACCTCAAGTTGCTAAAAATTGAAAAAATTCACGCCTTTGACTGTGGAAATAGAAATGCACCAAATCTAAAGAATGCAAGTAATGCAAAAAGGCAATAGAAATCTGTTGTTAGTTGGTTCAGAGGTATCTGGTACTGAACTCGGTAGGGCGGACTACGGTTCGATCCCCCACAACTTGCAAGCAGAATATGTACAAAAAGGGGTACCGCACTTGTGTACCAGACCACTCGTTTAAAGGATCAAAATCACTAACAGACTACTCTACTATGTACGTGCAAAGGAAAAGGGCTTAATGTGATTGCGTCAGAATGAAAACGGGCGAAATAGAAGCATTAGGTGAAGCTATAATAGAATGATTCGGAACGGTATGTAAAAGAGAGGTTTATGACCATGTTCTATGTTTTGTGTCATTAATGTATCTCTGGTGTTTGTTTGAGTATCTATCGTTTCAAACAAAAGGCCGCACAACTATGTACGATTCGGAGGAGTGTCAGGTATGTGCACTTGATCATTGTTTTGGAAATGATTATTTGCTTGAGGACATGCAAAGGTTCAAGTGTAGGGGAGTTTGATAATGCGATATTACAGAGCATATTTTGCCCCGAATTACATTGATTTATTTCGTTATTTTCGTTTGTTAACATTGTATTTGCGAGTATTAAGTTCATTTTCAGGTATTCTCTTTATGTCAACCAGCAAGAAGAAAGAAGAAGAAAACAAAAGAAAATAGAAGAAAAACCAGGTGTTTTGACAGCAGAATGAGGATTCTGCATTAAGGGCCATGACGACCGTCACACAAGCCATGGCGACCGTCATAAGCTTTAAGCTGTGACCCTCGTCACAAGGACATGACGACCGGCACAAGCCAATTTCTCAGAATTTAATTTTAAACGACGTGGCTTCTCAACGGTTGCGATCCAACACAAGCCACAATCAACCAACCTCAGAGACTTTTGGTCGTGTGCACCTGCCTGAGAATTTATCTCCATGATTTACGCCAACTCTCAAGCTCTATAAATAGAGTAGTTTACTTCACAAAAAGGGTCCGAAGATTTTTACAAGATTTTTCCTGAGTTCAGAGCTTTTTATTCTTTGCATTGCCTTTCCCATTTTTCTTACCTTCCAAAGCAATAGTTTCCTACACCGGGGAACTATTGCACTTGAACTAGTTAGTTAGTTTAGCAGTTGTTCCATTTTAAGTTTAATCGTACGAGCAAAGCGAATCCTGCCGGCATGTGGAGGATCGCATACTTAAGATTCGTTGTTTCCAGGTTTTTACTCAATTAATATAATTGCCATTTACTTTTAAATATTATGTCTGCATTAATGTTTTATTGTTTAAGTTTGTGTATGTCTGTTAAAATGTCCGGCTAAATTATTTATATCGATATGTAATTAAGTCGATCGGAAAGGGGTCCGATCGATCGTAGGAAAACTTGACACTTTAATTTTCTGGTTCCAATTTCTTAATTTAACTGACTTTTGTTACGAGAGTAAAAAAGTAACGAAGGTTACGATCAATAAAACAGGAGTTTGAGATTTTAACCGGATAGCTGAAACTAGACATTGGTTTTAAATACAGCGAGAGCGCTTTAAAACCAATTAGGACTTATTAATTTTCAAAAAGTATTTTTAAACTCAAATGGGCTAGCGAGAGCAGACATTCTGATTTAGGAGTATAGTCAGAGTCAATAACACGAGAGTGTGAGGTAAAGACTTTTAAATTGGTATTTTTCTATTGAAAACTATTTTGACTGATTGGCCGACGATATATTGGTTTCCCGATGATTGATGAATTACGTACCGATATTCTGTTATACTTTAGTCAAATCTAAAGTCTAGTTTAATTTTAGTTTCCTGTTTGCACCTTAACTTCTAGAAATCATCCTCCTTAGCTAAACATAGTAACAACCCGATAACACTAGTTTGATTATCGGTCCCTGTGGGTTCGATATCTTTTAAAACTATGCGATAGACTATGCGCTTGCAGTTAGTAATCCCGATAGACTCACAAAGTCGCGATCAAGCCACAATGCTTCTTTCACAACTTCAATGAAGGCAATATACTCTGCTTCAGTAGTTGATAAGGCAAAAACCTTATGAAGCGTTGCTTTCCAACTGATTGCTGTGCCAAACATTGTGAACACATATCCAGAAATAGACTTTCTGGAATCCATACAACCTGCATAATCGGAGTCGACAAATCCTGCGATTTTGACTATGCTATCACCACCACAGGCTCCACCATTAATCAAGACTCTTTTCAGAGACCCATTTATGTACCTGAGAATCCACTTTATAGCTTGCCAGTGTGCCTTTCCAGGATTGGCCATATACCTGCTCACAAGGCTCACCCCATATGCTATGTCTGGCCTCGTACATACCATAGCATACATCAAAGAACCCACTACACTAGCATATGGAATGCTACTCATATATATTCTTTCAGCTGCAGTACTCGGGCTTTGAGTAGTACTAAAGTTAAACTGACGATTTGTAGGTGTCACAACAGGCTTTGAATTCGACATACCAAACTTGTCGAGAAGCTTCCGTAGGTGTGTCTCTTGAGATGAGCACAACTTCGACTGCTTTCTATCTCTCCGGATGTTAATCCCAAGAGTCCTGGCGGCAGCTCCCAGATCCTTAATTTCGAACTCCTCACTGAGTTCAACCTTCACCTCCATTACATCCTCAACACTATTGCTGGCTATGAGGATGTCATCCACATAAAGCAACAACATAACAAATAAGTTTCCAGGTCGAAATCTGAAGTAAACACAGTGATCGAACTGACTCCTAGTGAAACCAATGTGTGCCATGAACTTGTCGAATCTCCTGTTCCACTGTTGAGGAGATTGTTTCAGGCCATACAAAGACCTATTAGCTTGCACACATAATCTTCTTTACCCTTTTCTACATACCCTTCAGGTTGTCGCATCAGGATCGTTTCATCTAGATCACCATACAGAAATGCTGTCTTCACATCCATTTGCTCAAGTTCCAAGTCGAACTTTGCCACCATGGCCAACAACATTCGAATGGATCTATGCTTTACAACAGGTGAGAACACATCATTGAAGTCGACACCTTCTTTCTGAGTGAACCCCCTAGAAACCAGCCTCGCCTTAAAGTGCTTCGACATCACTCCTTTGATTCCTTCTTTGACCTTGAAAATCCACTTAGAACTGACTAACCTTGCTCCTGCAGGTTTCTCAATCAGCTCCCAAGTGTTATTGTCATGAAGAGATTTCATCTCTTCATCCATGGATTTTCGCCATTCAGTATTGTTTCGACTCCTTATAGCTTCCTTGTAATCTTTAGGTTCTTCCTCAAGTACCTCACTTGCAGAGATTAAGGCAAAAGCTATAAGATCTGCATAACCAAGTATCTGAGGTGGCTTGATGACTCTTTTCGACCTATCTCTTGCCAGTACGTAGTCATCGACAGTTTCCTCAACCTCTTCAGCATCTTGCTCTTCTTCTTCGACTTCATCTGAGCTATGCACTTCAGCATTACTATGCTCCACCTCAACAGGCATCTCTACCTGTTCCAGCTCCTCTTCAGAGATTTCTGCACTTCGACCAACATCACCAGTTTTCTTGAACGCCATCTCGACCTTATTGAAAACTACATCACGACTTGTGATACATCTTTTGTGACCTGGTTCTAGGCACCATAGCCTATAACCCTTGACTCCATCAGGATATCCAAGGAACATGCATCTCAGAGCTCTAGGTTCGACCTTGTCTTGCCTAATATGAGCATAGGCTAAACAGCCAAATACTCTCAGTTTGTCGAGATCTGGTGGATGACCCGACCAAACTTCTTCAGGTGTCTTCATTCCCAGGGAAGTCGAGGGACATCTATTTATCAGATAAGCTGCTGTCGAAAGAGCCTCTGCCCAAAACACTTTCCTCAATCCAGCACTAACCAACATGCATAAGGATTGTTCGATTGAATCTCTCAACTAAGCCATTTTGTTGAGGAGTACCTGCTACAGTCTTATGCCTTGCAATCCCAGACTCAACACAGTAACTGTCGAACGCTTCGTTGCAGAACTCAAGGCCATTGTCGGTTCTCAACCTCTTAACCTTTCTGCCAGTTTGAGTTTCGACCAGAACCTTCCAACTTTTTAAATTCTCAAAAGCTTCATCCTTTGTCTTCTGAATGAATACCCATAGCTTTCTGGAATAGTCATCAACGATGGATAGAAAATACCTTGCACCTGAGTGTGAAGGATTTCTTGCAGGCCCCCAAAGATCAGCATGAATATAATCCAGGGATCCATGTGTTCTTTGCTTGCCTTTGTTAAACTTCGCTCTACAGGATTTACTGTAACGCCCCGATTTGTTTTAACTCTATTTATTTATTTCATTTATTTGAATTTTGTGAAATGTGTGAATTTATGGTATTTTACCTGCTAATTGGTTAATTTCTCAGATAGATAAAATATTTGTATTAAATTATTATTTCTTTTCAACTTTTATTTCCGAAATATATTTCATCGGTATGCTTATGTGTTATCGCATTTTGAGAGCGTTTGGGAGATATTTGAGCGTAAGGGCAAAATGGTCATTTTGGGTAGTTAGATATTTTGTTATAAATAGAAATAGAGAGAGAGAGAGAGAGAGAGAGAGAGAGAGAAAGAGAAAGAAAAGGAAAAGAAGGGAAAAGAGAGGAAAGAAAGGGAGAAGAAGAAAAGAGGGGAAAATCGAAGATTCTCCGTTTCACTCGCGATTAATCGGGTAAGGGTGAGAAGTTTCAATTATATCTTGCTTGTGTATGTATATGTGTTGTTTGTTGTAATTGTTTTGGTTATTTTGCGACTTTTCTAATCGATTCAAATTAGGAGAAATTGATAGAAATCGATGTTTTCACGGATGAAATTCGATATAAACCGCGTAGAATACTCGTTGATTATGTCTAAACATGTTTTGGTTGTTCTGGTATGAATTAGAAGGGTTTGGGTGGTAAAAATGATGTATTTTGGTCCCATATGACCTATATTGACGCTGCTGCGAATTCTGGCTTTCGCGGGTTCTCCTAGCGAACCCCAGCGAAGGAACGGGCGAATGTTCGCCTAGAGGTTCGCCTAGCGAACTTTATGACTGTTTTCCACTGCCTTGGTTCGCTAGGGTTCGCCTAGCGAATACTGGAGCGAACATGATATTTTCCAATTTTGTTTTCGTCGTAATTTTCAAACCGTAAGTCCGTTTTGGTCGCCGTTCGAAGCATTGGAAAGCTAACGAAATATTCTTTCTATTAAAAATGGTTGGGAGGGCAGTAGATGATTTATTTAGGTCGTGGTTTTGGAAAAGTGTTGGGTTGTCGGGTTTTTATCGCGTACAATGTGTGCGATTGATGTGTTAGCATGATATATGCTTGTGACATGTAACGTGTAGCTTGTAGACCGTTATATGATGTGAATATACATGATGAAATGTTGTGATGATGGGTTGTGGCCCTATGGCAAATATGTGCATTGTTTTGGATTAGACTTCGATGCGTGATTAATGATGTTTTGTTTATTTAAATGTGACATCCTTGTTTCTATCGGAAAAATAAATTTTTAGTTACTCTGGTTTTATTTATGTATTATTTATTCGCGATGGGAATTGGGGTGTTACATTAGTGGTATCAGAGCAGGTCGGTCCGTCCGGCCAAGTTGTTGAGTCAGTTGGTGTGACAGTTGAATACTGTCGATGTTGGTTGTCCCTTAGTACGTGATATGTGTGTGGAGCACTGTCAGTACTTTCTGGTTTTCTAATCCTTTGTCTGTAGGATTTAGAATGAGATAAGTGGGGGAAAAGCTGGAACTTCCCCAGGTTGCTTCAGTTGTGGAGCGTTGGCTCAGTGTGCCATTGGTTGCAAGAGCGTAAGTGTTGTTTGGGCAGTGTTGTTCCCGGTTCCGGAGGGAATGCGGAGGTAAGGTTTATGTCAACTAAGGATTTGTGCCTTAGGTAGTTTTGTGCATAAGATACAAGAAATGCTATTATAGTTTAGTGAAGACGGTTTATGCCCCATCATGATTGTCCGCTGTCTATTGACAAATTGAGGAACTGATCACCCTTAATCTCTTGTTGATAGTAGACGGGAATTATGTTGAATGGAATAGACGTGTCTTTCCGGCTTTGATAGTGGGTGCAATGAATTTTTTGGAATTAAGCAGGTGATTACGGATTGTTTCGATGAGTTGATGAAGATTCTTATACTGGAAGATGAGACGGATTAGAGGCTTTGGTATGTTGGTCCAGTTGGGAAGTTTTGAGAGAGAATGATTGGGCATCGTTAATGGTTGTTCTCAGAGAGAAGAGTGTGAACTCAAATTTGACGAAGGTGAAGATTTGAGGTTTGGATCTGCTAAGTAAGTAGAAAACTCTTAGTAGATGGGACTAAGATGTTTGTTTGGTTTGTGATGATAGTGTTCTGGAAATTGGCAGGAAGTCACAGTGTTGGGCCGTCAGTTGTGCATGGTTTTCAGATGTGTTATGGATGGAACATTAAGGTGTTGTCTTAGGGAGCTCCGGTATGGTTAGTAACAAAAAGGAAGGATGGTTGAATGAAATAACAAGTATGATGCATATGATGGTATTAGTATTGAGACTATGGAAAGCGGAACTTAGAGTTCTGGTGAGGTTTAGAGTCTTTGGAATTTTAGATCATTAATGGAAATTTTGAGAAAAACCTTAAGGGTGGATGTAATATTTGAGAGTTCTTTTGGGATAGTTGTTGCTACACGCGGGGTTTATGGAATTCGGACTGTTAAGAGAAGAACTTGGGTATGGATTACTAGCAGTTGATTAAGGTAACGATTGAGAATAAGTGTCCACTTTCATGGTTAGATAACTAGAATGGTTTGGTTGAGTTTGAGTGGAGTTGCAAGTGTATGGAATGTTTGATGAGAGTGGTGAATGGTGTGAGTTGAGGCTTTGATTGATTTAATGTGACTGGTTATGTTTGTTATCGGAATAGGCTGTTATCTACTCGGTTAAGTTGTATATGAGTAACCAGTTACCCAGTGGAAAGTTTGCAAAAGCTTTAATAATTTACATCTTTTGGAATTGGTTGGGCATTACAACGTACACTGATGTTGCTTGGTGTTAGTAATGCGTCTGGAATGGTTGTGGAGTATATGAATCGTATCTTCCATATTTATTTGGATAAGTTCGTAATGGCTTTGATGGAGGATATTCAGATCTGTTGTAAACTCAGAGGAAGAACAGGTAGAGTGTTCGGGATTTGAATTACAAGTGTCAAAAAGAGACGAAGTTTTATGCTGAGTTATTCGAGTGAGAATTTGGGTTAAAAAAAAAAGGTTAGTTTCCTTGGATACGTTATTTCAGATGAGAGTATGGTTATGGATCCATCGGAAGTAGATACAGTTCTACATTGAGAGGCTCCGAAGTTGGTTAAGGAGATTAGAAACTTTTGGGCTCAGTTGGTTGTTATTGCAGGTTATGGAAGACTTTGTTAAGTTTGTACTTCTGGTATTTCAGTTGACTTGCAAGAGGGTAAAGTTGTGGCTTATGCTTTATGATAATTGAGGATTCATAAAAGGATCGATACTATTCAGGATTTGGAATTGGACGCGATTGTATTGTGTTGGAGAATCTGGAGGTATTGTTTTAAGGGTTTTAGGTTCAAGGTGTTTGGAGGGAGGAAATGATGGTTTTGGATGAGTAACAGCACTGTTGGAATTCTGAGTTTTCCATGGTTCGCCTAGCGAGCCAGTCAGCGAACGCTCGCTACGGGTGTTCGCCTAGCGAAGGTGGTAGCGAATGCTCGCTAGAAGGTTCGCCTAGCGAGCATGGCAGGTTGTCCCGTTTTGTTTCTTTCATAACTTTTGATTTGTAACTCGGAGTAAGGCACGGTCGGATGGTTGGAATTCCTGATTAGTTATGACTTTGGCTCGAATTATCCTATTGGTAAAGTTTATGTCGTGCGTGATGAGTTAAGTCGAAAGTTTTACTTATGTCTGCTTTGATGGTTAAAGAGTGGGAACTTTTGGGAGAATTTAGAGATTTGGGTTGGTGTGTGAAATGACATATGATGGTGTGCGGTTGGGTATATTAACAGTGAACAGTGATTTTTGGTGAATATGAGAAAGAGTTAGACTTTGGACGTGAGATTGGTAGTTTTGATGGTTACGAGTAATCAGAGTGCGCAGCGGAAGCGTGATGTGGCACATTTTGTATATGTGTGTGGGACTGGTAAGAGTTCATAGGTTGAACATTGAAAACATGTAGGAGTGTTGAGACCATTGGACGTTTCAGGATGGAAGTGATATGTGAAAGGTTTAACTATTATTCATGGGCTACTGTGTAGATGGATGTTTCGTTGCTTGTTCGATTGGTGAATCGTAGCATTGTTGTTGGTGTTCTGGTTTTGTTGATGTTGTTGAGATCTTGTGTGGTCGTGGAACTTTATGTTCTTGTTTGTGTTGCTGCCTCGTTTCCATGGTGATGGTTCGAGTGTGTGTAGCTAATTCCTGTGTGGGGAATTAGGGGAGTGTTACCTAGGGTAGGGTAACGATCTTGTTGTGTTTCGGTTCTAGAGTGAACCTGTGTGTTGGTATCTTGGCTTTTCTTTGGGTCATGAGTTTGTCGTCAAGAGCATTGTATGGGCTTTGCATCTTGTCGTTGTAATTGTCGTCGTTGTTCGTATCGGTTAGATTTTTTAGGACGAAAATGTCTAAGTGGGGGAGAATTGTAACGCCCCGATTTGTTTTAACTCTATTTATTTATTTCATTTATTTGAATTTTGTGAAATGTGTGAATTTATGGTATTTTACCTGCTAATTGGTTAATTTCTCAGATAGATAAAATATTTGTATTAAATTATTATTTCTTTTCAACTTTTATTTCCGAAATATATTTCATCGGTATGCTTATGTGTTATCGCATTTTGAGAGCGTTTGGGAGATATTTGAGCGTAAGGGCAAAATGGTCATTTTGGGTAGTTAGATATTTTGTTATAAATAGAAATAGAGAGAGAGAAAGAGAAAGAAAAGGAAAAGAAGGGAAAAGAGAGGAAAGAAAGGGAGAAGAAGAAAAGAGGGGAAAATCGAAGATTCTCCGTTTCACTCGCGATTAATCGGGTAAGGGTGAGAAGTTTCAATTATATCTTGCTTGTGTATGTATATGTGTTGTTTGTTGTAATTGTTTTGGTTATTTCGCGACTTTTCTAATCGATTCAAATTAGGAGAAATTGATAGAAATCGATGTTTTCACGGATGAAATTCGATATAAACTGCGTAGAATACTCGTTGATTATGTCTAAACATGTTTTGATTGTTCTGGTATGAATTAGAAGGGTTTGGGTGGTAAAAATGATGTATTTTGGTCCCATATGACCTATATTGACGCTGCTGCGAATTCTGGGTTTCGCGGGTTCTCCTAGCGAACCCCAGCGAAGGAACGGGCAAATGTTCGCCTAGAGGTTCCCCTAGCGAACTTTATGACTGTTTTCCACTGCCTTGGTTCGCTAGGGTTCGCCTAGCGAATACTGGAGCGAACATGATATTTTCCAATTTTGTTTTCGTCGTAATTTTCAAACCGTAAGTCCGTTTTGGTCGCCGTTCGAAGCGTTGGAAAGCTAACGAAATATTATATCTATTAAAAATGGTTGGGAGGGAAGTAGATGATTTATTTAGGTCGTGGTTTTGGAAAAGTGTTGGGTTGTCGGGTTTTTATCGCGTACAATGTGTGCGATTGATGTGTTAGCATGATATATGCTTGTGACATGTAACGTGTAGCTTGTAGACCATTATATGATGTGAATATACATGATGAAATGTTGTGATGATGGGTTGTGGCCCTATGGAAAATATGTGCATTGTTTTGGATTAGACTTCGATGCGTGATTAATGATGTTTTGTTTATTTAAATGTGACATCCTTGTTTCTATCGGAAAAATAAATTTTTAGTTACTCTGATTTTATTTATGTATTATTTATTCGCGATGGGAATTGGGGTGTTACATTTACCAAATACACAATATTCACAAAACTCGAACTTTTCGACTTTGTCACCAACTAGCAGGTTCTGCTTCCCCAATTCGACCAGGCCTCTTTCACTGACATGGCCCAATCTCATGTTACATAATTCTGTCTTCGACATCGGTTTCATGGATACAACATTTGTCGAACCACTTACAACCTCAGCCTCAACGGTATACAAGCCTTGTTTCTTCACGCCTCTCAAGACTTCCTTCGACCCCTTCATGACTTTCAGGATACCTTACTCTCCTTTGAAGACATATCCTTTCTTGTCGAATTCACCAAGAGAAATTAAATTCCTCTTAAGGTCAGGTACATACCTAACCCCAGTCAATAACCTTATTGACTCATCATGGAGCTTGACCTGCAATCTTGCAAGCTTTATTGTTCCCCAACAACACTGATCCACCATCTTGATCACATAATTCTTCAAACACATTCTTGTTTGGAGTCATATGCCAAGTACATCCAGAATCCATAATCCACTCTTTGCAAGAGTTACTGCTTGATCGACACCACAAGGACATCAGATGATTCATAATCATCTTGCACAATAGCTGCATTCCCATTGTCCTTACCTCCATGATTATTCAGTCGCTCAGGGCACACCTTTCTTGTGTGACCCTCCTTCTTACAGTGATAACATTTAATACCAGACATATCACCACCACAAGACTTATGTTGAGCCTTACCTTTCTTCTTGTCAAACCTACCATCTTTCTTTGAAAATCTTCCTTTCACGGATAACCCTTCGCCAACTGATGATGGTTTCTGCTCTTTTCTTTTGTTCAAATCCTTCGAATACAAGGCTGCTTGAACTTCTTCAAAGGTCAGGGACTCTCTTCCATACAAGAGGGTTTCTTTGAAGTGAGCCTGCGTTCCGGGCAAAGCACACAACAATAACAGTGTTTCATCTACGTCATCGATCTTCACATCAATATTTTCAAGATCAAGAATCAGCTTGTTGAACATATCCAACTGCTCAGCCAAAGCTTTGTCTTGACTCATCTTGAACGAATAGAAAGCTTGCTTCAGGTAGAGACGATTCACCAGAGATTTGGTCATATACAAACTTTCGAGTTTCACCCATAATCCTGACGCCGTAGTCTCCTTTGATACCTGCCGAAGAACCTTATCACCAAGGCTCAACAATATTGCGCTGTGGGCTTTCTCGATCATGGCCGTCTTTTCTCTTTCCGTTAACGTAGCGTCCATGACCGCCTGTCCCTTCAACGCTTCCAAACAACCCTGCTGAACCAGTAGGGCTTTCATCTTCAAGCGCCACAAACCGAAATCGTTCACTCCGGTGAACTTTTCAATCTCATACTTTGTTGAAGACATCTTCTTCACGTTCACCGCACCAATTTGTTGAAACAAAACGATGCCTTTGCACAAAGTATTAACGGTTTTTGTTTGCAAGAAACACACAAGGGTTAGGGTTAACGGAGAAACAAGAAAGGAAAAACAAGGATTGGGGCCAAAATTTCTGTTTATTATTCACTTTCTCATTTAGGGTTGCAAATGATTACAAATGAATATCACAATTTGCCACACTCAACAAACTGAGTGTACTAGCCTATTTATAGACTAACTAGATAACTTGCACCCTAAGCTACCTAAACAATTGGATCCTTAACACAAGGCCCAATTCGACAAACATTTTGACAATACATATTTGAACATACTTCGACTACAATATGTATCCTACAACTACAACATGTGACCCAGCTTCGACTTCACGTTTGTCTCCTGTCGAAACACATGAAAGCTTTCTCTCGACACAGCATGAGTTCGACTCATTAGTCTCACACATAATATAGGAATAAGACAAATAAAAATACTTATGGTACGGTGAATTTTTATTTATCCAACTCAAAAAGTAATAACATACAAAAACTTACACTTGTACATTCAGTATATAATAATGTGATTAAAGACTTCTTTTAAATTTACAACTTCAAACATTACATACAGAAATATCCATAATGGATATGGATATACTAATCCGTCCCAAAAGCAAGGGACACCAACAGAGATTAAGAACAAAAAGTAATATATGAGTATCTTGACAATGTATCAATTAACGACCATCTTGAAGGCTTGTTGTTATGGAAGTAACTACTGAGTTTGCCAAAAGAGTAGGAGCATGATAGGTTGCAACAGGTCTTTTTGGTGGAAGATTTGGCAACGCAACTTCAAAATTAAGCACTTGGATTGCTTGTCTAATTGATGGTCTTAGATTCACATCAGGATGAGCACACCATAATCCAACAATCATCAAACACTCCACTTGTTTCTCATCAAAATCCTTTCTCAAATTCACATCCATTGCCATAAGTAGCTCTCCTCTTCCATAATGATCCCAAACCCACTCAATCATTCCCTTTTCTTCACCTTTTTCCTTCATAACTTCAGTAGCTTTCTTTCCACAAGTTATCTCCATCACAACTATCCCAAAACTATACACATCTGACTCTTTACTAGCCCTACCTGTACTCACATATTCCGGAGCTAGATAGCCAAATGTTCCGGCTAGCCCGGTTGTTTGAGGCCCAAGTTCGTGATCCATTAATTTAGCCAACCCAAAATCACCAAGCTTAACATTGAAACTAGAATCTAACATAACATTACTTGATTTGATATCTCTATGTACCACACACCTCTCCCATTCTTCATGTAGATAAAGCAAACCAGAAGCCAATCCAAGAACTATTTTATGCCTTGCACTCCAAGAAAGAGGTGTTCTTTTACCGAATAAATGAGAATCAAGACTACCATTTGGCATGAACTCATAAACAAGAAGAAACTCACCTTTGTCATGGCACCAACCCAACAGCTTCACAAGATTCCTATGTCTCAGCTGACTAATCACTTTAACTTCAGTTACATACTCTTTCTTACCTTGTCTTGATCCCCTGGATATTTTCTTTACTGCAACATGTAAATCTAAATCAACAAAGTAACCTCTATAAACAGCTCCAAAACCACCTTGACCCAGCTTTCTATCCGTAGAGAAGTTATTGGTGGCAACCTCAAGTTCCTTGTAGATGAATCTCCTTGGTCCTGCTCCTCTTTCAAGGTCATCATTCATTGATGTTAAATTCATAGCTTCATCTTTTTTCTTTTCACTTCTCTTTCTTTTTTTCTTGAGTACTACATATGCTACCAATGCTCCCACTACTATCGCAACCCCGCAAGAGATTGCTAGCATCACAATTAATCTTGTATCTTTTGTATTACTATCATCACTTTTTTCCAAAGTGGAGTTAAATTCCCATGACAAAAGATTATTTAATTCTCCAATTGAACCTGTTGCAGCTGAAAATCCAACAGTAACCCATTCAGGTAAGGCCTTCGTCAAATCAATATGATATGAAAGACTAGTTTTTTCTTGAGGATTAGAGGTGCTTTTGTATTTCCAAGATACAGTCAAATTCTTGGTTGTAGAATTGTAACCTATACTTACCTCAGCAGTGTCTCCACTATGTAAACTAGTATTCCAAGGTGTTGACACTGATGAAATGATTGAACTATTGTTGATTCCTACATGTTGTGTTGTCTCACTCCATTCATTATTTGGGTATGAATCAAACTCCACATGAACAATTTGGTTACTAGGTGAGACGATTGTTGTGGCGTTAAATAGACCCATAAATCCACCATCAGAATTAGGTGGAATTTCAAATCCAAAAGGAACCAAGAAAAAGGCAAGTCCATGGCCATATAAAGATCTATTTTGAGTGTCAATGATAAAAGTGTAATAAGTTGTGAAGTCAGTGACTTGGCCTGTTTTTGAGTTCCAAACTAACACTTTTTCAGAATAGAAGACTCGTCCGGTTTGACACGCATAAGCTTTATAGATGTTGAAATCAACTTCTCCCTCCATTGGTGCTGCAGAACCTTGGTAGACTATGTTGGCGGCATTACGATTAAAATGGGAGAATTTGAAGTGAAGTGAATTAGAAGGGAAAGTGAAGATAACTAAGGACAAGAAGAAAACAAGAAGGGTATAGAAACTGGAAGCCATGCCTTGAATTTTCAAAGAAATCAAAAGAAACAATGAGCTTTGAGAATTATAATCATGTTCAACATATAAATATAGTTTGATCATGGTTGCATCATATAATATAACAACTGTATAAATGAATATAAAAAGTTCTATACGTGTGTGATTAACGTAGTAAACTGGATAATAATGGCCTTTAAGATTTTGATTAGGAATCAATGTGTAATAATATTTATAAAATTTATGCCTGCATCAAGTTTTCATTAAACTAATATAGTGACCGTTGAAAATTTTCCATCACCTATTATGATTTATGATTTTCATTAGTAGAGCACAATTTCAGGAACAAAACATCATTTTTTGTATATATTAATAATGGAAGAAATTAGTTAAGAAACTTGTTGAGCAATTTAAAAGACAAGAAGACTTAGTTGAGATAGTTTTAATCTTGTAATTGTCTTTCCACATGTCATATGAGCTAGCATAGTTAGTTAGGTTACTACACTACTATTAATTATTGTAATTGATTCATTTACATTTTAATGAGAATCAATTATTCTTTCCTACTTTTTTTAATGATGTTTGTTATGGTATTTGCTCATAGGGCCAAATTTCGTTTCGAGATGGGCCGAGAAGGAAGTGACGACAACAATAACAATAATAATGGATGAAAGTTTTTAATTTTTCTTTATGTTTACTAGCGTATCTAGCGTGGATATATGTGTTTGTATGTTCAATTGTCTCCAACTATCATATGATTTTGGTGGTTTTGATGGGAACAACACTTAAAGTTAACCAACATTTAGTGAGGTCTTCAATGATATCTGGTCCAACAACCTCTCATGATGGAGTTTGATCAAAATAGTTATCTCAAACCTCATCACATAGAAGAGTCAAGTTTGAGATGAAGTGTTAAATTAATTAATGATGAATCAAGGAATGGAACTTATAGCTTCAAAGGTGTGAAAAAGAGAGAAAATGTGAAATATCGCCTGGTCTTGTTAGAAGAGGTTAGAAAGTGATCTTATGGTGTATCGCTACAACATCATAAACATATACAGTAAAGCAAGGGGCTAAATCTCTAAGCCTCGCTTGTAACTTTAATTCATATGTTTGGTTTATTCTGAATATCCTCTATGATTGTATCTCTTTATCTCTAAAAGTAGTTAATCTAGTGAATATATGTATCTTACTATTTTCAATTACTTTATCATGGAATATGTTTGTTGTCAGATCTCTCACAACAACAAATTTGTATCTTTTTCTAAGTTGATCATTCAAAGAAGCATATTTATGATTATCTAACGCATGATAAAACAAAACACTAATAACACATCATTTAACACAAACAAGTATTTCATATTAACTTCACATTACACAGCATAAAAAGGTTTAGCTCATGATAAACTTAGTACATATATCAATATTGGATCCTATGTTAATCATTCTTAAACACATAATAAAAAAAGAAATAGAAACCTAAGAGTAACTTCTCGTCTTCTTGCAATCTTTAATCAGCAAGGGACGACCTCTGTCACACTAGTTTCTGGTAGCATACACGTGAAATGATGAGAAGAAGAAACTCTCCACTTTGTTCAACACAATTTTTTTATTGATTTTCACTAAGTGTTTTGTTCTCTCAGTTGTTGAACACCTTTGTATGTCCTTCTTGAGGTCTTTTTTATAGTTACTTCCTTCTAGGTTTTTTGATGTCTTGGATCATGGGCTTTTTGATATTTGAGAATAATGGCCCAAAGAAATCAACAACTTTTCCTCCAATTCTTCCTTTTCGTACCATTGCAGAACTATGTACAATCAGCATGTGGGAGACAAAATGTCTTGTGGCAAGTTAGTTGTATAGGTATTCAGGCGACGATGTCTTGCATTATTCCATTGCTTCCTCTATTTTGTCCTATTCTTTCCTTAAAGTTGGAGGTTAAAGCGTTTTTCCAGAACTGTCGTGCTGACACTCATCAGAAGTTAACTCTACACAAACAACAAACACATAAAAACTACAAACAAGAGCACGTATTGTACTCTTTATAATCCACTCATAAACAGCAAAATGCATAACATTAAACTAATATATTACTAAATCAAATGATAAATTCACGTGTAAGTTTTATAATAACTCAAAAAGTGAGTTATCATTAAGATATGTATTAGAAGGTTGACAATTATTTTGTTAGAATTTCATAAGTCATATGAGATGTAAGACTAACACTAAATTATGTTTTAGCATCTAACAAGTTCCAATGGAATTGGAGTATTATTAAAGTTCTTTCTAACCTTTTATTCGCTATTACTTAGTATAGTTCTTGATTCTTATTTGTTTATGTTTAAACCACTTTTTCTAGATTAATTGAGCAACCGAAATGGTGTTGACCACCAACCTCGTGTGTTGTATTATTACTTTGAGATTTTTTTTTTTTTTTTCATTTTGATATACAAAACTTTTACTTTGTTTTCAAATTTCAAGTTTTGTAATTAAAAATGAAAACACAAATGTTTTCTCAAAGTGAGCAGAGTCTTAAATTAAACTGTTTTGTCTATTTTGATTCCTGCAGGTACCCTCTGTATTGATTTCAAAAAATACAGAGAAACATGGAATGCACTTGTATCTCTCTATTTTAGTTCTTGCTAACAACTTCTGCGTTGATTGAAATGACTACTGTTAAGATTAGTCTTTGTATTAGTGAATTAATTAAGTTTAGTGAGCTAATTTAGCATAGATTTGCTTTCCCGCCTTTTTCATTTTTCACATCTGTATATAATAGCCTTTCTCTCTCCTTTGTAATTCATCTAGTTTTCACTTCAATGAAGCAGCAGTTCCTATCATTTCCTTTCTTTACATTTTCATGTTAAGATTAGTCTTTGTATTAGTGAACTAATTAAGTTTAGTGAGCTAATTTAGCATAGATTTGCTTTGTAAAACAGGAGTAGGGATTTTGTTGATAATGGAAATGGCATGAACAACAGCATAAGACCAAAACTGTTTTGGTAATTTTGATTGGAAAAGTAAAGCTCTACCAACATTTAAAATATGTTGATGTTTCCTCTCCACTCTTCCATTTTGTTGTGGAGACTCAACACAACTAGTTTGATGAACAATGCCATAAGATGCATAAAATTCTGGCATACTAAACTCAAGTCCATTATCAGTTCTAATGATCTTGACCTTAGCTCCATATTGTTTTTCAACAAGTTTGATGAAATTAATGACATGTTGTCTAGTTTCTGCTTTAGATTTCATGAGAGTTATCCATGTGTATCTACTATAGTCATCTACAGCAGTAAGAAAATAGGAATGACCATGTAAAGATTTTATTGCTAGGGGTCCCCAAATATCAAAGTGGATCATATCATAAGGTTGTAAAGCTCTATTTGTGCTAACAGCATATGAAAGTTTTCTTTGTCTAGCATAGTGACACACATCACAAACATCTTTGTTTTTTGCAGGAATAAAAGGAAACATTGAATATAAAAGAAGTAATCTACTGTGAGATAAATGTCCTAATCTAAAGTGCCATAAGGTTGTGTCTGTGTCAGGCATTGAGACATTGGCTGCTGAAGCTTTATTGAAATGATTTTGTGAGGTCTTATCTTCTAAGATTAAGTAGTACAATCCATTTCTCCTCTCAGCCAAACCAATCATCTTCAATGATGTTTTGTCCTGAATAAGACATTGTGAGCCAGAGAAATACACATTACAATTGGATGACTCACATAATTTTGAAACAAATAATAGATTTAAGGAGAATTCAGGTATGAACAATACATTGGACGGGGAAAAATTAGATGAAAATTGGATGGTGCCAAAATGTTTAGCAATAAGTGTTTGGCCATTAGGTAAATTAACATAATTAGGGGAAATAGGAATGAACGATTGGAACCAATGACTAGAACTACATATGTGATCACTAGCACCAGAATCAATAATCCAAGGATTACAATTAGATGAAGAAATAGAGAGTTGGATATTACCTGCTAGTGAATGACCAACAGTAACCTGATTAGAAGAAGCTTGTCATGTACCTTTGGATCCAAGATGTGACTTCTGAATTAGATCCATTAAAGCATTGAACTGGTCTTGTGTTATAGAGGAACTACCATTCTTCATGTCAAGGGAATCAGAATTAGAATTGGATGTGGAGCCAAGATCTCCTCCTTCTGAAGTGGCATTGTTTGCTGAATTAGGAAATTGTTTCTACATATGGGGTGGAACTCCATGTTTCTTGAAACAATTTTCAACTGTGTGATCTCATTCATATCTCTGAGCTGCAGCAAGAAATTTACAACCTCAAGCAAGAAAACAAATCGGTAACTGAATTCTTTTCTACTATGAAAATTCTTTGGGAAGAACTTGAGCTATATTTGCCTTTACCTATGTGCACTTGTCATATTCAATGTTCTTGAGAAGCTATGCGTAGTGCTAGGTCAAATCACAAACTGCTCTACATCATTAGGTTTTTAACTGGATTAAATGATCAATTTGCTGTTGTCAAGTCTCAAATCTTGTTAATGGATCCTTTGCCTCAACTTAACAAGATATTTTCTATGGTAATTCAACATGAAAGGCAAAATCAGTTACCTATAGTAGTTGATGAATCTCAAGCATTGATAAATGCAGCTGATTCCAAAAGATCTCACTCCAAGTTCAATTCATCAAAATCTGGCAATCGTGTATGTACTTTCTGCAACAAAACAAATCTCCTTATTTTCTATTGCATAATGAACTTCCTAATATCCATAGTCTTAAATTTTTTGGTTCCTTGGCTTATGCCTCTACTCTTCAAGCTCATAGAACTAAACTTGAGCCAAGAAGTAGAAAATGTGTCTTTCTTGGTTATAAAAATGGTATGAAGGGTGCTGTCTTGTATGATATAAACAATCATGAAGTTTTTATTTCTAGGAATGTTACACATAATGAACACTTATTCCCTTACCAAGGTAATAATGATACTACTTGGGATTACCATGTTCACAATGATTCACAACATTCATTTAAAAACTCTCCTAATGATGCAACCCAAAATAACCATCATGATCACAACTTTTCCACACACGACCTCACACTTGATTCTCTACCACAAAACACTGACCTTAATTCCAACATTTCACCTCAGACTGTCATTCCCAATAAACATGATCAACATGTCCTAACTCATAATTCTGAACAAATTGGCCAAACTGAACACAACTCAGATATTGTAGAAAATACAACTGAACATTTAGTTAAACCTTCCACTCATTCTAGACCTATTAGAACAAAACAAATACATGCATATCTCTCTGATTATGTATGCAATTCATCACTCAGTTCAGTTGACAGGACATCTTCAGGTACTAATCATACACTCTATCCTATTTCTTCTTTTGATTCTATGTCTCATATTTCTGATTCTCATCATGCTTTCACCACTTCTATAACACAACACCATGAACCAAAGAACTATAAAGAAGCTTGCTTGTCTAACCATTGGATCCAGGCTATGAAATCTGAATTGGATGCATTAAACAAGAGTGGCACTTGGAATATAGTTAATCTGCCACCTCATGTTAAGCCTATTGGGAGTAGTTGGATGTATAAAGTAAAGCACAAGGCAGATGGAACTATAGAGAGATATAAGGCCAGGTTAGTAGCTAAAGGCTACAATCAAATTGAGGGCTTAGATTTTTTTGATACTTTCTCACCTGTAGCTAAACTCACCATAGTGAGAACTCTCAATGCCAGTGCTGCTATTCATGGCTGGTTTTGCATCAACTAGATGTGAATAATGCCTTCTTGCATGGTGATTTGCAAGAAGATGTCTACATGAAAATACCTGAAAGAGTTGTGTGTGACAAGCCTAACCAGGTATGCAAGTTGATGAAGAGCTTGTATGGTCTCAAGCAGGCCAACCGCAAATGGTATGAAAAACTGACTGCTTTACTTATTCAACAAGGGTACAAACAATCAACTTTTGACTATTCATTGTTTACCCTTAATACTACCAATAATTTTACCGTTATCCTTGTATATGTTGATGACATAATTCTGGCTGGAAATTCTATGAATGAGTTTGACAGGATTAAAGCTTTCCTTGACAACAATTTTAGCATCAAGGATTTGGGTTTGCTGAAATACTTCTTAGGCTTGGAAGTAGCTCACTCAAAGGAAGGAATTTCTTTATCTCAAAGAAAATACTGCCTTGACCTACTTCAAGAATCAGGCTTACTTGGATCAAAGCCAGCCACCACACCCCTTTATCCATTCATAAAGTTACATACTGATCGTGGCAAACCTTTTGAAGACATTGGAGCATACAGAAGGTTAATTGGCAGGTTACTCTACCTCAATATCACAAGGCCTGATATCACATATGCAACCCAACAACTCAGTCAATTCTTGCACAACCCAACCATGACTCATTATCAAGCAACCTGTCATGTTATTAGATATCTGAAAAGCAGTCCCGGGAGAGGTTTATTTTTCTCCAGAATTTCAGAATTACAAATACTTGTCTTTTCTGATGCAGATTGGGCAGGATGCCTTGATTCAAGAAAGTCAATTTCTGGCTATTGTTTCTTTTTAGGATCCTCTCTCATTTCATGGCGTGCGAAGAAACAACAAACTATCTCAAGGTCTTCTTCTGAGACAGAATAAAGAGCATTGTCCTTTGCTACTTGTGAACTGATTTGGTTGACATACTTGCTAAAAGACTTACAAGTTATTTGCTGCAAGCCACCAGTTATGTACTACAACAGCCAAAGTGATATGCACATAGCCTCCAACCCTGTGTTTCATGAACGCGGCAAACACTTGGAGATTGACTGCCACCTAGTCCGTGAAAAGCTTCAACAAGGATTACTTAGGCTCCATCCAATTTCAACTCATGAACAACTTGTTGATTGTTTAACTAACGCCTTGCCTATTGCCACTTTCAAAAAGTTCATTTCCAAGCTTGGCATGATCAATATCTACCATGCTTAGCTTGAGAGGGGTTGTTAAGATTAGTCTTTGTATTAGTGAACTAATTAAGTTTAGTGAGCTAATTTAGCATAGATTTGCTTTCCCGCCTTTTTCATTTTTCAAATCTGTATATAATAGCCTTTCTCTCTCCTTTGTAATTCAGCTAGTTTTCACTTCAATGAAGCTGCAGTTCCTATCATTTCCATTCTTTACATTTTTCAGTTTCTTGTTCTTGAACCAAATTATAGCTTCTTTGATAATTCATAATAACTACAATGCACATATGCTATGGTTCATTCAAAATTTGTGTTTGATTTGACTTATACTTATCTATTATCTGGAGAAAGGTGGCCAAAGGTCAAAACTCTACAATATTTGTCATTTATTTAATCTATTACCGTTCACGTCACGGTTATGACTTACTGTGTTTTAGTTCTTTTGCAACTGATCATGAGTTGTGAATTTTAGGAATTTAGGATACTAAAAACTTATGCATAATCTTTGAAATTCCTTTGAATGAGTGTATGTTTAATATGGTTCCCGCATGTTGTGTTGAGTATCAACTCAAAACTTGGAATTTTGCGGACATCACATGAAATGGGTGATTATTGTCTTGTTTTGTACTTCAAACGTGATCTATGTTCATGAATGTTGATCTTTCTTCCTCCTATTATCATGTGTTTTCATGTTTCCCCCCTTATAGTTTATTATTTGATTTTCTCTAATATTTATGTTTCTATTTTGGGGTAGTGATCTTTAGAAATATTTAGTTTTGGCAAAGAGGTGCACTTATCATTTTTCTTTTCGGCTTCGTATTTGAACATGTCTGGCCTATCAAAGTTGACTTGAATTTTTTGAAACTCATTGGGCGAGAACTTAAGGCGCTTGAGAAGGTTAAGTCATTTTTATATTTTCCTACATACAAGGGGGATATTGTCACTTACTTTCCGTGCAACATAATGAGTTCATTGTATTAGATACGTCTTCAACTCTGTTGTTAATGCTTTTGTTGAACTAGATGAATAAAAAATTAATTAATAATCTCTTATGAGCTATCTTAATTATCAATGTTAGTTTCTTCGAGTCTGTTTCATATTTAGAGTCTTCCCACGTAACTCCATAACCTCTTTAGGAAAGTACTCCCATATCCCTTCTGGAAGTTATTAATGTCTCATCTACCCATCATTCTATGGATCCAGACCCAGTAGATATTCCTACAGCTGACACCCCCTAACTTCTCGACCACTTCAAACATATCAGCGTCGTCATCTAACGTCTATCGTACCTACCCTTGAGGTCGTACATGTCTCTGAGGTCCTTACAGACTGTCCTCCGATGCTTCTGCCATCACCAGATCTGATCCTGCAACCTGAGTTCGATCTTCCGACTGCCCTTCGAAAAGGTATGTTAAACATGAAATTCATCTCCACATTATATTGATTTATGTTATAATCGTCTTTCCCTTTTGCATTATACTTGCTTGTCTTCTTTGTCTTCTGTTTCTATTCCTAAAATTCCAAGTGAAGCGTTCTCTCACCTTGAGTGGAGGTAAGCGATGATTGATGAGACGTGTGCTCTTAAAAGCAATAGTACCTAGGAAATGGTTCCTCTTCCTCCTGTGAAATCTTTGGTAGGTTGTCGTTGGCTTTATACAGTGAAAGTTGGTCCAGAAGGTATAATTGATCAATTTAAAGCTCGATTTGCAGCCAAAGGATGCACTCATATTTTTGGGTTGGATTATAGTGATACTTTCTCGCTTGTTGCCAAGATGGCATCAGTTATACTTCTTATCACCATTGCAGCCATTCAACATTGACCTCTTCATAAACTTGACATCAAAAATGAATTTTTACATGGTGATCTTGAAGAAGAAGTATATATGGAGCTACCACTTAGGTTTGCTGCTTATGGGGAGTCATCGACTATGGTTTGTAGGCTACAAAGGTCTCTTTATGGTCTTAAGCAATCTCCGAGAGCTTGATTTTTCAGATTCAACAATGTAGTACAAAAATTTGGTATGGTCCGTAGTGAAGCTGATCATTCGATGTTTTATCGTCACTCAACCTAAAGGTGTATTTACCTTATTGTGTATATATATTATATTGTCATAACTGGTAATGATCAGCAGGGAATACTCTAGTTAAAACAACATCTTTCAAATCAATTTCAGACAAAAGACCTTGGTAAACTCTGCTATTTTTTTGGTTTGGTGATTCTCAGCGAAAATATGCTATGGATATTTTGGAAGAAACAAGTTTATTAAACGCTAAACCAGTTGATACTTCTATGGATCCAAGTGTCAAAATCCTACCCAATCAGGGGGGCCTCTATCTGACTCAGGAAAGTTGAATTGATCTCACGACCACTCATCCATAAATTTCTTTTGTAGTTGGTGTGGTAAGTCAAGTCTTAAATTCTCATTGCTATGAACACATGAATGTTTTTATCTGGATTATGAGATACATCAAATGTGCTACATGAAAAGGTCTGGTGTATGAAGATAAAAGACATACTTGGATAGTTGGATACTTTGATGATGATTGGACATGGCCACCCATTGATAGATGATCCACCTATGGGTATTGTGTACTTTTTGGAGGAAACCTTATATCTTGGAAATTTAAGAAATTAAATGTAGTTGCAAGATCAACCATCGAGGAAGAGTATAGGGACATGACAATGGCAACATGTTAACTTATTTCGTTAAAGCAGTTGCTCGAAGAGCTTAAAATTAAAGAAGCGAGACCAATGACACTTATTTGTTATAATCAAGCTGCATTGCACATTGATTCAAATTCAGTCTCCCATGAGAGGACCGAACATATAGAAATAGATAGTCACTTTATCAGAGAGAAGATTGCATCAAGCGACATCGTCACATGCTTTTTTAACTCTAATGATCAATTGACAAATGTGTTTATAAAATTCATGTGGTCCCATAACTAACTATATATGTGACAAGTTTGGCGCATTTGACTTATATGCTCAAGCTTGAGGGGGAGTGTTGATATTTGTATGTAGAAAAGTCCTACATCGACTATAATATATATATATATATATATATATATATATATATATATATATAACAGTCTCTATAGTGCTATTTAAACAGACAATTTATTCAAATGTCTCTCGTTCTCTCTTATTTCAACAATAATAAGCTCTATCATCTAAATAATAAAATACTAATAAAATATTAAAATATTAAAGATATTAATAATTAAAAATTGGGGTGTTACAACTCTCCCCCACTTACTGAATTTTCATCCTAGAAAATTTATCTGGAATAAACAAGGTTGGATAAGACTCATTCACACGACTCTCTAGCTCCCAAGTCACACATTTGCCCACAATTCTGCCCCAAAAAACCTTAACAAATGGATTTTCTTTTCCTTTCAAGTGTTTAACCTTCCAATCTTCAATTTGCGGATTCTTCTAAAAATCTGATAAGGACCAATGAAACGAGGTGTAAGCTTTCACGACTTTAATGCCTGACCAACTCCAGTCACTGGAGTGACTCTCGAGAACACATGATCACCTTCCTGAAATTCAAGAGTTCTTCTTCTCTTATCATGATAATTCTTCTGCCTACTCTTCGACCTTCTCATCTTTTGTTGAATCATCTTCACCTTTTTCATAGTTTGTTGAACTAGTTCAGATCCTAACTGTCGCACCTCAAAAAATCGCTAATCGAAGACACGACCCTCGCGTGAAAGGCGCGGAAGAAATTGCGGTTCGACAGAGTCGCCACCGAACTTTATTTATCCCAAAAAGAGGGAAAGAAAAATATCGAGAAAACCTTTAAAGAGATAAGAACATGGTTGCCGCAACCACATTCTGGGTTCGAGAGTCGGTTACATGAGGGGAAGGTACGCGTACCCCCTCACGTCCGTTGTACTCAACGGGAACCTCTTAGTTCGATTTGTGATGAACGTTAGCTAAGCCTATTTGTTTTCTTCTCAATGATAAAGACGAAATGGTAGGATAAAAGGGAATCGATGCTAAAGGGGAAATGGGATGGTTTTTAGGATAGGGTGCTCGCCAAGGATTGGGCCCTTGTGCCTACGTATGCTCATTCGGACGAGAATGAGGAATCAGAGCAATCGTAGTCTGACTATGGGAAGGGATAGAGGGAATACGGAAGATGGATAGAAGTGTGGAAATGGGGGAAAAAGAAAAAGTGTGTACGCCAAGATCATCGCAATCTTGTGCCTACGTACCTTTATTCGGACGAGAATAAAGAATCAGAGCAGTCGTAGTTCGTGGTACGCCCACGAAACAAGGGAGAGTTGGGTTGGTTTAGATGACGATTACTTGAACTTAAGAAAGATTCCTCGGGCCCAAGTAATCGGGAGAGTGAGTCAAAGATTTGGCTCTCTCCCTTTTTCATCTAAGGTGGTTAAGTTTGAAAAGGTTTGATGGTTTGAAAAGCGTTTTGGAATATTGGACAGATAGTTGTCGAGTTGGATGTGTTTTAGAGGCGTTAATTGCTCATACACGAGTAAGAAAACTCGCACCCAAACAATCGAAGGAAGATCAAAGAATTGAACCCCCATTTTTCACCTTGAAAGAGTTTCGATAGTTGTTAGTTGTTTTGAGGTTTGATTATGAAAATCCGCTTGACGTGGGATCAAGGGTTTATTGTATGCGCTTGGTTATTTTGAAAAGGATTTGATTTAAAAGAAGAGGCGTCAATTGCTCACACACGAGTAAGAGAACTCACACCCAAACAATCGAAGGGAGATCAAAGACTTGAACCCCCATTTTTCACCTTAAAAGAGTTACGATAGTTGTTAGTTATTTTTTTGAAGTTTGATTATGAAAATCCGCTTGACGTTGGATCAAGGGTTTATTTGTTATGAAAAGAGTTTGGTTTGAAAAAGGATTTGGTTAGAGGTTGGTTTGAAAAAGGGCTCGACGACGAATCGAGAGCTTGGTTGAAAAGGTGTTTGTTTGAAAATGGGCTCGACGACGAATCGAGAATTTGGTTGAAAACGGGTGTGTTTGAAAATGGCTCGACGATGAATCAAGAATTAGTTTGAAAATGGGTTGCCTATGCTAGTCCCTAGGGGTGCTCCTAGTAAACAAACCACAATCAAAACTAAATGCATACATCGGAATGGGAGAGGGGTACATATAAATTACAAGGGATGACATGAAATAAAGGGTCTCATTGTAAGGTAGCCCAAGAGAAAGCCGTGTGTGTGCAAAGTGTCCTAAACTAAGCCTCGAACCAAATTACCAAGCAAATGATCATAACCAACAGTCCATCAATTAGTTTTTTAGGTTTCGATAATTGTTAGTGTTTTTTGATTAAGATATGAACAAAGAAAATGGTTAGATAAATATGAATATGGATATGAACAATATGATAAGAGTATGAATAATATAATCGAGATAATATGAACAAGGTATAATACTGACATAAAAATAAAATTGGTCTCGTCTTAATCGGAACTTAATCGAGAAATCGATAATCAACAATTTTTTGACTTTCATTGACCAAAAAAGTTGATAAAAGAATATAAATCGAAATAGACATAAAAATCGGAAAACTAAGAAAGGTCTCATCTTTACTAAGATTTTAAATCGAAAAATCAATAATCTTTAGTATTTGATTTTCATTGACCCAAAAATGAATAAAAATGATAGAAATGAAATAAGATCGAAAATCACAAGAAAAAAGAATAAAGGTCTCACCTTTATCAAGATTTAAAATCGATAAATCGATAAATCTTAGATATTTGGTTTTCATTGACCCAAAAATGAATAATGACAAAATAAATCGAAATAATAATAAGTAAATAGTAGGCCTCATATAAATCAAGATTTGGTACCGATTTTAAAGAATCACCCAATATCAAGATGCTTTTGATATCATTGGCCCATAAATCAACAATAAAATGAGAGATAAAATTGAAATCAACATAAAATCAATGGAAGAAAAAACAAAAAGTAAATAAGAAATTAAAAATATTAAGAAACTAAAATGAAATAAAGTTAAAACATGAAGAAATCAAGAAAGGGGGTGTGCTGGATTCTGAAGTATGAGTATAGAAATGGATCTAATGAGAATCATATGGGCTTTACTTGAGCCCATCATCTTTTCAGAAAAACGCAGCAAAAATAACGGGGGTGGTGAAATGAAAAACAAACAAACGAGCTTCATGAGCCCTAAACCACAACAACAAAAATGACTTCCTTTATCAGGCTTCAACAAAATGAAAAAAGTGAAAAGGAATAAAAATAAAAAAATGCAAGCAACACGTAAATGCCATCTCCAACCATCAGATTCAACATTTTAAAGAAACAAGGTCAAATGAAAAATGAAGAACGACACGCATCCAACCTCCGTATCCCTCTCGATCTCTCGCTTCTCGCGATTTCAACTTCTTCTCTTTCTATTTCTCACTCGCAGGTTTGTCCGTGTTGTTTTATGTATGGTTTTGATCTCTCATCTTCTTCTTCTCTGTTTCGGATCTGGATTGAAAATGGTTTGAGGTTGCTGACGGGTTTCGATTTGGGTTCTGTATCGTGTTTGTTTGGATTTCACAAAAGCAACTCTTCTTCTTCTCTTTTCTGTGTGTTCTGTTTGGCGATGATTTGGTTGAAGAAATTGAGGGTGGGTTTCTGGTTTATGGTGAAATAAGATTTAGGGGTTAATGTCGTTGCAGGTTTAAAGGGGTTGTGGTTGAAAGTGATTTGAAGGTTTGGAGGGTTGAGTTATTGGCGGCTCCGGTTGTTGAAGGGTGTAGTGAAAAGCTGTGGTGCGTGTTATGAGGGTAATGGCAGATGAAGGTTTGTGTGAGTTATGCGGTGATGGATGGCGGAGGGAGAAGCTTCTTGAGAAGGGTGTAGAGGTTGAGGGAGTAGTGTGAGTTTATGTGAAACAGTTGGTATGATGGATCGATGTGGAATGATGGTGAGTTTTCTGGAAAAAATTTATCCTCTATTACTACTTTTTTTTTCTCCTTTTAAAACCTCACAAACTTGTTCATTAAGTTTTTGTGGTACAATTCTTGTTTGTCTTGTCGTTGATACCTCCCTTTCCATGGCAGACTTGTTGCAGGATGTTGAGAGGTCATTTTCAGGTGCAGACTGTTCAGTTGTTGTCGAAATGCCCTTGTTGCTTGTAGGTCATTGTTGGTTTTGCAGAAAATTGGCGCGGAGTGTGGGTTGCGTGTAGGTGTATCATGGTGTAGCATGTAGTTTGGCTTGTAGTGGAAGGGTCTGTAGGAAGTGTAGCAAGTGTATTGGTTTGTGCAATGTACGTACGATTTGGTTTTGTTGAGGCTTGCAGGTTGTACGATTTTTTTGCATAGGTTGTTCTGTTCTTGTTTTTGTTCCGTAGGTTTGTAGGTTTTGGCAGCTTCTTGGATGGTGCTTGAAAGTGGACCGTGTGGGCCGTTAGTGAGAGCTTGTAGTGAATTGTGTTGTAAATGGAAAAACAAATAAAATGGGCTTTTGACTTTTGCAGCACTTTTGTGAAATGTAAATGGGCCTTTTCTGAACTTACATTTTTTGTGGATTTTTGTAATATGTTGTAAAAAAAATAGATCATGGGCCTTAATTAATTGGAAAGAAAATAGTTATGGTTAAGAAATATGGATTGTCAATTGATTCGGAAATTTAGAATTTGAAAATGGATAAATGTATATGGATTATGGATATTTATGGATATTTTGAACAAGATGGTTAATGGAGTTTTATGATATTGGATAATGGAATAAATGGATAACTAACATGAATTGAATTTGGGTATGGACATGGTTTAAATGGATATTTAATGGGATGAATGATAAAAATGGTTGAAAGGTAGATATGACGGATAAAAGAAAATAAAAGAGAGATGAAGTTGAAGACAACATATTTTTTGGATTTTCTGAATAACGGTTAATTAATGGAATGTACAAATGGCAATTATACACAGGTAGGACAAATTTGGGGTATGACACTAACATAACATATTCACCATTACTAGAATGCTTCAAACGATGTCATTCCATTACTAGAATGTAAAATGTTGTTATAGGTCAACTTAATCAGCAGTAAATAATTATCTCAAATACCTCCTTGCGCCAAAACCCAAGCTCTTAAAAGATTTTCTAAAGATTGGATAGTTCTTTCCGTCTAACTGTATATTTGTGGATGATAAGCAAAACCTAACTTCGACTTGGTTCCCATAGCTTTATACAAACCTTCCCAAAATTTTGACACAAATCTAGGGTCTCTATTTGAAACGATACTAGATGGAATCCCATGCAATCTTACTATCTCACTTATGTAGATTTCTGCCAATTTCTTCAACGGATAAATGATGTTAATCGGAAGAAAATGAGCCGATTTGGTTAATCTATCCACAATCACCCAAATCGAATCATATCCCTTAGCCATCCTCGACAGACTTACTAAAAAAATCTATGGAAATACTATCCCACTTCCACTTGAGAATACTCAAAGGTTGCATTAATCCAAATGGCTTCTGATGTTCAATCTTTGACTTCTGACAAACCAGACAAAAATACACAAATTTAGCCAAATCCTTCTTCATACATGACCACCAAAACATCCTCTTAAGATCTTGATACATTTTTGTAGCTCTAGGATGAAAATTTAACTTGATCTAACGACCTTCTTCCAAAATAAACTTTCTAAATTTGGATACGTTTGGCACATAAACCTTGTCTCGAAACCTCATAATTTTGCCGTCATCCACCTTAAAGTCCACTTTCTTTCCCTGATTTATCAGTGTCAATTTATCCAGCAAATACAATTTTGTCTTTTGCCCTTCCTTAATCTCATCCAGCATGTGGTTTTTTAACTTCAACATACCCAACTTCACACTTCTTGGTGTCAGCTCACACACCAAACTTAAGTCTCTAAACTGTTCAATCAATTCCATCTCCTTAAACATCAGAGTTGACATATGAATCGACTTCCTACTCAAAGCATATGCTACCACATTATCCTTACCCAAATGGTAACTTAATCCAACTCATAATCTTTTAAAAATTCAAGCCATCTCCTCTGCCTCATATTCAATTCCTTATGGTCAAACAAATAATTTAGGCTCTTGTGATCGCAAAAGACTTCAAATCTCGATCTATACAAATAGTTCCTCCAAATCTTAAGCACAAACACCACTGCCTCTAACTCTAAATCATGGGTAGGATAAATTATTTCATGAACCTTAAGTTGTCTTGAAACATAAGCTATAACCTGACAATTCTGCATAAGTACACCGCCTAGACCTAATTTAGACACGTCATAATACACTACAAAGCATTTACTCAGACTTCGAAAAATTAAGACTAGCGACAACGTCAATCTTTTCTTAAAAACTTGAAAACTCGATTCGCACTTCAACAGGGGAAACCTATTTCTCTCTAGTCTATGGCGTGGAGGTTATGCTACCAATAGAATTAGAGATCCCCTTGTTGGGAGTCTTGATGGAGAGTAAATTAGAAGAGGCGTAATGGGTGCAAACCATGTTTGACCAGCTCAATCTAATCGAAGAAAAGAGACTGACAATGCCGTGTCATGGTCAGATGTATCAGAAAAGGCTAAGGAGGGCATTTGACGAGAAGGTTTGACCTCGATATTTCAGTGTAGGTGAACTGGTGCTGAAAAAGATCATCTCCCTCCAGAAGGATTCACATGGCAAGTGGATTCCTAACAACGAAGGACCATATGTGGTGAAGAAAGCTTTCTCTAGTGGAGCTTCAGTTCTCACAAACATGGATGGAGAAGAGTTAACACATCCTATCAATTCTGATGCAATGAAGAAGTATTATGCCTAGAAAAGAGATGGATAATAAAAGCTCGATAAGTCGAAAACATGAAATAGTGACTTAGGAAAAAATGAGTATCCCGACGAGTTGAAAACTAGAAAGGGCGACTCAGGAAAAAGTTAGGGATAAAATAAAAAATTAAGCCTGGTAAGTCGAAAACCTGAAATGGGGGCTTAAGCAAAAAGGGGTAAACCTCCCGGTGAACTGAAAACTCTTAGGAGTGGTTCATGCAAAAGTTAAAAAATATCCAAAAGCATAATACTGAAATCATGCAAGTCTCTAATGCAAGCACGTGAGTCAATGCAATAATGAAGCTCAGATGGAAAGGAATAGTCCAATCACCATCTCCAGAAGCAAAGTAATGAAGACTATAAGACATAGGGGAAAATAGAAACTGTTGTATTAGATGGTAGTTCAGTTAAATTTTCATTGCCATTTATTTTATTTCTTTCTCAGTAGTCTCCTCTTAAAGGCACTTACATCTTCATGTGTCCCATGTATGAGTTATTCTTCTCATCGAATAAAGTTGTTCACTCGAACATTACTTCATCATTTATCTTTGTTTTTCTACTTGTTTACATAATGCCACTCTTATTCTTGATAAAATAAAAACATTAAAACAACAGAAGTAATATGAAGATTTTGAAAACCTTAAATTGTTTTTGATTTTGAAATGTCAAAGAAATATTTGTTAGTTTATAACAATGCATCTGGTTCACAAGACTTGGGGCATCTCATTAATCACATTATTGATCATCTTGATCTAAATCAAGTTAGAATTGGCTATTCATCCAGAGAAAAGAGTCCCCACTGAAGCCCGCTAGGCGGCAGAGCAGAAATCATGGTTTTACAAACAATCTTCATGGTGCGAAACTATTCAAGATAAGGTGTCGGGGAATCAGAGCTTGATACTCATTAAATGTATAAACTAGTATATTCATGCATTCATTTTCTTCTTGCATATCATGTACAAAATAAAGCATATATGTATGAGCCTCAGCTGAATTCAGAAACATCTCAAGGAAGTTCAATGTAATCCTCAGTAGAACCAAGATTCAAGAGTTGTTCTCAAGAGTATAACGGTTCTCTTCTTCAGTACAAGTTGTAAGTTGTTCAGAAATCAGTATTAGTGATGATTCTCAAGACGAGCTTCTTCCCCGAAAAGGTGATTGATATTCCCCAATTTAACTCTAGTGTCAACGGAATGTCTACTTGGTTTCCCTATGAGATATCTCCCCACAGAGTTTCCTCTGGATTTTTCTCCAACATAACTTCATGAACTCACCAGACGAGTTTCATATCAGCAGGATTCCTAAGAAAGGTATCCCTAACAACATTATCCTCAGTAAGTGTCTTTGAAGTATTTGTCTAAGATAGACATCTCTTCACAAGGATATCTAAAGGTAGCAATCTCCCTAGTGAGTCTAATGGGCCAGAGTTCTTCAAATAGACAAGCTTTACTAAATGATCCTTAGTATATATCCAACAAGTCTCTTGTGTATTTACTTACCATAAAGTCTTTTGCATTTAACCAATAGGTTACGGAAGTCAATCCCTGATAGAGTCAGTGGTCCTCACGGATCTACTATCTGAAGAAGCATTCGGATTTAACCTTTCTGTCCAATAGATGAAAGTAATGCTAAGATTTTTTATAGTATTAACCTTTCATCCACCAGCAAGTCTCTGTAATATTCTCATTCCCCAGAGGAGTCTACTGTCAGCCAAAAGCAGCTAAATATGCATTTATTCCCCAAATAAAGTCTTTTGCTTATTTCCCAGCAGATTTGCTTCAACCAAGAACATTTTGGATGTAATCGTTTCAGCCAAGAGTCGCTGAATAAGATGTTTTCAACCAAAAGCAGTTGGCTACTTTCATTTGCATATATTAGTTTCAGCCAAGAGCAGTTGGACACTATTATATTTGCACAATTTTGTCTTCAACCAAGAGTAATTGAATACAATAGTCTTAGCCAAGAGTAGCTAAATAGGACATCTTTAGCCAAGAACAGCTCAACATGATCATCTTTTCCCCAGGAGAATCTACTTTCCACAAATAACTTTGAAGAACAAACGAGTATGATACTTTGTAACAAATCTATCCACTACAGAGTTGTCGCGGTGAGAATCAGAGACCTTAGCTATTAAGTTAACTAGGCTCACAAATCTTAATTCACCACCGATCTTTAATTTATCCAAGGGAAAGGGAAAAAAACGAAATACCCATAAACATGCAATGCAAAAACAAAGCAAAAGAGAATCAAAGGTTCGGGGGTTGGTTATACAAAGGGAAGGAACTAGCACCCTAAGTATCTATAGTACTCTATAGGAACCTCTTGTTAAATTATGTTATTTGTTAGTTGTTTGCTAAAGGCGGAAGATGGGTAAAGTAAAAGAAAAAGGTAGCTCACTAGGATCATCACAATCTTATGCCTACGTATCCTGTATAGAAAGTCAGAGCAATCGTAGTTCGTCTGACTACGAGTGAAAAAAGAAAAGGGCGCTCGCTAAGGATTGAGACCTTGTGCCTACGTATTATCAAAAGGAACTTGAGAAATCAGAGCGTCTGTAGTTCGTGGGACCATGGGTAAAAGCAATGTTTGTTGTTTGGTTTTAGGAGAAGAGACAAGTTGTCATCTTATGGAGAATACTCAACTAAACCACCATAAACATGTGACAGATGGATCTTTGCTTCACATTGAGAGAAGGACTCCAACTCGGATATAGAATCAACGAGTATGCCACATACCTCTCTCAAGTAGAAAAGAATCAACATCTTTCTTAACAATGTCATGGGATAGGAGAATTACATCTTGACTAAGGATGACTAATGTCTAATCTCTCTTGAGAAAAGGGAACCTAATTGTAAGTTATCTAAAGTTGGAATAACCTAGGGGTAACTACCTAAGAGGGTCACAACCTAAAGTAATTAGCCTAAAGTCAACAATCTAAGTATATACAACATAATGTAATAAACCTAAAGGGGAAACAAAGATCATACAATGGGTGAAAGATGCAAAAGAGAAATGCAATGCACATGAATACACAATCAACCATGAACCTTTCCCTTGGATTTGAGCACAGGCAAGCAACATCAATGGAGTATAAAGAAAAAAACGGGTTTCAAGCCAAAGCTATGATCATGAATGAATGGCAACATATGCTAAGGCAAATGCTAAAGCAACTAAACCAACTCAAAAAGCAAAGCAACAAAGTCATCAATAAGACACACAACATGTTAGAGATGAAGACAAACAAAGTAGTGCAAACATGTGTGTCTTAAAGTAACAACCAAACATCAACACAAGTACCAAATGAACCAAGTAGGGTAAGAACTCATGCAAGTCAGTAGATACATCACATCATATCTAACACACTCAAATGATTAAAAAGATAGCACAAGAGGATCAATCATGTATCAAAACAATAGACACACACTTGTCACAACAAGTTCATAAGAAAGAGATCAAAGATGATTCAAAAATGGAAGTTAAATCATGAAACCAAGATGGTTCAGTAGCACAACCAAGCATTTCTACTCATAAACAACACCATGATGTGAAAGAAAACACAATCAAGAATCATACTCAAGACATGAGCAAAGAACTAAGAATGTATCATCAAAGTTATTCATGGAAGGAAACAATACATCTAATGCAAATAGATGAGACAAGTGAGCAAGCAAATGGTATTAAAACAATGGGATTCAGAAGCTCAAACATTTATTTTCAAGTCATTTAAGATCAACAAGCATTAAAGGGATCCATACAAGAAGCAATGTTCAAAGACTAGATCAAAACAAAGCATGACCATGTTCAAAACTAACCCTAACTTGAGGCATCAATGAAAAATGGTAAAATCGCCAAATAAATTCAAATAAAAGGCTATACCTCATGGGCATACATTCAAGTGTATGTGTGTAAAAGATCTTTAAAAGAAATGCACAAGAACTTACACAAAATCAACCAATAAGTTCATGACATCTTACTAATCGAGCATAAATCGAGGGACACAAAGTCAAATGAAAAACAAACAAATTAATATCCCCAAAGTACAGAAAAATCACCCAAACATCATCACATCATATTTAAAAAGTTAGAAAAATATTGGCTCAAGAAAAAGTGTACAAAGCGTCAAAAACTAAAACCCTAATCTACGGGTAGTTTAGTAAACACATCTTACAAATAAATGCAAATAAAATAGAAAACTAAATTAAAAATAAAAATATAAAAATATAAAATTTTAGAGACATTAAGATGTTTAAAAATTATTTTTGTGGATTTTTAATATAAAGGAAAATAGAAAATAAAATCAGAAATGAAATAGAAAAATAAAAAAAAAAGAAATGAAAAATGAATAGTGAAAAGGGGTGTATCAGTAAAATGAACTGAACTGAAGTTCAGTTAGGGTGAGCATGGGCCCAAAAAGAGGGGATGGAAAAAGGAAATAATTGCAAAGCCCAATGCATTTAAAATAAGATCAGAAAATAAAAATAAAGGATGGTTCCACATAAGCGACTCATTAAATGAGTCAACATGACACTCAGCGCCACCCCAACATTGACTAAGGTAAAAAAGCAACGCAAGCAAAAGAGAAGCCAGACGCCGGAGCCCTAGCTCCGGTCGTTTTCTCTAGTGGTCCTCGCGGGAGCTGCCTCTGAACCCCATCAAAACTAAAAAAAAAAGAACTCTTTCCCCCTCGTTTTTCCACGTAGATTCCATTTCTGACCTTGTTTTTCATTTTTAAAGCCTCTAAAACACCTAAATGTGGCCATGAATTTGATATGCTCAAACTTAAACTTGATTAAAACAAAACAACAATAACACCAATGTGATTATTATGTTTCATGACCAACAAAAACAAACATCACAAGTTGAAATATGACGTAAAAAGTATGGAAAGGAAAGAGGAAAACTTACCCACGGTGAGCTTTATGAGATGTTGTTTCATGTGTAAGCAAGCTTCTAAACCTTTCCTCTAGCACTTAGACACCTTCAGAAGAATGATGGAAGCAAGGGAATGGAAGGAAATGCTCTGAGGAATGAAATTCGAAGAGAGATTTTTTTGTGAAGTTTTGTGGTTTTGGCTCGGTTTCTCAGCAAAAATGGTCTCTCTCCCTCTTGGCTAGGGTTTTTAGGTTATATAGGGTGGGTTTGTGAGGTTAAGATGGTGAGTTACTGAGTTAAAAAGGTTGTGGTTAAAGTTTTTGTGAAAATTTGAAAAATGAGAGGGAATGAGAGCATAGTACGCATGGCGATGCATGAAAGTGTTGTTGTGGTTTTGTGTAGTTATCTTCTTGTCCTTAGTGTGGTCAGAGAAATGAATGCAAGATGGGGATTCTGTGGGGGAAGAGACCACATGAGAAAAGTGTATATTGGGAAAAGGTTGCAACTCTACTGGGAAAAATTGACAACTTTAAGGGGAAGAGTCTACTAACTACCACTAAGGATAGCTTAAACACATGGTATCTCCAATAGAACAAGGAAGTGTATTACCTACTACCAAACATATGGTAGCCTAAGCAAAAGGCAATAACTTGAAAGGAAAGATGACCTATTACCAAACACATGGTAGCCTAAGCAAAGACACCTGACCAAGAGATACAGTGTATTACCTACTATCAAGCACATGATAGCCTAAGCAAAGGTAATAGACCTGAAAGGAAGAATGGCCTACTACCAAACATATGTCAGCCTAAGCAAAGGTATCCAATGAAATAAAGAAATGTATATTACCTACTATAAAACATATGATAGCCTAAGCAAAGGTAATAAACTTGAAAGGAAAAAGTACCTACTACCAGTCACATGGTAGCTTAAACCAAAGGTACCTGACCAAAAGACGATATGTATGACCTACTATCAAACATATGATAGCCTAAGCAAAGATAATCACTCAGAAGGAAAGATGACCTACTGCCAACATTTGGTAGCTTAAGCAAAGACATTTGACCAAAAATAGATAGACATATTACCTACCATCAAACATATGATAGCCTAAACACAGGTAATAGACTTGAAAAGAAAGACCACCTACTACCAACTTGTGGTAGCCTGAGCAAAGCTGTCTTAACCTAAAGGAAAGATTACCTACTACCAAGTGTATGGTAGCCTAAGCAATAGGTAACTGACCCAAAAGATACGGTGTATTACCTACTATCAAACATGATAGCCTGAGCAAAAGGTAATAAACTCGAGAGAAAAGACCACCTACTATCGAACATATGATAGCCTAAGCAAAGGTGTCTGACTCAGAAGGAAAGATTACCTACTGCCAAGTATATGGTAGCCTAAGCAACAGGTATCTGACCAAAATAACCTTCCACGATCAGAATATGGTCCAGATTCTTCCTTTAACTAAATGATCCATTTAGAAATGGCAAATAAACCTTCCCAGTGCTCCGAGGTTGTATGCCAGGAGCAAGTCTCGGTTTCTTCTTTTAACTAAAAAGGGTAAAGATAAACCTTTCAACACTTCGAGGTTGTATGCCACGAGCAGGTTTATAAATGTTATGAGGTTGTATGCCACGAGAAGAATCTTGAAATAAAAGTTGTGAGGTTGTCTCTCTAAGATTGCATAGGAGCAAATAAAATCCTTGTAAAGGGATATCTTGAATAAAGAGAAACCATTCGTAAGGTCTTCAACAAACTTATCTGACGGATTTCCAAATAGATGCCATTTGATGGAAGAAAATTTGATAATCTTGATGACTAGCTGGGGATAGACAAGCTGTCTTGAAAAGAGACTGCCATTTTCCATCTTGTAGAAATCTTGAGAATAAAACAAGCTGCTCAAATAAAGAGACCACTACTTGTTGTTAGGTATGAATTCCAAGAGAGTGTTACAACAACAATGTTGGGGAATAAAGGTGGTCTTCAAATAGACTCTTCCTGGGAAGACAAAGTGCAAGATAAATGCACGCTCGATCTAGGTTTAAAAACCTAGAGAGATTTGAAACAATGATTGTCAAGGACCAAAGTTCAATCCAAGAAATAACTGAAGAGAAACGGTCAAGCAAGACTTTACCTATTGAGGAACAAACTCAACTGAGGGTCAAACTAAAGCAAACTATCTTCCATGAGGATCAAACTCAGTGGGGAATTAGAAAGGATGTACACTTTCTACTTAAGGTTGATGACTCTATGTTGGTGCGGTAAAGCGGCAAGCAACAAAAAGATTTGGAAGTATTTTTCCGAGAATTTATCGTGTCCATAGAGATCGGTGATAATGAACTGCCATTCGACAAGTTAAATGTTAAAGAGTTTGGGTTTAAAATGGTTTCAAACATAGAAACAGAAAAGTAAATATGAACATAAAAAGAATTCATTAATCAGAGAGAAGAAACTTATCCGGTATGCATATAATCCACTCCTCACAAACTTAAACTTACCGACTAGTTATACTCAACCTACAATACCCCTCAATATCATCCAGCATCGCTCATAATAGTGTCCATCTCTGACACACTGAGCTGAGAAAACAACCGTGTTACCCTCGTCGACACTCTCGCACCCGACTCGAGATACGGAGGCATTAAGCTTCGACACCCATAAAGATTGTTAGCTCTAAATCTATCTCTAGCATCCAGAAACTAACAGATAATCATCCCTAATCAAAGTTTGCGATGTTTATCTCTAACACAACCCAAACCCGAGCATAAAGCAAAAATCAAGGACAATCACCGATAAAGATTTGTAAAGCAGATTTTATACAACGCCATGGGCGACAAATATACATGAGTTCAAAGTAAATACATATACAACAACCCAACAAAGAAGTAATACACAAAGAAGAAGAGAAATAAACCAAACATCTTGCGGTTTGTCGGCGCCGATCGATGAGAAATCCACCCCGGATCATCCGTGTGCAAGCTCCAATGTTTTTTTCTAAGCTAATCCTACTGAAAAATGATGTTTGATAGAGTGGGAGCAAAAATTACCTAAACCATAACCTAAAAATTGTGTTTTTGGCCCTTAAATGGTGTTTCTGTCCGTCAAAATTCGCTCGACAAAGTTCTAGTTCGTCCGGCGGATCAAAATAGCTTATTCTGCACTTTTTTACACGTTTCTGTCTGGGGCGAGCGCAGACAAACAACATTTTCTATTTTCTTGTTTCGGCCAAAACTTTCGAACCGTAACTCCGTTTTTCACCCGGTTTGAAGCGTTGGCAAGCTTATTCAATGCTCTTTATGAATATGACAAGATATCCTTGCTTGAATACCTGAAAAAATAAATGGAAAATAATTAAACTCAATGATATTTACACGATAACGCAATATATACACTATAACATAAAGTAAACATATTTACAAACAAAGTGGGGTTTATTCGAACGATTTTGACAAAAAGTATCGATAAGTGCAACAAAACTTATATACAAAAATAGCTACAATTTACACTTATCAAACTCTCCCCAACCTAAACTTGTTTGTCCCTAAATAAGAATCAAGCGACTCAAAGAAACAGAGTAACAACCAAAGAATCACGAATCAACAGGTTTTGATAAACGGACAAATGAATGGTTCAGATGAAAAACGGTACACACAAAGTAAATACTTACCACTAAACTACAATGACAACATAGGCACAAAACAAATGCTAAATACAAAAATCATGCCAAACATCCTAAAACAACACACGTTCAAACGTGAATCACACCTAGCAAAAACAATCATCGGTAGATGAAAAACACAAAATGAGGTACTTTTCACTCACACAACAATCTTGCAAACAAAAGACTAAATTATGCATTCATCCAAAAATTCACATTGAACATACAAAGGCAAGAATCACAAGGGCTTTCAAGGTTATAGCATGGTCGGGTAAACAAACAAGGGGCAATTTCTAAAGGTAATTGAAACAAAAACTTGTCTAAACCTAAGGGAGTGATCAACTCACAAAGACTCAAACACAAAATTCCAATTAACTTCTTCCAAAATCCCAAGTGTTACAGAAAACACAATACTTATTTAGCACAATTATATGAACTCTTTTTGTTTCCTTTCATAAGGATTTTCTTTTTCTTTCTTTCTTTTCTTTTCTTTTTCATATTTTTCTCTTTTTTTCTTTTCTTTTTCAACCTCATAGAAACCAACCAATGAGTAAACAATCATTCTCTCCCCAACTTGAATTCAACCGCATCCTCATGTGAATACTCCCTGCTTTCTAAGGCAAGGTAAAAATTCATACAACAATACAAAGTTGAGGGTTCAAGAAAAAAAAATCAATCAAAATCCATACAAAAAGTGAATTCAATACTCATAGACAAGCATTAAGTTCAAACAACATGGATAATGATAGAAATGCATAAAGGGGTTTAACAAATGCTCACACACACACAGGGTGAATTGACTATTTGGCTAGGTAGTTGTGCTCAAAATGAAACAAAATGCCTTGATCATTTCACGCTTTCATATAATCAACACAAACAAAAGATTAAGCATAATAAAATCCAGTTAGAACAAGAATGTTGGTACTCCGCGCATATATGAACAATGGAAAGCTACCTCACAAAAGGGTGGGAACTAAAGTGATTCACATCAAGAACAAGTATACAAAAGAATGAATGGCATGGAAGTTTGTAAAAAGCCTAAGTATCATGAATATGCTAAAGTCTAGAAAGCGATAAACACATACCTTAGACGTGTACAAAACTTAACAATATCATTACAATACATCCGCAAGTTGAAACGATCAAACTTGGAACATCACCACAAATTTACTCAAGCTACTCAAAACAAGCTTTTAGACAAACACAAAAACTATTAATATAAACAAACTAAAAGACCGGCTGAAAATGGATTAAACAAGTTGTAAAGTGAAGATTTGAGAATTTTACGAACAATCAGAGTACAACTTGTTTAATGAATGTTCACCACACTACCTAAGCTAGAATGAAAAAGTAATAACGAAACAAAAAATGATAAAACATGCTTGTTTTACGTCGTAAGCTCGACGCCTTTATTGTGGTTAGCTAGTAACTTCCTCCCTTCATTCCATGGTGATGCCTCACCGCGCAAACCAAAAGCAAGTGTCCTAACCAATCACTTGAACAGACGTTACGGGAACAAAATGTATACAACACTTGAACAAACATAATGGAAAATAAAAGCAAAACAAGTATCTATACAAGCATATATACAATATAAACAATTATGTACAAAGCTCCAAAACATCGAAACTATTGCAATGCGATCCAATAAAAACACCAATCCCCGGCAATGGCGCCATTTTGTTGGTGCGGTAAAGCGGCAAGCAACAAAAAGATTTGGAAGTATTTTTCTGGGAATTTATCGTGTCAACAGAGATCGGTGATATTGAACTGACGTTCGACAAGTTAAATGTTAAAGAGTTTGGGTTTAAAATGGTTTCAAACATAATAACAGAAAAGTAAATATGAACATAAAAAGAATTCATTAATCAGAGAGAAGAAACTTATCCGGTATGCATATAATCCACTCCTCACAAACTTAAACTTACCGACCAGTTATACTCAACCTACAATACTCCTTAATATCATCCAGCATCGTTCACAACAGTGTCCATCTCTGACACACTGAGCTGAGAGAACAACCGTGTTACCCTCGTCAACACTCTCGCACCCGACTCGAGATACGGAGGCATTAAGCTTCGACACCCATAAAGATTGTTAGCTCTAAATTTATCTCTAGCATCCAGAAACTAACAGATAAGTATCCCTAATCAAAGTTTGCGATGTTTATCTCAAACACAACCCAAACCCCGAGCATAAAGCAAAAATCAAGGACAATCACCGATAAAGATTTGTAAAGCAGATTTTATACAACTCCATGGGCGACAAATATACATGAGTTCAAAGTAAATACATATACAACAACCCAACAAAGAAGAAATACACAAAGAAGAAGAGAAATAAACCAAACATCTCGCGGTTTGTCGGCGCCGATCGATGAGAAATCCCCCCCGGATCATCTGTGTGCAAGCTCCAATGTTGTTTTCTAAGCTAATCCTACTAAAAAATGATGTTTGATGGAGTGGGAGAAAAAATTACCCAAACCATAACCTAAAAATTGTGTTTTGGCCCTTAAATGGTGTTTCTGTCCGTCAAAATTCGCCCGGCGGATCAAAACAGCTTATTCTGCATTTTTTACACGTTTTTGTCTCTCTGGCTCACTTCGGCCTCGCCCGGCGAGCTTGGTGCTAGCGCAGACAGACAACATTTTATGTTTTCTTGTTTCGTCCATAACTTTCGAACGGTAACTCCGTTTTTCACCCGGTTCGAAGCGTTGGAAAGGTTATTCAATGCTCTTTATGAATATGACAAGATATGCTTGCTTAAATACCTATAAAAATAAATGGAAAACAATTAAACTCAATGATATTTACACAATAACACAATATATACACTATAACGTAAAGTAAACGTATTTACAAACAAAGCGGGGTTTATTTGAACGATTTTAACAAAAAGTATCGATAAGTGCAACAAAACCTATATACAAAAATAGCTACAATTTGCACTTATCACTCTATTAGGGAGAGAAGACAAACCAAGTCACTTGGGGATAAACGTAGCCAAAGTGAACGATCCAGCAAACATCACAAAAATGCAAAATATGAATATGCCATGTATATCTCTATGAATGAATGTATGTCATGTTATGCTCATGCTAACAAAACAAACAAAAAGAAGTAAGCTGGATATGAAATAAACATCTCGACATGGATACTCGGCCAATCTTCACAAGATGGAAACATCGGGGATGAATAGGAAGCCACACATGGACTCACAGTCCTGCATCAAGGCTTCAAACTTTTATGGGGAAGAGAGTACTCCCCCTGGGAATACTACATCGTGATTTTCTTAGGGGATTGTCTGGATGAATCTCGTGACTCTGTTGGGGAGACTTCATAGGGAATACAATAAATACCCACTACAGATGAAAGCAATCTGGATGAGAATTGTAATAGGAGATACTAGAGTTGAGGCCTCTTAGGGGATAAAATAAATATCCACTTCATTGGGGAAGCTCGGATCAAATTCATTATAGTAGATGTCAGCGTTGAGACTTCATGGGGATGAAATAAACATCCACTTCGCAGGAGAAGAGTTGTCAAATACTCACTGAGGAATGAAATAAACATTCACTTCTCTGGGGAAGGATGAATCCAAGGAGATTCATTGGGAATTCTTAGGTCACCAACTAGGGAAACCTTGCGTCAAACCTGTCATAACTACTTGAAGTAGACTCACCGGAGAATTCTCATAACCACCTGAAGTAGAAACTTTCTGGGGACATGGGTGAAGAATGCTGTAAAAATGTGGTTCTGCATTTCAAAGTCTACCCTTCTTGGAGAAACTGTTAATGTCCTTTTAGTGTTCTTAAATCAAAGTAAAACTCACACGCAATTTAGAAAACAATTTTAAATTTGTTTCAAAAACTGCTATAAAAAATAAAAGACATTTTGCAAGATAGAAATAAACATAAGGATTGCCAACAAATGGAAAAGGCACAAATTTTATTAATTGAATGGTAGTCAGCAAATGGCATGACTCCATGGATCATTACAAAGTTGGAAATGGTAAATAATGGAAAAGATTACATAAAAAAAATGACCACTACCCCCTAGACAACTTTGAATTTCATATGCTCTGGGCTTCTAACAATCTGAGTGATGTGTCTTTGATGATAGAAATGGCTTTTGACAATCCAATCTGATTTAATGTGTAGCACCCCAAAATTTGCCCTAACCTTTTAATTCTTTTTCTGGCTTTTGTTTCGCACTCATTTTGCATTCATTAGGTCATAACTCATAATCATATCATTGCATTGGTCTCTTAAGACATGGGATCGAGGAATTTTCTTATTTACAGTGTTTTCTATATTCAGGGGTGATTCAGCAGGTCATCAGTGTACATCAAGAGCCTAGGGTTTTCCTATTTTATAGGATTCATCAGAGGCGTTGGGTCAGATTTTCTTGGGTGTGAATTAGGGTTTGGTGTCTTCTCTGTTCAAGACATTTATTTCATCAGTGTACACTCAAGGTGAATCAAGGTTCCTCATTCATGGTTGAATTCGTGGAAAGTCGTCAACTGAAAATCATTGGTTAGAATTACATGTGTTCAAGTCGACTGGGTTTCTTGATTGAAGATGGGGGAGCCATTAAGGATACAAGTTTATTTTGGATCTGAAGCTTGATGTGGATTAAATAAGTTATGATTGATCATGTGACTTACTTGGAAATTGAGATACCATCAACTTCCTAAACCATTAAACCAATTTTTAAACCTTTTTACCTTGTCCACATTTTTATTTTTATCCAATTTTCTTTATCCATTTTTATATATATCCATTCTCATAACCTTTAATGTCCATATCCATTTATTTCAATTCTATATCCATAAAAACCCATTTGTCCATATAATATCCATTATACCATGTCCAAATATTCATTTCTAAACCAACTCTTAAATCCATATCCAAACTTTTATCCATATCCAAATTGTTCATATCCATATTTCTGTTTTTTATCCCATCCCTTTCCATTTAATTCCCCGTTATCCAAATTCCAAATTATCACGTACCCAAATGTTGCCCATTACTAAAAGCCCAATGATCATTACCAATGCACAAAAGTTTGCTAAAAAAGAGCCATGAGCCAAACTGCTTTGTCAATTCACCAACACTTACATTAATTCACAAAAACAAAGAATAAAATAAAATAAGGATAGGTTGAGGCTTCACGCCTGTTGAATACATTCTCAAAGAAGAAGAAAAAACAATTTGACCGTGCTGTTCATCCAGCTCACATGGCCCACACATGATAAACAAAATCTAACCCAGGAAAGCTTCATGTAAGCCGTTAAGCGTCCAATTCCACCAAAGTCACAAAAACTGCAGCAGATTAAACGCACATGGCAAATGAGGTGAAAAATTGCAACCAAAAACTGATGATTACAAAAAAATTGGAATAATTCTCGTAACAGAATTTCATTTGGGGAAAAATATACAAAACCGTTTCATAAGCAGAACTAACCAATTCTCCTAACAATCTCTAACAGAAAATAATAATAGAACTCTAACCAAATTCAGTTACAAACCGTAACAAACTTTCTTCCTCTAGATCCTTCCAATCTTCTCTATAAAGTCTCAACCATCTCTTTACTTCGGGGCTCTCTCCATTTTTTTCTTTCTTCCACACTTTAATCTCTTTATTTTCTCTTCATCTTCATCAACAAATGATCACCTGCAATCATACAACAACAACCACTTCAAGAATTCTCTGCAACCTTCATCATCTCCTCCAAATTCATCATCATATTGATAGTTTATTCATCACCTTCAGTTCCCCAGCGATCTCAAATCTGTCACCGAACTCAGAATGAATCAATTGTAACTCACCGATTCTCATCGTCGATTCACTTCGATATCAATTCTTGAAGCCGCAACGAATTCTTCTTCCACCCTTCCCGATCCATCTTCACCTTCAATTTCGCAACAAGAAAACTACAACAACGAATTCAAGAGTCAATACGCAGAGGTGAAATTCATGTGAGAATCAACACAGATAAAAGAGACTCACGTTCATGAATTCGCATCGAAGAACAACTCACGCAGAGAAGAAGAAGGAAGAGGATTGGAAGCAGCTTTACCTCTGGTTTTCTTTTCATCTTCGCGGATTTGAAGAAGCGCCGGACTATCTCCGGTAGGTACGTCGATCTTGATCCAAACTCCAATGTCATTATGAGATTTTTCTTGGATTTGTGTTCTTGTAATTGTTTGATTTTGCGACATACGATTGAGAGAAGTGAGCACGTTCCGTCGTGAGGGATATCGCGGTTGTTGTGTGATACATGTTGTGTTTGGCTCACAGAGGCTAAGCGGCTGAAGAAGAAGTAGAGTGGAAGTGACGCGGAGGAAGCTATTGTTGTGGTTGTTTGATGAGCAGAATACCGAGACAGAAGAAGAGCGACGTTGTCGCGATGCCAGTGTTAGAAGAGAGGGTTACGAGATGGAGTTGACGAAGGAGAAGAGGAAAACGACGAAGGGATTGGTGATGGTGTCGCCGAAGGTGTTTTGATGAGAGCAGAGTGAGGTGCACGCGACGACAATTTTGTGAACGGCGGCAAAGTTCGTGAGACGGAGAAGATGAGGAAACAATGGTACCGCATCTGAGAGTGATGATAAAATGTTGTGTGTTATTAGGTTAAGACATTACCAACACAGGCCGGGCTTGCAAGCCCAATTTCTCATGTTCACATTTCACACACCCTAATTCGCTCATACACCCCCTGGATTTAATGAGCTCGTTGGGCCTCAGGATTTTGAACCCAGACGCTGGTTTTACTGACCACACTCCCCAACTTCCGCACCCCCATGGCTGGAACAAAAACTTGGGCCTTAGGCCAAGAAGTCCACACGAGTGACTTTCTTTTCACACCCCTAGCCTGCTGATTGCACCCCTCTTTGTTATTTTAATTGTTTCTTTTCTAATTGTTTTGGTTTTTAATTTTAGTTTCATTAATTGTTTTAGTTAATAAATTTTGGATTCATCATTTTAGAAGTTAGATTTTAATTGGAGGAATTAGAATGTAATTTTGGTTTTGATTTTAATTCATAATCCTAATTTTGGTTAACTCACTTTTAGTAATTAGATTCAACTTTAGAATTTGACTAGTTAGAATTAGTTTTAATCAGAAATTAATTGGAATTAATTTAGGATTAATTTTAGTTTTAATACTAGATTTAATTTTAGGATTAATTTTCTCTCGATTTAGTTTTAGAATTAGCTTGAACTAATTTTAGAACTAATTTTAGAATTAGTTCTTAATCTTAGATTTATTCTTTTCTCCTTAGAATTTAATCTTGTTTTTTACTTAGCATTTTAATTCTAACTTGGATTATCTTGTTGATTAATTTCTGTTTACCTAATTAAATATTTCTCTGCTTACTTAATTTTCTTCATCCCTCTTTAAGATCAACTTAACTTCCATCTTGGAAGTAAGTTGCTTCTTATGTTTTTCTCCTCCTTTTTTAGGATAGTGCTCTTTTAACCACACTTAACCTTAGGACCATCCAAGTATGATAACATTAGGATTGAGCCTTAGTCTCCCCTTAGTTTCTACCTTTATCGCCCTTTGAGTCTCTCTTTCTCATCTTAAAACAAAAATAGAAAACACTTAATAAAGGCATAACACCTATTGTATTTAGGCCTTTCATGGGGGAACAAGGAAGTGCGGGGTCTTCTCTCACTTTCTTGGAATGTTTAGCATACGTCCTGTCTTGGGTCGATACACGAGGCATTCCATCCTACATGAGGGACTTAAATATAATATGCATTGCAAAACATCAAATGAACAAAACACACTTCTTGCTAAAAAACTTCAAACAAACAATTCTTTTCGCATCTCTTTAACTCCTTCCTTAAGGACTCGTCAAGTCCGTTCTACCGCAAATAGGTAACGCCTAAGTCTCCCTACAGCGAGCTGCAACACCTAACTGCTGGGACGCGCACTCTGGCGTTTCCAATAAAAAATACAAACAAAGCTACCCTCGTTGAGGGGAACTACGTCGCTCTGATTCTCATGGTCCCGATGAGATACGTAGGCAGTGGGGTAGGGCCCATTCGAGCACTTCTTTTATTTTCCCTACATTTGTTTCTCTTTCTCTCTCTTTTTCCTTTTCCAGCTCTCCAGCTAGCAGTTCCTTTTCCAGTATCCTTTCCTTACACCCTTTGATTGAAGCAGCAAGCGTGGATCCCATCAGGTACGATGGACGTGTGGGGGTGCTAACACCTTCCCTTCGCGTAACCGACTCCCGAACCCAGTTCTCTTGGTCACAAGACCATGCTCTTTCCTTCCCTCAGGTTTATGCAGTGTTTCCTTTCCCTTTCTTGGGATAAATACACACTGCTGGTGACTCTGTTTCCATGCCACTTTCGCGTTTGTACCTGGATGAAAATCCCGGGAGCAACAGCTGGCGACTCTACTGGGGATCGAACCCAGAATCTCTGGTTTCCTTAGCGAGTCATTCCTAGTGCTTGTCTGTTTTTTTTCATTGGGTGTTTACTATTGTGCTGTATTTACTATTGTACTGTATTTCTATTTACTGTATTACTGTATTTACCACATTTTAGCATTTTCATTTCATATACTATATCATTATTATACTGGACTGTGCTGTGCTGGTTTTCTGTTTGGCGGGATGGGTATTCTGAGAGATAAGCCCATTACACAGGCTTAAGTACATACATAGGACTAGAGTGGACGGTAGTGTGGCCTATGTAGCATCTTGTTATGTACGGTTTACACGAAATCCACAACCAGACGAGGTTTTCTTGGGAGATATTCTGATTTGCGCGTCTTGTGCATTTCGGGGTGTTGACCGAGGAAGCTGTCGACTCTGGTGACCATTCCCCAGGACTCAGCTGCGGCACTCCTCCCGAGATGTGACAGTGGCAGACCACATTATGTGGTAAACCCATTGCACATTCTCGATCCGAGGACCCAATGCTGCGAACTTGCTGTGGGATATCTTTTTTTGAAAGTGAATCAGTGGAGGCACTCCTCGATTGGCGATAGTACTGTATCCCGAGGGATGAATGTACTATAGCTTCTCGACCTCAGTGCCAGAAGCTGAGGACCTTTCGCTTTGGAGAATCAGTTGAGGCCTCCTCGATTGATGATGATGCCAAACCAGAAATGTTGAACGTATCATCATTTCTCGACCTGAGAGCCAGGGATGCTGAGGATCCTAGTACCCACATGTGAGAGGGCGGGTTGTTTACAGGTTTGTAGGTAACCGTAACCTTCAACATACCTAGTTTTCTGGTCTTCTTATCAGTATGGACTTATCAGCCTGGTATTCTGGTATTCTCTTCAAAGCATGCCTTTGAATTTATCCAGTCAACAGCACAACAGCTATTCAGGATTTATGGATACCTTGATCCCGTGTCTTTGCATTTGTATTGCATGACATTTTGCATTCTCATACTCATATGCATAGCAGGTATTCAGATAGGAGATTCTTATTCTGACTTGGTATTGTCTCCAAAACTGCAAGCTTGACTTCTCACCACTACGCAACTTGAAGCAGCCAGAGAAGGATCATGGATCAGATGCGAGCAGAGTTGTCGGAATTCCAGACTCGTATCGCCCAGTGCTTTGAGATGATGCAGGACATGGCTCAACAACAAGAGGAACTAGGGGCAGTTATTCAAAGGACTGATGTTGTTATCCCAGAGGCTGGTAATGGGAATGTTGTTGGTAATACTCCGGGCGGAGTTGTGAATCCTCCACGTGTTGATCTTCCTCCACCCTCTCCTATGAGTCAGTCCAGAGGAAGTGCTGCTAAGATTCCTGTTCCTCATCAGAAGGTGGATAATCAGGAAGAACAATTTTACGATGCTGAGATGAATTTCCCTACTGAGGCAGACAAGAGGCTTCGTATGCTCGAAGAGAGATTGAAGGCTATTAAAGGCCATAATGATTTGGGTATGGACATGTATGACTTAGGGTTGGTCCCAGGTGTGAAGGTTCCTCTGAAGTTCAAGGCGCCTACTTTCGAAAAGTACAATGGAAGCACCTGCCCTAAGCTTCACATCAGGGCATATTCCAGCAAAATGTCTGCCTATACGGATGATGAGAAGCTGCTGATGCATTTCTTTTAGGACAGCTTAACTAGGGCATCTTTAGACTGGTATATGAGCTTGGAGAGAATGCATATTAAAAGCTGGAGAGATTTGGCAGAAGCTTTCATCAAGCACTACCAATACAACACGGACATGGCCCCCAATAGAATACAATTGCAGAGTCTTTCTCAGAGACAAAATGAAAGCTTCAAAGAATACGCCCAGAGGTGGCGTGAATTGGCTTCCCAAGTTCAACCTCCGATGTTGGAAAGAGAGCTCGTTGATATGTTCATGGATACGCTTCAGGGGCATTATTATGAGAAATTGGTTGGATGTTTGTCAGCTGGATTTTCAGGTCTTGTATTGGCAGGAGAAAGAGTCAAAAATGGCATCAAGATGGGAAAGATTTGAATTGCTGTTGAAGATGCAAAGAAACCTTATGCTGGGTCCTCCAAGGGAAAGGAAGGAGAAACTAGTGTTGTGTATATTCCTCCTGTTATTCAACGGCCTGTTCAGTATCAGCGACCTTATGCTCCTCAGCAGCAGAGACAACAAAGATCACGAAGGCCTGCGAGAAGATTCGATCCGCTCCCTATTCCTCACGGTGATGTTCTTTCCCGTCTACTTGAGAGTTCTCTGTTTGAACTAAGGGATGCCAAGCCTGTCCCTGGCCCCATTCCTCCAGATTATGATCTGGATGCTAGATGCGAGTATCACTCAGACACACCGGGTCATTCCATTGAAAATTGCAACGTGTTCAAGCACAAGGTGCAAGACCCGGTGGACTCAGAGATCATTGCATTCACTGAAGATGATATGTACATCCATTGAAGCCTCCCGTCTCAAGTGAGCACTCAGTTTACAAGGACATCCAGACAGAATCAAGCCTCCTCAGCGATGGCAATCTTCAGCTTCTTTACTGCATTTTCATTTGTAGTTTTTCATTTCTTGTTAAAGCGTTGTATGCATTAAAAACTTGTTTGTGTTCTGAATGATGTTTTAATGCAATGAATATGTTTTTTTCTTGAAGTAATTCATTTTTATTCATTCATATAATGTTTCTGCGCATTGCAATACCAATTTTCTTACTTAAACTCTTGGAGGGAGGATGATGAGGTAAAAACGCAAAGTCCTTGGTTGTGCGCTTTTGGATAAAACCCTATTGAGGATGTACAGGCATTGCTTCAAATCCCCAAACACTGGAGATATAAGGGAGATAGACCCTCGTTAACCCCTTTGAGCCTTGAAGTAGGAGTTTCTTTTCATTCGAAAAACCCTCACATTTAACCAGGGGCAGGGTAGTTGTCAGTAATTTGACCAAGCGTTCAAATTTTGAAAGGAGTGTGCATCCGAGGATCCATTACCTTTAAGAGGTCAAAAGATGTGAAAACAGTGGTTATCCCTCATCGACCAAGTAATGAGGTAGTCACAGCCCTTTCAAACAAGTCAGACAACCAGTGTCACTCGATTGGTTCAAAAAAAAGAATAATAAAAAAGAATAAAAAGAGAAAGCCCGCTAAGTCCAAACTTGAAAATAAGCGACTTAGACAAAAGTTAGGGCATCCCGCTGGACTTCAAAATCGAAAAATTCAGAAAGAATCAGTCCAGGCAAAATCAGGGAAATAAAGAAGCGAAAACTGAAAAAGAAATGCTCAAAAGAGAAAATCCTCGATAAGGAACAAGTCGTGTGACCGAAACACTGAAGACAAAAGGGGTGACTGTCATTTCAAAAACCTCATGGGTTCCTTAACCATCAATCTTCACAAAAAAAAAATCCTTTTGGGAGATGAGCGCTTTTGCCAAATTAACTAAACATAGAACTGGAGAGCATCAAGGAGAATGGGTGGGTACAAACAAATTTTGAGCCATAAATCTTTTTTTTCTAAAATAGTGAACCAGGCCACGTTACAACCCTTAAAAGTCCTAATTGAAGCAGGGTTTATTCTGAAGGCGTACTTCAACGAGATAGCGTTCCTGACTCCCATGAGTTGTGCTAATAAGATTTTTGTTGGTATTGCATGTACGTATTGTTTTCCATTCAAAAATCAATGTCGTAACTAGTGACTCGTTCACAGGGTTTTGCGACATACTTTCAATAAACTTCAAGGGTAACATGTTTGTTGCATTAGAATTATTATTCTCATAATAAATTTGTTCTGCTTGCATACATGTGCCTAAGCATCAATGAAGCTTACACAATGAATGCTAGTCGAGAAGCTTGATCCTGCCGAGTTAGGATGCTTGAAAATTCTGAAGTGCATTTATTCTGGGGCATTCATTCGAAGATCAGGGGCAAATTCACTTCAAAGCTCATATCAAGGCAGGCCACCTCCGGAGCATGAGAAGTTATCCTCTCCAGAAGATGGTTAATCAGGAGCGCTTCTTCAAGGTTCGAAATACTGAGGCAGAGTATTTCAAGTCACTACAAGTCCTCTCGGGGAAAATTCCTTCAGGGATCATACAGTCTGGGGCAGTTACGTCGAGATCCGATAAATCTCTCCAAGAGTTTGAAGACCCTGGGGCAGTGTGAACGCCCAGTCTTCTGTAAAATCCTCTTGAGATGATTTCTTTCATTTGACCTCGTGGTCTGGGGCAAGTCAGGAAGGAACCGTTGTTCACCCTTGATGATCAGTATGCAGTTGGTCAATAGAAACTTGAAGCGCTAAGCTTTCGAAGTATCTCCCCCAGCAAAGAGCCAGAAGGTATATTTTCCAGCAAGGTGTTGGAATTGATATTCTTCCCCAAGCAGAGAATCGTTCTCACATCGAAAGGGGTTCTTTATGAAGATTCCTTACCCCCAGCAGTGTAGGTGGATTCCTCATTCTCAGCAGGGTAAGACGGTGGAATATTTCCATGCTGTTTGAAGATGGTGAGAAGTCAGAGTATTCTTTTCCTCAACAGTCAGGTTTGGTACTTCCTGGCAAGTCAAAGTCCAATCTTCATTGGCATCTCCCCAACAAAGTTCGCAATTCAGCTTGCGGTTCCTTGACAGAGTTTGCATCACCAGTGGTTATTGGTGGTACAGTTGGTTATCTCCCCACAGGAGATCAGATATTGGCGACCCCTTCCTCAGTGAAGTTTGCTTGTTCTGTTCTGCGCATTCCCCGGTGGAGTGTCCTCTCATTCTTGCATGTAGTAATCATCATTGCATTGCATCCTCAAAACGCGTAGCATTTCCATTTCGTATGGAGCATTACACCATAGAAAGCAAAATTCAAACATGCATAGAAGCATAAGCCAGATTTAGTACCTTGTGCGAAAGCCCAGATCAACCCTCAATCAAAATAGTGATTCTAATCCTCCGAAGAGAGCCCCAACCTCAGAGTTGACGCCCTTTATACCAACTTCAAAGTTGTCGTACATTCCTTCTCCAACCTCAGAGTTGAAGCCTTTTTTACCAACCTCAGAGTTGTCGTATATCTTTTCTCAACCTCAGAGTTGATGAATATCCTTTTCTTCCCCAACTTCAAAGTTGTTGTATACCTTTTCTCAACCTCAGAGTTAATGAATATCCTTTTTTTCCCCAACCTCAGAGTTGTCGTATATCTTTTCTCAACCTCAGAGTTGATGAATATCCATTTTTTCCCCAACTTCAAAGTTGTTGTATACCTTTTCTCGACCTCAGAGTTGATGAATATCCTTTTCTTCCCCAACTTCAAAGTTGCTGTATACCTTTTCTCGACCTCATAGTTGATGAATATACTTTTCTTCCCCAATTTCAAAGTTGTTGTATACCTTTTCTCGACCTCAGAGTTGATGAATGTCCTTTTCTTCCCCAACTTCAAAGTTGTCGTATATCTCCTCTCCAACCTCAGAGTTAAAGCCTTTCATCCCCAACCTTAGAGTTGTCGTACCTTCTTTTGCTCCCAATCTCAGAATTGACGTCTCCCTTCTCCAACCTCAGAGTTGTCGCACCTCCTTTTCTCAACCTCAGAGTTGATGAATATCCTTTTCTTTACCAACTTCAAAGTTGTCGTGGTTCTTTTCTCGACCTCAGGGTTGACGCCCCTCTTACCAACTTCAAAGTTGTCGTGTACCTCTTCTCAACCTCAGAGTTGATGAACGTCCCTTTCTTCCCCAAAACTCCTAGTTGACACCTTTTGTCTCCAACCTCAGAGTCGACGTATATCCTTCTTCTGACCCTAGAGTTGAAGTTATAGTTTTTCTCAACCTCAGAGTTGATGTCTACCGTTTCCTCAAACATTCAAAGTTGGTGTTTACTCCAAATTTCTTTTCAATCTCAGAGCTGATGCTTTTTTTTCCACATCCTCAGAGTTGATGGTCTACCCTCTTATCCCCAGCGAAGTCATCTTTGTAGGTTCGTTGATTATGTAAACCTCCGGTCAAAAGTCCAACCGTAGATTAGCAAAAGTCCATCCAAGGGTGGCAAAGCAACCAAAGTCCAACCGCAGATTGGCAAAAGTCCATCTTAGGGTGGCAAGAAGGCAAAGTCCACCCGCAGTGTGGCAAGTCAGTAGTCGTCTGACTCCATTTAAAAAGACAGCTTCAAGACCAACCGCAGATTGGTGAAAGTCCACCCGCAGTGTGGCAAGCCAGTAGTCGTCTGGCGTTGTTCTAAAAGACATCTCTCCAATGCTAGTCTTCCCACCAGAGTTTTATCCAAGCAGTGTTCATTTGGTTTGATTTATATCCCTTTTTCTTATTCTCCACAGAGTGCAAATTTTGCGGTTCTTTTTGTATTCAATCACCTTGTACCTTGAATGTCTGAAAGTCGTTGCTATCATCCATTCAGGTCCAAGTTGATTGAATAGGGACAGCTGTACCACCCCAAAATTTTCCCTAACCTTTTAATTCTTTTTCTGGCTTTTGTTTCGCACTCATTTTGCATTCATTAGGTCATAACTCATAATCATATCATTGCATTGGTCTCTTAAGACATGGGATCGAGGAGTTTTCTTATTAACAATGTTTTCTATATTCAGGGGTGATTCAGTAGGTCATCAATGTACATCAAGAGCCTAGGGTTTTCCTATTTTATAGGATTCATCAGAGGCGTTGGGTCAGATTTTCTTGGGTGTGAATCAGTGTTTGGTGTCTTCTCTATTCAAGACATTTATTTCATCAGTGTACAGTCAAGGTGAATCAAGGTTCCTCATTCATGGTTGAATTCGTGGACAGTCGTCAACTGAAAATCATTGGTTAGAATTACATGTGTTCAAGTCGACTGGGTTTCTTGATTGAAGATGGGGGAGCCATTAAGGATACGAGTTTATTTTGGATCTGAAGCTTGATGTGGATTGAATATGTTAAGATTGATCATGTGACTTACTTGGAAATAGAGATACCATCCACTTCCTAAACCATTAAACCAATTTTTAAACCTTTTTACCTTGTCCACATTTTTATTTTTATCCAATTTTCTTTATCCATTTTTATATATATCCATTCTCATAACCTTTAATGTCCATATCCATTTATTTCAATTCTATATCCATAAAAACCCATTTGTCCATATAATATCCATTATACCATGTCCAAATATTCATTTCTAAACCAACTCTTAAATCCATATCCAAACTTTTATCCATATCCAAATTGTTCATATCCATATTTTCGTTTTTTATCCCATCCCTTTCCATTTAATTCCCCGTTATCCAAATTCCAAATTATCACGTACCCAAATGTTGCCCATTACTAAAAGCCCAATGATCATTACCAAGGCACAAAAGTTTGCTAAAAAAGAGCCATGAGCCAAACTACTTTGTCAATTCACCAACACTTACATTAATTCACAAAAACAAAGAATAAAATAAAATAAGGATAGGTTGAGGCTTCACGCCTGTTGAATACATTCTCAAAGAAGAAGAAAAAACAATTTGACCACGCTGTTCATCCAGCTCACATGGCCCACGCATGATAAACAAAATCAACCCCAGGAAAGCTTCATGTAAGCCGTTAAGCGTCCAATTCCACCAAAGTCACAAAAACTGCAACAGATTAAACGCACATGGCAAATGAGGTGAAAAATTGCAACAGAAAACTGGTGATTACAAAAAAATTGGAATAATTCTAGTAACAGAATTTCATTTAGGGAAAAATATACAAAACCATTTCACAAGCAGAACTAACCAATTCTCCTAACAATCTCTAACAGAAAACAATAATAGAACTCTAACCAAATTCAGTTATAAACCGTAACAAAGTTTCTTCCTCTAGATCCTTCCAATCTTCTCTATAAAGTCTCAACCATCTCTTCACTTCGGGGCTCTCTCCATTTTTTTCTTTCTTCCACACTTTAATCTCTTCATTTTCTCTTCATCTTCATCAACAAATGATCACCTGCAATCATACAACAACAACCACTTCAAGAATTCTCTGCAACTTTCATCATCTCCTCCGAATTCATCATCATATTGATAGCTAATTCATCACCTTCAGTTCCCCAGCGATCTCAAAACTGTCACCGAACTCAGAATGCATCAATCGTAACTCACCGATTCTCATCGTCGATTCACTTCGATATCAATTCTTGAAGCCGCAGCGAATTCTTCTTCCACCTTTCCCGAGCCATCTTCACCTTTAATTTCGCAACAAGAAAACTGCAACAACGAATTCAAGAGTCAATACGCAGAGGTGAAATTCATGTGAGAATCAACACAGAGAAAAGAGACTCACGTTCGTGAATTCGTATCGAAGAACAACTCACGCAGAGAAGAAGAAGGAAGAGGATTGGAAGCAGCTTTACCTCTGGTTTTCTTTTCATCTTCGCTGATTTGAAGAAGCGCCAGACTATCTCCGGTAGGTACGTCGATCTTGATCCAAACTCCAATGTCATGATGAGATTGTTCTTGGATTTGTGTTCTTGTAATTGTTTGATTTCGTGACATACGATTGAGAGAAGTGAGCACGTTGCGTCGTGAGGGATATCGCGGTTGTTGTGTGATTCACGTTGTGTTTGGCTCACGGAGGCTAAGCGGCTGAAGAAGAAGTAGAGTGGAAGTGACGCGGAGGAAGCTATTGTTGTGGTTGTTTGATTAGCAGAATACCGAGACAGAAGAAGAGCGACGTTGTCGCGATGCCGGTGTTAGAAGAGAGGGTTACGAGATGGAGTTGACGAAGGAGAAGAGGAAAACGACGAAGGGATTGGTGATGGTGTCGCCGAACGTGTTTTGATGAGAGAAGAGTGAGGTACACGCGGCGGCGATGTTCGTGAGACAGAGAAGATGAGGAAACAATGGCGGCGCATCTGAGAGTGATGATAGAATGTTGTGTGTTATTAGGTTAAGACATTACCAACACAGGCCGGGCTTGCAAGCCCAATTTCTCATGTTCACATTTCACACACCCTAATTCGCTCATACACCCCCTGGATTCAATGAGCTCGTTGGGCCTCAGGATTTTGAACCCAGACGCTGGTTTTACTGACCACACTCCCCAACTTCCGCACCCCCATGGCTGGAACAAAAACTTGGGCCTTAGGCCAAGAAGTCCACACGAGTGACTTTCTTTTCACACCCCTAGCCTACTGATTGCACCCCTCTTTGTTATTTTAATTGTTTCTTTTCTAATTATTTTGGTTTTTAATTTTAGTTTCATTAATTGTTTTAGTTAATAAATTTTGGATTCATCATTTTAGAAGTTAGATTTTAATTGGAGGAATTAGAATGTAATTTTGGTTTTGATTTAAATTCTTAATCCTAATTTTGGTTAACTCACTTTTAGTAATTAGATTCAACTTTAGAATTTGACTAGTTAGAATTAGTTTTAATCAGAAATTAATTGGAATTAATTTTAGGATTAATTTTAGTTTTAATTCTAGATTTAATTTTAGGATTAATTTTCTCTAGATTTAGTTTTAGAATTAGCTTGAACTAATTTTAGGACTAATTTTTGAATTAGTTCTTAATCTTAGATTTATTATTTTCTCCTTAGAATTTAATCTTGTTTCTTACTTAGCATTTTAATTCTAACTTGGATTATCTTGTTGATTAATTTCTGTTTACCTGATTAAATGTTTCTCTGCTTACTTAATTTTCTTCATTCCTCTTTAAGATCAACTTAACTTCCATCTTGGAAGTAAGTTGCTTCTTATGTTCTTCTCCTCCTTTTTTAAGATAGTGCTCTTTGAACCACACTTAACCTTAGGACCATCCAAGTATGATAACATTAGGATTAAGTCTTAGTCTCCCCTTAGTTTCTACCTTTATCGCCCTTTGAGTCTCTCTTTCTCATCTTAAAACAAAAATAAAAAACACTTAATAAAGGCATAACACCTATTGTATTTAGGCCTTTCATGGGGGAACAAGGAAGTGCGAGGTCTTCTCTCACTTTCTTGGAATGTTTAGCATACGTCCTGTCTTGGGTCGATACGCGAGGCATTCGATCCTACATGAGGGACTTAAATACAATATGCGTTGCAAAACATCAAATAAACAAAACACACTTCTTGCTAAAAAACTTCAAACAAACAATTCTTTTCTCATCTCTTTCACTCCTTCCTTAAGGACTCGTCAAGTCCGTTCTACCGCAAACAGGTAACGCCTAAGTCTCCCTACAGCGAGCTGCAACGCCTAACTGCTGGGACGCGCACTCTGACGTTTCCAATAAAAAATACAAACAAAGCGACCCTCGTTGAGGGGAACTACGTCGCTTTGATTCTCATGCTCCCGATGAGATACGTAGGCAGTGAGGTAGGGCCCATTCGAGCACTTCTTTTATTTTCCCTACATTTGTTTCTCTTTCTCTCTCCTTTTCCTTTTCCAGCTCTCCAGCTAGCAGTTCCTTTTCCAGTATCCTTTCCTTACACCCTTTGATTGAAGCAGCAAGCGTGGATCCCATCGGGTACGATGGACGTGTGGGGGTGCTAACACCTTCCCTTCGCGTAACCGACTCCCGAACCCAGTTCTCTTGGTCGCAAGACCATGCTCTTTCCTTCCCTTCGGTTTATGCAGTGTTTCCTTTCCCTCTCTTGGGATAAATACACATTGCTGGCGACTCTATTTCCATGCAACTTTCGCGTTTGTACCTGGATGAAAATCCCGGGAGCGACATAATGCAGTGAACTAGCCTTATACCTAACTTTTGCCTTGATTTCCTTTACAGGTTTTCAATCTACCGGGATGATTTTTCTGTTTATGTCTCTAATTTTTGCTTGGACCGCCCTTTCGGGTTTTTAATCCACCGAGACGCTCATTTTTGCCTAAGTCGCCCTTTCGGGTTTTCGACTTAGCGAGCTGTTCTTTTCATTTCTTAGGCGTAATAATTTTTACGTGCATCCATATTCACAGGAAGAGTGATCTCCTCCCTATCCATAGTTTCCAGAATTAAAGCACCTCCTGAGAAGACTTTCTTGACAACATATGGGCCATCATAGTTAGGAGTCCACTTGTCCCTAGAATCAGTGAGGAAAGATTGGATTTTCTTAAGCACAAGGTCACCCTCTCTGAATTTAGAAGGTCAAACCTTCTTGTCAAAAGCTTTCTTCATCCTCTGCTCGTACAGCTGACCATGGCATAAAGCTGTCATTGTCGTTTCTTCTATTTACTTCAGTTGGTCATATCTGCTTTGACACCATTCATCCTCTGAGAGCTTAGCCTCCATCAAAACTCGCATAGAAGGAATCTCAACTTCTACTGGGAGTACAGTTTCCATGCCATAAACAAGTGAAAAGGGAGTTGCCCCTGTTGATGTGCGTATTGAAGTATGATACCCATGCAAAGCAAATGGGAGAATCTCATGCCAGTGCTTGTATGTGACAACCATTTTTTGAATAATCTTCTTTATATTCTTGTTTGCATCCTCAACAACTCCATTCATCTTTGGTCAGTAAGGGGAAGAGTTATGGTGTTCAATCTTGAACTCTTCACACAACTCATTCATCATTCTATTGTTCAAATTTGACCCATTATCAGTGATGATTTTACTCGGCACACCATAACGACATATGAGTTTGTTCTTGATAAATCTGACAACCATTTGTCTGGTGACGTTCGCATATGAAGCGGCTTCGACCCATTTGGTGAAGTAATAAATTGCCACCAAGATAAAGCGATATCCATTAGAAGGTTTTGGCTTTATCATGCCAATCATGTCAATGCCCCACATGAAGAAAGGCCATGGAGAAGAGATGACATTAATAAGACTTAGCGGTACATGAATTTTGTCAGCGTAGATTTGGTACTTGTGGCACTTCTTAGCAAACTTGTAACAATCAAATTCCATTGTTATCCAATAGTAGCCTTCTCTTAAGAGTTTCTTCACCATTGCATGTACATTGGCATGAGTGCCAAAGAAAACTTAATGAATTTCAGTCATTAACATGTCTGTTTCTCGCTTGTCAACATATCTTAGTAGGACCATGCCAAAGTTCCTTTTGTAGAGCACATCATTATTTAAGGAGAAGTTACCAGCCAATATTCTCAATGTCTTCCTATCCTTGTTAGATGCCACATATGGGTATTCTTATTTTCAGAGAAACAACTCAATATCATAATACCAAGGCTTATCATCACTGACTTCTTCTATTAAAAACACATAAGCCGGCCTGTCGAGACGCACGACGTTGATCTTAGGATAGCCATTCCAGCGGTTTACCATAATCATGGAAGCCAAAGTTGCCAAAGCGTCCATCATTCTATTCTCATCATGAGGAATGTGATGAAACTCGACTTTGTTGAAAAAGGGGAGCAATATTCTTGCATAATCTCTATATGGGAGTAAACCATCTTGGCATGTTTCCCACTCTCTTTTAATATGATTGATCACCAAAGCAGAATCAACGTACACGTCCAAGTTCTTGATTCTCAAATCCACTGCCGCTTGAAGGCCCATGATGCATACTTTGTACTCTGCCTCATTGTTTGTACATGTGAAGGTCAATATGGCAGTAAATGGGATATGGGACCCATGAGGAGTTACAATAATTTCTGCAATCCCTTTTCCATAGGCATTAATAGCACCATCAAAAATTAAACCCCCTTAAGAATCTGGCTCAGGTCCTTCATCTAGAAATGGCTTATCACAATCTTTCATTTTTAAGTACATCACGTCTTCGTCGGGGAAATTATCCTAGACAAACTGATAATCTTCAATAGGTTGATGAGCTAGGTGGTCAGCCAAGACACTTCCTTTGATAGGTTTTTGAGTGTGGTATTCAATATCATACTCTGACAACAACATCTTCCATCTGGAAATTCTTCCAGTCTGAGCAGGCTTTTCAAAAATGTATTTGATTGGGTCCATCTTAGAAATCAGCCAAGTGGTATGGCTTAGCATGTACTGATGTAAGCGTCGTGCAACCCAAGCTAAAGCACAACAGGTTTTCTCTAGCCTTGAGTATCGTGACTCACAGTCAGTGAATTTCTTACTCAAGTAGTAGATAACATGCTCTTTCTTTCCTGTCTCGTCTTGTTGACCGAGTACACACCCTATAGAATCTTCCAAAATGGTCAAATACATGATCATTGGTCTTCCTTCAACAGGGGGGATCAGAATGGGAGACTCAAGAAGGTATTCCTTTATATTGTCGAATGCTTTCTAGCAATCATCAGTCCAAACACAACCCTGGTCTTTTTTTAGAAGCTTGAAAATTGGTCAACAAATGGCAGTCATGTGGGAGATAAACCGAGAGATGTAATTCAGACGTCCTAAGAAACCTCTAACCTGCTTTTCTGTAGTGGGAGCTGGCATCTCTTCTATGGATTTAACTTTGTCAGGGTCTAGCTCAATTCCTCTTTGGCTAACAATGAAACCTAAGAGCTTTCCTGAGCGAACACCAAATGTACATTTGTTCGGATTCAAACGAAGTTGATATTTCGACAACCGTTGAAACAATTTTAAAAAATATTCAACATGGCCCTCTTCAGTCTTGGACTTAGCAATCATGTCGTCCACATAAACCACAATTTCCTTATGCATCATATCATGGAAAAGCGTAGTCATGGCTCTTTGATATGTTGTGCCTGCATTTTTCAGACCGAACGACATAACTCTGTACCAAAAGGTGCCCCAAGGTGTAATGAATGATGTCTTCTCCATATCTTCGGGAGCCATCCTGATTTGATTAGAACCTGAGAAACCATCCATAAAGGAGAATACCTTGTTTTTTGCAGTGCTGTCTACCAACATGTCAATGTGTGGAAGAGGAAAGTCATCTTTCAGACTGGCTTTGTTCAAGTCTTGGTAATCAACGTACATGCGGACCTTAACTTTTTTTGGAACGGGTACAATATTGGCCAACCGCTGTGGATATTTAGATGTGACGAGGAAACCTGCATCAATTCGCTTCTGTACCTCTTCTTTGATCTTCAAGGCCATGTCGGGACGAGTCCTTCTGAGCTTCTGCTTGACTGACAGACACTCTGGCTTCAAAGGAAATCGATGCTCCACTATATCAGTGTCAAGACTGGGTATATTTTGGTATGACCAAGCAAACACATCAACATACTCCTTGAGTAACTCAATCAATCTTTCTTTCACAACAGGCACAAGTAAAGCTCCAACCTTCACTTCTTTACGATCCTCTTTTGTACACAAGTTGATGACCTCTACAGTTCCTTGTGAAGATTAATGACCTCGTCTTCATTCTCAAGTAACCGGGAGATCTCATCGGGAATCTTCTCTTCTTCCTCTTCTTCGGGTTCAAATATAGGAAACTCAAAATTCGGTGAAGGCATTGGGTCATTGTTTTTTATTGTTTGTTCGTGCAATAATCGACACATATGATTTTGCTTTATTTTAGAATTTTGTGAAAGTGAAAGTGTGTGCAGAAATATGCAAGGTGACTAGATTTTTTTGGTTTTTTTTAGGATTACCATTTTCCAGAATAAGTAGAAAAGTAAAAAGAAATAAGATGGAATCAAAAAATGATGATTTTATTAATGATAGCAATTTTCAAACAAAAACCCTAACACAAGATCACCTTTGCCTTAGGCAGAGCAAAGGGAATTATGAAAAATAAAGCCCACACAACAACTCTCTCGCTTTGGGCAAAGCGAGGAGCTTATAACACAACAAAAGAAAATTGCTTAGATAGATGAATAATGACGAGGACATTGACAACACTCCAATTCTGGACTACTACTCCATGCGTCACAAAGTCAGGTTGATCTTCGTCAGACTCATCCTCAATTATAGCATTGAATTTAGGTGGATGGATGATCCCTCCACTGCGGAAAACCTCTTCAATGGGCGGGATAATAATGTCTTTTGTTGCAGCCATGGTGGAATTGACAGTTGAGAAGCTAAGACCTTCTCTGTTCCTGTTTTCGGGCAAAGTCAGAACTTTCCCCCACCCTTTTTGAGAAGCACTCTCCACAACACGTTGAGCGTCTTTGAGAGATGAAATAGAGACCCCACTCTTCTTGGCGCTATTGCCAACAATTGAAAGAGTTTGGAATTGGGTTCCTATTTCCTCATCTGGATCAATGTATGAGAAAGAAGAGAGATGGCTCACCACCAATGCTCGCTCCCCACAAACTGTAACCAACCTCCCTTCATAAACAAACTTTAGTTTCTGGTACACTGTAGACGTGACTTGTAACGCCCTGATTTATTATTTAATTATTTTACCGAGTTTAGCGATAATTTTGAGTGATTTACATGAATATTTGCGATGTATGATGTTTTGTGATGTGTTGATGGGTGTTGGTGAATAATATTATTAGCTTATTATAATATTATTAGTGTGGAAATAAATAATGAGAATTAGTGGTATTATTTGATTATTAGAATATTAGTTAAATAATTGTTTAACTAGCGTGACATTAAATATTTATTTAATGGAATAAAATTAAAATGGAATAATGAGGTAGTAAGGGAAAAACTGGCAAAAAGAGGGAACTTAGGGGTTCTAGGGACTAAGTTGGAATAAGGGGTATATGTTATAAGGAGTTTGAGGAAGTTACACAATAGAACGTGAATACAACTTTTGAGGAAACCGTAGAAGTGCGAAGAAAGAAGAGAAGAACGATCGTGAGAAGGCAAGAGACTATAGTTTAAAGATTCAAAAAGGTCATCCAATCTAAGGTATGGGTGGGACTAACTTTCTCTAATACGGGTTCAATAATCATGAAAGGGATTGAGTTAGATATTGGTTGATAGTTGTTGTTGTTAGAGATGAATGAAATTGATTGATACGTGTTAATTGAGTATCTTGATATTAGGAATTTGAACCCAATTTGATGTTAGGAGTTTGCAATGATTGAATTATAATGTTAGGAGTTTGCAATGATTGAATTATAATGTTATCGTTATGATGTAGTGTTTCTATGAGAATAATGTGAAGAAATTCTGTTTTGGGTTAGGAAGAGTAAAAACTAGAAATTTTGGTGCGAAATTCATCGTCGTGAAAATTAGTTTTTATGCTACCAATGAGTTCTAATAGGTATAACTAAGTTAAAATAAGAGTCTCGCGAATTAAATCGAAGTTTCGGATGGGTTTTTGGGCAAAAAGTGATCAAACCCGTAGCTATGTTAGTGCAGAATTTTGGAAACTTTGAATATTCCTAACTTGAGTTCCGGGAGTCCGATTCGTACGCCGCTCAAAGCGTTGGAAAGATAACGAGACGAGCTATCTTATAATAATAGTTTCTGGCCCAGGGGTGAGTTATCTTGTGTGGAATAACTGAAATGGAATTATAGTGTTAAAATTTTGATTTTGTTCGAAGTGAAAGTTTGAGTTTTAGCGCGATTTCGAAATTGAAAATCTTCCCGATTGTGAAATGAATTCAGAACGTGATTCCTTGTATTTAATGATGAATTTAGGTGTATTTTAATAATTTTTTCGTCATGTCCTTGAGCTGCTTTTGAAACGTTTTCGATTAAAGTATACATGCTTGAGTTTTGTAATTATAAGTGTGTGAATGAAATTATTGTTCATTTGCGAAGAATAATGTTGATTAATTGTGAAGTTGTGATGCGAAGTTGTAGTCGTATAGCGAAGAGGCTGAGTGCCTATGTTGATTTGCAAAGTTGATGTTGTTGTTGTTGCATTTTAACTGTATCGTTGCATAATTATTTCATTTTAACTACGATGGCCTGGATTGGCACCACGATGGTCTGAATGGGCAATTTGTTAAGAGAAGGGGGCAGTAGCCTGTCGAAGCCGAATCACGGTATTAGCGAAGGGAGTTGTAGCTCTGTTGGTACCACATGCATGATTGCACTGCATTGCATCCGTTGAGTCGTGTTGTTGTATTGTTGAGCGAAGTTATGTGATGATTTGTTGTTGGACTTATGCGAAGTATTGATAATGATGAGTTGCGCAGTTATATGATGTTATGTGTTGCTAATTCCTTTGTACGAGTTATTGCCTTGTATTATTGAATGTGAAATCTCACCCCTTCTGTTTGAATGTTGCCTCTACGTGGGTAACATGCAGATATTCCGCTGTAGGAGCTCAGGTGTGAGTGGAAGTTGAAGTCTTCCGTTTATTCTTTTAGTTTGGCGTCAGCTCTAATATGTAACATTGGGAGTCGGGAACGCTTTTATATGATTTTATTTGTTGAAGAATTATTAGTTGTTTTTCTAATATGAAAACTAGTTTCTTTACTTAATCGAAATCGTTATAATTTTTTGATTGAAATGAATAATTTTCCGCTGCGTAATAAAGGTTATTTTGTTGGATTAAAGTTGTGTGATTTTCGAAAATGTTATTTATATGTTACATGTCTATTTATGAGCAAATGATAAGTTGGAAGTAGCATCCTTTATTTCTGTTTCTTATTGTTTTACTCTGATTATTTTAATTAAATAACGCGGGGAAATTTAGGGTGTTACATAGTGGTATCAAAGCAGGTCGGTTCGTCTGGCCAGATTGTATAATTATGTTGTTCCCTAGTATGCGACATGTGTGTGAAAACACTGTCGATGCTTGTTTTGTTTTCCATTTGCAGGTTAGGAATGAAACAAGTGGGGGAGAAGTGTCTGCTTCTCTTAGATATTCCAGTTGTTGAGGAATTGGATATCATGTTGCTACATGAGGGAGTGCAGTGTTGGATTTTCCAACAGTTTGAGAATGGTGTGATCCTTGAGGAAAGAAGGTCAGGTGTTCTCGTTGTTCGCTTCCTTGTGAGGGGGAAGGCGATGTTGTGGCTAGAGATAGGCCGGTGATGTGTGGAGTATCCTGACGTGTTTCCTAAGGATGGGCATAGGTTGTCTTTAGTCGGAACAAGATGATGTTATTGTTGGAATGAATTGGTGGAGTTAAACCATGTGTTCAACAATCATTTAGATGAGTGGTGTAGTGTGCTGTTGAGACAAGTGTAGCTCTGGTGTTATGAGTTAAGAAGAAAGAAGGTAGTACGAGATTGCGTGTGGATTAACGACATTTGTCTAATGGAATGATTGAGAATAAATATCCACTTCAACGAGATTGATGATTTGATGGACCAACTGTTATGCTAGTGTGTCTTCAGTATAATTGAATTGAGGTCGGATTACCTTCAGATTTGGGTGAATAGTGAGGATAGTTGGGGAATCTTAGAAGTAAGAGAAAAGGGTGGAACTTATGTTCACCATTTCCAATCTCCATTTTCGCACTTATGGAACATTCTTCACTAACCAAGTGATAACTTTTCGCTGGTAATCCCGATGGGAGCGATTCTGGACTTTTTGGAAAGTTTGTGAAATTCCCTACATTTTGCATATAAGCTTTGTCTTCTACATGTTTTTGACGAAAGAAAAAAACACATTTGAAGATTTGGGTCTGAAGCTGATTTTGGAGAAGGCAGATATACGAGATTTCTTGACCAACTTCCATTACACGGGTGATAACGTTTTACTCGTAACTCGGATTTAAGCGATTCTTGAATTTCTAGAATCTACAGGAAATTCCCTTCATTTTGGCATATAATTTTGTATCAAGAAGGTCTATAATGAAGGAAATAATCGTGTTTGAAGTTGAGAGAGTCTTGCTGAAAATGGGTAAGATGAGGTCAGGTATAAAATGTTTAGTAATAGGACGGAGGTGAGGGTATCGGAGAAGCACATGGAGGTACGACGTATGCCAATTGAGAATGATTAGAGTGGAGAGATTCTTGAGGAAGGGAGAAGGTTAAAAAGTAAATTGGATTGTGTGTCGTTGATGACATGATGTCGACATGTGTCGGGAAGATTTTGGACAGTTTCTATCACCCACCCAGATGATGAGATGGTACTGTTGAGATTGTGATTAGAATGAGACCCAAATGTGCAACTATATTGATCATTGAGATGATGAAATTAAAGTAAAGATGAAGGATTTATCAGTGTTGTTAAAGTTCTCTACTTGGATAAATGTTTCATTTGGAGCAGACCGATTTGAATTGTACTTGGTGTAGTAGCATTTCAGGTATCGGGAGAATGTTTAAAAATTGTGTTGTGCTACGAGTGGGTATAGGAGAATATGTAATGGATTTTGGGAACAAGGTAAGGACGTTATTGTAGTTAGGTAAGGATGATTTATGCTACCGATGTGGTTGCCGACTACCTATTGACAAATTGAGGAACTGATCACCCTTAATCTCTTGTTGATGGTAGACGGGATCATGTTAGGTGGAATAGACGTGTCTTGCCAGATGGGATGGTATGTACAGTGAATTATTTGGAGTTAAGCCAAATGCTTACGAATTGTTTTGATTAGTCGATACAGATTCCTATATCTGAAGATGAGGCGGATTCGAGGCTTTTGTATGTCGATCAGATGTCGTTGATAGTTACTTATTAGGAGTAGAGAACAATGTGCTGACTAGTGATTTGACCAAGGATGCCGGGTAGAGGATGGTAGTGGCTAGTATGCCTTAAAGTGTATGTAGAGAGTATGGATCGTATCTTCCATACTTATTTGGATAAGTTCGAAGTGGTGTTTGTTGTGGATGTTCTGATCTATTATAAAATCAGAAGAAGAACGTGTAGAGTATTTGAGAATTGTGTTGCAAGTGCTGAAAGAGAAGAACTTATATGCCAAGTTATCAAAGTGCGAATTCTGGTTGCACGAGGTGAGTTTTCTCAGTCATGTTATTTCTGGTAGTGGTATTGCTGTGGATCCATATAATGTTGATGCAGTATCGCAATAGGAGACTCCGAAGTCGGTTACCGAAGTTAGAAGCTTTTTGGGTTTGGCAGGTTATTACCGAAGGTTTATTGAAGGATTTTCCAAGTTAGCACTTCCGTTAACTCAGTTGACCTGTAAAGGTAGAGTTTTTGTGTGGGATGTTCAGTGCGAAGAAAGTTTTAATGAGTTAAAGCAACGTTTGACGACGGCTCCGATTTTAATACTACCAAAATCTGACGAACCATTTGTTGTATACTGTGATGCGTCTAAGTTGGGTTTAGGTGGTGTGCTTATGCAGAATGATAAGGTAGTAGCTTATGCATCGAGGTAGTTTAGGATTCATGAACGTAATTATCCTACTCATGATCTTGAGTTAGCTGTAGTGGTTTTTGTACTTAAAATTTGGAGACATTATCTGTATGGTTCTAAATTTTAAATATTCAGCGATCATAAAAGCTTAAAGTATTTATTTGATCAGAAAGAATTAAATATGAGACAGCGAAGGTGGCTTGAATTGCTAAAGGATTATGATTTCGGGTTGAATTACCATCCGGGTAAGGCTAATGTTGTTGCAGATGCTTTAAGTAGGAAAAATTTACATATGTCAGCTATGATGGTTAGAGAGTTAGAGTTGCTTGAACAGTTCAGAGACTTGAGTTTAGTTTGTGAAGTGTTGCCACAGAGTGTCAAATTGGGAATGTTGAAGATCAACAGCGAATTTTTGGATAATATCAAAGAGGCTCAGAAGATGGATGTGAAGTTGGTAGATTTGATGGTTGGAAATAATCAGACCGCAGATAGTGATTTTAAAGTTGATGATCAAGGTGTGTTGCGGTTTTGGGATAGAATTTGTATTCCCGATGACGCCGAAATGAAAAAGATGATTCTAGAAAAAGGTCATAGAAGTAGTTTGAGTAATCATCCGGGAGCTACAAAAATGTATCATGATTTGAAGAAGTTGTTTTGGTGGTCCGGGTTGAAGCGAGATGTGGCGCATTTTGTGTATGCGTGTTTAACTTGTCAAAAGTCGAAAGTTGAACATCAGAAACCTGCTGGGTTGTTGACACCTTTAGATGTTCCAGAGTGGAAGTGGGATAGTATATCCATGGATTTTGTGACTGGTTTGCCGAACACTCCAAATGGATATGATGCGATTTGGGTAATTGTGGATAGACTGACGAAATCAGCTCATTTTATTTCGATTAACATCAATTTTCCTGTATCTCAGTTAGCGGAGATTTATATCCGTGTGATTGTGAAGCTGCATGGTGTTCCATCGAGTATTGTATCAGATAGAGATCCAAGATTTACTTCTAGATTTTAGAAGAGTTTGCAGGAGGCGTTGGGTTCTAAGTTGAGTTTGAGTTCGGGGTACCATCCGCAGACGGATGGACAGACAGAGAGGACGATTCCGTCGTTGGAGGACTTGTTGAGAGCTTGTGTACTTGAGCAAGGGGGAACTTGGGATAGTTATCTTCCATTGATTGAATTCACTTATAATAATAGTTACCATTCCAGCATTGGAATGGCACCGTTCGAAGCGTTGTATGGTCGGAGATGCAGAACTCCGTTATGTTGGTATGAGTCCGGTGAGAGTGTGGTACTTGGACCGGACATTATTCAACAGACTACTGAGAAGGTTAAGTTGATTAGAGAAAAGATAAAAGCGTCGCAGAGTAGACAAAAGAGTTATCATGATAAGTGTAGGAAGGATCTTGAGTTTCAAGAAGGAGACCATGTGTTTTTGAGAGTCACTCCTGTGACCGGTGTTGGATGGGTGCTAAAATCAAAGAAACTGACTCTGAGGTTTATTGGTCCGTATCAGATTTCGGAAAGAGTTGGAGCGGTTGCGTATAGAGTGGGTTTACCAACGCATCTTTCGAACTTGCATGATGTGTTTCATGTGTCGCAACTTCGGAAGTATGTTTCGGATCCATCTCATGTGATTCCGAGAGATGATGTGCAAGTGAGAGACAATCTTACGATCGAGATCTTACCAGTGAGGATTGAAGGTTGTGAAGTGAAGAAGCTGAGAGGCAAAGAGATACCTCTTGTGAAAGTCTTTTGGGGAGGAGCGACTGGTGAAAATATGACGTGGGAGTTGGAAAGTAAGATGCGGGAGTCATATCCAGAGTTATTTGAATGAGGTACATTTTCGAGGACGAAAACATTCTAAGTGGGGGAGAGTTGTAACGCCCTGATTTATTATTTAATTATTTTACCGAGTTTAGCGATAATTTTGAGTGATTTACATGAATATTTGCGATGTATGATGTTTTGTGATGTGTTGATGGGTGTTGGTGAATAATATTATTAGCTTATTATAATATTATTAGTGGGGAAATAAACAATGAGAATTAGTGGTATTGTTTTATTATTAGAATATTAGTTAAATAATTGTTTAACTAGCGTGACATTAAATATTTATTTAATGGAATAAAATTAAAATGGAATAATGAGGTAGTAAGGGCAAAACTGGCAAAAAGAGGGAACTTAGGGGTTCTAGGGGCTAAGTTGGAATAAGGAGAATATGTTATAAGGAGTTTGAGGAAGTTACACAATAGAACGTGAATACAACTTTTGAGGAAACCATAGAAGTGAGAAGAAAGAAGAGAAGAACGATCATGAGAAGGCAAGAGACTAGAGTTTAGAGATTCAAAAAGGTCATCCAATCTAAGGTAAGGGTGGGACTAACTTTCTCTAATACGGGTTCAATAATCATGAAAAGGATTGAGTTAGATATTGGTTGATAGTTGTTGTTGTTAGAGATGAATGAAATTGATTGATACGTGTTAATTGAGTATCTTGATATTAGGAATTTGAACCCAATTTGATGTTAGGAGTTTGCAATGATTGAATTATAATGTTATCGTTATGATGTAGTGTTTCTATGAGAATAATGTGAAGAAATTCTGTTTTGGGTTAGGAACAGTGAAAACTAGAAATTTTGGTGCGAAATTCATCGTCGCGAAAATTAGGTTTTATGCTACCAATGAGTTCTAATAGGTATGACTAAGTTAAAATAAGAGTCTCGCGAATTAAATCAAAGTTTCGAATGAGTTTTTGTGCAAAAAGTGATCAAACCCGTAGCTATGTTAGTGCAGAATTTTGGAAACTTCGAAAATTCGTAACTTGAGTCCTGGGAGTCCGATTCGTACGCCGCTCGAAGCGTTGGAAAGATAAGGAGACGAGCTATCTTATAATAATAGTTTCTGGCCCAGGGGTGAGTTATCTTGTGTGGAATAACTGAAATGGAATTATAGTGTTAAAATTCTGAATTTTGGCGAAGTGAAAGTTTGAGTTTTAGCGTGATTTCGAAATTGAAAATTTTCCAGATTGCGAAATGAATTCAGAACATGATTCCTTGTATTTAATGATGAATTTAGGTGTATTTTAATAATTATTTCGTCATGTCCTTGAGCTGCTTTTGAAGCGTTTTCGATTAAAGTATACATGCTTGAGTTTTGTAATTATAAGTGTGTGAATGAAATTATTGTTCATTTGCGAAGAATAATGTTGATTAATTGTGAAGTTGTGATGCGAAGTTGTAGTCATATAGCAAAGAGGCCGAGTGCCTATGTTGATTTGCGAAGTTGATGTTGTTGTTGTTACATTTTAACTGTATCGTTGCATAATCATTTTATTTTAACTACGATGGCCTGGATTGGACCCACGATGGCTTGAATGGGCAATTTGTTAAGCGAAGGGGGCTGTAGCCTGTCAAAGCCGAATCACGACATTAGCGAAGGGAGCTGTAGCTCTGTTGGTACCACGTGCATGATTGCACTGCATTGCATCCGTTGAGTCGTGTTGTTGTATTGTTGAGCGAAGTTATGTGATGATTTGTTGTTGGACTTATGCGAAGTATTGATAATGATGAGTTGTGAAGTTATATGATGTTATGTGTTGCTAATTCCTTTATACGAGTTATTGCCTTGTATTATTGAATGTGAAATCTCACCCCTTCTGTTTGAATGTTGCCTCTACGTGGGTAACATGCAAATATTCCGCTGTAGGAGCTCAGGTGTGAGTGGAAGTTGAAGTCTTCCATTTATTTTTTTAGTTTGGCGTCAGCTCTGATATGTAACATTGGGAGTCGGGAACGCTTTTATATGATTTTATTTGTTGAAGAATTATTAGTTGTTTTTCTAATATGAAAACTAGTTTCTTTAGTTAATTGAAATCGTTATAATTTGTTGATTGAAATGAATAATTTTCCGCTGCGTAATAAAGGTTATTTTGTTGGATTAAAGTTGTGTGATTTCCGAAAATGTCATTTATATGTTACATGTCTATTTATGAGCAAATGATAAGTTGGAAGTAGCATCCTTTATTTCTGTTTCTTATTGTTTTACTCTGATTATTTTAATTAAATAGCGCGGGGAAATTTAGGGTGTTACATGACTGCTCCCACCTCATGTTTCCATGGCCTGCCTACCAAACAACTATAGGCAGCATGAATGTCCATGATCTGAAAGGTGATTTGTAAAATATGGGGCCCAATGGTCATAGATAGGTTAACCTCTCCAATCACGGTCTTCCTTAACCCATCGAAAGCTTTGACAATAATACCGCCTGGTCTCATAGGTGCTCCTTGGTACGATAATCTTCCTAGAGTTTCTTTAGGCATCACATTTAATGATGATCCAGTGTCAACCAGCACACTAGATAATGCATCATTCATGCAATTCATAGAAATCTGTAATGCTAAGTTGTGCTTCCTCCCCTCCTCTAGGAGCTCTTCTTCACAACATCCAAGATTGTTGCACGTGGTAATGTTGCCTATAATTCCATCAAATTGATCGACGGTCACGTCATGGTCGACGTAAGCTTGTTCGAGGACTTTCTGTAGCGCCTCTTGTGTGCTTCAGAGCTCATCAATAATTGCAACACAGAGATCTTGGGCGGCGTTTGCAGGAGAGTGTCCACGATCTTATATTCACTTCTTTTAATCATCTTTAGAACTTCATCAGATTTAGAAAAGGGATTAATCCCACTGGATTTCCCTACGGTTGAATCTTTCACAGTCGGTTGCTCGAAAGAGAACTCATTCTCCTTTGGAGGTGTTGAAGAGAAAACGAGACCACTCCTTGTAACCCTGCTGACGTAAGCAATATTAAAAATGGATGGTAAGACATGTAGAGGTACCTCTCTTCCATTCTCTAGCATGGTTGCATTATATTTGTAAGGAACTACCCTATCAGAGACATAGGGGATTGGGCCGAGCACATTGATAACCAAAGGAGTTGTAGAAGACCTTCTGCTATCATAAGTGAACTATATATGCTCCAATTCTTTAAATTAAGGCAATATTACAAACACCTCTTCGTCTTCATCCATGGGATCTGGATTTCTATCGTAGGTGATTGTAATAGCCCTTCTGTCTAATAAGTCTTTAATATCTGCCCTCACAAGGCGACAACCTCGAGGGTTCATAGAACAAACACGACAAGAGGCATAATTGTGGTGCTCATGTCTGAAGAAAGCCATTCTAGTCAACCCACAATGCACTCTGACTAATGATTCTTTGATGTACCTGACGTCAAAAACAACATATTTTCTGGGACATCCATGAACCATGTTGAGATGATGATGAAACTGAGGGGCATCCCTGTTTCTATAGCATTTGAGGAGCCATCGGTCCATGAGATTTTGAAGATCACTCCTTACAATTTGGCACCCCCATCTAGGACTTCTTGTACAGATTCTGCAATCAGCATAGTCATGTGACGGTAGACGACCACGCTTGACCCTGCTTTCATGTAGAGTAACTAGATCATCATTTAAATATCACACATCATAAATTCTGAAGTCACCGGGACAGCCATATACCATGTTCACCCTGGCTGACCCATGTTGTGGGAGAGGGTTGACTTGCACATTTGGATTTGAGTCCTTGAAGGACAAAATCCCACATTTAACCAACCTTTGCACATCTGCTTTCAGCCCATAACAGTTTTCAATGTTGTGACCTTGGGCGCCTTAATGGTACAGACATAATTGATATGCTTTATACCAATAAGGAAGGTCCTTGGGAATTTATGGGGGAGACTTAGTCTAAATATGTCCTTTTGCAACAAAGCTAGAAATAGCTCTGCGTAAGATATAGGGATAAGATCAAAATTTGGCTTTCTCTGCACACGATTCTGATTGTTGAACGGCTGACGAGCCTGTTGGGAAGGCTGTTGATTTTGCTAAAGATGATGATGTTGTTGTTGTGCCTGATGTGGCGATTGATATTGTTGTACCAACTGTGGTTGATAAGCGGGAGTATTAATGACTGGTGAGACAATTGTAACGTGCTGCTGTTGGTATCTTCTTTTTAATCGACCATGATGTACAACTCCTACTTCTTGTTTCTTCTTTTTCACGAAGATACTTCCATGTTTCTTTACACTGCTAGAAGTACTTGCTTCCTTGGTCAGCCTACCCTCACGAACCCCTTCTTCCAAACGCATTCCCATGTTTACCATCTCACTAAAATCACTGGGTGCGCTGGCTACCATCCTTTCATAGAAAAATGGACTCAAAGTCTTCAGGAAGATCTTGGTCATTTCCTTTTCTTCTAGAGGTGAAGTGATCTGAGCAGCCACTTCGCGCCAGCGTTGGGCATACTCTTTGAAGTTCTCTTTATCTTTCTGGGTCATGGCTCTCAACTGATCCCTGTCGGGTGCCATATCAACATTATATTTGTACTGCTTGATGAAAGCTTCACAAAGGTCATTGAAGGTCTGGATCCTTGCACTGTCTAGCCCTATGTACCACTTAAGGGCTGCACCTGTCAGACTATCTTGGAAATAATGAATAAGTAGTTGATCATTGTTGGTCTGTGTCGACATCTTGCGAGCATACATAACGAGATGACTCTGGGGGCAAGAATTGCCTTTGTATTTCTCAAAGTCTGGAGCCTTAAACTTGTGAGGAATTACGTTTAGGACCAAACAGAGGTCGGAAGAACTCTTCCCAAATAGGTCTTTCCCGCAGAGGCTTTAATCTCCTTTTGCATCTCCAAGAATCGATCTTGGAATTCATCCATCCTTTCATCGATTCCAACACTATCGCTTGGTGCGGTGTGGAACAGTAGCTCTTCAAGGTTATAAGGAAAAGAGTTTACCAAAGGAGGTGGCATGGTCATTACAGCAGTCACAGCTTGGGCTTCAGAAGTTGTTGGGCGATATCCGGCTGGAACGAAGTTATGAGGCATAACCCACAGATAACTGGGAGGCATGGTGTACTGTGGTTCACTTGTTGGCGCCACTGGGATCGGCGTAGATACAATTTCTGAGATTACAGTCCTCTGTATATGTTCCTGGGAGTTATGTGACGACTGATTCTAGGCAGCCGCCAACGCTTCCATCATACCGTTGAGTCTCTCCAAGCTCTCTTTTAGTGTAGTCACTTCCTCACTGAGCGCCCTATTTTCTTATTCTAACTGATCCATTCTTCGTTGATGGTCTGCTCGAGTATTGTACCGGTGATTCAGCTTGTCCACGACTATCACTAGCATTTACCTCTATGGCCAGAAAACCCAGCTCCTTACACACCAGCTTTACTGATGTTTTTTTCCCTATACCGGGAGTTCCACTTAACAAGACAACCTTTTTGGAATTAGAGTCATTTTGGTTTTTTCCTTGTTTTTTATCACCACCTGTGTTAGAAAATTGCTCATGCCAACTTTTTAACCAATTTCGAAGCTGTAAAACAAGTGACTAATTTCCTATAATATCCTTTGGATTTGTTGGTCGATGTTTCTTTGTCCACATCACATTAGACTAAACAGTAGCAGCTTTCTTAGGTTTGGCTTGGTTGGAAGGAAGAAGCAAGAGTGAGAACCTAGAATACAAAGGATGCAATGCTAATGATGTATGCACAATGAAAATAAATTTCAAGGAACCCTAAAGTTATATTTACAAACATCCAAAAGAAATAACACATGTGGAACAAAAACTTCATTCATTAATAATAGGAAGAGTTACAATTTTGAAGTACAAAATAAGAAACCCAAAATACAAAAGGAGAAAGTAAAGCCTAATGGGTCCTAAGGAAACCTATTTAAGAAGGTCCTACTCTATGTTGATGCATCCTCTTCTGCTTCTTCAACTCGGTGTTTTCCAACACAAGCTTGTCAATGATCCTTTTCCAAGCACATGACGTTGGAGGAATGTCGGAATACTCATGAGTACTAGGAACTGGTAGCACGCTAGAGAAAAATAAATTCTCTTGCGCCACATGTCTTTCCACGACATGCCTCTCTAACAGCTCGATCAAGTCGTCTTTCTCTTTTAGCTGCTTCTTCATCTCTATCTGCTCGGCATGGATGGCATGGTACTTTCCTTCCCAAGTGTCTCGCTCTAACTTCATCCTTGCCAACACTTCTTGATATTCCTCCATACGCTCAATAGAGATAATATATGATGATACGACAGATGAGTGTGAAGGTCTTTCAAGAAGATATGACATCTTGAGGTCACGAGCTCTAGATTGGACCCATTAAATGAAAGGCTCAAAGGCTACACAGTTCCTCTTCCCAAAATCATTATTAGTCTTCCTATGAATTATCCCCCGGCGTGCACAATTCTGTCTCTATACTCTACACTAGCTTCCTCATTGAGATAAAAGAAACCCGCCAACAAAATGTTGCTAGGTTTCTCCTTCATAGGATATCCAAATTGACGCCTTGCAAGAATAGGATTGTAGCTAATTCCACCTCGGATACCAAGAAGAGGTATGTTGGGAAATTGGCCACAACTATCAATAATGACTCCCTTATCGTAGGTTGGGTCATACCAATGCACATCGGTGCGAGTAAGAGACATGAGCCTTTGGGACCATCTAAGCTTGTCCGGATTTTCCTTGAAGAGTTCAGTTTGAGGCAAGTGTGAAATAAACCACTTGTAGAGTAGAGGAGCGCAACACAGAATAACCCCGCCTCCCTTGAGAGTCATATGATGGATGGAATGGTAGGTGTCACCAAGCAACGTAGACACGGGATTTCCACTCAGAAAGATTCAGATATCATTAACATCAACAAAATCGTCAATGTTCGAGAACACAACCAGCCCATAAATGAGTAGCACGAGGATAGCTTCGAAGGCATCCATATTATTCTCCTTGGCTAAGAAAAGGCTTTCTCTATCAAGAATTTGGAAGGCAAACCCTTAATTCTTCCTTTGGTAGTAAATTTGGCTTTGACATCAGATGCTTTTAAGTGAATGGCATTTGCAATGTCCTTAGGTGATGGAATCTTCTCCAAACCATTGAAAGGCTTCTTATCCAATATAGGCAGACCGATCCAATACGAATACTTTTCCAAAGTAGGGACAAATTGATAATCTAGGAATGTAAAGCAGTGATAGAGTGGGTCATAGAACTGCACAAGTGTGTCAAGAACTCCCTTTTCCATCTTGGTCTAGATAATACCAAAAAGTCTTCAATGACGCTTTCTGAAATCCTCAGGACAGGAAACCAAAGCTCCTAACTTTCTCAACTCTACTAAATAAAGTTTCTTGGAGTTGTACTTCTTAGTGCTTCTCTTCCCAAATTCCATGATACCTATTGATTCTTGCAAAGGAAAAGACAAATGAGTTCCTTAAAACCAAAAAAGTTTCCATGAATGCATGAATGTATGGGTGGATGCAATGCACAAACACACATATACGCATATTCACATATATACAAACACGGGGGTTTAGGATTTGACGATACGAGCATGGAGCCATGAGTCTAACCATCCCAAGAGTTATGTAATATGGGTTAATTTGTAACTGTACAACGGGTTCTACAAAGCTCTCAGAGTCATCGATAAATCTTTCAGATATTATCGGCTTGCATAACTACTCATGCGGGCTAATAATATTCTCAAGATAAACTCGTCTGAGTGTAGTATCACATGACAACCATCACAGGTCTACACCTGGATAATTACTGTGTCATACCCTAAATTTTGACCATAAGATTTCCCATCATTGTGCAAATCATCACCACAATATGGATGTACCTTCATGCCTCATCAATCCTCTCAAAGATTGTTGAGCATTCACCTCAATCAAGAAGTAAGGGTTTTGGGCCCTCTTAGAGCACTCAGGCAAAAGATCAATCAAGAATTGACATGATCTTAAACTTGTCAAACCTCTCAAACATCCATGAAGGATCAAGAGGTTTCCCACATCAAGAATCAAGCATGAGAATGCAACATTTCAAGCTGATCAAGCCTCAAGATCACCAGTGTCACCAAATTAGGGTTTTGGTCGACCAAGGCCTCTAGAGGGAAATTTTCATCTGGGCATGAACCAATACTTCAAAACATGATTCAAGAAGCTCAAAGGGACCTCATGGATCCAATCATGAGTTCAAAATATCCTCAGGGGATGTATTCATCAAAAATCAGAAATTAGGGTTTCTTGACCTAATTCACCCCTAAGTTGACTTTTGAGGCAAGGCATGAGCCAACACCACAAGAATTGTTTTGAATACCTCAAATATCTTGTATTGATCCTCTCACGAGTTCAAATTAACACAAATAACTTGGTTCAAGAGCAATATAAAGATTCAAATTCATCTGGACCACAAACTAGGGTTTCTGAGAAAAAGTCAACCTTACCTTTGACTTTTGACCAAGACATGATTTCAAACCTTGGGAAATGATTCAAGAAACTCTAAAACACCTTTGGAATCCATCCATTAGGTTTGATTCAAGGACATGATTTCATAGAGGACCACAAGGTTTGAAATTAATCTGATAAAACGTCAACTGTGCCCAAAATCAAGTTTGACTTTTGAGATTTTTTTTACAAACATAGCTTCTTCAAGTCAAAAACAATTTTAACTCGTGGTTTGGATCATCATCCATTAAGAAAAATCAAGAAAAGTAAGGTTACTTGCAAAAGGGGTAATCTTAAGAAACTTAAAATTTCACTAAGATACGGAAAAAAGATGATTTTTACCCAACTTTGCAAGACGATAACTTGTGATCAAAGCAACCATTTTCTTCCATCCAAAGCTCAAATGAAAGCTCTCATTACATACTACAAAAGTGTCCTCCTAACCTATTGTCAAAAGATGCATGGATTTTGGGTTATTAAGCCATGATGTTAGGGTTTCATGGGATTTTCACTTTAACACTTAGTGAAATTTTGGGACAGAATTTGTTTGCATTTTTTCTAACTTTAAGGTCATTTTTCTCCATGATCCACATTGATCCAAGGCCAAAGTTAAATATCAAAGTTGAAGTATTATGTGCAAGCTTTCCAAAGAGTACAACAACATCATCAAACTTCATTTGAGAAAAGTGATATCGAGGGATCAACATGCCTTACTGCAAACTGTTTACAAGACAATTTTGGTTATTTCTTGCTAGCCACGATTATTTTTGTCAAGTGTAATGTTTAATACCACTCACATTCAATGCATAACAGATGAATCACTACAAACCTGCAAAGTTAGACCAAGGAGTCAAGGATATCTCAATTGGAATGATGGGTTTTGTCACCTTATGCCTTGTGCACATTCAACAAAAGGACTTTTTCAGTCAAGATGCTCATGTAAACAACAATAAAAATATCTGAGGAATGTAGAGTTAGTCAAAAGATGAGCTAGCCATGTGGAGGGCTATGGTACCTTGTGTGAGGGGCAATGATGCATCTTGCCAAAACTTTTGAATCAAAGCCAATCTTCAAGATATCACTATTTAGCCAAGACAAATCCATTCTACTATAAATAGAGATCATTTGTGACTGATCAAAACACACCAAAATAACCACAATGCTTATTTTCTCACAAATCATCTTTCTTGCAAAATTCAAAGTTCTCAAAGAGTAAAAACTTGGAACTCTCAAACCAGTCCAATTCTACTAAAACCAAGCATTCAAATACTTCACATAAGCATCATTGAAGTGATCCATAACCTCAAAACACTTCTGTAACATCAGAATCACCAAGTCACTATCCTTTTGCCCAAAATTTCCTCAAAGCATCAGATAGGGTCGATCCAAGTGATCCAGAGGTTTTCAATCCATTCTAATCATTGGAACACCATCCTTTGGGGTTAAGGAAGTTGTCTAGATCATCATCTTGCATCTGTAACACCTACATTGCAGAATTCAATTCTCACTTGTAAGGTAAGCTTCCTCAAATCTGAACTCTATGATCCTTGCATCATAAATGTTTTTTCAAGTTACCAACATGTTTCTGCACTTATGTAGAGTGCTTCCCTTCAATTAATTACTTTGTATCTATTGTGTATGGAGTTTCATAGTGTTCTTGCAAAAATTAGGGTTCATTTGTTCTTCATATGATTTCTCACTCTACACTTAAAAGAAATGCAATTAATTGGTACAATTGAATTCCTTGTTAAAAAAGAGCAACTTTCATGTTTACAAAAGTCAATTTCATTACGTATTCAGTGAGACAAAGGAGTTTTTGCAAATCTGAAAATGGAGGGTGGCACGAGGAAGAATAAGATGGCCTTGGCCCCATTTTTAAAATTTTTGAATTTTTAAATATTTTTAATATTTTTCAATTAATTTCAAAAATTCATATCTCTCTCATTTTTAATCTTTTTCAAATGATTTTTTAAAAATAAATCATTTATACATTTTAATATTTAATTCCATAAAAAAATCAAAAAAATATTTTATATTTGATATATTTTTTAATTTTTCAAATAATTTCTTTTTACTTGTTTTAAATATTTTTAAATAAATTCTTCCACTTGAGTTTTCAAAACCAATTGAATTTAAAATCATCTTGTGAATTAAAACATCTATTTTCAAACATTTTTCAAAGTTCAAAACATGTTTTTGAATATATTTTATATTTTATATCATTTTTTATTTAATTTCTCTTTGAAAAATATATTTTAATTAAAATTAGGAGTTTTCCTTGATTTTAAATTTTCAAACTTCATTTGAAACACTTTTGGGCCTCTATTAGAGTGTAAGACCTAACCTCTTTTGTAAATAAATAATTCCCGGGCCTCTGTCATAATATAAGTCCCTGTGCAATTTTCAAAATAACGGCGCACTCATTATTTTTCATCTGGGCCTCTCCTTGAGTATAAGCCTCACTTTTCTTTTTTTACAAACACTTTTGGGCCTCTAATAGAGTGTAAGACCCAAACCCCTTTGTACATAAATAAATTTTGGGCCTCTGTTGTAGTATAAGTCCCACAACGTCTTTCGATATCGTAGTGCGATCATTATTTTCAAAATAAGTCATTTGGGTCTCTCCTTGACTATAAGCCCCAACCTTTTGTACATAAAATTTGTTTTAAACAATAAACAAACTCCATGGGCCTCTCCTTGAGTTTTAAGCCCCATACCTCTGTTTTCAAAATCAGCTGTCTGTTTTTTAAACTGGTACTAAGAGGAGCATTATTCCCGGTGAAACTGCTCTTACACCACTTTGGCCTCTCTTTGAGTTATAAGCCCCAAACATTCTTTTCAAATAACAACACATTTCTCAATAAACTTTCTTTCAAATTCAAATTCAAAGTTTTCTCAAAACATCAATTTCTTAAAACCCTAATCATACAGTTAAAATCATACAATCAATCATAATATACTTGGGCTTCTTTCTAGAGTGTAAGACCCAACATCCTTTCAATTCAATGTATACTTGTTTATATAACTGTTAATTCACTTATCTGTACATACTTGTGCATATCTGTCTAGAGTTTCCCAACAGTTAGGTCTACACTTAAGTCAAACCAAAGGTTACTTCTAACACAGTCAATAACTAGTTCCCTCATAGGAAACTTCCCTCAATACAGTCTGCCTCATCTTGGGCTTTATTCAATATGGAATAGAGAAATGCATTATTCCCGGTGAAACTTTTCTCAAGACTGTCAAAACTTAGAAACATATATATATATATATATATATATATATATATATATATATATATATATATATATACATGGTTGTCAAACTCGCGGGTAGACTCGTAAACTCGTACGAGTTTACGAGTCTAGGAAGCATAAATGAGTAGACTCACACATAGAATTATTTTTGGATAGACTCGAGTAGACTCGCACAAACTCGTATAGACTCGCGAGTCTATAACGAGTTTACGAGTCTATAAGTTTTTTTTTTGAATTTTTTTAAAACTAAAAATGTCCTAATTTCCCCAAAATATTATATTTTATTTTTTTATAAAATTTTTTTTATTATTATTATTTTGCTTGTACGACAATTAAAAAGTCTCTCTCTCCTAGTCTATTGTTTCAGCAAAGTTTTTCCCCCCTTCATCAACGACATGAGTTTATTCGGTCTCTTGCTTTGTTTATGTATGTGGTCATAAATCAATCCTTTGTGTGTAAGTATTTTCTTATATGTTTCACTTGGATGCTTCTCACGTATGATATCTTGTGTAAAGGGGATGCAATATTGTCCAATCATGTCCAATGATCCCAATACCCATGTATCAATTTGCATGTGACAAAATAGTTTAGAAAATATATGATTTATGGCAGAAAATATTTTATGAAGGATATGTTACCTACTGAATGGTGGAATTTCTATGGAGATATGACTCCATAATTAAAAAAATTTGGAATTCGTGTTGTAAGCTTAACTTGTAGCTCCTATGGTTGTTAACGTAATTGAAGTTCCTTTAAAATGGTAATGAGTTATTATTTGTTTGTTTATAGACTTGTATTTAATTTTCTAGAAACATTGAGTTGAGTTATTATTTAATTTTTAGGTTCATACAAAGAGAAGAAATAGGTTGCATCAAAAAAGGTGAATAATTTGGTTTATATCATGTACAACTTAAAGTTGAAAAGTGGAAAAAGAAAATCGAATAGTGTTGTTCTTTCATTTGAAGATAGTCATTCAAATGATGAATGAATAATTGAATTATATAATGAAGAAAATGTGAAAACTGGAGTTAATGTTGAGTAAGATGATGTTATTGTTAATAATCTTGTGGAAGTTGATGTTGTTGTAACCAAAATTGTGCAAAGTGGTGGTGGTGGCAATGTTAAATTAGGTGGAAGTGGAACTTCAAGAAATCCAACATTGATTAATGATGAATAAAGTGTTTTATCTGAGGTAAAGTTTGATGATGATACTCAAGATTCCGATAAAGATGATGGTAATTATATCGGTGGTTGTGATTTCACTAGAGCTTTGGGTGTTTGAAGCTATTAGCATATCTATTTTATGATTTTTTTCCATGATGTAGTAGACAATTAAGAAGAAATTAGTAATTTAAGTCTTTAACTATATACTTTGCAATTTTGTTTATTTTATTATCCAGTTTTTTTTGTTAAGAAATTTGTTATGGAGTATGAAATTTAAATTTTCATGATACTTCGTGTTGTATTATATATTTATGTCATAAACAAGGAATTTATAAGCATAAAAACATAGGAGTGTGTCATATATGTGTCACTTATAGGTTTTTGAAAGTCATTTTTAATTTTCCATAGACTTGTACAAGTTTGCGAGTCGAGTCTGCGAGTTGAGTCTACAGACCCTTTACGAGTCATAGTAGACTCGCGAGTTTGACAACCTTGTATATATATATATATATATATATATATATATATATATATATATATATATATATATATATATATAAAGAAATTCATTTCCCCATAGAGGATTAATTCTCGGTGAAACCTCTTTTGAATTTCTTCAAACCTTAGAACTGTTCAACAGAGAAAGGATTATTCCTGGTGAAACATTTCTTGAACTTTTCTTAGGCTTGGACCCACAAGCTTCTTAGAAGTTTCCCTAGCCTCCTCTTGGGCTTAGTACAAGGACCAACATGCTTCTTAAAAGTTCCTCTAGCCTCTTCTTGGGCTTAGTACAAGGACCTAAAGGCTTCCTAAAAGCATAGGAAAGAATTTAGTCATCTCTACTAGTTCAATCCTCAGGAGAGTCAAAACCCTAGAACATCCCATTAGTCAAGAGTTGATCTTTATCTCTTGAACCAACAACCTCCTCTTGGGCATCATACAAAGATCTCACTCCAACCAGGGTCTACTTCTTCTTAAGAGACTTGGACAGTCTCAGCCTCCTCTTGGGCTTCATACAAATAAACTTAAAAAATCTCACCCTCATAGTCTCTTCTTGGACTTAACACAAGGACCCACAGGCTTCCTAAAGGCATATGATAAATCCTGATCATTTTACCAATACACCAGCCCCCAGAAGATTTAAAACTTCTAAGGTTTTCAAACTCACCTTTAAACTTCTCTGACCTCCAACAAGGCTTGACTTTCACCTTGAAAATCCCAGTCAGGGTCAATTTATCATCAACAAATCCCCAATAGAATTAGAGCCTCATGGCATCTAGTAATTCAACTCTTCCCTGATTCCCCAATACAGTTTAGTTCTTCTCCTGGATTTCAATAAATCCTCAGCAAGAGACAACCTCCTCTTAAGCTTTATATAATGATTTGACTCAACCTTGGGCTTTTACCAAGGCACAAAATCCATCATCCCCATAGATGAGACCATGAGTCCCCTCTGTAGGAAGATATCCCCTCTATACATTACATATCAAAACAAACAATTAAAATATTTTTTTCCAGATAATTGTTGTAAGTGGCACACTTGTTGATTCAAAATCCAAGCTGGAGTCCTTCCCTTATCCTGGCTAAAGCTTCTCTTCCATCTAAGTGATATAAGTGGAAAGCCTCTGGATTCTACATATCCAAGCCAATGTCCCTCTCTTAGCATGAAAGATTCATAAAGGAAAAAGTGGCATTGCTCTGTACTGAGTTAAAGATTCTTCCTTCATGACATATCTCTTATAAAGGAAGTTATGGCATTGTTGGATTCCATAAATCTCAGTTAAAGTAATTTCCCCTTTATAACCAATTTTTCAGCATTTGTGATGAATAGGTGAGATATCTCCCTTTTAGAGATGACAAATTCTCTCTCTTAGTCAAAATTTATCTTCAATCTTGGACTTTAAACAAGACACAAATACTCTGATAGCTTCAATGTTGGGCTTTGAACAAGACACTAAACAAGTTTTTCCTCCCATAGAATAGGAGGAACTACGATTGCTCTGATTTCTCAAATCTCTTTACGGGAATACGTAGGCATAAGATTGTGAAATCTTAGCGAGCACACAAATCAAAAATCATAGGTCCAGTACCTTCCCAAAAACAATAGAAAACCTGAAAACAACAAAAACATTCTCTTAACACTCCCAAAGGGTAAACTTTCCCAATCCATAGCAGATAAACACAAGAAAGTATTTCGAACAGAAGAAATACATGAAAAAGAAGGTTCCTATAGATTACTATAGATACTCTGAGTGTTAATAGCTTCCCTTTGTATAAACAAACCTCGTTCCCCGATCTCTTAGCATTTGTTAAAGAAAACACTTGCGTGTAGGGTTAGTTTAAGATATCTTCCCCTTCCTTTTTAGCTTCATAGGATAAATACAGAAATCAGAAAGTAGCACCAAATATGCGGTCGGTGGTCGCGTCACCAAAAAACCGACACTACAGAAAAATGGTGACTCTAGTGGGGAGTTTTAGGATTAGATTTCCTGAGAGGTTTAGGCCTTTCTTTGTATTTACTTTTCTGCTATTTTACTTGCTTTCTCATTTTTTATATATCATATGATGTCATATTACTTGATATATTTGTTTAAATTACTGCTATCTGGGAATGCAATTAATATGCATGTAGTGAGTCCGAGAGAACATTGAGATAAGTGGTGGCATATTTAGGAAGGCTTATATGGAGTGAGTCCCGACCAAGCTAACTTGAGAGTCCGCCGAATCAGTGGAGGTACCCTCGTGGAATTATCAATGTTGAATGAGCAAGTCGTGAAAGCATTGTTTTTTTCCCGTTGGGTACCCTTGAAGCTGAGGATTAGTAAACATTTACCCATTTGACCATTAGGTAGTGCGTTAACTATCGGGAATAATTTATACGTGATACTACACTCAAAGGAGATTCATCTTGGGATATTACAGCTCTCATGAGTCAGTCAGTTTTCTGTTAATATCCTTAAGAGGGGTCTATGATTTTTGGAACCTTTATTAGAACCTGTTCTACAGGTACAAAAATTGACCTTTAGTACACACCTTGGGGATGGGTAGATCCATGACTCCATGCTCGTGACGATGAACCCCTAAACCCATGTTGTCAAATGTTTTTGTTTGTTGCATTCTTGTATCCATGCATTTCATTCATTAAAAAAAAACTCTTTTTAACAAGAAATAATCTTTTTCTAAAAGAACTAAAACAATAATTGCAAATATCAGAAGTTGCGTTATGGATTTCGGTAGAAGAAAAATGCACAAGTACACCTTCAAGGTTCCAAAACTGGAAGACCTATGCAAATTGGGAAGGATGATTACTAATCTCGAAGCTTTCAGAGCTAAGCACGGAGGATTGTTGTCTCTTTTTAAGGTCAACATGATAGAAGGAGTCCTGTCTACATTGGTTTAATTCTACAATCCAGTATACCACTACTTCACTTTTCCAGACTATCAGCTCACACCCACATTGGAAGAGTACTCTCACCTGATTGATTTACCTATCACTGATCAAGATCCATTTTCTAGATTGGAAGAAATTCCAAAAAATCAGGCAATTGCAAGAGCAATCTCTTTGGAAGAGTCGGATATCAGAACTCACATGATCACCAAGGGAGGAATCCGGGGTTTACCAGCTAAATTCCTGATGGAGAAAGCCCTATACTTTGCCAGTATAGAAAATATAACTGCTTTCGAGGTTGTCTTTGTTCTGCTCATATATGGGTTATTCCTCTTTCCTAACATTGAAAACTTCGTCGACACCAATGCTTTTAAGATATTCTTAATTGGGAACCCAGTCCCAACCTTGCTCGTGGATGCTTATCATTCTGTACACTTAAGGAATGTGTACAGTGGAGGGATGATCACATGTTGTGTACCATTACTCTACAAATGGTTTATTTCCCACTTACCCAAGTCTGCTGCTTTTTGGGATCACAAGAGTGGTCTGCGATGGTCGCAGAAGATTATGTCTCTTACCAATTCTGACATAGATTGGTTCAATCGGATCTATGACGGAATAAAAATCATCGACAAATGTGGAAATTTCCCCAACATACCCCTCATTGGTACTAAGGGAGGAATCAACTACCATCCAATTTTAGGTCGCCTTCAACTTGGATACCCAATGAAGAATATCCCACATAATATTCATCTGGAGGGTCTTTTCTTCAAGGAAGGAGAGAATGACAGGGCACTAAAGAAAGAAATAGTGCATGCCTGACAACATGTTCACAGGAAGGGGAGAGAGTCCTTAGGAAGGCCAAATTGCGTCTCTGCAGAGCCTTATCTCCACGGGGTACAAACTAGAGCCATCAAACTGAAGATACCTTACCCTCGTCAAGAAGTTTTTCCCTTGAAGGAATATGTCCTTTATTTCATGTCCGATGCAGAAAAACTCCAGATCGCTCTTAACAAAGTCAAACGAGAGAATAACTCTTGGAAAAACAAGTACTAGATTATTAATTTGGAGTGTACAAAGATCCAAGAACTGTTGAAGGAAAAGGATGCTCTAATTGAGATATTAGAGTAGCATGCTATAGATAGTCAGGAGGAACGAAGAAATTTTCTCTCTCCTTTCACCTGGAAATGGATCATCGACCCTAAAATAGTTGAAGGGGCCCGATTAAAGAAAAGAAAAATTCAGGAACCGGCGTCTGAGCTTTCCTCAGAGAAAACTTAGGATCCATATGCCTATTTTGCTTCTCTCACTTTGTAAAATACTGCAATCTTTCGAGTTCAATAAAAGGGTTTCCCCCCGCTGTATGATATTTGCAACGTAATTGTTAAAAGCTCTTTTGAAAATTAAAAAAACTAAAAACAGATCATTCTCATTTTTTGCATATCGTTCATCATTCTCACATACCACATCTTTGTCATTGAGTCTCACACATGTGTCGCACTCTAGAGTCAAACTGTCTCATTCGTACAATACTTGGGCCAATCGACAAAAGAAAATGGACGATCTCGAAGAAGAGAACATAGAAATGAGAGATGAAATCAACGCTCTAAAGGAGAGTTTGGAGAAACTCCACAACACCATGGAATCCCTGGTAGCAACTTAGGATCAATAACCTCAAAGGACTGCGATCTCAGAGATCATCTCTACACCAGCGTTTGAGACACCTGGCAGTCATCCTCAGTACAATATGCCTAAAGGTTTTCCCTGGGGTATGCCTTTCAATTTTATACCTGAAGGATATATACCTCCGGTCACTGAAGACCCGGAAGCCGTAGCAGGAACCTCCAGACCTGAAGGTTACAAACTTCAGGTAAATGAAGATGCAAGGGTTACGACATAAACTCCTGAAGGTTACAAACTTCAAGTCACTGAAGCACCAAGAGTTACCGCCGTAATGTCTATACCACAACCGGTGGTACACACTATCCCGGAGGAACAAATTCTGCAGGCCACTTCTGGCAGAAATGAAGATGTATATGAAAGGATGAATGAATTCCAGGAACAGTTCTTGGAAATTCAGAAAGAACTGCATTCCATTTGTGGACATGACTTGATTAGAAAGGACGTCGCTGACATCTGTTTGGTCCCTATTGTAAAGATACCGCACAAATTCAAGGTGCCTGACTTTGAAAACTACAAAGGCAACTCTTTCCCTCAAAGTGATTTGGTAATGTACGCTCAGAAAATGTCTACCCAGATAGAAAACCAACATCTACTAATCCATTACTTCTAAGGCAGTTTAACCGGTGTCGCACTCAAATGGTACATGGGTTTAAACCGCACCAAGATCAGTGCTTTCAGAGATCTTGGGGTAGCCTTCGTTCAACAGTATAAATACAATTTTGACATGGCGCCAGATAGGGACCAGCTGATAGCAATGTCCCAGAAACATAAAGAAAACTTCAAGGAGTATGCTCAGAAATGGCGTGAAATCGCCGCCCAGATCTGTCCTTCTCTCGAGGAAAAAGAAATGACAAAGATCTTCCTGAAAACATTGAGCTCGTTTTATTATGACCGGTTGGTTGCCAGTTCACCCAGTGATTTTACCGAGATGGTAAACATGGGGGTTTACCTTGAAGAAGCAATCTGAGAAGGATGATTGGTGAAAGATGTAGAGCTATCCAGTAGTACTAAAAGATACGGTAGTGCTTTCCAAAAGAAGAAAGAGCAAGATATCAGTAATATCTCTCTGGGTAAACAAAGGCGAAGGTATCTACCTCGACAGGTATCAGCAGTAACTCCCGCTATCAACCCAGCGCCAACTCCGGCATATCAACTCCAGGTTACTCAGAGCCAACCAAATCAACAATAGTATCAGCAAAGGCCGCAACAACCTCTTCAGCAGGCTCGCCCGCGGTTCAATAACAATAATCGTATTATACGATCACCAGGGTTTTATCCTATACCGATGTTGTATGCAGAATTATTTCCACTTTTGCTAGCCAAGGGGCACGTTCAAACCAGGACTCCTCTTACAGCACTAGACAATCCACCTTTTTGGTTCAAAGCAGATCAATCTTGCCCTTACCATCAAAAAGGATCAGGACATAACATTGAGAATTGCCTCAGCTTTAAATCTGATGTACAGAAGCTCGTCAGAAATGGGGTTTTATCTTTCAAAGATGTTAATCCGAATGTTCAAACGAACCCATTACCACAACATGAGAAGACTACGGTGAATTTAATAGAAGGAGAACCTGGCAGCAATTATCAAATTCACGATGTACACCTACTGGGAACAAATCTGGTGAAAATGCATTGCAGACAGAGCAGGTACGGTCATGTGCCACCTCACAACTATCATTAGTGTGATATCTGCTCTAAGAACAATCAAGGATGTGCCATAGTATAAACAACTCTTCAAGAGCAAAAGATCAAGACTGGATTCAGGATCACAGGAATCGTGAAGTAAACATGGCCCATGCACATCCAAACATTGTTCAAAATCATGACATTCGTGCAATGAACGTCAATTCAGTGGCAATGCATTCAAGACAAAGTGAGTATTATAACTTGCCACTGCATGACTACAGCGTTTGCCTGATTTTCTCAAAAGACAATTAGGGATGCTCTTTTGTACAAGAGGCCCTCCAGCGTCAAATGGATCTCGGATGGATCCAAGACTACCATGAAAGGAATGATCATCAGGTTAACATGGTTCAGATCTTCGACATTCGTTTAATGAATACCAGTCTAGTGGAACTACATGCCGAGCAGGTTAGGCTTGGTTTCCTGTCCCCGTACGATTATCAAAACTACAAAGAATGCTCCGGAAACGATCAAGGTTGTGCACTTGTACAAAGAACTCTTCAACATCTGTTGGACCACTGGTGGCTTCCAGTCTACCAGGATGTAGACACACGTCAAGTTAACATAACTAATGGAAATCCTGATTGACACCAGAGTTGTGATATCTGCTTACTAGAAACATATCTGGTAAGGATGCACTGCATTCAAAGTCAGTATGGTCGGGTACCACCTCATAATTATGAATGCTGTGGAATATGTTCAGAAAATAACCAAGGATGCTACCTCATGCGAGCAACTCTCCAACATCAGTTAGACCGAAAGGAAACTCAACCATGCTTGAATTCTCAATCAATCAACATGGTGCAAGGTTGCCCCCCTATTCAAAACAAGGATCGAGGACTACTAGACAAAAGCATTGTCACAGTCTCCAATAAAAGAGAACCTATCAATCATGGAATTACCAAGGATGTTTGCACCATAATTCCTCTGCTCAATGAGTCAAAGATCCCTCTTGACAGTAGAAAAGTTCCTAACATAGAGCCGATTGAGGCTGCCTATGACGGTCGAAAGACCCAAAAGACCCTTATGGTTATCTACTTTTCGGGACCAATATCATACAAATCAGAAAAGGCTATTCCGTACAAGTATGGTGCAACTACGATAGAAGATGGAAAAGAAATTCCACTGCCATCCATTATAAACATCGCTGATAGCAGTCGAGTTACCCGGAGCGGTTGAATCTTCAACAAAGGAGTTGGAGAACCTGCAAAAGAAAAAGAACCTCAAGCTAAAGTTCCTAATCAATAAATCGGTCAATCCAGCAACACATAACCTGTAAAGAATAATGAAAAAATACTAAAGCTCATCCAGAAAAGCGAGTACAACATTATGGATCAATTGTTGCAAACTCCTTTTCGGATCTCTGTGTTATCTCTCCTGCTCAGTTCATAAGCTCACAGAGAAGCTCTACAGAAGGTTTTAGAACAAGCCTTTATAGAACAAGATGTGAGAGTGGGTCAGTTTGACAACATCATCTCCAACATCACTTTCTACAATAATTTTGGATTCAGTGATGAAGAACTGTCGGAGGAAGGCAAGAATCATAACATGGCACTTAATATCACAGTCAATTGCCAGGACGATGCTTTAGCCAGTGTAGTGGTAGTCACTGGTTCATCCTTAAATGTCATGCCAAGGTCAACTTTGGTACGACTATCTTTTCAAGGTACTCCCATGAAAGGCTGTGAGATCATCGTCAAAGCCTTTGACGGATCCAGGAAAACAGTTATCGACAAAGTCAATCTTCCTATAACCATTGGTCCCCACACTTTCCAAGTCACTTTCCAAGTCATGGACTTCCGAGCGGCATACAACTATTTATTCGGACGACCTTGGATACATGAAGCCGTGGCAGTCACTTCGACACTTCACCAGAAGCTGAAGTTTGTCAAGAACGACAAGTTGGTCACAGTATGTGAAGAACAAGCTTTAATTGTGAGCAACCTATCATCATTTTTATACTTAGAACCAGAGGAGGTTGTTGGGACTCAATTTCAAGCACTCTCAGTGAGCAATGAGAATCACCAAGAAAGAGGAACGTCAATTTCATTGTACAAAGACGTTCTCCAAGTAATGGGGAGTGATAACATAAAAGGATGCGAACAGATTTTAATTCCTGCTGATAACAAGACGAGAAAAGGCCTTGGTTTTTCCCCAACATGTACCCAGATTACAAAAAAGGATGAAAGCTTTTGTCCCATTCAGGATTTCTACCACAGTGGAGGTTTTCTTCACCCGATATCTCAAGAAGTCCACACCATCGAGGAGAACAACTCTTCTGATACATATGAAGAGTGGAAATCCTATTTTAACGATGAAGGTTATATATCTTAGGGAGAAACGTACATGTCATTCTGCTCTCAAAAGGAAAGTCCCAGATATATACTAAGATCAGACGTCAGAATGATCTACGGAGATTGCGATCCTGAAGGATGTCGTGCTTCACCTAACTCATTAGAGGAAGACACTCTGATGAAAGATAATTTTGACTACGATTCTTATGATCCCCTGGATGATTTGCCTATCTGGAAGCCTTACACGGAAGACTCAGGGCAAAAGAGTCAGCCACATAATGCATATCTACGGAATGATCTTGAAAAGAATACGCCTGTTCTCCCAGAGTCATGGAATCCTTACCCGGAACATTCCAGAAATATCCAACATCACGTTGATGAATTTGTAAAGATCGCAGGACAAGAATTCATTAACTATGCATTTCCTGAGGTCAGCGTTATTGAAGAAGATGACTCATTTATCCCCTCAGAAACTTGGGATACCTTGGGGCAGCCAAGCGGCAAGTACAACTTTCTAGTAAAGTACACTGCTCCCGAAAGCTCTCGTATCAGATATGAGGATATCCAGCCAACTAGATGGGGAGATTCTCTTGAGAGTGAAAATACTATGGAAGATGTAACAAAAGAGTCCTCCTATGATAACTCTGCATGGGAAGAAGACTCTAATGGTCCAACTCCGCCAGTGTCATACCCCAAATTTTGACCACAAGATTTCCCATCATTGTGCAAATCATCACCATAATATGGATGTACCATCATACCTCATCAATCTTCTCAAGGATTGTTGAGCATTCACTACAACCAGGAATTAGGGTTTTGAGCCATCCCAGAGCACTTAGACAAAGGATCAATCAAGAATTGACATGATCCTTAACTTGTCAAGTCTCTCAAACATCTATAAAAGATCAAGAGGTCTCCCACATAAAAAATCAAGCACAAGATTGCAACATTCCAAGTGAATCGAGCCTCAAGATCGCCAGTGTCACCAAATTAGGGTTTTGGTCGACCAAGGCCTTCAGATGAAAATTTTCATCTGGGCATGAGCAAATACTTCAAAAGATGACCCAATAAGCTCAAAGGGACCTCATGGACCCAATCATAGAGTCAAAATAGTCTCAGGGGATGCATTCATCAAAAATCAGGAATTAGGGTTTCTTGACCTAATTCACCCCTAAGTTGACTTTTGGAGCAAGCCATGAGCCAAGACCTTAAGAAGTGTTTTGAAGACCTCCAATCCATCATATTGATCCATTCACATGGTTGGATTGACTCAAAGAGCTTGGTTCATAAGCAATACAAAGATTCAAATTCATCTAGGCCAATTAGGGTTTCCTGATGAAAAGTCAACTGTACCTTTGACTTTTGACCAAGACATGATCCCAAACCTTGGGACATGATTCAATACACTCTAAAACACCTATGGAATCCATCCATTAGGTTTGAATTAGGTTAAAGACTTGATTTCATAGAGGATCATAAAGTTTGAAATTCATCTGATAAAAAGTCAACTGTGCCAAAAACCAAGTTTGACTTTTTGAATTTCTTAACAAACAAGGCTTCCCTAAGTTAAAAACAATGTTAAATCATGGTTTAGATCATCATCCATTAAAAAAAAATCAAGAAAAGTGAGGTTACTTGAAAAAGGGGCAACCTTAAGAAACTTAAATTTTTCTAAGTTATGGAACAAAATTGATTTGGTACCAACTTTACAAGGTCATAACTCCCAAACCACAAAGCCATTTGCTTCCATCCAAAGCTCAAATGAAAGCTTGCATTACATAATTCAAAATTGTCAACTACATCAGATTCCAAATCATCATGGATTTTGAGTTATGGATTGATCAAAATCACAAAAACATGAAAATAGCCACTTTTTCCAACACTTAGTGAAAATTTTGGACATAATCTGTCTTGGATTTTCACCAACTTTGAGGCCATTTTTCACCTTGATCCAAGTTGATTCAAGACCAATGTTGGACATCAAAGTTAAAGTAGAATATAAAAGCTTTCCAAAGAGTAACAGAACTCATCCTAATTCAACTTGAGTATGGAGTTATGAGCATGGAAACATGACACCTCCTAGACTGGTTTTGCAAGACAATCTTGAACTTGCCCCTCGATTTTGTCATTTCCATGACTTGGCAAGCCTTGTCATCATACAAGACAAGTTTCTAAAGTGCAATAAACATGATCTCTGCAGAGCTACAACACCATAGAGCCTTGCAAGTCCAAAACCTCGTCATTTGGCATGTGACATTCAAAGTTCAAATCCAAAACTTTCAAATTTGTCATGAGGTATTGAATGGATGCATAGAGCTGGCATGTATCAGTCCACATCATTGCAAATGAGTCAAGATAAACTCAAGCATTAGAAGACCATAGGTCTGAAAGATTGACCCAAGTCAATGGCTAGAGAAGACTTTGGCAACAAGACAAAGTTCAATGGATAATGGAGTGACCCAGCCTCTATTCACTATTGCTCCCAAAACAAACTCGTTCTACTATAAATAGAGCTTCTTTCTGATCAATTCAAGTACACTAAAGCACCATAACACATGCTTTCCTCCAAACCACTCTCAAAAAACCAGATTTTGCTTCTCATTCAAGTAACATTCAAATTTTCCATTTGAGAGCAATTCTATCAAAACCAATCATGCCAACACCTCACATACATCATATATGAGTGATCCATAACCTTAAAACTCATATGTACCATCAGAATCACAAAGTCACCACCCATTTGCTCAAGATTTTTGGCATATTTGTAGTTGAGGTGCCACAACAAGTTCAAAGCTGATTCAATCCATTACAAGCCTACAAACACATTACTTGAGGTCCATTGAGGCTGTCCAGATCATTACACAACATCTATAACTCCTCCAACATAGAATTTGGATTCTTCTTGCAAGAGGTAAGCCTGACACTCTCAAACTCTATGATCCATGCATCATAAATGTGTTTTTAAGTTACAAACATGTTTTTGCACTTATGTAGACTGTTTCCCCCTCAATCAATTGCTATGTATGAATCGTGTATAGGATTTCATAGTATTCTTGCAGAAATTAGGGTTCTTGAGTTCATCTTCTGATTTCTCACTCCACACTTAATATAAATGCAATTAATTGGTACCATTGGAATCCTTGTTAAAAAATGAGCAAGTTTCATGTTTACAAAAGTCATTTTCATTGAATAATCAGAGAGATATGAGAGGTTTTGCAAATTGGCTATGGCGGGTAGTTGTGAGGAAGAAGAAGATGGCTTTGGCGCCATTTTCAAATATTTGAATTTTTGAATATTTGATATTTTTATTAAATGATTTCAAAAATTAATTTCTCTCTCATTTTTCATCATTTTTTATTGGTTCTTTTTTTAAAAAGTCACAAAAATGTTTAAATATTTTATAAAAAAAATCACATTTATATTATTTATTTAATATAGTTTGATTTTTTAATTTAATTGCATTTTTATTTGTTTTAAACATTTTTAAAATGAAATTCCCACCTTATTTTTCAAAACCAATTGGATTTCAAGTTTTCATGTGATTAAACATGATTTTTTAAAATATTTTTTAAAGTTGACAACCTATTCTTAAATATATTTGATATTTTGTATCATTTTATATTTAATTTCCTTTAAAAATTATTTACTTTTTAATAAAAATTAGGGTTTCTCTTAATTTTAATTTTTCAAACATTTTTCAAAACACTTTTGGTCCTCTTGATAGAGTGTAAGTCCCATCCCTTTGTAAATAAACTTTTTTGGGCCTCAGTCATTGTATAAGTCCCGATACAATTTTAAAAATCTCGGCGCGATCGCCATTTTCAAAACAATTTTCATATGGGCCTACTATTAAATTGTAAGTCCCATCTTTCTTCTTCTCAATCATTTTTGGGCCTCTAATAGAGTGAAAGACCCACCTCTTTTGTAAATAAATAATTTTGGCCTCAATCATTGTATAAGTCCCGATACGATTTTCAAAATAACTACACGATCGCTGTTTTTCATCTGGGTCTCTCCTTGAGCTATAAGTCCCATCTCTTGTATAAAAATAATGTTTTGGGCCTCTAATAGAGTGTAAGACCCATCCATTTTGTAATTACAATAATTTGGGCTTCAGTCATTGTATAAGTCCCTCTGTGATTTTCAAAACTACGACGTGATCGTCGCCTTTCAAGAAAAGGATCATCTGGGCCTCCCTGTGAGTATAAGCCCCAAACTTCCTTTTAAACAACTTTCTTTTTTATTTAAATTCAAATTCAAAGTTTTATCACAACTTTCTTCAATTTCTTGAAAACTAACCATGCAGCTGTAGTTACTATGCTTGGGCTTGCACAATTGTAAGTTCCACAATCTCTTCAATACATACTTGTTATATATATATATATATATATATATATATATATATATATATATATATATATATATATATATGCTTGTACATACTTGCTTAGAGTTTTCCCCAGCAGTTAGGTCTAGGTCTAGATCAAACCAGTGGTTACTCTTTCAACACAGTCAAAACTAGTTCCCCATATGAAATTCCAGATACACTCTTGCCTCCTCTTGGGCTTATACAATATGGAACAGAGAAAGGCATTATTCCCGGTGAAACTTTTCTCAAGACTGTCCAAATTTAGAAATATATGTGTACATGAAATTCATTTCACCAAAGAGGATTAATTCCCGGTGAAACCTCTTTTGAATTTCTTCAAACCCTAGATCTGTTCTGCAAAGAAAGGACTTATTCCCGGTGAAACCTTTCTTGAACTTTTCTTAGTTTGGACCCACAGGCATTCTACAAGTATCCCCAGCCTCCTCTTGGGCTTTGTACAAGGACCCACAAGCTTCTTAGAAGTTCTCAGCCTCCACTTGGGCTTAGTACAAGGACCCGAGACCACCTACAGGTATAGTACAGAAACTAGTCATCTTTACGTAGTTCAATCCTCTAGAGAGTCAGAATTCCAAAACATCTAACCATTCTAGGGTTGTTTCTCATCCCTTAAAACCTCAGCCTCCTCTTGGGCATCATATAAAGATCATCCTCCAGTTAAGAGTCAACCTCTTCATACCAGTAGACTTGGAAAGTCTCATCTCCTTTTGGATCTTAAAGAAACCCTCAAGTTTCCTAAAAGCACAGGAAACAACCTGATCATTTCATCAATCTCCAGCAGAGTTAAAACCTCCATAGGTTTTCAAACTCAAGGTTTAAACCTTCACTTTTAAAAATCCCTGCCAGGGTCGATTTACCATTGTCATACCCCAAATTTTGACCACTAGGATTTCCCATCATTGTGCAAATCATCATCACAATAAGGATGGATCATTAGTCTCCCCAAAGATGGGTGAGCCTCAACTACAATCAAACTTAGGGTTTCAAGCCCTCTCAGAGCTCTTAGACAAATGATCAATCAAGGAATGACATGATCTACAAATTGTCTAACCTCTCAAACATCTACAATGGATCAAAAGGACTCCCACATCAAGAATCAAGCACAATGTTGCAGCATTCCAGGTGGATCAAGCCTCACGATCGCCAGTGTCACCAAATTAGGGTTTTGGTCGACCAGGGCCTCCAGATGGGAATTTTCCTCTAGGCATGAGCCAATGCTTCAAAGCATAACCTATGATGCTCCAAGGGACATCATAAACCCAATCACCAAGTCAATTTAACCTCAGGAGATGCATTCACAAAAATTCAAGAATTAGGGTTTCTTGACCTAATTCACCCCTAAGTTGACTTTTGGGACAAATCATGAGCCAAGACCTCAAGACATGATTTGAGGGTCTCTAATACACCACATTGATCCATTTCCAATAATGGATTGATCCAAGAAGCTTGAGCAACAAGTTTCAATTTCATCTGAACCACAATTAGGGTTTTGGGGAAAAGTCAACTGTAGCTTTGACTTTTGACCAGGACATGCTCCCTAACCCTAGGACATGATTCAATACGCCCGATAAAACCTATGAAATCAATCCATCAAGTTTGATTTAGGCCAAGGACTTGATTTCATAGAGGATTGCACAGTTTGGAATTCATCTGATAAAAAGTCAATTGTGCCCAAAAGTCAAAGTTTGACTTTTTGATTTTTTGATCAATTATGGTTCCCTAACCCTAAAATGATGTTAATGTGTGATTGGAATCATCATTCATCAAGAAAAATCAAGAAAAGTGGGATAACTTGTAAAAGGGGTAACCATAAAAAACTTAGAAATTTTCTAAGTTATGAAACAAAATGGCTAGGGTACCAACTTTTGAGGATCATAACTCCTAAACCACAAGGCCATTTTTTCTCATCCAAAGCTGGATTTGTAGCCCTCATGGCCCTCTAGAAAAGCTTCAACTACACCTCATTTCAATTCATCATGGATTTTGAGTTATGGAATGATCAAAATGGCTGAAAACATGAAATGTCACTTTTTCTAACACTTAGTGAAATTTTCACTAAGTCAGAATCTGCCTTACTTTTTTCCAAATGTAGGAGCATTTTTCACTTGGATCCCAAAAGTGTCAAAACCAATTATGATCAAACAGTTGTTGTATCATATGAGGGCTTTCCAAAATGGTCAAGAACATTACCAAACTCAACTTGAGTCATGAGATATGACAATGGCAATATGCCTTACTGAAAACTGCCAAGGCTAGGCAGAATTTTGTACTTTTGCTCGATATGGCAAAATCAGATAATTCCAAGCATTGTCGTCACTTTGGACACATCTGAGGATCAAATCTAAAGGGAACAAACACTGATCCAAGCCTCCAAAGTCTTTGGAACCAAAAATAGCATGATAAACCTAGAAATCCCTAAAGAGGGGACAAGACTCCAATTTTGTTTTGGAGCATTCAATGGATGCACCAAGGTGGCATGGACTGAGCCATTTCCAACTGAATTCAGTCAAGACTTATCCAAAACCAAGGGAACCAGCAGCCTGTGCCCTAACCTCTAGTCAATGGCTAGAGGAGACTTGGATTCTCATTGCTCAACATTGGTCAAACCTCTGCTGTGGTTGCCATTCACTATTGATCCCAAAACAAACTTGCTCTACTATAAATAGAGCTCATTTGTGCTCAATTTGAGTACACCAAAGCCATCAAACAGATGCTTTCCTCAAAATCCCTCTCTTTAGGCCAAAATGCCTTCTTTAGCAAGGTAACTCTGATTTTTTGAGTTAGAGAGCAATTCCACCACAGCTCATGATCCAAACACATCCAATATGTCATATCTAAGCTGTCCAAACTCACACAAGTGACCTGTAATCCTTAAATCACAAAGTCACATCTCAAAACCTCAAAATAGTACTTTTGTGCATTTTTCAAGCCATGCCTTGATTCAGTCACTTTCCAAACCAGATAAACCTCAAACACACTCCAAATATCATCCTTAAACTGTCCCAAATGGTTCCCCCATCCGGAACACCATTTGAGGGAGTTGCTGTTTTGGCCATTTTAACCCCTTTTGCAAGAAAGGGCCAGTTTGTGTTTTTGCAGGTTCCAGCTGATTCCACTCATCCTAAAAGCTTCTAAAGGATCATTTGAAAGTGTTCAAAGCATCAAATCTTTTCTGGAACAAGTGGCTTGCATATTGCACAGAAAACTCCAAAAGCTCAAAAAAGAGGTAAGCATCATAACTTGAACTCTTTGAATCATGCATTGCTTTGAGGTCCACTGATTATGCACATCTTATACATGTTATATATTTTGTGTTTGAACCAATTCATCATGTAATTCATGCCTGTACCAAAGTGTAGCATAGAAAATGCAATTATAGGCCTATTTCAAAACCACTATCGGATTTTGAGGAGGGAGCATGATCTGGAAAAAATACCACCACCATTGGATTCCTTGTGAAATTCTAGGCCAGATGCATATAAATTTTGTCCCCAACCATGGAGAAATAAGAAAGTTATGGACCTTCCCGTTTCTTGCCAAAACTTGCCTTACCTTGCCTTGGCCAGGCCTAGAAAACAAGGCAAGCCTTGTATATTTGTTGGTTTGTTTTAATCAACGGATGTATCACCACCCCATTGGTAAGGCGCGCTCCCTATAACCTTGAGGTCGTGGTTTCAAACCCCACCCATGCCATTTTGTGTTTTTTTTCACATTTTGCTATTTTTCCCATATTTTCATGTTTTGTTAATTAATTGGAAAATTAATAACTCTTTCAATTTTAATTATTTTTTATTGGTTCTTTTTGCAAAAAATCAAAAAAATGTTAAAATATTTTATTCCACAAAAAAATTAAGTTTATATTAGTTATTTAATATAATTAGTATTGTTCTGAATAAATTCCTTTTTTAATTGTTTTTAAACATTTAAAAGTGAATATTTACTTTGAAAATCAAAACCAATTGAGTTCTAAATCATCTTGTGATTAAAACCTCATTTTTAAAACCTAAAACAAAAATCACAAGTGGTTTATTCAAATTTATTTGGTATTTTTATCATTTTTATTTGATTTCAACTGTATATATACATGAGGGCTTTCCAACAAGTACCAGATCATCTCCAAATTCCATTTGAGCAAGGAGATACAACCCTTGGAACATGGTATCATGAACTGGTTTTTAAAAGGCAGAATTTGTGAATTTTGCTCGATTTGTCCAAATCTGATAAATCCAAGCCTTGTCATCAATTTGGACACATCTGAGGATCAAATCCCAGGGGGATGATCTGATCTCCAAGCCTCCAAAGTCCAAGAATCTACAAGTAGCCATGCCAAACCTAAAAGGCTAAAGATGCCTCAAGACTCCAATTTTGTTTTGAGACATTTAATGGATGCATAGAGCTGGTATATATCAGTCCATGATCAGCCAAATGAGTCAAGATAAGCTCATCCAATAGAGAACCATAGGCCTGTGCTCTAATCTCAAGTCAATGGCTTGAGATTCCATTTGATCACAATTGGCCACAAACCTGTACTAGTTTCCATTCACTATTGCTTGCAAAACAAACTTGCTCCATTATAAATAGGCCTCATTTGTGATCAGTTTGAGTACACCAAAGCACCCAAACTGATGCTTTCCTCAAAATCTCCACTTTCACTCCAATTTTGCCTTCTAACTCAAGTCAATATCGGGTTTTGAGTTTGAGAGAAATTCCAACCAACCCAATCACCCACACATCTCATAAACATCATATGTGAGTGATCCATAACACAAAATCACTTCTGGAACATCAGATTCTCAAAATCACCAGCCAATTGCTCAAGTTCTTGACAGATTTGCAGTTGGGGTACCATCTCAAGTTCCAGATCATTTCCATTCATTCCAAGCATTCAAACACAATCCTTGGCACCTAGGGAAGCTGTCCAGATCATTGGAACCTAGCTGTAACACCTCTAACCCAGACCTCGATCACCAGCTGCAAGAGGTAGGCATGAACTCTTCAAACTCCATGATGCATGCATATTTTACTACACAATAATTTTGCCATATGTTCCTAGTCATGTATGGAGTGATAACCCTCAATCAATTGCCATGAATCAATCGTGTATAGAATTTCATTGTGTTCATGCTGAAATTAGGGTTCTTGAGAGTTTCTTCTGATTTCTCACTCAATACTCAAAATAAATGCAATTAATCTATATGGTTGTGATCCTTGTTCAAAAACGAGCAAAATTGGTACTTGAATCGTGCAAAACCATTGAGAAATCATGAAGAAAAGTGAGAAAATGCAAAATCTGGAAAAACAGAGGGCGCGGGCAAGAACTTGGTGTTCTTGGCGCCCTTTTTCAAATTTTTGAATATTTGAATATTTTGTTATTTTTTGTTAATTGATTCAAAAATTAATTTCTCTCTGAATATTTATGTTTTTGAATTGATTCTTTTTCTCAAAATTCACTAAAATAATTAAATATTTTATTTTACAAAACAATCCAATTTATATTATTTATTTAATATAGTTAGAATTTTTGTAATTAATTTCATTTTTGTTGTTTTTAAACATTTTTAAATGAAATTCCCACTTTGATCTTTCAAAACCAATTGAATTTCAAACTCTCATGCAATTAAACATGACTTTTCAAAATATTTTTCAAGGTGTACAAATTATTTTTGAATATATTTGGTATTTTATATCATTTTTCTCATTTAATTTCCTTTGAAAAATAACATTTTTATTTAAAATTAGGGTTTCCTCTTGATTTTAAATTTTAAAACACTTTTGGGCCTCTAATAGAGTGTAAGACCCATCCTTTATCACATACAAACAATTTGGGCCTCAGTCACTTGTATAAGTCCCGATACGATTCTCAAAACGACGGTGCGATCACTGTCCTTCACATGGGACTCTCCCTGAGTTGTAAGCCCCATTCTTTATTCTTTTTAAAACTCTGGGCCTATAATAGAGTGTAAGACCCAATCCCCTTTTAACCAAAGCCATTTTTGGGCCTCAGGTATTGTATACATCCCTCTGCATTAAAAGAATCTTGGCGTGATCGTCATTTCAAAACAAATCATCTGGGCCTCCCCTCGTGTTGTAAGTCCCATCCTTATATTTCAAAACATCATTGGGCTTCTCCTTGAGTTGTAAGACCCAACCCTTTTGTAAATAAACCTCTATGGGCCTCAGTCATTGTATAAGTCCCTCTGCAATTTTCAAAACAACGGTGCAATCACTGTTAAACCTTGGGTCTCTCCTTGAGTATAAGGCCCAACAATCTTTGCAAAATAACTTTCCTTTTGATTTAGGTTCAAATATATATATATATATATATATATATATATATATATATATATATATATATATGTTGTTATCAAAACTTTCTTTAATTTCTTTGAACAGCTAACAATACAGCATGGAAGCTTACTCGCCTGTAAGTTTTAAACAAATTTCATTTACTCGCTTTCATATATATATATATATATATATATATATATATATATATCTATATATATATATATATATATATATATATATATATATATATATATATAATTGTATTGTGGGAAGTTGCGCACTGTAAGTCTTCTTTCATATCCTTTTAAATACTTGTCATATATATATATATATATATATATATATATATATATATATATATATATATATTAATGTATTATGGGAAGCTGCGCACTGTAAGTCTTCTTTCATATCCTTTAAATACTTTTCATATATCAACTGTATATATACTACTATAGTTATTTAGAGTTTTCCCCAGCAACTAGGTCTAGAACTAGGTAAAGCCATGTTGGTCACTCTTAAATACAGTCAAAACTAGATCCCCATAGGATTTCCAGATACAGTCTTGCCTTCTCTTGGGCTTAAACAATATGGAACAAAGAGAAATGCAGTATTCTTCGTGAACCTTTTCTCAGGCTGTCACCCCTAGAAATTGTCAAAGAAACTTTACTCCCCAGAGTTGATCTATTCTCGGTGAATACAATCTCTTGAGTTTCTTCAAACCTCAGAATTTTCACTAAATGGTCTATTCTCGGTGAATAGCATTTCTTGAACTTTTCTTGGTTTGGGACCCATAAGCTTCCTAAAAGCATCCCCTCCTCCTATTGGGCTTTGTACAAGGACCTTCCGGCTTCTTAGAAGTTCTCGTGCCTTCTCTTGGGCTTAATACAAGGACCCTGAAAACCTCCTAAAGCTATAGGACAGAACTTAGTCATCCTTTGCTAGAGCAGCCTTTCCAGTGTCAAACCTCTGACCAATTTAGGGTTGATTCCCATCCCTTAATACACCCGCCTCCTCTTGGCCAACATACAAAAGATAAAACTCTTCCACTCCAGTAGACATGGACAGTTTAATCCACTTGAGTCTCAAAGACATTCTCAAGTTCCTTACAAACATAGAAAGAAACCCCAGTCATTTTGGATCAATCTCCAGTGGGGTTAAAACCCATGGGTTCTAAAACCCAGTCTCTCTCCTATAATGCCCAGGCCAAGGTCAGTTATTCCTCAGTATAACACTATCAGAACCTTAAGATATCTGATATCTCAACTCTTCTGGAACCCTCAGCAAGAGTTGATTCCCCACTTGGACCTGCCTAGGGATCTCAACAATTTATTGCACCCCAAAATTTGCCCTCCTTACTTTTTACTAACTGGCTTATGTTTCATTTCATTATCATGTATGCATATCATTAGCATGGGGTCAAGGTGCCTGAGTCAATCCAGGAAGGTCATATCTGGTCCATCACATCATCAAGGGTTCACAGGTGGCAAGGGATCTCAAGTGGATTACTCCCTCCTAACCAGTGCATGAATTAGGGTTTTGAGATTCTTGGGTTTATTGCTCCAATGGGCAAGCTCTTTGGGTTTTTATCATCAACAAATGGCATATCTTATCTTTGTTGGAGAGGATATACATCATATTCAGAGGAATTTAAATTTGGAGACTGTGTTGTTTCCTCCTAGACTGAGGGTACCAAAACTAGGGTTTGCTATAAAGTCAGTTTATTTCTGATTTTTTGGGCAAGACTTGATTCCATGGTTTTCCCTGGGTCCCTGAGTACCTAGGAGTGGAAGATTGACCATCAGTTTGATTCAGGAGAAGTTCAATTGGCCAATGGATTGAGAATCAGTTAACTTGGTCAAAAAGTCAACTGTGGTCAACACAAAGTCAAACCTCAAGATTTTTGGTCAACATCAAGATTATGGGGTGAAATTCATCATTTGATCAAGGGTTGATCACAATTCATCAGGGAAACCTCAGAATCATCAAGAATCAGGAGTTACTAAATTAGGGTTTTTGTAGGAAAAGTCAACTGTACTTTGACCAGGCCTAACTTCCACATACTTCATCAAAAATTCCTCAACAAAAGTCCATCTTGAAGGAAATTTAATTCCCTACAACTTTGTATCTCACAAGCCAAGTCTAGAAATGCTTCGTTTGGGAGATATGAACCAAGACATTATAGGTCATTTTGAAAGTCAACAAAAGTCAACCTTTTTCAAAAGCTCATAACTTGAACATGGAAGATCAAATTGACATGGGACCAAAAGGGTTGGTTAGAGGACATCTTGAGGTTTCTAAAAAGTATTAATTTACATTGAGGAGCTAAAAATTGAAGGAGTTATGCTTAGTCAAAGTTGGGCAATTTTGAGGAGGTGCACAAAGCAAACTATGCCTAAAATCCAAATTTTGACAAATGGGCCATAAGTTTCTTAAACCAAACATAAACATAAAGCCATGCACGACCCAAAGAGCATATATTTGGTTTTTCCTCATTTTATTTTATTTGTATTGGATTTATTTAGTTAAAATTCAATATTAAATAAAATAATTCAAAAATAATTAAACTTGGAATTACCTAAGCCCAAGTCATGGTCAGAAGAAAACCCTAGTCTTTATAAGCCAATTCATGCTAGGGTTGAAGGGCATGCACGTGAAGTTAGAGGAGATCTCAAGAAAAACCAAAAGGAGGATTCTTCGTCAAAGCTCACGATTCAGGAGGTCTCATCACAAAATTCTTCCACAAACTCAACCCTAGGGATCTCTGGGACGAAAACCAACCGTCGCTTGGAGCTAAAAGCAGGAACAAAGGTCGTGCCATCTCAGGTATATCGTTTTTTTCGTGGTCACCAAACCTCTCTTTTGATATGTATAATGATGTGGTATGCCTGCTGACCATCATGCTATGTTTGGTTTTGGTTTTGGACGCGTAAATTGCTTGAACCGTTGATTTGAATTTTTTGGCACGTTTATGTTCCTCTTCGGTTTGATTTATATGTTGATCATTTGACGATTTGGGTTGTACATCTGGGATCCTCGTGGAATTCTGGACAAAATGATGTCCTCCTTTGCATTTTCTGGAGTTTTTTTTTTAACAGGTGGCCGAAGTCTCGCCGGAGAAGACGATCGGAATCTTCTCCGGCCGGAAGCTACAGTAAACCCTAGCCCCATCCCCAGTTTCAATCTGGACCGTTAATGCGAGTTGGATCCAACGGCTACGTTATATCCTGAGTCAATGTATTGGGTGTGGTGCGTTGACTTAGGTTTACCATGCGCGCGCTCTCATGAACCACGTGATCAATTGACTTTTCCTGATTTTCCTTAAAAGACTCATCCAAAGGCTAGGATTGAGTCAAACCTTGGACTCTCATGGGCCTCAACCACACCAGATCACCAGCTGTGGACTTGGGCTTCGGGTGCTATTTGCACCCTCCCCCTCTGGCACAACCTTCTTTTTCAACATGTTTCCTCTACTTATCACACCCCCCCTGGTTTTTATTTTTTTATTTCCTGTGGATCATATGCACACGGGCTTACTACTCGCACTCCCCCTTTAGGCCATTTCAATCTTTCCAATGCAATTTTCTTTACTGTTTGCACCCCCAGCGCCTTTCTTTCATTTTATTTTATTAAATCATTATAATTTCATTTTTTAATTCTTAAAAATACTTACATGCATTTAAAAAATCCTAAAAAATTCATGCTTCATTTTTATCATCTCATAAAATTTTTACAAATTTTATTTTTTATTTTTATTTTATATTTATTATTTAAATTAATTGTTTCATTAAACTTCTTTTTAATTACACATCTCATGCATGCATAAATTTCTGTATTTTCATTCTCCTCATCTAAAAAATGTTTTTCAGCCGTTCTTTTTGCATTCATTCATGAACATTCCAAAGTGCTTAAAAATATTTTTCTTACATTTTTAAATATTTTTCACATTGCATTTAGGTCCCCCTCTTTGGCACATTGAACCTATCCCTTACTTGAGTTCTGTATGATTATTTGAACGGCTAACATTTTGGAGTTTTGCAGGGACTTTTTATATGTTGTTTGCCTCTGGTTGAGGAACTCTATTGTTTAATTCGGGATTTTTAGGAATCATTTTTATAATTATTGGAGTCATTCTTACTTGAGATTTTCTTGCAGGCGTATCTTTGACCTTATGTGATTACCTTGTTTGAAAGGCATTCATGCCATTTGCGTTAAGGGTGTCCCTTTGATTTCTAAATTCATGATTGGATTACGCTTATTATTGGTTGCCCTTGCTTGAGTGTCATTCACCTCATTCCTTTTATTTATATCTGTTTTTTCACTAACCTTTTATGCAGGATCAAGGTAAGTTCCTTAAGGGTATGGATAAGCATTCATGGTTACCCTTACCTTTCTTCTCTCCTATCTCTTTCTTTAGGGTTTAGGTCATCTTTAAGCCTCACTAACCGTAGGTCACCCATGCATGATAACATTAGGACCATTAGTCTCCCTTTAGAGTTACCCTTGTGTCTTCTCTCTTCTCATCTCAAATTTCTTTAAGACACTTAATAATAATAAGGTGTATTGCGCACGAACCTTAAGTATGGGGAATGAGAAATGAGGGGCTTCCTCTCATCTTTCTAGAGTGCTTAGCGAGCGTCCTGTCTTGGGACGATGCGTTAAGTATTCGCCCCTGTGCCCTAGACTTTGGTGCAATGCAGCCTAGGAACTAACTTAAGCCATTTCTGTCCTAAAAAACACCAACCAACTTCAAACTTTTTTGTCCTTCGGGACCTTCAAACTTAAAGGATATTTTCAAAAAGGGCACGTTACCTTCCGTCTGAGTCGCAAACAGGCATCGACCCTAACTGCCGAACGCAAACTTAACGTCGCTCATAAAAAACACAAAAAGAACTTTGTCCGAACTACGTTGACTCTGAATTCCCCATTGCACAAAGGGGGTACGTAGGCCTAGGACGTCGACGTACTACCGAGTCGGTCTTTGCCTTTCCCCTCCCGTTTTAGCACAACCATAGATAATAGGATAACCCACCCTTAGAATAGACAACAAGGGTGGATCCCATCGAGTACGATGGACGCGTGGGGTGCTAGCACCTTCCCCTCACGTAACCGACTCCCAAACCCAGGTTATGGTTGCGATGGCCATTCCTTTCCCTCTTCCTCAGGTTTATGCGGTGTTCCCTTTCCCTCTCTTGGGATAAATTTACACGGCTGGAGACTCTGTTTTTCCGCGCCACTCTCGCGTTTGTACCTGGATGAAAATCCTGGGAGCGACAGCTGGCGACTCTGCTAGGGACCCTGGTTGACCTATGCTGGTCCATCCCTAAGCGAGTCAATCCTAGCGCTTGCTTGTCTTTGTTCTCTTTGGGGTGCTTTGTTTTTGTTTTGCTTTATGTGTTGTATTTTATTTTTATTTTTACCGCATTTTCTGCATTTCATTTTCTATTACTGTCATACTGCTGTGCTGTGCTGGCTGTCTTTGTTTTGCAGGTTGGGTGGGTTTGAGAGCTAAGCCTAATACCAAGGCTTGAGAATACCCTAGGACTAGAGTGGAAAGTAGTGGGACCTACGTGCCCGCTTAGTACGTTTGTGTGTTCACGAAATTCACAACCAGACGAGGCTATCTTGGGACGCATTCTAACGTGTGTGTCTTGCGCATGTTGAGGTGTTGATCTAGAGAGCTGTCGACTCTGGTGACTGATCATTGAGGACCTTAGTGGAAACATCCCTCTTTAGTGGTGACAGTGGCAGACCACATCCTGTGGCAAATCCATTCGCACCCGAGGGCCTGCTTTGGAACTCGCATAGGACGACCCCTACGTTTTGAAGAGAATCAGCGGAGGCACTCCTCAATTGACTTTAGTACTATACCCCAAGGAATGAATGCCCCTCGAACGTAAGGATACTTTAGCAAAAGACGCTTACGAATAATATCATCACAGTCCCTTCGATATAAAGATCATAGTCCCTCGATGACCCTTCAAGTTGCCTACAAAAAATGATCTTGTCCCTCGATGACCCTACGGAAAAATGATGGTAGTCCCTACGAATTGCTAAGGTATCCTTACATGTTGCCTCCTATGACCATTTGATGACCCTTCGTTGTCCCTCCCCATCCAATAGATAGGACTACCCACCCACTAATGGTATGGATAGTGCTATCTCTCAAGGAAAATGATAAGTACAAGAAAGACCTCATAAATTAAGGGTAGGTAACTTTTAAATGCACGCTCACAACTCAAAAAACAAATACTTTTCACACCTCACACTTTCAAAAATATTTTCAAAAACAAACACTTTGTATACGTTCTTACACGAATTATTACAAAGTCAACTTTTACGAAATATTTTCTAAACACACACCACATTTAAAAAAAAAGCAAGTTAAAGTGAGCTAGCAATTAAGAGCCCGTAGATAACTACGGATGAAAAGGGGTGTTAACACCTTCCCTTTTCATAACTTACCCCCCGAACTCAAAAATCTTTTCAAAACGGTCTTTCCTGTTCGTTTCACCTTTCCTAAATAAATTGGATAAAAGGAAAGTCGGTGGCGACTCTTGCTAACTGCAACATGTTTTGCGAAAAGCAAAAGTAAAAAGTCATTTCTCCACCGTACTATTGTTTCTCGACCTCAGTGCCAAAGCTGAGGACCTTCCGCCTTGGAGAATCAGTTGAGGCCTCCTCGATTGATGATGATGCCAAACCAGAAATGGTGAACGTATCATCATTTCTCGACCTGAGAGCCCGGGATACTGAACATCCTAGTACCTACACATGAGAGGGGATGGGCGTTTGCAGGTTTGCAGGTAACCGAGACCTTCAACCTACCCCTATTCTGGATTTCTCGTCAATGTCTGATTATGTGGGTTCCTCAGTGGTTCAGAGCTCTGGTTATCTGGTTTCTCGTTCAGCTAACAACACAGCACATCCAGCAGTGTGCCTTGACCCCATGTTTGCATGAGCATATCATTTTTTTTGCATTCTGACATGTTTGACATTCTGTAGGGCTTGCATCTTACTTTCGATTCCAATTTTTTGAGGTTACTTCAGCATGGATGTTCGGAGAAAGAAGACTGTTGCCTATTCATTCCCAGAGCCGACTTTGACACTGATTCATAAATTGATTAATATGGCTGGTTCCGGAGTTCGTACAGAGTTCAGTGGAAGGTATGAAAGACTTCTGAAATTTGTCTATAATATCTCCCAGTATGAGAAGGATGCCATTCACACACTTCTTCAGTTTTACGACCCGCCTCTGCGTTGCTTCACTTTCCCGGACTACATCTTGGCTCCGACATTGGAGGAGTTCTCATTTATTTTGGGAATTCCTATTAGTCATGATATAGTTTTCTTTTCTGAAGAACACCCCGGTATAAAAGATATGGCTGTTGCTCTTCACATTAGTGAGCCTGTTCTTAACAGTAATATTGCAGAACAACAAGGAGTTAAGGGTTTCCTATTGAAGTTCCTATTTGATCAAGCTTGTATACATGTCAAAGAGAAGAACTGGACTGCTTTCCAAGCTATTCTAGCTGTGTGTATCTATGGGATTGTTCTGTTTCCGAATATTCCTGATCTGGTGGATGTGCACGCCGTCAGGATCTTTATGTCGAAGAATCCTATACCTACCTTGCTAGGTGATGTGTACCATTCAGTTCACTATAAGAATGAGAATAGGCGTGGGAAAACTGTGAGTTGCTATGCACCGCTCTTAGCTACTTGGTTTTTGAGTCGTCTCCCTGAATCTGGCGCTTTCGTTGATACGAAAGATTCTCTGAAGTGGTCTAAGAGGGTTATGGGCTTGACTGCCGATAACATCGTTTGGATTAATCGTGACTTGCTAGGAATGGAGATTATTTGCAAATGCGGAGAATTTCCTAATGTTCCCTTGATAGGGAGGAAAGGTGGAATTAACTATAATCCCTCCCTAGCTATCAGACAGTTTGGCTATCCTTTGAAGAATCCACCCGAAGAGCGAGATGTCTGAGAATCCTTATTCTTCAATGGTATTGAGGATCAAGGGTTGATAAGGAAAGTTGTGAATGCTTGGAAACAGGTGACTAAGAAGGGTAAGATTCCATTCGGGAAAAGTAACAATCGGGCTTTCCATCCATATAAAGAGTGGATTAAGAAGAGAGCAGAAGAGGAGCTTCTCCCATTCCCGGTGGAACCACCTCTGTATCCTTTGGTGATCGAGCCTCCTACCACCGTTGAGTTGGAGAAGTATAACACATTATGGGCTGAAAAATAAAGGTTGCGGGAAGAGAATAGTGAGCTAAAGAGAGAGAGATTTATCAGTGGAAGCATGAGCGGGGTAAAGCTGTTTATACCGCCAAGTTAAAGACAGAGCTCCTTGCTAAAGCAGAAAAAAGAGCTTGCTGACATGGTTGCATCCAGGGAAAGAATGAAACAAGCTTTGGATGGTATCAGTAGCGTTCTCAGGTCCAAGGAGGAGGAATTAGGTAAGGCTTTGTTGAAGATTCATAGGTTCAATGATCACCAAGAAACCGCCATGGCTGAGAATAAAAGAAAGGAAGACGCTTACCTAGCTAAGATTGATCAGTTGAAGTCTACGCTCAAGAAGAAAGACGCCGAGATCTTATCAGGAATATTCAAGAGACAAGTAGTCGAGGGTCGACTCAACGAAGCCATGGCCTCCATGGAACAACTGAAAGTCCAAGCTGAAGTGAAGAAACTTAGACAAGAAGGTCCTAGCATAGATGGTGCCACTAAAGAAGACGCTTGGGAGTTACATTGCCGATACTTGGATGGGATCATACACAGGAGAGACCTTCTTATCCAAGGACTGATTCAGAGACCGAAGCGTCCCGACACCAGAAAGCTGTTCGAGGAAATTCAAGACTGGTGCAGAAAGCATAATGGATGAGGGGGATTGACACTTGTGAATTTTGATGACATGCCTTAGTTTTCTTCTCTCTTTTATTGTATGTGGATCACCACCAGACTTGTTGGTTGGGGCCTATGGTTTTCATGTTCAGATTTGTTATCTTGGATTCGCGATTGTTGACATTCGACTTTTCTCTGGTTTTCTTATTATATGAGCAGAAGTCCCATTATATCTTGCTATTAAACCGGAATCAAGAGGTGGATCGCCCTATGAATTTTCAAGCATGTCCATTTGCATTTGCATATTCATAATCATTTTGCACATTCATTTTGCATAACAGGTGTTTATCGTCAGAGTTCTTATATTATTCCATCTCAGAATTGCAGATCAGCACACTCACCGGTATTCTACCAGATAGAATCAGAGGAGACTTATGGATCAGCTACAGAATGAGATCATTGAGATGCGGACTCGCATGAATCAATTCATGGAACTAATGCAAAGGGTTACTCAAGGCCAAGAGCAGTTGAGGACTCTCGTTCAGCCACTGATTGCAAGGAATGGGGAAAATGGTAATAATGATCAGAATGGCCTTACTGGCGGGGGTATTCCTGTTTCTGGTGTTGTGATTCCTCCGGGCGGAATGATAACTATGTTTATGGCCACATTGCAGGGTCATTACTTTGAAAAATTGGTTTCGTGCATGTCTGGAAAGTTTACTGATTTGATCTTGGTAGGAGAGATGGTGGAAAGTGGAATTAAGGCGGGAAAAATATCAGGCGGTGATGGATCCTCATCTGGAGGAGGTAAGAAGCCTTATGCCAATAACTATAAGAAGAAGGAGGGTGATACAAACTCTGTATCATCATATAGTGGTAAGAACTACAACCAGCAGGTGGCTTCTGTGACCATCCCAACAGCACCTCAGCAGCCTGCAGCATCTCAACAACAGAATCAGACTCCTCACCGGTCGCAGCCTCTGACTAAGCGGAATAGGCATTTTGACACTCCACCTATGTCCTACGCTCAATTATTCCAGCATTTGTTAAATCTAAAGATGGTTCAGACAAGAACACTGGCTCCCCCTACTGGTAATCCGCCTCCTGGTTATGACGCCAACGCCCAGTGTGAGTTTCATTCTGGGGCACCTAGACATAATATTGAAAACTGTAAAGCTTTTAAGCATCAGGTACAAGATTTGGTGGATTCAAAAGCCATCAATTTCTCCAATGATGTTCCAAATGTGAATCAGAACCCGATGCCAAATCACGGTGGGCCGAAGATCAATGCTATTATCGAAGACTGTGAAGACTTGAGCCTGATATCAGATATGAACGAGGTCCAAACTCCCTTGGGTGTGGTAAAGGAAAGACTGTTAAAAGGAGGGGTATTTCCAGGTTGTGATGGAGGTTGTGTAGGATGTGTGTCGCAATCTGGCGGTTGTGATTTATTGAAAGCAGGTATTCAAAGAATGATCAGCGAAGGGGTATTACAGTTTGACAGAGGTTGCAAGCAGAATAATGTTACTGACAGAGAGGTTGATGTTGCCACGATAACAATTCCGTTCAAGACGATAACTATATCAGCGCCGGCGAGACCAGCGCCGGTCATTATCACTGTTCCTGGACCAGTCCCGTATGAGACCACCAAGGCCATCCCATGGAACTATGGGGCCGAGGTGTTTGTTAATGGTAAGAAGCATGAATTGGAAGACACGTCAGTTATGAATACAGGGGTCGGAAATCTTGTTGAAGCTGGGGCTATCACTAGGAGTGGTAGAGTTTTTATTCCGTCCGAGAATCAGGCTGGTAGTTCAAGTCAAAACAGAGGTAAACAAGTATTGGATGAGTCTATACAGAGGCAGGAGGCTAATAATTCTATGACAAAACCAGGTGGGGATACTTTCTCAGAAGACGTAGAAGAGTTTATGAGGTTGATCAGAAAAAGTGATTACAAGATTGTCGACCAACTTCACCAAACTCCATCGAAGATTTCCATTCTATCCCTACTGTTGTGCTCTGAGGCACACCGAAATGCACTACTGAAGGTTCTGAATATGGCTTATGTACCACAGGAAATATCTGTCAATCAGTTAGAAGGGGTTGTGGCTCACGTGAATGCTGGTAATGGTTTGGGTTTCACCGATTTAGATCTGACTCCGGCTGGGAGGAATCACAATAATGCTCAGCATATTTCAGTGGAATGCCGTGGTTCTTTGATGTCGCATGTGTTAGTTGATACTGGGTCGTCTTTGAATGTGTTACCAAAGAAGGCTTTGATGAAGTTGGATACTCGTGGGTTGATTTGCACACCAAGTGACTTAGTGGTGCGTGCTTTTGATGGCTCCAAGAGGTCAGTTTTTGGGGAGTTAGTCTTGCCGATCAAGGTGGGTCCTGAGATTTTCAACACCACCTTTTACATTATGGATATTCAGCCTGCCTATAGTTGTTTGTTGGGTCGCCCTTGGATCCATGGTGCTGAGGCAGTAACTTCTACGCTGCACCAGAAGTTGAAGTATATGGTGGATGGCCATGTTGTGACTGTCTGTGGTGAAGAAGATATTATGGAGAGTCACCTATCAACCTTCAAGTATGTAGAGGTAGATGGCGAAGTACAGGAAACTTTGTGCCAGGCTTTTGAAGCTGTGAAGATTCCCGAGGAACCACCAAAGGCAGTCAGTCAGCCTGAGGTGGTTGCCCAACCAGAAATTATCAGACAACCGAAAGTTCCAATGTCCTCTTTCAAAGAGGCGCGTGCTATAGTTGAAGCTGGTGGTTCTCAGAAGTGGGGTAATGTTATTAATGTTCAAAAGAAGCAGGATACCTATGGACTAGGTTACAAGCCACCCAGGCGTACTGAAGAGCCTCCCAAGTTCTACGGTCCAGTCCGTTTCACCAGCGCCGGCGTGTTCTTCGACAGAGTCAATGCCATTGAGGATGAAGGAGATAGTGATTGCGACATGGATGGATGGATTCATCCCTGTATTCTTGGTCAGAGTTTAGACAACTGGTCCTCCGAGAAAGTTATCCAAGTGACGCGCCCAGAGTAATTTACTTTTGTTTTCTGTTATGTTGAGTCATGCGCTCTGCCCAAGGCGTAGTGATATTTATTTGTAGGGCTTGGATGTTTTATTTGCTATCTTTATCATCAATAAAGGACATTTTTTCATTCAAATATTTTTGATCTCTGTCTTTCTATTTTTACTTTGTGCATATTAACCCACATCAAAATGGCAATGCGTTTTCTTGTTTGTTGCACTCATAATAAACATAAAACATCCATCATGCAGGTTCCTTTGTTCAGATTCCACCCATGACTTAGCTATGGCTCGATATGACTTTGACAATCCTATCTATCAAGCCGAAGGAGAGACTGACGAAGACTGTGACTTACCAGAAGAATTAGCCAGGTTACTAAAACAGGAGGAGAGGGTTATTCTACCTCATCAGGAGGAAGTTGAGATTGTTAATCTGGGAACCGAGGACGTCAAACGAGAAGTAAAGGTTGGGGCTGCTTTGGAAGACACTGTTAAGAGGAGATTGGTTGAGTTACTTCGAGAGTATGTGGATATCTTCGCCTGGTCTTACCAAGACATGCCTGGGCTTGACACTGACATTGTTTCACACCGGTTACCGCTTAAAGAGGGTTGTACTCCAGTCAAGCAGAAATTGAGAAGGACTAAACCAGAGATGTCTGTCAAAATCAAAGAAGAGGTTCAGAAACAGTTGGACGCCGGATTTCTTGCCGTGACAAATTATCCTCCGTGGGTTGCCAATATTGTACCCGTACCTAAGAAGGATGGGAAGGTCAGGATGTGTGTGGATTACCGAGATCTGAATAGGGCGAGCCCGAAGGATGATTTCCCGCTCCCCCACATTGACGTGTTAGTGGACAATACTGCTCAATATTCGGTGTTTTCCTTCATGGATGGCTTCTCTGGGTATAACCAAATCAAAATGGCCCCAGAGGACATGGAGAAAACTACATTCATAACACCGTGGGGAACATTTTGCTACAAGGTAATGCCCTTTGGATTGAAGAATGCTGGCGCAACCTACCAGCGGGCGATGGTGACTCTCTTTCATGATATGATTCACAAGGAGATTGAAGTCTATGTTGATGACATGATTGCGAAGTCACAGACAGAGGAAGAACACTTGGTGAACCTTCAGAAGTTGTTTGAAAGGTTGAGGAAGTTCAGATTAAGATTGAATCCGAACAAGTGCACTTTCGGTGTGAGGTCTGGTAAATTGTTGGGTTTCATTGTTAGTGAAAGAGGTATAGAGGTTGATCCTGCAAAGATAAGGGCCATACAGGAGATGCCTGAGCCCAGGACAGAGAAAAAGGTTCGTGGTTTCTTGGGGAGGTTGAATTACATTGCCAGGTTTATCTCTCATCTGACAGCTACATGTGAACCTATTTTCAAGTTGTTGAGAAAAAATCAAGAGGTCAGGTGGAATGAAAGTTGTAGAGAGGCATTTGAAAGGATAAAGACGTATTTGCAGGAACCTCCGATCCTTATGCCACCAGTGTCTGGGAGACCGTTGATTATGTACCTTTTGGTTCTTGAGAACTCGATGGGTTGTGTGCTCGGTCAACACGACGAGACAGGTAGGAAAGAGCATGCCATTTACTACCTGAGTAAGAAGTTCACTGATTGCGAATCAAGGTATTCTATGCTGTAAAAGACATGTTGTGCACTCGCTTGGGCAGCCAAGCGCCTAAGGCAGTATATGTTAAATCACACAACCTTGTTGATTTCGAAGATGGATCCGATTAAGTATGTGTTCGAGAAGCAAGCACTTTCTGGAAGGATAGCCCGTTGGCAGATGGTTTTGACAGAGTACGATATTCAGTATGTTTCTCAGAAGGCCATTAAGGGGAGTGTTCTGTCAGAATATCTTGCTGAACAACCGATCGAGGACTATCAGCCTATGAAGTTTGAGTTTCCAGACGAGCATGTTATGTTTCTGAAAATGAAGGATTGTGAAGAGCCTCTGCCTGACGAAGGACCAGAGGTAGGGTCTCAGTGGAAGATGATTTTTGATGGGGCTGTCAACTCATATGGTAATGGAATTGGGGCAATCATTACAACTCCAAAGGGTTCTCATATACCTTTCATTGCCCGGTTAGCATTCGTGTGTACCAACAACGAGGCAGAGTATGAGGCATGCGTCATGGGGTTAGAAGAAGCAATTGATTTGAGAATTAAGAACCTCGATGTCTATGGTGATTCCGCGTTGGTAGTTAATCAGATTACAGGAGAATGGGAGACTCGTCAGGCAAATTTGGTACCTTATAACAACTATGCCAGAAGGTTGTTACCGTTCTTTGATAGGGTGGATTTTCATCATGTGCCCCGAGCTGAGAATCAGATGGCTGATGCGTTGGCGACATTGGCATCCATGTATAAAGTGAACCGTTGGAATGAAACACCTTCGATTAGAATCATGCGTCTGGACAGACCGGCTTTTGTGTTTGCAATTGAAGATGTGTCTGATGGTAAACCGTGGTATCATGATATTAAGGTTTTTTTGAAGAGACAGGAGTATCCAGAGGGTGCCTCCACCAAAGATAAGAAGACTCTGAGGAGGTTGGCAGGAAATTTCTTTCTGAACAAGGATGATGTGTTATATAAGAGGAACTTCGATATGGTCTTGCTACGTTGTGTTGATGAACACGAGGCAGGCTCGTTGATGGAGGAAGTTCACGAGGGTTCTTTTGGTACTCATTCTAGTGGACATACCATGGCTAGGAAGTTGTTGAGAGCAGGATATTATTGGATGACTATGGAGTCTGATTGTTTCAAGTACGCTCGGAAGTGCCATAAATGCCAGATTTATGCAGATAAGATGCACATACCGCCTACGCCTCTAAATGTGTTGTCATCTCCTTGGCCGTTTGCAATGTGGGGTATAGATATGATTGGAAATATTGAGCCTACTGCTTCCAATGGGCATCATTTCATTTTGGTTGCCATTGACTATTTCACAAAGTGGGTGGAGGCAGCCTCGTACGCTAACGTCACCAAGCAAGTGGTAGCCCGGTTTATAAAGAAGGACATCATCTGTCGTTATGGGGTCCCGGAGAGAATCATTACTGATAATGGCTCGAATTTGAACAATAATATGATGAAGGAATTATGCCAGAGTTTCAAGATTGAGCATCATAATTCCTCTCCATATCGTCCGAAGATGAATGGGGCCGTTGAAGCGGCAAACAAGAACATCAAGAAGATTAGAAGATGGTGGTAACGTATAAGGACTGGCATGAGATGTTACCCTATGCCCTACATGGTTACCGTACTTCGGTACGTACGTCAACAGGGGCAACCCCTTTCTCATTAGTATATGGTATGGAAGCAGTTTTACCCTTAGAGGTCGAGATTCCATCTTTGAGAGTTCTGGCTGATGTGAAACTTGATGAAGCAGAGTGGGTACGTTCCAGATTAGATCAGTTGAACCTTATTAAAGAGAAAAGGTTGGCAGCCATCGCACATGGTCGGTTGTATCAGAGCAGGATGAAGCACGCCTTTGATCAGAAAGTGCGTCCTCGGAGTTTTCAGACAGGCGAATTGGTTTTGAAAAGGATCCTTCCTCCTCAGACAGATCACAGGGGTAAGTGGACTCCAAATTACGAGGGGCCGTATGTAGTCAGAAAGGTTTTCTCTGGTGGAGCCTTACTACTTTCAACGATGGATGGCGAAGATTTTACTTCCCCTGTGAACGCAGACGTAGTCAAAAAATACTTCGCATGAAAGAGACCCGCTGGACGAAAAAAGAAAGTCCAGGCAAAAAAGGGGCATCCCGACGAACCATAAAAAGGAAAAGGTTCGGGCAAAAATTAGGGATAAAATGTAAAAGAAATGTGTAAACCCGCAGAGTTGAAAACCTGAAAAGGCGACTTTGGCAAAAATGGGTATCCCGGTGGATTGAAAACTCGAAAAGGGCGATCCAGGCAAAAGTTAGGGATTTGTAAGCGAAAGGCTACTGTCTGTGTTCGATCTGTGAACACCCTCGATACCTGGAAGTTCTGAAAGAAAGGAATCAGTACAGTTAGTCTCTTCGAAGGTCAAGACATTTGTGGATAAGCAAGTCATATGGGTCATAGATAAGTCAAATCATGGTGGATATCTGTTCCCCACATTGCCGACATGTATATTTTCCTTTTTGTTTTTACGCAATTACCTCTTTCTAGGAATTGCCTCCAATTGTAAATGCCTATTTACAGGCCACTTCTCTCAATAAAATATTCATTTCACTCAAAGAGCTTTCTATTGTTTGTTTTACTTGTACTTTTACTGTTACTATTTTGTTTGCAAAAACGTCCGATATTTTTGATAAACATTGCATATAAAACTTCGAGCTTTGCGGAGCATAACAAAAAGTAGTAGGAATTACTTAGGTGTTAACGGTGATAGTCATGTTGTGGCGTATTCTATTTGCTGTTATTTGACTTGCAGGGCAACAGGATCATACTTCCCTAGTAGCTTGCTCTCCCCAGCATTGAGATTACACTCTCCTCAGCAGAGCAGACCTCCCCCATCAGGAGACTTGAGAAGTATTTTCTCCGAATTAAGACATATCTCCCCACAGAGTCTGAACGCTTCAGGAAATGTTTTTCTCAGCAGCAACGGTGCAATCTAATCCTCAACAGATAAGTAAGCTTGATGTTATCCGCTAGCAGGGTGGATGTCAGCACTTACCGTTCCCCCAAGCAGAGTTTGGTAGCGATCCTCGCAACAGTTTGTCCAACAGGGGTTGACATCCCTAGCAGGTTTTAAATCCAAGTGATATCTGGCACTCTTCTGATTCAGGCCGTGGCCTCCCCTTTCAAAGAGTTACGTATAATCCCCAGTAGGGCAGATGTTCTTTTGGAATTTCATCCCCAGCAGAAGTTGTTGATCCAAAGATTCGGTCGGAGTGATCCTTCTCAGCAGAGTTCGTAGATTCAGAGGACAATTATTTTTGTCATCAGCTGAATTGGTATTTCCTCTCCGGCATTTATTTTGCTGGAGGGACCCCTTTGCATATCATAAGCATTTGCATCGCATCCTCAAAAACATGGCATTTTCATTTGCATTCGAAGCATAAGCCAGGTTTGATACTTTCTTTGCTAGCAGGAGGTGGCATCACTCAGGAGATTTTGGAGGGACGCGTTCCTCATACTTGTACTCCCCGGCAGAGTCTTTTATTTAGACTTCTTCTTCCCCAACGGGGTCATCTTACTAGTAGGTTCTGAAACGAGGTGGTTTAAAACATAAGTTTTGTTTTCACGTTATCCCCAGTAAAGTCCATTTTATGTTGGTTATCCTTTGCGGGTGCAATTGAGGTTGTGTTCATTTTGTGGGTGCGATTGAGGTCGTATTCGTTTTTTATTTGTAGGAGTGATTGAGGTCAGTCTTCCTTTGCGGGTATAATTGAGGTTGTATTCATTTTATGGGTGCGATTGAGGTCGTATTCGTATTTTATTTGTGGGAGTGATTGAGGTCAGTCTTCCTTTGCGGGTATAATTAAGGTTGTATTCGTTTTGTGGGTGCGATTGAGGTCGTATTCGTATTTCATTTGTGGGAGTGATTGAGGTCAGTCTTCCTTTGCGGGTATAATTGAGGTTGTATTCGTTTTGTGGGTGCGATTGAGGTCGTATTCGTATTTTATTTGTGGGAGTGATTGAGGTCAGTCTTCCTTTGCGGGTATAATTGAGGTTGTATTCGTTTTGTGGGTGCGATTGAGGTCGTATTCGTATTTTATTTGTGGGAGTGATTGAGGTCAGTCTTCCTTTGCGGGTATAATTGAGGTTGTATTCGTTTTGTGGGTGCGATTGAGGTCGTATTCGTATTTCATTTGTGGGAGTGATTGAGGTCAGTCTTCCTTTGCGGGTATAATTGAGGTTGTATTCGTTTTGTGGGTGCGATTGAGGTCGTATTCGTATTTTATTTGTGGGAGTGATTGAGGTCAGTCTTCCTTTGCGGGTATAATTGAGGTTGTATTCGTTTTGTGGGTGCGATTGAGGTCGTATTCGTATTTTATTTGTGGGAGTGATTGAGGTCAGTCTTCCTTTGCGGGTATAATTGAGGTTGTATTCGTTTTGTGGGTGCGATTGAGGTCGTATTCGTATTTTATTTGTGGGAGTGATTGAGGTCAGTCTTCCTTTGCGGGTATAATTGAGGTTGTATTCGTTCTGTGGGTGCGATTGAGGTCGTATTCGTATTTTATTTGTGGGAGTGATTGAGGTCAGTCCTCCTTTGCGGGTATAATTGAGGTTGTATTCGTTCTGTGGGTGCGATTGAGGTCGTATTCGTATTTTATTTGTGGGAGTGATTGAGGTCAGTCTTTCTTTGCGGGTATAATTGAGGTTGTATTCGTTTTGTGGGTGCGATTGAGGTCGTATTCGTATTTCATTTGTGGGAGTGATTAAGGTCAGTCTTCCTTTGCGGGTATAATTGAGGTTGTATTCGTTTTGTGGGTGTGATTGAGGTCGTATTCGTATTTCATTTGTGGGAGTGATTGAGGTCAGTCTTCCTTTGCGGGTATAATTGAGGTTGTATTCGTTTTGTGGGTGCGATTGAGGTCGTATTCGTATTTTATTTGTGGGAGTGATTGAGGTCAGTCTTCCTTTGCGGGTATAATTGAGGTTGTATTCGTTTTGTGGGTGCGATTGAGGTCGTATTCGTATTTTATTTGTGGGAGTGATTGAGGTCAGTCTTCCTTTGCGGGTATAATTGAGGTTGTATTCGTTCTGTGGGTGCGATTGAGGTCGTATTCGTATTTTATTTGTGGGAGTGATTGAGGTCTGTCCTCCTTTGCGGGTATAATTGAGGTTGTATTCGTTCTGTGGGTGCGATTGAGGTCGTATTCGTATTTTATTTGTGGGAGTGATTGAGGTCAGTCTTCCTTTGCGGGTATAATTGAGGTTGTATTCATTTTGTGGGTGCGAGTGAGGTCATATTCGTATTTTATTTGTGGGAGTGATTGAGGTCAGTCTTCCTTTGCGGGTATAATTGAGGTTGTATTCGTTTTGTGGGTGCGATTGAGGTCGTGTTCGTATTTTATTTGTGGGAGTGATTGAGGTCAGTCTTCCTTTGCGGGTATAATTGAGGTTGTATTTGTTTTGTGGGTGCGATTGAGGTCGTGTTCGTATTTTATCGGTGGGAGTGATTGAGGTCAGTCTTCCTTTGCGGGCGATTGAGGTCGTATTCGTTTTCTTGTGGACATGATTGAGGTCATATTTCCTTTTTCCAGCACGCTCCGTCTCGTTGTTCTCATCACTAGCAAATTTCTGGGGTTCTTTCAGTATTCAATCCCCGTGTATCCTGGAATGTCTGAGAGCCGTTGCTATCATACCACTCAGGACCAAGTTGATTGAATAGGGGCAGCTGTTGCACCCCAAAATTTGCCCTCCTTACTTTTTACTAACTGGCTTATGTTTCATTTCATTATCATGTATGCATATCATTAGCATGGGGTCAAGGTGCCTGAGTCAATCCAGGAAGGTCATATCTGGTCCATCACATCATCAAGGGTTCACAGGTGGCAAGGGATCTCAAGTGGATTACTCCCTCCTAACCAGTGCATGAATTAGGGTTTTGAGATTCTTGGGTTTATTGCTCCAATGGGCAAGCTCTTTGGGTTTTTATCATCAACAAATGGCATATCTTATCTTTGTTGGAGAGATACACATCATATTCAGAGGAATTTAAATTTGGAGACTGTGCTATTTCCTCCTAGAATGAGGGTACCAAAACTAGGGTTTGCTATAAAGTCAGTTTATTTCTGATTTTTTGGGCAAGACTTGATTCCATGGTTTTCCTTGGGTCCCTGAGTACCTAGGAGTGGAAGATTGGCCATCATTTTGATTCAGGAGAAGTTCAATTTACCAATGGATTGAGAATCAGTTAACTTGGTCAAAAAGTCAACTGTGGTCAACACAAAGTCAAACCTCAAGATTTTTGGTCAACATCAAGATTATGGGGTGAAATTCATCATTTGATCAAGGGTTGATCACAATTCATCAGGGAAATCTCAGAATCATCAAGAATCAGGAGTTACTAAATTAGGGTTTTTGTAGGAAAAGTCAACTGTACTTTGACCAGGCCTAACTTCCACATACTTCATCAAAAATTCCTCAACCAAAGCCCATCTTGAAGGAAATTTAATTCCCTACAACTTTGTGTCTCACAAGCCAAGTCCAGAAATGCTTCATTTGGGAGATATGAACCAAGACATTATAGGTCATTTTGAAAGTCAACAAAAGTCAACCTTTTTCAAAAGCTCATAACTTGAACATGGAAGATCAAATTGACATGGGACCAAAAGGGTTGGTTAGAGGACATCTTGAGGTTTCTAAAAAGTATTAATTTGCATTGAGGAGCTAAAAATTGAAGGAGTTATGCTTAGTCAAAGTTGGGCAATTTTGAGGAGGTGCACAAAGCAAACTATGCCTAAAATCCAAATTTTGACAAATGGGCCATAAGTTTCTTAAACCAAACATAAACATAAAGCCATGCACGGCCCAAAGAGCATATATTTGGTTTTTCCTCATTTTATTTTATTTGTATTGGATTTATTTAGTTAAAATTCAATATTAAATAAAATAATTCAAAAATAATTAAACTTGGAATTACCCAAGCCCAAGTCATGGTCAGAAGAAAACCCTAGTCTTTATAAGCCAATTCATGCTAGGGTTGAAGGGCATGCACGTGAAGTTAGAGGAGATCTCAAGAAAAACCAAAAGGAGGATTCTTCGTCAAAGCTCACGATTCAGGAGGTCTCATCACAAAATTCTTCCACAAACTCAACCCTAGGGATCTCTGGGACGAAAACCAACCGTCGCTTGGAGCTAAAAGCAGGAACAAAGGTCGTGCCATCTCAGGTATATCATTTTTTTCGTGGTCACCAAACCTCTCTTTTTGATATGTATAATGATGTGGTATGCCTGCTGACCATCATGCTATGTTTGGTTTTGGTTTTGGACGCGTAAATTGCTTGAACCGTCGATTTGAATTTTTTGGCACGTTTATGTTTCTCTTCGGTTTGATTTATATGTTGATCATTTGACGATTTGGGTTGTACATCTGGGATCCTCGTGGAATTCTGGACAAAATGATGTCCTCCTTTGCATTTTCTGGAGTTTTTTTTTGAACAGGTGGCCGGAGTCTCGCCGGAGAAGACGATCGGAATCTTCTCCGGCCGGCAGCTACAGTAAACCCTAGCCCCATCCCCAGTTTCAATCTGGACCGTTAATGCGAGTTGGATCCAACAGCTACGTTATATCCTGAGTCAATGTATTGGGTGTGGTGCGTTGACTTAGGTTTACCATGCGCGCGCTCTCATGAACCACGTGATCAATTGACTTTTCCTGATTTTCCTTAAAAGACTCATCCAAAGGCTAGGATTGAGTCAAACCTTGGACTCTCACGGGCCTCAACCACACCAGATCACCAGCTGTGGACTTGGGCTTCGGGTGCTATTTGCACCCTCCCTCTCTGGCCCAACCTTCTTTTTCAACATGTTTCCTCTACTTATCACACCCCCCCTGGTTTTTATTTTTTTATTTCCTGATGGATCATATGCACACGGGCTTACTACTCGCACTCCCCCTTTAGCCCATTTCAATCTTTCCAGTGCAATTTTCTTTACTGTTTGCACCCCCAGCGCCTTTCTTTCATTTTATTTTATTAAATCATTATAATTTCATTTTTTAATTCTTAAAAATACTTACATGCATTTAAAAAATCCTAAAAAATTCATGCTTCATTTTTATCATCTCATAAAACTTTTACAAATTTTATTTTTTATTTTTATTTTATTTTTATTATTTAAATTAATTGTTTCATTAAACTTCTTTTTAATTACACATCTCATGCATGCATAAATTTCTTTATTTTCATTCTCCTCATCTAAAAAATGTTTTTCAGCCGTTCTTTTTGCATTCATTCATGAACATTCCAAAGTGCTTAAAAATATTTTTCTTGCATTTTTAAATATTTTTCACATTGCATTTAGGTCCCCCTCTTTGGCACATTGAACCTATCCCTTACTTGAGTTCTGTATGATTATTTGAACGGCTAACATTTTGGATTTTTGCAGGGACTTTTTATATGTTGTTTGCCTCTGATTGAGGAACTCTATTGTTTAATTCGGGATTTTTAGGAATCATTTTTATAATTATTGGAGTCATTCTTACTTGAGATTTTCTTGCAGGCGTATCTTTGACCTTATGTGATTACCTTGTTTGAAAGGCATTCATGCCATTTGCGTTGAGGGTGTCCCTTTGATTTCTAAATTCATGATTGGATTACGCTTATTATTGGTTGCCCTTGCTTGAGTGTCATTCACCTCATTCCTTTTATTTATATCTGTTTTTTCACTAACCTTTTATGCAGGATCAAGGTAAGTTCCTTAAGGGTATGGATAAGCATTCATGGTTACCCTTACCTTTCTTCTCTCCTATCTCTTTCTTTAGGGTTTAGATCATCTTTAAGCCTCACTAACCGTAGGTCACCCATGCATGATAACATTAGGACCATTAGTCTCCCTTTAGAGTTACCCTTGTGTCTTCTCTCTTCTTATCTCAAATTTCTTTAAGACACTTAATAATAATAAGGTGTATTGCGCACGAACCTTAAGTATGGGGAATGAGAAATGAGGGGCTTCCTCTCATCTTTCTAGAGTGCTTAGCGAGCGTCCTGTCTTGGGAGGATGCGTTAAGTATTCGCCCCTGTGCCCTAGACTTTGGTGCAATGCAGCCTAGGAACTAACTTAAGCCATTTCTGTCCTAAAAAACACCAACCAACTTCAAACTTTTTTGTCCTTCGGGACCTTCAAACTTAAAGGATATTTTCAAAAAGGGCACGTTACCTTCCGTCTGAGTCGCAAACAGGCATCGACCCTAACTGCCGGACGCGAACTTAACGTCGCTCATAAAAAACACAAAAAGAACTTGGTCCAAACTACGTTGACTCTGAATTCCCCATTGCACAAAGGGGGTACGTAGGCCTAGGACGCCGACGTCCTACCGAGTCGGTCTTTGCCTTTCCCCTCCCGTTTTAGCACAACCATATATGATAGGATAACTCACCCTTAGAATAGACAACAAGCGTGGATCCCATCGAGTACGATGGACGCGTGGGGTGCTAGCACCTTCCCCTCGCGTAACCGACTCCCGAACCCAGGTTATGGTTGCGATGGCCATTCCTTTCCCTCTTCCTCAGGTTTATGCGGTGTTCCCTTTCCCTCTCTTGGGATAAATTTACACGGCTGGCGACTCTGTTTTTCCGCGCCACTCTCGCGTTTGTACCTGGATGAAAATCCTGGGAGCGACACAATCCCCAACAGAAAGATAGCCTCCTCTTAGGCTTTGTATAATGACCTTCCCTCGGCAAAGTCAGCCTCCTCTTGGGCTTTGTACAATGATTCTCCCCAGCAGAGCTAACCCTTTTCAGACTCTCTTGTGGAGTCAATCACCTTTTTAGACTCTCTTGTTGAGTCAATCACCTTTTTAGACTCTCTTGTTGAGTCAATCACTTTTTCAGACTCTCTTGTTGAGTCAATCACCTTTCAGCACTCTCTTGTTGAGTCAACCTTTTTAGCCTCAATCTCGGGCTTTGTACGAGACAGACGAAAATACTCTCTTGTTGAGTCCGTCTTTTTTTCAGCCTCCTCGTAAGTTTGATGTAAAGATTTCCCCTAGCTAGAGCTAGCCTCCTCTAAGTTGTGTAGAATAATTTCTCCAGCTTGTTCAGCCACAATTCTGGGCTTTGTACAGGACAGATAAAATCACTCTCTTGTTGAGTCAAACCCTTTTAGCCTTAATCTTGGGCTTTGTACAAGACATAAATCTGCATCTCTTAAGCTTGGGACAGATATCTTCCCCAGGGAGGTCACTTCCTCCCAGCCTTCTTTTAGGCGTTGAGGAATGAATTCCCAAGCAGAGTCAAACTCATTTCAGCCTCAATCTTGGGCTTTGTACAAGACACATAAAAATATCCTCACCCGAGTCAGTTAAATTTCCCTTTTTTGCCTCAGTCTTGGGCTTTGTACAAGACAGACAGAACATTTTCCCCGGAAAAGTCAAACTTTCAGCCTCCTCTTAGGCTTTGTATAACGATATCCCCAAAATAGTTAGTCTCTTTTTGCCTCAATCTTGGGCCTTGTACAAGACACCAATATACACCCTCTCTTATTGAGTTAGTCTTACCCAGCCTCCTCTTAAGCTTTGGGTAAGGATTTCCCCAGTGGGGTCCATCAACCTCTTAGCTTCAACCTTGGGCTTTGATCAAGGCACACAAAAATCAACAATACCTCTTTAGAGATGACAAGTTCTCTCTCAGTCAAACCTTTTAGCTTCAATCTTGGGCTTTGAACAAGACACAAATAAACCTTTTAGCTTCAATCTTGGGCTTTAAACAAGACACCAAATATCTTTTTCCTCCCTTAGAATAGGAGGAACTACGATTGCTCTGATTTCCCTATTTCGTTTAAAGGGGAATACGTAGGAAAAAGATTGCGATATCTTAGCGAGCATACCAATCAAAAACTCTAGGTCCTGTACCTTCATACTAATAAAAAAACCCCAGGTCCCGTGCCTCACCAAAAACATCGGGAAAACCCGAACATCAACATCAACTCACTCACTCACTCACACTTCCCAAGAAACTTTCCCAACCCATTATAGCGAGCAATTTTTTTGGTGACGCGACCACCTTATCGCTGGGTTTTCCTGACCGCAATGGTAGGAGGGGGTGCTACTTTCTAATTTCTTATTTATCCCATGAAGTTGGAAGGGAAAGGGAAGCTATCTAAAATTAACCTTGCACGTGAATGTTTAACTAAACAAACGCTTTAAAGAGATTGGGGGTTCGGGGTCAGGTTATACAATAGGGAGTTGTCAATTACCCATCCTATATGTGGTTATCCACAGGAGGTTAGCATTAGGTTTCGCTTTGTACTTAATGGTGTTTATCTGTTAATGGGTGGGAAAGTTTCTTGGGAAGTATGAGAGAGAGTGAGTTGATGTTGATGTTTGGGTTTTCCCGATGTTTTTGACAAGGTACCGGACCTAAGTTTGATTGATGTGTGAAGGTGTTGGACCTAGAGTTTTTTGATTAGTATGCTCGCTAAGATTTCGTAATCTTATGCCTACATATTCCCGTCTAAACGAAACAGAGAAATCAGAGCAATCGTAGTTCCTCTTATTCTAAGGGAGGAAAAAGATATTTTGGTGTCTTGTTCAAAGCCCAAGATTGAAGCTAAAAGGGTTTATTTGTGTCTTGTTCAAAGCCCAAGATTGAAGCTAAAAGGTTTGACTGACTCCACTAGGGAAGTCCTTATACAAAGCCTAAGAGGAGGCTAGGAATGACCGACTCAACAAGAGAGTGTTTATATCTGTGTCTTGTACAAAGCCCAAGATTAAGGCTAAAAAGAGACTGACTCTTTGGGGATATCTTTATAAAAAGCCTAAGAGGAGGCTAAAAGTTTGACTTTTTCGGGGAAAATGTTCTATCTGTCTTGTACAAAGCCCAAGCTTGAGGCTAAAAGTGGTTTCAACTCCGTTGGGGAGAGTTTGTATGTGTTTCGTACAAAGCCCAAGATAGAGGCTGAACGGAGACTTGACTGACTCGGTTAAGGATTTTTTAGGTATCTCGTACAAAGCCCAAGATAGAGGCTAAAATGAATTTTAACTCTACGGGAGAGTATTATCTTTCTTGTACAAAGCCCAAGATTGATGCGGAAATAAGTTTGACTCTGCTTGGGAAATTATTTCTCAAACCCTAAAAGGAGGCTGGGAGGAATTGACTCCACTGGGGCAGATATTTGTCCCAAGCTTGAGAGAAGGTTATGACGATTTGTGTCTTGTATAAAGCCCAAGATTGAGGCTAAAATGATCAACTCTACAAGAGAGTGTTTTTATCTGTCTCGTATAAAGCCCGAGATTGAGGCTAAAAAGGGTTGATTCAACAAGAGAGTCTGAAAGGTGATTGACTCAACAAGAGAGTCTAAAAAGGTGATTGACTCAACAAGAGAGTCTGGAAGTTGATTGACTTAACAAGAGAGTCTGGAAGTTGATTGACTCAACAAGAGAGTCTGAAAAGGTTAGCTCCACTGGGAAAAATCATTGTACGAAGCCTAAGAGGAGGTTGACTATGCTGAGTAAAAATCATTATACAAAGCCTAAGAGGAGGCTATCTTCTGCTGGGAATTATTGAGATCCCTAGGCAGGTCCAAGTGGGGAATCAACTCCTGCGGAGGATTACAGAAGAGTTGATAGATCAGAAACCTTGAGGTTCTGATTTGAGATAGTGTTATGATCATAATCTAACCCTGGCTTGGGATTTTTAGGAGAGAGACTAGGTTTTAGAACCCACGAGTTTTAACTCTGCTGGAGATTAATCCAAAATCCGGGGTTTCTCCTATATTTGTAGGGAACTTGAGAATGTCTTTGAGACTTAAGAGGATTAGACTGTCCAAGTCTAATGGTGTGGAATAGTTTTATCTTTTGTATGATGCCTCCAGGAGAAGGCGGGTGTTTTAAGGGATGAGAATCAACCATAAAATTGGTCAGAGGTTTGACACTGGAAAGACTGCTCTAGCAAAGGATGACTAAGTTCTGTCCTATACCTTTAAGAGGTCTTCAGGGTCCTTGTATTAAGCCCAAGAGAAGGCATGAGAACTTCTAAGAAGTCGGAGGGTCCTTGTACAAAGCCCAAGAGGAGGCGGGGATGCTTTTAGGAAGCCTGTAGGTCCCAAACCAAGAAAAGTTCAAGAAATGCTATTCACCGAGAATAGATTATTTAGTGAAAGTTCTAAGGTTTGAAGAAACTCAAGAGATGCTATTCACGGAGAATAGATCAACTCTGGGGAGTAGAGTTTCTTTCACAATTTCTAGGGGTGACAGCCTGAGAAAAGATTCACGAAGAATACTGCATTTCTCTTTGTTCCATATTGTTTAAGCCCAAGAGAAGGCATGACTGTATCTGGAAATCCTAGGGGGATCTAGTTTTGACTGTATTTAAGAGTGACCAAACTGGCTTTACCTAGTTCTAGACCTAGTTGTCGGGGAAAACTCTAAATAAATATACTAGTATATATACAGTTGATATATGACAAGTATTTAAAAGGATATGAAATAAGACTTACAGTGCGCAGCTTCCCACAATACAGTTATATATATATATATATATATATATATATATATATATATATATATATATATATATATAAAAGAGAGTGAGTAAATGAAAGCCGATAAAACTTACAGGTGAGCAAGCTTCCATGCTGTATTGTTAGTGGTTTAAAGAAATTAAAGAAAGTTTTGATAACAACATATATATATATATTTGAATCTAAATCAAAAGGGAAGTCGTTTTGAAAAGATTGTTGGGGCTTATACTCAGGGAGAGGCCCAAGGTTTAACAGTGATCGCACCGTTGTTTTGAAAATCACAGAGGGACTTATACAATGACTGAGGCCCACAGAGGTTTATTTACAAAAGGGTTGGGTCTTACAACTCTAGGAGAGGCCCAACGATGGTTTAAAGAAAAGAAATAGGACTTACAACACGAGGGTAGGCCCAGTTGAAAATAGTTTGACAATGATGATCGCGTCAAAATTTCTGAAATTGTATCGGGACTTATATAATACACTGAGGCCCAAATTATTTTATTTACAAAGAGGTGGGACTTACACTCTTGTCAAGAGGCCCAAAGATTGTTTTAAAAGAAAAGAAGTGGGACTTATAGCTCAAGGGGAAGCCCAGGTTATTTGATTTTTGAACTGGCGATCGCGCCGAGGTTTTTGAAAATGTGTTGGGACTTATACAATATGTAATACCCCATGAATTATTCCACTCGGGATAATATTATTATGGTCAATTGGATTCCGGTTTGCTCTGAGAAATTATTGGATAAAATAATTAGAGTAAACTGACGAACTCAGAATTGATCAGATTAATATTATTTAACTCTGAGGTTTTATTAATTGGTGCAACTGAGATAATTTGGACATTTAGTAGTATTACTAAATTAATGATAGTTTCTATATCATTTCTTTTCCTCTCATTTTCCAAACATAGTAACATTTGAGAGAGAGAGAAAATAGAGAGAAGGAAGAGCAAAGGAAAGAAAGAGAAGAGAAAACTTGGAATTGAAGAGAAAAGCTTGGAGCATCATCTCCTCTTCATCAATCATCTTCCAATCTTCATCATCATCATCTATTCAAGGTGGGTTCTAGTTAGATGCTTAGCTGTAGGATTTCTTGAATTCTAGAGTTAGGTTTGGTTTTGGGAGAAAATGAAAAATCTTGCTAAAATCATGAATTTAACGGTTGGAAATCGATATAAATTGTGTAGTATGATCAATGTATGTGTAGAAACATCTATAGAGAATTGTTATGATGTTGGTATTGATTGGAATGAGTTTGGAATGAAATGGGTTTTGGAAATTATTAGGTTTTGTGAGAAAATTATGTTTTTATGAAATTGTTTGATCAACCATGATGGGATCATGATAATACACCTCTATTGGCTGTTTGGATGTGTTTGTGAGGGTGGTTATGCTGGTTGGAATCGGCTGTCAAAAGAAAAAAATTTCTGCATAACGTTGAGCGCGCTGAGCGCGGTCATGCCCGCTTAGCGCGGTATGGAAAATTCCCAACCCTTCCAGGCCGAGAGGAGCGCGCTGAGCGCGGGTTAGAGCCCGCTTAGCGTGACCTGGAGCAAAAAGAAAAAAAAAGATTATTTTTAAAATCCGTAACTTTCGACTCGTTTACCCGATTTAAGTGTTCTTGGTAACGATGGAGAGCTAGGAAAATATTCTACCTGTTGGAAGTGAGAAATATTAGTTTTGATGCCCGATTAAATAAATCGGAGGGAACCAGAATCGGTGTGAATTGTGATATGTTGTTTTATGTGTTTCTATTATATTATTGACTTGTTATTTCCTATTTCTCTTATTGTTTAATTTTGATTGAGAGTAAATATGCATGCTAAAAGATAAAGATGGAATAGGAAGAGTGAGGAAACCTCAATGCGGAACTATAGTATAATCTAGTTCTATGACTAGGGAATTATCGAAAACCCTAGATGGCAAGGCTCGGGCACCTGATGTAGGAAGGTACATCTGTGACGAGATTGGCCTAGGTGAGAGTGAACACTAGTATGGAACATGTGGGTAAACCATTGTGGTTTGGTGAAAGGCGAATGTGGCCTTGAGGCATTGTGACCTAGTGATTGTCGAATACAATCACGTTTGTGTGTGTGATCACGTAATCAGAATCGATTGTTTCGAGTTACAATTTCATGAGTCTCGAGCTCCTCTGAAACGTATGCATGACTACTTGGCAGGTTTGATTCCTGCGTGCAGTACGAATGGCGCTCAGGGAGCGTATGCTTGTGACAGTTAATGGCCCGTGTGAAGTGACGGTTCATAACGGTTAATGGCCCGTAGAACTCGTATCCATTCGTATTTCAAGTAGGTTACAAGGATCCATGACTCGGGCCGACTTCTAGATGTAGAAGCGGACGGGAAAAGGGGATGCCTTGGTATGGTTATCGATTAGTGATATTGTGAGTTGATGACCTCATGACATGTTTCCATATAGTGTGAAAATTGGAATTGTGAACTCGAAGTCCTTTCCCCTTCCCCTTGGACTTGAGTAGGATTGTTAGAACCTTGTAAAGCCGAGAGGACCTATAAGATAGGGAACTCACTGAGATTGATGTATCTGACCCGTGTTGTTGTTTACATCACAGGTACTACCGGTTCTGCGAAAGGTAAGGACAAAGTTGTTTGATTTTCCTTACGGATCGTAGCTTTTGTGTGGCAAGGCTTCCGTTGTGAAGATTTTGAGATCATTGTTTGATCTAGTTGTTAGTGTTGGAAAATCTTGTATATATAATGCCATAGTTTTTTTTGTATTAGGTATTTTGTGCATCTATATGTATAATGTGTTAACTAGGGACTTATGATATTTCAGTACCAAAACGTGAATTCATGTATGATATTAATGCTTTGATGTATTATATTATATATGGGTGTTACACAATACCTGAGGCCCAAAAATGGTTTTGGTTAAAAAGGAATTGGGTCTTACACTCTATTAGAGGCCCATGAGTGTTTTGAAAAAGATTGATGAGGGTGAAATAAATCAAAACCCTAATTTTGTTAAAAAAAGAATTAATTTTTATTAAAAATTAATAAAATCATTGAAAACATGTGAGAAATGAGTTGTGATTTTGGGTCAATATCTCAAAAATCATGTTTTTATCCACAAAATGATTGAAAACCATTCAAGTTTGGAAAATCAAGAAGAAGAAAATTTTTAAAATGTTAAAAATCAAATAAAAATTAATTCTTTGCAAAAATAAATCATATTTTTGGGAAATTTTTGTAAAATAAAATATTTAACATTTTTGTGAATTTTGAAAAAAAGAATTAACTCAAAATCATTAAAATTCAGAGAGAAATTAATTTTTGAATCAATTAAATAAAAATCACAAAATTCAAATATTTGAATACTTGAAAAAGGCGCCAAGAACAAACAAGAACACGCGCGTGTTCTGAGTTTTTGTATATTTGCGTTTTCCCCCTAATCTCACTGAATACTTGATGAAATCACACAATCCACATATTAATCTGCTCGTTTTCAACTCATGATCATGTCTATGGTCTTTAAGTTCATTTATTTTAAGTATGGAATGAGAAATCAAAGAGAAACCTCAAGAACCCTAATTTCTGCATGAAGGCTGAGAAATTTCATACACGATTCATACAAAGCAATCAATTGAAGGAAAACACTCCATACATGATTATGAACATACGTGAATTCAATTACCTTTAAGTCGATCAGATCCTGGACCACATGATGAAAGGCTTTACATTTTTCCACGTTATGCCCCGGCGCACCAGAGTGAAAATCGCAATGGGCATTTGCATCGTAATCGAATGGGAGCTTTCCACGAGGAGGATTTATCGTCTGAAGTTCAACCAATTGGAGCTGAAGTAGATACCTCAACAGCTGAGCATAAGACATAGGAATCGGATCATAGATTCTATCAGCCTTCTTCGACTTTGGTGGGTACTTCTTAACCTCGGGGTTATCTTGGGAGACGAGAGGTAACTGCTGGTGAGGAAATTTCGGAACCCCATGTTGTGCAGAAAATCCGTGAGGTAAATCACTCTTTGGGATAGATTCTACAGGCAATGGTGGAACGACAATTTCTGTTATAGCCTCAGGCGTGGGATTATCATCCTTTCTGAGCATATTTCTCACAACTTCCATGACCAGACTCATCTGAATCTTCATTTGATTGACCTCTTCCTTCAACATTTTCTGGTCTTGAAACAAGGCTTGCATGTCCCCCATAAACTGCCCTGTTTGGCTTCGCATTTCCCTCAGCTCCGCTTGAACTTGACCCATGGTCAACTTCCAGCTTCTTTGAAAATTTAAGTCCGAAATTTTGAAGAGAGCCAGATCAGGATGAGAATAACCAACTTCAAACACCTGTTATGCAAATGATAATGAAAATGCTATGCAAATGCCATGTTCAAATATTTCTGAGGAATCCTTCTGCTTTGATTCAAGTTTTCCACTTAAGAACAACAAGAAATAGATGTAAATGATCAGCAACGAGTCTCAAAGTTAAGATCCTTGGAAATACTAGAACATGTATGAAAACATGTTATAATGATACGGATGCAGAGACATGGGATCAAGGCTTCCACAAATTCTGGATAAGTGTTGTGCTACTGTCTGAATAGGTTCACAGGTCTGCTCTAAAGAGAATACCGGAACACCGGAATATCCGAATAATCAGAATACCAGAAGGCCAGCATATCAGCATAATCAGAATCCCAGAATACCAGGCTGATAAGTTTGCACTGATAAGAAAACCAAAATACCGGGTAGGTTGAAAGTCAAGGTTACCTGCAGACTTGCAATCAACCCGCCCCTCTCACATATGGGTACTAGAAAGGCGAGGATCCTCAATATCACGGACTCTCAGGTCGAGAAATGATGATACGTTCACTATTTCTGGTTTGGCATCATCATCAATCGAGGAGGCCTCAACTGATTCCCCTAAAAAAGGATACCCTATAGCAAGTTCCCAGCATTGGGTCCTCGGATCGAGAAGTGTAATGGGTTTGCCATTTCTGGTATGCCATTATCACATCTCGGGAGGAGTACTGCAACTGAGTCCTCGGGAATGGTCACCAGAGTCGACAGTTCCTCAAGAGAATATCCAGTGGCCTGTATCAACATACAGTAGCAGATAGCTCCTGATAGAACCTCGTATGGCTGTGGGTCTCGTGAACAAAAATATGTGGTCACCACCACGCAAGCGTCACGACTATCCACTCTAATACCTATGTGTATGCTTAAGCCTGGGTAGTGGGCTTATCTCTCAGAAATCCCAACCTGCCAAACAGAAAATCCAGTACAACACAACACAGTCCAGCATAATAATGGAATGCAATGCCATAAATGCGGCAAATACAATAAAACAGTAAAACAGTAATACAGTAATATACAACAAAATAAAGCGCCACAATAAACACCCAATGAAAACAAACAACCAAGCGCTAGGATTGACTCGCCAAGGGGATGGACCAGCAAGAGGTCAACATTACTCCCTAGCAGAGTCGCCAGCTGTTGCTCCCGGGATTTTCATCCAAGTACAAACGCGAAAGTGGCGCGAAAACAGAGTCGCCAGCAATGTGTATTTATCCCAAGAGAGGGAAAGGAAACACTGTGTAATCCTGAGGGAAAGGAAAGAGCATGGTCTCGCGACCAAGAGAAACGGGTAAGGGAGTCGGTTACGGGAGGGGAAGGTATTAGCACCCCCTCGCGTCCATCGTACTCGATGGGATCCACGCTTGTTTGTTTTCGATTAAAAGGTGTAGGGTATCTGAAACTCAACTGCTAACTGGAAACTGGAAACAAAAGGTGAGATGGAGAAACGGGGGAAAAAGAAAAAAAAGACACAAAGGACTCGCAAGGATTGTCGCAATCATATGCCTACGTATCTTCATTAACCAATGAAGAATCAGAGTCAACATATTTCAGACTATGGATTGGGGAAGAAGAGAAGGATTGTGCTTGGAGAGATCTCTCACGATCTCCTGCCTACGTATCCCGCTCGCACGCGAGAGTCAGAGTGACGTAGTTCCCCTCACTAGGGATGGACTTGTTTTGTTTATGTCTTTTAAGTGGAATACGTCTAGGCGTGCGTCCCAGCAGTTAGGTGTCGCAGCTCGTTGTACGGACTCTTAGGCATTTACCTGTTTGCGGTAGAACGGACGTGACGAATCCTTAAGAATGGAGTGAAGGAGATGAGAAGAGAATTGTTCGTTTATTTTTGTCTTTTAAGAAGAAGTGTTTTGATTATTTTTGTCTTTATAACACGTATTGCATTAAAGTCTATGACATAGGATCGAATGCTTCGCATGGTCGTCCTAACATGACGTATGCTAAACACTCTAGAAGGCAGAGGGAAACCCTCCTCTTCCTTTTCCCACATGCAAGGCTCATGTGCAATACATGTTAATCCTTTATTAAATATTCTTGCTTTTTGTTTTGAGATGAGAAAAAGACTCAAGGGAAGAAAGGATAAAGTCTAAGTGGGGGACTAATTACCCTAAAGTTATCATGCATGGAGATCCTAAGGTTGTGTGAGGTATAAGGACTACCTAAGCCTAAAGAAAAGAGATGGATAACACTATCTAATGCTCATCCTACCTCACCTTAATCAAAAATTAAGGATGAGCTGGGATCCCTAAGGGTTGTGAGAAAATTCTACACACACAAGCATTATATCATGCTATTCACAAAAGAGAAGGAGAAGTAAAAAAAGATGAGAGATGAAAGGAAGAGATGAGTATGGATTATCATCCACTTACTCAAGTGACTTACCTCTACTCATACACAAAATATTAGTACATAATCATCACAAGTAATGAGAAAGGGTGAAAGAAAGCAAACTAAAACAGGACTAGTTGACTTAATAAGACTAGGCAAGAAGAAAGTGCAATTCAACCAAAAGAGAAGTGTCTTAATGGCCAAGAAACATGCAAGGTCAGTATACACAAGCTAAGGTACAATTCTAATGTAAACAAGTCATATGAAACCAAATGAACTCAAACTATGTGTCAAACAAGTATGCAAAGGTATGCTGAACATTAACTACACATGGTATATGCAAATAGAAAGCAAACATGCATAAATGGATATGTAAGTATCAAAGTCAGAATATAATGGCATTTAAGAATGTATATGAATATCATTAAAGGAATATACAAGTTATGAAAGTATGCACTCGAAGAAGTAGAACAAGAAGAAGTGAGCTAACAACCATTGAAGTTCAACAAGAAGATGTAAACTTGTAATGCAAGTAAAGGGTGAACATGCAATGGAATCAAACATGTAAAATGATTACAAGTCAGTAGCTATTGATAAATGAAATGACTTTTAGAAGTTATAGATGCAAGCACCAAGTTCATATCATTACCATGTTGAAGTACTTTGAGAATTAAAACAAACAAGCTCACATAAGTCAAACAAGCTAACTTGTGTTCATGAAGTTCCAAACTTGCAATATGAAGTTAAAATTCATGTTATGAAGTCAAGAGTGATGGAAAGCAACAGTGTAGTCACTTTGAAGTGGCACATGAAGGTCATGCAAGGGTTGGCATACACAAGTCACCCAAGAAAGGCAAGTTAAGATGTATTAGTTCACACAACATTCTATGATCAAACAAGTATACACCAATCATGCAAGTATGAACCAAGATGGACCTATAATGCAACATGAAGGACCTCTAATATGTATATCTCATGATTTCAAAACATCTCACCACACATCACAAAGGAACTTGTTCAAAGCATGTCAAAACCCTAATGGAAGTCACTTAACAAGCACACAAACTTTAATGCATTTTAGGATGAATCAAAAGTAGTATTAAAGGCTCAAGGAAATTAGGATATTCAAGTCATATTAGGTGCATCCAGCATGTAAGCATGTTCCAAAAGAGTGGCTCAAAAATCATTATAAAACATACACAAACATGTTTCACAAAGTCATACAAAGCATGCACACAAATGGCTCAAAACAACACTCAAAAGTCATCAAGAAATGACTTATAAAATCCATAAAAAATGTCTAACATGCTTCAACATATCATGATCACAGGTACCAAATATCATTCCAAAAATCAATGCACAACTATGTCAAATAAAATCAATATGTAGCATGTGTCATGATGAAATGCATAAACAAAATAAAATGAAAGCAAATTCATGAAAATATGGTACCACATAATAAAACCAGAAAATAAAATGTCCAAAAATTATTTAAATGTTTTATTATGCTCTATGAAGTTTTGTAGAATTTTCTGATGCCTAAAAACAATTTTAAAAATTAAAAATGGAACACCTAGGCAAAAGAAATTAAAAATGAAATGAAATTATTCAGGGGGGTGCTACACTAGCAAAAACTCAGTTATAATTGCATTGGGCCCAGAAGCGAGGGGTGTGAAAAGCACAAAGCCAGCCCAGTCCAATAATGCGCTCAGAAGAGGTGTATGTCATAGGGAGTAGTCAACTTGTTGACTCAATCTTAACCATCAGATTAAGTCCACGCATGATGATCACAAGAGTAAGCACATCACACAATTCACAACGCAAGCACATGGCATGTAATAAGGATGTACACACATGGGATCATAAAATTCAAATAAAAATCAGAAAATTAAACACGTGCATGGGAGGTGGTGTCATTAATGTGCTGGCGCTCTCCTAGCCATCAGATCAAATCAATCAAACGGACATGATATAAACTGAGAAACACTAGGGTTCAGGCAAGGTTAGATCCTCATGTGGCCGGAGCAACCTCCGGTCACTTCTCCACCGTGCCAAAATGTTCAGGTCACTAGAAGTATACAAATCGTACACCAATCTCTTCCTCTTTTCAAGTAGATTCCAAATATGCCATTAGTTTTCACATAAGATGCATGTACAAGCTAAATTGAAGCACACAAGTTCAAGATCCAAAACTGAAACACTCACAAATATCTCTAAAATCTAACCAAAAACAATGCCTCAGGTAGGGGGACTTCAGATGCAGCTACATGATGCCCTAATTCATATTATATAGACTACTATGATGCAGTGAAGTTCAGAAACTTAAACCTGGTCAAAGGTGCAATTCCAAGCTTCAAGAAACCAGAGGTGTGATTCTTCTTGCTTACTTGATCTCATTGCTTGGCCAAATAAAGGCACTACGAACTTGAAATCTCTTGAATCTTAGTTGATGAAGATGAAGCAAATATGAGTATGATGCCAAAACCAGATCCAACTCTACTACAAATATACTTGATGATGAAGAATAGAGGAAAAGCTTGCACAATGAAATGGATGAGGATTCGAGAGAAAGAAACTTTAGAGAGAGAGAGACTTTCAGAGCAATGTGTAGAAAATGAAGTGTCCTCCTCCAATTCTGTAAAAACTTGCTTTATAAATCTATGGTCAAATTCTAACTGTCGTAGTTAACAGTTAGAACTAAGGTTAGGTGAGTGAGTTAACTGAGTTGGTGAGTTAACAGAATGAGTCAAGTTTGTTGTGACACGAGTTGGGAGGTTTTGCTAAGGTGAGGGAAAGTTCATGGAGCTTTATGGTGGTGGTGAAGTGAATGTAGGGTGGTGATGTGACTTCTGAACTTGCAGTAGCTTCTCATGCAAGTTTACTCTCTTTCTTGTTTGAACTAAAGAGGAAATGATGTAGCATGTCATGTATGGTGTGTAAGGATGGTTTGTCTTTAAAGGGTAATGGTTGATGTCATGTATGTGAAGCATGCGTGGGATGAACAAACACAATGCATATGATTCTTGCTTGCCATGGAAGAAAAATCAACTAGTATGATGGTGAGTTTGTGCATGGATATCTCTATGATCAAGCAATCAAATGGCATGATCAAGGATGATTTGGGAAGAGGAGATGTAATACAACAACATTGTAGTGGAAACCAATTGCAAATGAAGCCTCTAACATGTTTAAATATGGCCATGAAAATCACTAGTCATGACTGCCTTGCCATGCCACCCTGACCTACTCCTGCCCACCCCATGCGTGTGAAATGAATCAGTGTGAGTTCATCACTTTGGGCCACCATAACTCTCAAATGGTTGATCAGCTGAAAAAACTTCCAACACCAATATTGTAGAGGAGATTGAGAGGAACAAGTTTGATGTTGAACACTTTTCCATTTGAAGCTTGCATCATTGAGAAATTTGGATTGGAAGTTGGAAAAAACATGCACACAAGATGTTTGATGGAATGACTGCGTGCTGGCTCGCCCATGCCTTGCCTTGCTGACCAAAAATGCCCTACAAACCTCCAACTTTAATCAATCATAACTCCTTCAATTTTAATCCAATGGGGATGTTCTTGGTATGGATTTGAAGCTTGAAACATGAAATTTTGATAGGCCTCCCTAGCCCTTCCATTTGGTGCTTGGAACATGGAGAAATAATGCCCTCAAGTTGACCTCTCACCTTGCCAAAACTTGCCATAAATAGAAACCCTAATTTCTATTTTTGGCAACTTTGCACCTTTCTTGATTTTTGATGAATTTCTTATTATTTCTTGGTCAAATCTTCACCAATGATCATGTTTGACATGAGGAACATGGTTTTGACCTCAAAAAGTCAAGAGTTGGCTTTTTCCTCTACACAGTTGACTTTTCCCCAAATCTCCTGATTCTCATTCTATTGATCAATTAAAGCCCTTCCAAATCAAATTGATGGACAATTCTTCATCCTTAGACCTTTGAGGACATGTAGAATACCATAGAATCAAGTCTTGCCCAAAAAATCAGAAATAAACTTATTTTATGACAAACCCTAGTTTTGACCCCCCTAGTCTAGGAGAAATCAACACATCCTCCAAATTCAAATTCCTCTGAGTATGATGTGTATCTTTTCCAACAAAGATGAGATATGCCATTTGGAGATGATAAAAGCTCAAAGATCTTACCCATTGGGGTATTATACTTCAGAATTCCAAAACCCTAGTTTGCATTGGTTAGGAGAGTATGACTTCCTTCAATCTTTTGTTAAATTCCCATCTTGTGATACCTTGAGGGCTCAAATGAGATGAATTGAGATATGAAAAGCCCTTGTGACTTGTTTGGAAAATATTTTCTCTTGTATTTTGCCTTTGAGCTGTTTATGCCTTAAAACACCTGATCTCATGCCTTGCAACCACTGATGTGTATGATTTGATATGACCTACTATGAAATGCAAATGAGTGAAACATAAGCCAATTATTGAGAAAAATAGGAGGGCAAATTTTGGGGTATTACAATTAGGACCCGAAATTATTCACGAAACTACGGAAAAGATTAGGATGATCCGTGGTAAAGTTAAACAAGCACAAGATCGTCAGAAGAATTACGCGGATAACCGTAGAAGACCTTTGGAGTTTGATGAGGGGGATCATGTGTTTTTGAAGGTTACTCCGAGATTGAGGTTGAAAGGACCGTTTAAGTCGCGGAAGTTAAGTCCGAGATACGTGGGACCGCATCAAATTTTAGAAAGAATTGGTGAAGTGGCATACAGATTAGCCCTACCGCATTCTTTGTCAGAAATGCACGATATTTTTCATGTATCTCAGCTTCGGAAGTTTGTTCCAGATCCTCTTCAGCCAATTCTACCTGATACGATTGAGATAGAAGCATATTTAACGTTTGAGCCTCAACCGAGTCGTATCACAGGAAGGGAAACTAAGGTGTTAAGGAATAAAGAGATTCCTCTTGTTAAGGTTCAGTGGGATGAGACGCATCCGGGTGACGCAACGTGGGAATTGGAATCCGAGATGCGAGAAGTTTATCCTCATCTTTTCAGGTAATTGTTTTAAATTCGTGGGCGAATTTCTATTTAAGGGGGGAGGATGTTATACCCCGTGAATTATTCCACTCGGGATAATATTATTATGGTCAATTGGATTCCGGTTTGCTCTAAGAAATTTTTGGATAAAATAATTAGAGTAAACTGACGAACTCAGAATTGATCAGATAATATTATTTAACTCTGAGGTTTTATTAATTGGTGCAATTTAGATAATTTGGACATTTAGTAGTATTACTAAATTAATGATAGTTTCTATATCATTTCTTTTCCTCTCATTTTCCAAACATAGTAACATTTGAGAGAGAGAAAATAGAGAGAAGGAAGAGCAAAGGAAAGAAAGAGAAGAGAAAACTTGGAATTGAAGAGAAAAGCTTGGATCATCATCTCCTCTTCATTAATCATCTTCCAATCTTCATCATCATTATCTATTCAAGGTGGGTTCTAGTTAGATGCTTAGCTGTAGGATTTCTTGAGTTCTAGATTTAGGTTTGGTTTTGGGAGAAAATGAATAATCTTGCTAAAATCATGAATTTAACTGCTGGAAATCGATATAAATTATGTAGTATGATCAATGTATGTGTAGAAACATCTATAGAGAATTGTTATGATGTTGGTATTGATTGGAATGAGTTTGGAATGAAATGGGTTAGGTTTTGTGAGAAAATTATGTTTTTATGAAATTGTTTGATCAACCATGATGGGATCATGATAATACACCTTTATTGGCTGTTTGGATGTGTTTGTGAGGGTGGTTATGCAGGTTGGAATCGGCTGTCAAAAGAAAAAAATTTCTGCATAACGCAGAGCGTGCTGAGCGCGGTCATGCCCTCTTAGCGCGGTATGGAAAATTTCCAACCCTTCCAGGGCGAGAGGAGCGCGCTGAGCGCGGGTTGGACCCCTCTTAGCGCGACCTGGAGCAAAAAGAAAAAAAAATATTAGTTTTAAAATCCGTAACTTTCGACTCGTTTACCCGATTTAAGTGTTCTTGGTACCGATGGAGAGCTAGGAAAATATTCTACCTGTTGGAAGTGAGAAATATTAGTTTTGATGCCCGATTAAATAAATCGGAGGGAACCGAAATCGGTGTGAATTGTGATATGTTGTTTTATGTGTTTATATTATATTATTGACTTGTTATTTCCTATTTCTCTTATTGTTTAATTTTGATTGAGAGTAAATATGCATGCTAAAAGATAAAGATGGAATAGGAAGAGTGAGGAAACCTCAATGCGGAACTATAGTATAATCTAGTTTTATGACTAGGGAATTATCGAAAACCCTAGACGGCAAGGCTCGGGAACCTGATGTAGGAAGGTATATCCGTGACGAGATTGGCCTAGGTGAGAGTGAACACTAGTATGGAACATGTGGGTAAACCTTTGTGGTTTGGTGAAAGGAGAATGTGGCCTTGAGGCATTGTGACCTAGTGATTGTCGAATACAATCACGTTTGTGTGTGTGATCACGTAATCGTAACCGGTTGTTTCGAGTTACAGTTTCATGAGTCTCGAGCTCCTCTAAAACGTGTGCATGACTACTTGGCAGGTTTGATTCCCGCGTGCAGTACGAATGGCGCTCAGGGAGCGTATGCTTGTGACGGTTAATGGTCCGTGTGAAGTGACGGTTCATAACGGTTAATGGCCCGTAGAACCCGTATCCATTCGTATTTCAAGTAGGTTACAAGGATCCATGACTCGGGCCGACTTCTAGACGTAGAAGCGGACGGGAAAAGGGGATGCCTTGGTATGGTTATCGATTAGTCATATTGTGAGTTGATGAACTCAAGACATGTTTCCATATAGTGTGAGAATTGGAATTGTAAACTCGAAGTCCTTTCCCCTTCCCCTTGGACTTGAGTAGGATTGTTAGAACCTTGTAAAGCCGAGAGGACCTATAAGATAGGGAACTCACTGAGATTGATGTATCTGACCCGTGTTGTTGTTTACATCACAAGTACTACCGGTTCGGTGAAGGGTAAGGACAAAGTTGTTTGATTTTCCTTACGGATCGTAGCTTTTGTGTGGCAAGGCTTCCGTTGTGAAGATTTTGAGATCATTGTTTGATCTACTTCTTAGTGTTGGAACATCTTGTATATATAATGCCATAGTTTTTTTGTATTAGGTATTTTGGGGATCTATATGTATAATGTGTTAACTAGGGACTTATGATATTTTAGTACCAAAACGTGAATTCATGTATGATATTAATGCTTTGATGTATTATATTATATATGGGTGTTACACAATACCTGAGGCCCAAAAATGGTTTTGGTTAAAAAGGAATTGGGTCTTACACTCTATTAGAGGCCTATGAGTGTTTTGAAAAAGATTGATGAGGCTGAAATCAATCAAAACCCTAATTTTATTAAAAATAGAATTAATTTTGATTAAAAATTAATAAAATCATTGAAAACATGTGAGAAATGAGTTGTGATTTTGGGTCAATATCTCAAAAATCATGTTTTTATCCACAAAATGATTGAAAACCATTCAAGTTTGGAAAATCAAGAGGAAGAAAATTTTTAAAATGATAAAAATCAAATAAAAATTAATTCTTTTTAAAAATAAATAATGTTTTTGGGAAATTTTTGTAAAATAAAATATTTAACATTTTTGTGAATTTTGAAAAAAAGAATTAACTCAAAATCATTAAAATTCAGAGAGAAATTAATTTTTGAATCAATTAAATAAAAATCACAAAATTCAAATATTTGAATACTTGAAAAAGGCGCCAAGAACAAACAAGAACACGCGCGTGTTCTGAGTTTTTGCAGATTTGCGTTTTCCCCCTAATCTCACTGAATACTTGATGAAATCACACAATCCACATATTAATCTGCTCGTTTTCAACTCACGATCATGTCTATGGTCTTTAGTTTCATTTATTTTAAGTATGGAGTGAGAAATCAAAGAGAAACCTCAAGAACCCTAATTTCTGCATGAAGGCTGAGAAATTTCATACACGATTCATACAAAGCAATCAATTGAGGGAAAACACTCCATACATTATTATGAACATATGGCAAAATTATCGTGCGAGGAAGTATGCATGAATCATGAGATAACTAAGTTTAGGCATACTTGAATGTCGTGGCAGCAAGAGCAATTTGATTTTTGAGTTGGAGGTGTTACAGATGAGTTATGATAATCTGAACAGCTTCCTTAGGTGCTATGGAGTGTGTCTGAATGCTTGGAGTAGATTGAATTGAGCTGGAATTTGATTTGGCACCTCAACTGCAAATCTGTCAAACGCTTGTGCAGATGGCTGGTGATTTTGAGAAATTTGTGTTCCAGATGTTATGTAAGAGTTTGGATCACTTCTATATGCTATATGTGAGGTGTGTGGGTTATTGGTTTGGTTGGAATTGCTCTCAAACTCAAAACACGATAGTGACTTGAGTTAGAAGGCAAAAATTGGAGTGAAATGGAGATTTTGAGGAAAACATCAGTTTGGGTGCATTGGTGTACTCAAACTGATCACAATTGAGGCCTATTTATAGTGTGTCAAGTTTGTTTTGGCATCAATAGTGAATGGAGGTTGCAGCAGGCCTTTGGCCAATGTTATGCAAAAGGAATCTCAAGTCTCCTCTAGCCATTGACTTGAGATTAGAGCACAGGCTTTGTAGCTTTGGTTCAGAGATAAAACTTGACTGAATTCAATTGGAATAGGCTCACTTCATGCCACCTTGGTGTATGCATTGAATGCTCGGAAACAAAATTGGATATTTGGCATATTTGTAGCCTTTTAGGTTTGGCATGCTACTTGTAGATTCTTGGACTTTGGAGGCTTGGAGATCGGATTATCCCCCTTGGATTTGATCCTCAGATGTGTCCAAAATGATGACAAGGCTTGGAGTTGTCCAAATTTTCCAAATCGAGTAAATGCAACAAATCTGCCTTGCTTGGGACAATTGGAAATGGTGATTTTGAGGGATTCATATCTCCCTGCTCAGGTTGAGTTATGGGAGGCTCTTGTGCTTTTTAGAAAGCCCTCATATGATACAAAACATGTGTGATCATAGTTTGTTTTGAAACTATTTTGATCCAACTGAAAAAACCTCATGAACATTGATGTTCAAGGCTGATAACTTAGGCAGATTTTCACTAAGTGTTGGAAAAAGTGTCATTTTCATGTTTTTGTGATTTTGATCACTCCATAACTTAAAATCCATGAATAATTGGAATGATATGTAGTTGACACTTTTAAAGTGTGTAATGAGAGCTACAAATCCATCTTTGGACCATCCAAAATGGCTGTTTGGATCTCAAGTTATGATCCTTGGAAGTTGGTACCCTAGCCACTTTGTTTCATAACATAGAAAAATTCTAAGTTTTTTATGGTTACCCCTTTTACAAGTTAACTCATTTTCTTTGGTTTTTCTTGATGAATGATGATTCAAATCACATATTAACATTGTTTTAGGGTTAAGGAACCTTGGTTGACCAAAAAATCAAAAAGTCAAACTTTGACTTTTTGTACAGTTGACTTTTTCAGCAGATGAAATCCAAACTGTGCGATTCTTTGTGAAATCAAATCCTTGACCTAAATCAAACCTAATGGATGGGTTTCATAGGTGATATAGGGTGTATTGAATCATGTCCCATGGTTTGGGAGCATGTCTTGGTCAAAAGTCAAAGGTACAATTTACTTGTTCTTCAAAACCCTAATTGTGGTCCAGGTGAAATTGAAACTTGTGGATTAAGCTTCTTGGAACAATCCATTGTTGCAAATGGATCAATATGGTGTATTTAAGGTCCTCAAATCATGTCTTGAGGTCTTGGCTCATGCTTTGTCCCAGAAGTCAACTTAGGGGTGAATTAGGTCAAGAAACCCTAATTCCTGATTTTTGGTATATGCATCCCCTGAGGTTAAATCAACTTGACGATTGGGTTCATGAGGTCCCTTGGAGTATCTTGGGTTGTGCTTTGAAGCATTGGCTCATGCGCAGATGAAAATTTTCATCTGGAGGCCTCAGCCGACCAAAACCCTAATTTGGTGACACTAGCGATCTCGAGGCTTGATCCACTTGGAATGTTGCAACCTTGTGCTTAATCTTTGATGTGGGAGTCCTCTTGATTCTTTATGGGTGTTTGAGATGTTAGACAACTTGAATATCATGTCATTCCTTGATTGATCCTTTGTCTAAGTGCTCAGAGAGGGCTTGAAACCCTAATTCTTGTTTGTAGTGAATGTTCACCCATCTTTGGGGAGACTGATGAGGCATGTAAATACATCCATATTGTGATGATGATTTCCACAATGATGGGAAATCTTAGTGGTCAAAATTTGGGGTATGACAGATGCCCCTATTTAATTTTCTTGGACCCGAAGGTGTGAATGGCTAAGGTATTCGGGCATTCGAGGTGCAAGAGGATTAAATATCAGAATACCCGAAATTTTGATGGTGGTTATGAATGGCAGTTTGCTCATCCATCTTCTTTTGCTAAGCAATGATACTTAGAAAAGGTAAAAATTCCCCTCGATCCTAGTTTCCTACCAAGGAACTGGTCTCAGTTTCTGAAATAAACTTACCCTCGATCCTGGTTTCCTACCAAGGAACTGGTCTTAGTTTCTGATGTAAACTTCCCCTCGATCCTGGTTTCCTACTAAGGAACTGGTCTTAGTTTCTTTTGTAAACCTCCCCTCGATCCTGGTTTCCTACCAAGGAACTGGTCTTAGTTTCTTTTGTAAACCTCCCCTCGATCTTGGTTTCCTACCAAGGAACTGGTCTCAGTTTCTTTTGTCAATAAACTTTCTTGACAAGGGACGCTATGTGTAGCGGTTTTCATCAAACTTCTCGCCGAGTTTACTACAGGGGATACGCCATTTGATAGAAAGAGTTTTGATGTCAGACTTGCTGGGGAACCCATTCGTCTGAGCTGTAGAGTTATTCAAACTTCTCTGTTGGAGACGCCATTTGTTGACTCTACTGGGGAAAACGAGTCTCTTGAGAGACTGCTTTCTGTTTGGGGATATTGCATCATACTTTTCTTTGAGATCTCCTCGGAGAAATGCCATGTGATGTAATCCAATCTGGAGGAACTGATGACCTCATTTGATAGCAAATTTTCAGAGAGAAACTGTTGTATTGCTGAGTGTCTTCGGTTGCGAGGCTTTCTCTGGGGATTTTCCTTAATCCGGGAAAGCGAAAATATCATCCTCAATGGCGAAGAGTGACATCTACCGAAGGCCTTTTTGCTTTTCAGAGGTTCAATTTATCAAAGTGTTTGAAGACTATCTCCATCCTAGAAATAAACTGGGGAAAAAGGTGGTTCGGGCCAAACATTTCCTGACAAGGAAAGAACCGACAACTCGTTTGAGAGGACCTTTATCACTTGGGGATAAGACTGACCAGAGTGACAATGATGCAGTATGAATGTGAATGTGAATCAATTACGCATGATGTATGTATGTATATGCTGACAAAACTGACGCGACATACAGATGAATAGATGAACACGACTGGATACTCGGCCACTGCGGGGGACGAAGAAATACCGTTTAGTTCAAAATAGCAATTCTGCCTTTCTTAGGAGAGATAGTTCCTGTGGGGAACAACGTTGGTCGGGCTTAGGAGGTAAGAACTCTGCCGGGGGTGTCGGACGGAATATTTGCATCTGACACAGCTGATCCTTCATTCAGGCGTACTGGCTTAGAAGGAGTATTTTTATTCGGAACTTTGAAGCTTAACCGCCTATGGAGAAGCGATCGATGTTCTTTCGATGTTCAACAGTCAAATGAAATTTCCATCTTTATTTTAAAAGCAGAAAAATTTGACAAGTAAATTCATTTTTGTTTTACTTCATGAATCATTAATCATGTTAAAAATGTTGTTCTGTAAAGCTAAAACAAATAAGAATTGCTAACAAAAGCACTAGGGCTCAAATTTTATTGATAGGATGGAAATCAGCCAAACGCGTGATTCCATAGAGTATTTACAAAGTTAGAAAATGGTAATTTAAGGGAAAAGGGCTACATTGAAACATGACGACCGCTATCCTTCTACCAACTTTGAATTTTGGACATCCTGAGCTTCTGTCGAAGATGACCTTGACTGGAGTTTTCCTGATGGATGGCATTACTACTGCTGGGGGATTTGCCCCTTTGTTGAACGTAGTTACTTGCCATTAATCTCTAACTTTTGCCTGGATTGTACTTTGAGATTTCCAATCCACCGGGATGATTTTTGATTATGTCTCTAATTTTTTCCTGGACCTCCCTTTCAGGTTTTCAATCCATCGAGACATTTTTTTTTTATTTAGGCGAAGTATTTCTTGACTACGTCAACATTCGTGGGGAAGACAAATTCTTCTCCATCCATGGTTGCGAGTCTCAAGGCGCCGCGTGAGAAGGCTTTCTTGACCACATAAGGGCCATCGTAATTCAGAGTCCACATGCCCCGAGAATCAGTGAGGAATGATTGTATCTTCTTGAGCACGAGGTCTCCTTTTCTAAAGACACGGGGTCAGACCTTTTTGTCGAACGCTTTCTTCATTCTTTGCTGATACAACTGACTGTGACACAGAGCCGTTATTCATTTTTCTTCGATCATATTCAGTTCATCTGTCGACTTTGACACCATTCAGCTTCTGTTATCTTAGCTTCCATCAATACCCAGATCGATGGGATCTCTACTTCTATGGGAACCACTGCCTCCATGCCATGTACTAGAGAGAAAGGGGTTGCCCCTGTTGAAGTGCAGACATATGTGCTATAACCGTGAAGAGCAAAGGGTAACATCTCGTGCCAATATTTTTAGGCTACAACCATCTTTTGAACAATCTTCTTGATGTTCTTGTTAGCCACTTCTACCACTCTGTTCATCTTAGGTCGGTAGGGAGATGAGTTATGGTGTTCGATTTTGAACTCAGCGCACAACTCTTTCATCATTCTATTGTTCAAGTTGGATCCATTGTCAGTAATGGTCTGGCTCGGAACACCATAACGGCAGATGAGATTATTTTTGATAAATCAGGCCACGACTTGTCGGGTTACATTAGCGTATGATGCTGCTTCGACCCATTTGGTGAAGTAATCAATGGCTACCAAGATGAACCGATGTCCGTTTGAAGCTTTGGGTTCAATCATGTCAATTCCCCATATGGAAAAAGGCCATGGGGAAAAGAGTACTTTGAGATGCGTTGGCGGTACATGGATTTTGTCTGAGTATATCTGACACTTGTGATATCTCCTCATGTACTTGTAGCAATCAGATTCCATTGTCAACCAATAGTACCCTGCTCTTAGAATTTTTCTCGCCATTGTGTGTCCATTGGCATGAGTGCCAAAGGATCCTTCGTGAATCTCTTTTATCAACATGTTTGCTTCTGGTCTGTCTATGTATCTGAGCAAGACCATGTCCAAATTTCTCTTATAGAGTGTATCACCACTTAGGAAGAAGTTTCCTGCCAATCTTCTGATGGTTTTCCTGTCTTTTCTTAATGCCCCAAGTGGGTATTCCTGTTTCTGAAGGAAGCATTTGATATCGTGATACCAAGGTTTGTCATCTATGACTGCTTCAATCGCGAAGATGTAAGCGGGCCTCTCAAGGTTCATTATGTCGATCTTAGGTATGTCGTTCCATTGACCTACACTAATCATGGAAGAGAGAGTGGCTAATGCATCAGCCATATGATTCTCTTCACGAGGGTATTATGAAACTCGATTCTGTTGAAGAATGGTAACAACCTTCGCACGTAATCTTTGTAAGGAATCAGTCCTGATTGATATGTGTTCCAATCTCCTTTGATCTGATTGATAACCAGGGCTGAGTTGCCAAACACATCCAAGTTCTTAATCCTTAAGTCGATCGCTTCTTCGAGACCCATGATGCAAGCTTCGTATTCGGCCTCGTTGTTTGTACATTTGAATATCAGTCGGGAGGTGAAAGGAATATGGGTACCCTGAGGTGTTATAATGATTGTCCCAATTTCGTTTCCATAATGGTTGACAGCTCCGTCAAAGATTAGTCCCCATCGGGAACCTGGTTCTAGCCCTTCACTGGGTAGTGGTTCATCGCAATCTTTCATTTTCTAATACATGACATCTTCGTCTAGGAAGTCAAATCCGACTGATTCATGATCGTCAATCAGTTGATGAGCCAAATGATCGGCTAAAATACTTCCTTTGACAGCTTTTTGAGCATGGTACTCTATGTCGTACTCTGATAACAACATCTACCAACGGGCGATCCTTCCCGTGAGAGCAGGTTATTCAAAGACATACTTGATTGGATCCATTTCGGAGATTAACCAAGTGGTGTGACGAATCATATACTGGCGAAGACGTTTGGCTGCCCAAGCCAGAGCACAGCAAGTTTTCTCAAGCATAGTGTACCGAGTCTCACAGTCGGTGAATTTCTTGCTCAAATAGTAGATGGCAGACTCTTTCCTTTTTGTTTCATCCTGTTGACCCAGTACACAGCCCATTGAGTCTTCCAAGACTGTTAAATAGATGATCAGTGGTCTTCCCTCTACTGGAGGTGATAGAATCGGTGGGTTCAACAGATACTCTTTGATACTGTCGAAGGCCGTTTGGCAGTCGACTGTCCATACGCAGTCCTGATTCTTTTTGAGTAATTTGAAAATCGGCGCACATGTCGCGGTCATGAGGAATATAAATCTGGAAATGTAGTTCAAATGTCCCAGGAGTCCCCTGACTTATTTTTTAGTCTTTAGAGAAGGCATTTCTTGAATGGCCTTGACCTTGTCAAGATCAACCTCAATTCCCTTCTGGCTGACGATGAACCCTAGCAGTTTCCCTGAGCGAACACCAAACGTGCATTTGCTGGGATTAAAGCGGAGTTTGTACTTTCTCAACCGCTCGAACAACTTTAGTAGGGGGGTCACATGCTCCTCTTCTGTCTTAGATTTGGCAATCATACATCGACATATACCTCTATCTCTTTGTGTATCATGTCAGGAAATAGAGTTGTCATGGCCATTTGATAGGTTTCCCCGACGTTCTTCAAACCGAATGGCATTACCTTGTAACAAAAAGTACCTCATGGGGTGATGAACGAAGTTTTCTCCATGTCTTTCAGCGCCATTTTATCTGATTATAGCCCGAGAATCCATCCATGAAGGAGAAAATTTTGAAATTTGCTGTACTGTCTACCAGCATGTCAATGTGTCGTAAGGGAAAGTCATCCTTTGGACTGGCCTTGTTTAGATCCCTATAGTCTACACAAATTCTGACCTTTCCGTCCTTTTTCAGAACTGGCACGATGTTGGCTAACTATTGAGGATATTCTGATGTGGCGAGGAAACCCGCGTCAATCTGTTTCTGTACTTCCTCCTTGATTTTGATGACCATGTCTGGATGAGTCTGTCTCAACCTTTGTTTTACTGGCGGGCATTCCGATCTTAACGGTAGATAATGTTCGACGATGCTGGTATCCAACCCTGGCATATCCTGATAGGACCAAGCGAATACATCAGGAAATTCTTTGAGAAGCTTTATCAAACCTTCTTTGACAGTCGTACTGAGCAGTGCCCCAATCTTGACTTCCTTTCTCTCTTCTTCTGAACCCAAGTTGACCGTTTCCAACGGCTCTTTGTGAGGTTCAATGGACTTTTCCTCTTGTCTAAGTAATTGGGAGATCTCTTCTAGAATTTCTTCGTCATTTTCTTCTTCAGCCTCAAATACCGGGAATTCAAAGTTAGGAGAAGGCATTGGATCGTATGTTTCAATGGGGTTTAAAACAAGCAATCTGCATGACGCTGTGATTGATTTTTAGAAGAAATAGAGAGAATGCAAGAGTGTGTGCAGTGTATTTTCTGATAACTGCTTGTTTTTATTATTTGAGTTGTTTTTTAGGATTTCCATTTTCTGAAAAAGCAAAAATAGAAAACAACAATAAATGCGGAAATTACAGAACGATGTTATTTTATTTATGATTTTGTCGATTCTTGAAACTACAGCCCTATAAAACAAAACTCTGTCGTTTTGGGCAAAGTGAAGAGGTACATTTATAGAAAGTGGGCCCTATCAAAACATCTGTTTCACATGGGCAGGGTGAAAGGTTAAAGATGGTAATTACTTAGACTTATGAACAACTTTCGGAACGTTGACAGCAACCCATTAGCGGCGAACTCCTCGGTGAATCACAAAGTCTGGTATCTATTTTCTTGATTTGTCTTCAGAAATAACGCTGATTTCTGGTGGAGCAGGATTATTGGAATCTGTTTCCCAAGCAGAGTTGTCGTAGGCGACCTCTTCCGTTGTATCTTGCATAGTGTTTGTACTCTCAGGAAAATCTCCCCATCCAGTTGGTTGGATGTCTTCGAGCCTGATACGAGAGCTTTCGGGAGTGGTGTACTTGACCAAGTAGTCGAATTTGCCACTCGATTATCCTAAGGTATCCCACACTTCTTTGGAACTGGAGGAGTCATCTCTTTCGATGACGTTGACCTCAGGAAAAGCATAGTTAATGAACTCTAGCCCTGCAATCTTTGCAAGTTCATCGTCGTGTTGGATATTTTCTGAATGCCCTGAGTAATGATCCCATTATTCGGTGGGGACGCAGGTATTCTTTTCAATGATGCTCAGCTGATATGCATCTTTGGGCTGACTTTCTTGTCCCAAGTCTCCTGGGTACGGCTGCCAGATATGCATGCCATCCATTGGGCCATAATAGTCATGGTCAAAGTTGTCTTTCATCAGAGTGTCCTCCTCTAATCAGTTTGGAGGAGCACGACATCCTTCTGGATCATAATCTCCGTATATCATTTTAACGTCTGATCTTGGTATAAATCTCGGACTCTGTGCGGGATAGAAAAATGGCGTAGGAACCTCTTCTTGAGACATATAACCGTCCTTGTTAAGATAATACTTACATTCTTCATCTGTATCGGAGGGATCACCCTCGTTGATGGTATATACCTCTTAAGATACTGGGTGAAGGAAACCTCCACTGTGGAAGAAGTTCGGAATGGGATGAAGGCTTTCATCGTTAGTAGCTGTCTGGGTACCGGTTGAGGAAAAACCAAGACCTTTCTTTGCTTTGTTATCAGTAGGAATGACAAGTTGTCCCCATCCCTTTGTATTGTTACTTTTGATTTCTTCGAGAGCATCTTTGTACGAGGAAATTGATGTTCCCTTTTCTGGTTGAATGTCATTGCTCACCGAAAGTGCTTGGAACTGAGTTCCCACAACCTCCTCTGGTTCCACACAAGTGTGTAACACCCCAAAATTTGCCCTTTTGTCTTGAAGCTAACTGGCTTATGTTTCTTTGAATTTCTTGCATTAGCATTTGTGCATAGCATTGGTTCTTAGCATGGGATCAAGGTACTTGGTTCATCTCAAAGGAGTCTTAAGCCTCAAGGTGTTTTGTGGAGGTCATCATATCTTCAAAAGATCAAGAATGGCAAAGGATTTCAAGTGAATCTTTCCCTCCTAACCAGAGGGACCAAATTAGGGTTCTTGGGTTCAAAAAGCTTCTTGAGAAAACTTTGTGGATTCAAGCATGCTCTCATGGGTTCCATATGCTCATAAACACTCATAGAGGAAGGCTTGGCTAGTGGTTCATTGTGGAAGATGTTCAGTGGATCAGTTGCTTGTGAACCAAGAAAAGTCAACTGTAAGGGGGAAAGTCAACCATGGAATTTTGAGGTCCTCTTCATGATTTTTAAGGTCTTATACCCTCATATGGTCCTCAAAGGCTAGGATTCATACCATTCATCAAGAGTCAAAAGTTTGTGCAAAAGTTACTAAATATGGAAATGACCTATAATTTGAAACTTTCCATTTTTGGCAGTTTTTCCACCACATTCAACTTGACTTTTCATCATCAAAGAAGTTTCAAAAGATCTTGGGGTAAACGTGAAAGTTGAAGATCATTCTCTCCCTTTTCCAAAAAGTACTAGATCATCTTCATACCATTTGTGAAACTCAAGTTATGATCAAAAGAAGGCAAAGTGTTTTTGGGGTTTTCTCATGTATACCTGTGGTTTTGTTTGACTGAATGTGGAACGTTTGATTGATCTGATGGCGTATGTGAGTCAATTATTGTTGACTAAGGTTCATGAGTATGTTGACCTGCGCTTTGGACTGGACCAGGCCTTGATTTGCTTTCAACACCCCTCCTTTTGGGCCCATTGTGGATTTTGAACGTGGAACTTACTTTGTCTACACCCCTTGGCCCATGCTATGTCATTTTATTTTTTATTTTGCCTATCATTTTCATTCTTAATTTTTAAAATTAGTTTAATGAATTTAAAAATTCTCAAAAAATTCATGAATCACCTTTATTGTTTTATAAAACTTTTACAAATTTTATTTTCCATTTTTCTATTATTTTTTGCATTGGAATTAATTGTTGTTTGAATTTCTTTTTGAAATGTTTCATTTGTGAACACTTTGCATTGCTGATTTTATTTCTCATCATTGGTACATAGTTTGATCCTCATTCTTTTTGTATATTTCAGAGGACACTTTGAAGCATTTAAAAACATTTTTTTTCATATTTTTAAGATCATCTTTGCGTCCTATTTGAGCCATTTCTTTGTGCATGATCATGTGAAACCCTAATTACTTTGCCAAGCTTGTTTGATTGAGTTTCTTTGTGATTATTTGCATGATCTTTTGGTATGATATTTTCCTCTGGTTGGGGTCTCTTGAGACCTAATTTGATGATTTTTGAATCATGTTTGGTATTTGTTTGATGACTTTTGTTTGAGGTCCCTTTTTGTGAACTTCTTTGATCATGTTTTGTTTACTTGCTTGAAAAGGCACTTGTGCCATTATATGAGATCACTTCTTTGACTTCTTGAGCCATGTTCAGATCATTATAGGTCTTTTGAATGAAGTTATAGCTCATTGGTTTGAAGTTGAGGCTTTCTTTGTGTACATGTTCAATACTTGTTTCACATGTCTCCTTTTGACCTAATTCCTCATCCTTTTTCATCTAAGTTCCAACTTAACTTGTAATTGGTTTGTTTATGCCATACCATACCATCCATTTGCATTTCATATGATGAATGCCTCTGACTTTAAAGCATTGCATTGATCCCATATGCCATTCATGTCTTACTTTGCATACTTGAACATGTTTCATCCAAATGCATGTTTATTTTTCTTCTAGCTTCTAAATGACTTGTAATTGCTTGAATGTGATTGGTTTGTGCATCTTGTCTTCATCCTAACATGCCATATCACTTCTGACTTTGATACTTGAGTTTCATCTTGAACTTTTTTAGGTTTGAGTTATGCCTTAAGTAACTTCTTTCCATGTTAAATTCATGTTCATATCTTCTCACTTCTTCTCCTAATCACTCTTAATTCTTGGATGCTTGATTGTATGCCTCATATGACATGTGTACATCATGTTTAGGCACATGTTTAGGTCATCCACATTCTGAATTTGACATTTCTTGAAGCATTATTGCATGATCACCTTGCATATCCATTCATTCTTCTTCTACTCCTTCTTTGATGATCTTCTTGGTTGTTTTGCCACTTGTTTACATTCTTTTTTCTTGAGTTTGTTTGGTAAACATTATAGGTCACTTCTAAAGTGTTCATTCTGACTTGGTTGATTTTGTTGGTTTATAGCCTTTTCTCTTTGAGTTGTGATTTGCATGAGTCTTGTTTACCTTACCTTTGCTTATGCTTGTTTTTGCTAACCATGTAGGGGCTAATGGTAAGTGAATGGGATGTGGATGAACATCCACTTCTCCTTTTCTCTTTTATACTTTCACATATGTGTTTGCCTTAGCATTTGATATGTTTTGTTTGTATCTCTTCTTCATCTCTTTCACTCTTTCTCTTCCCATGAATCTCAAGACTTGTTTAAGTCTTGGATTCCTTTCCCCTTAGAGCTACCTAGTCCAACTTAATTTATGATTAAGCTTGGAGTAGGATTACCATTAGGTTTTAGGTAGTCGTCTCTCCTAAGCCTCACTAACCATGGGATCTCTTTTGCATGATAGAGTTTCCTTCGGGTCATCTCTCTTCTCCTCTCGTAACTTCTTGAAAACACTTAATAAAGATAAAGTGTATTGCGCACGAGCCTTAAGCGTGGGGAATGAGAAATGAGGGGCTTCCTCTCATCTTTCTAGAGTGCTTTGCGGGCGTCTTGTCTTGGGACGATTCGTTAAGTATTCGTCCCTGTGCCCTAGACTTTGGTGCAATGCAAGTTATGAACTAACTTAAAAAAAACACTTCTGTCTAAAAAGAACAAAAACAAATTCAAATCTTTTTATCCTTCGGGATTGTTGGGTTTCAAATTTCATTTTCAGAAAAGAGCCCGTCACTCACGTAAAAAACACTTACCCATCCGTGGTCGTACCCACGAACTACATTAGCTCTGATTCCTCTCTCTCGTCCGATTGAGGATATGTAGGCACAAGACAGCGATTGTCTTGGCGAGTAACCTTCCCTCACAGTTCCCGTCCGAACTACGTTGACTCTGACTTTCCCATTGCACTGTGGGAGTACGTAGGCCTAGGGCATCGAATATGTCCTACCGAGTCCGTCTTAGTCACCCCCATCCCCGTTTTCTTTTGTTCAGCCATAGATAGTAGGACAACTCACCCTCCATTTAGACAACAAGCGTGGATCCCATCGAGTACGATGGATGCGTGGGGTGCTAACACCTTCCCCTTGCATAACCGACTCCCGAACCTGGACTATGGTTGCGATGACCATGTCTTTCCCCCTTTCTCTTCAGGTTTATGCAGTGTTTCCTTTCCCTCTCTCGGGATAAATACACATGCTGGTGACTCTGTGTTTTCTGCGCCACTCTCGCGTTTGTACCGTTGGATGTGAATCTTTCGGGAGCGACAGCTGGGGACTCTGCTGGGGACTCTGGTTGACCTCTTGCTGGTCCATCCCCTTTAGCGAGTCAATCCTAGCGCTTGTTTGTTTTTTCATTGGGTATTTATTTGTTGTGCTTTATTATGTTGTATATTACTGTTTTACAGCTTTTATTGCATTGCATTTCATTTTATTACTGTCATACTAGATAGTGTTGTGTTGTGCTGGCTGGTTTCTGTTTGGCAGGTTGGGTTGTTCCGAGAGATAAGCCCAATACCCAGGCTTGAGTACACCCTAGGACTAGAGTGGAGAGTAGTGGGACCTACGTGCCATCTTGGTGCGTTTGTGTGTTCACGAAATTCACAACCAGACGAGGCTATCTTGGGACGCATTCTGACGTGTGTGTCTTGTGCATTTCAAGATATCGATCTAGAGAGCTATCGACTCTGGTGACCGTTTCTCCGATACCTCAGTTGCGCCTCTCCTCCCGACCTGTGATAATGGCAGACCAGAAATGGCAAACCCATTACACTTGTCGATCCGAGGACCCAATGCTGAGGGACTCGCATAGGATGACCTTATTTTTTAGGGGAATCAGTTGAGGCCTCCTCGATTGATGATGATGCCAAACCAGAAATGGTGAACGTATCATCATTTCTCGACCTGAGAGTCCGTGATATTGAGGATCCTCGCCTTTCTAGAACCCACATGTGAGAAAGGATGGGTGTTTGCAGGCTTGCAGGAAACTAAAACCTTCAACCTACCCGATTTTCTGGATTTCTCATCAGTGTTTGATTATCTAGGTTTCTGGTTATCTCAGTGGTTCGGTATTCTAGAATTCTGGTTTTCTGGGTTGTGGTTCTCGTTCAGTTAACAGCACAGCACATCCACCAGTGATTCCTTGATCCCATGCTTGCATGTGCATATCATTTTTCTTGCATTCTAACATGTTTGACATTTTTCAGGGCTTGCATCTTACTCTTGATTCCAGTTTTCTGAGGTTGCCTTAATATGGATGTCCAGAGAAAGAAGATTGTTGCTTATTCGTTCCCAGACCCGACCTTGACGTTGATTCACAAGCTGATTAGTATGGCTGGTCCCAAAGTTCGTACAGAGTTCGGTGGAGAGTATGGGAGACTTCTAAAGTTTGTCTAAAGTATCTCCAAGTATGAGAAGGATGCCATTCATACACTTCTTCAGTTCTATGATCCCTCTTTGCGTTACTTCACTTTCCCAGACTATATCTTGGCTCCAACGTTGGAGGAGTTCTCATTTATTTTGGGAATCCCCATCAGGCATGACATAGTATTCTTTTCTGAAGAATGCCCCGGGATAGAAAAAATGGCCATTGCTCTTCATATTGGTGAATCCGCTCTGAGCAGTAAAATTGTGGAGAAACAAGGAGCTAAGGGTTTCTTATTGAAGTTCTTGTTTGATCAAGCTTGCATACATGTTAAGGAGAGGAATTGGACTGCTTTCCAAGTTATTCTAGCTATGTGCATCTATAGGATTGTCCTGTTTCCCAATGTTCCTGATCTGGTGGATATGCATGCTGTCAGAATCTTTATTTCAAAGAATCCTATACCTACCTTGCTAGGTGATGTGTATCACTCAGTCCACTACAAGAATGAAAATAGGCGTGGAAAAACTGTGAGTTGTTGTGCACCACTCTTATCTACTTGGTTTCTTAGTCATCTCCCCGAAGTAGGCGCTTTCGTTGATACAAGAGATTCTCTGAAGTGGTCAAAGAGGTTAATGGGCTTGACTGCTGACAACATTGTTTGGTTCAACCATGACGTGCTAGGGATGGAGATTATTTGTAAGTGTGGAGAATTCCCTAATGTACCCTTGATAGGGAGAAAAGGTGGAATTAACTATAATCCTTCCCTTGTTATCAGGTAGTTTGGTTATCCTTTGAGAGGTCCACCTGAAGAGCGAGATATCAGAGAGTCCTTATTCTTTAATGGTACTGGGGATCAAGAGATGATAAGGAAGATTGTGAATGCATGGAAGCAGGTGACCAAGAAGGGAAAAACTTCATTCGGGAAATTTAATAATCGGGATTTTCCTTCCTATGAAGAGTGGATTAAGAAAAGAGCAGAAGAGGAGCTTCTTCCTTTCCCGGTGGAACCACCTTTGTATCCTTTTATGATCGAGGCTCCCACGACTGTTGATATAGAGAAGTATGATGAGTTACGCGCTGAGAAGGAGAAACTCCGAGAGGAGAATCGTGAGCTGGGCAGAGAGGTTGGTCAGTTGAAGCACGAAAAAGGCGAAGCTATGCATATTGCCAGGTTGAAATCAGAACTTTTGGCTGTGAAGGAGAAAGAATTGTCTAAAGAAGCCACAGCCAGAGAGAAAGTGGCTCAAGCGTTGAAAAGTGTTAGCAAGGTCCTTTCGTCCAAAAAGAAAGAGTTGGCTTATGCTATGTCAAGAATTCACAGGTTCCGTGATCGTCGAAATACAGCAATTACTGCCAACAGGTTGAAAGAGGACAAGTATCTTGAGCAGATTGAAGGTCTGAAGATAAAGCTTCAGAAAAAGGATAAGGAGATTTTATCAGGGATCTTTGAGAGGAGAGCAATTGAGGAAAAGCTCAAGGAAACCATGGCAGATATGGAAGAACTGAAGATCTAAGCCGAAGTGAAAAGAGCCAGAAGCGAAGGTCCAAGTTCAAGTGGAGCTTCTGGAGAAGATGATTGGGAATTGTATAGTCGTTATTTAACAGGAATCTTGCACATGAGGGATCTTTTGATTCAGGAGTTGATTCAGAGACCAGAGCATCCTAATACCAAGAAGCTTCTCAAGAAAGTGCAGAATTGGTGCAAAAAGAATGACGAATGGGGAATTCTAACACGGCTGAGTCTTGATGATATGCCTTAGTTTCCTTGCTGCTATTTTCTTTGTATTTCCGGGATCACCGCCAGGCTTGTTGGTCGGGGTCTTTGTTTATGCTTATTCAGACTTGTGTTGTAACAGATGCTTATTCTCTTTATATGATCAGGAATTCAGTTCTCTTCTGTTGTTAAAACTGGAATCAAGGGATAGATCGCCTTGATAATGTTCATACATGTTTGCATTTGCATTTGCATAATCATCTCATTTTGCATAGCAGGTTATCTCAGATTCTCTAGATTTCTTATGCTCTCTCTTTTTTACAGTCAAGATTGATCAACCAGCTCATCGGTATTCTACCAGGCTTAATCAAAGTAGAGTGATGGACAAAGTTCAGGCAGACATGGCAGCTATGCAAGCTCGCATCGATCAATTCATGGAGATGATGCAAGGTGTGGTGTAGAGCCAGAATGAATTCAGAACTCTAGTTCAGCCTTTGGTGGTGCAGGTTGATGAAAATGGTATCTTACACGGTGGTCTTCTTAATCGTGTTATTCCTCGAGGCGGAGGTGGTGCTGGTACCAACATTCCTATCCCTAGTGTTGGTGTACAGGGTGGGATTCCTTCAATGGTTGGAGAAGGAAGCACTATTCGAGCTATCCATGGCCATCGTTTTGATGATCAACAGGATGATGTTTTTTCAGTCAGAAGCTTGGACGCTGGCCCTCCTGTGGTCAGTGATGAGAGGATTCGTTTAATCGAGGCGCAACTAAAAGGGGTTGTGAAGCAGGATGATCTGGGAATATATTTGGACGACCTAGGGTTGGTCTCTGATATTGTCATTCCACACAAGATTCAGATTCCTACACTGGAGAAGTATAATGGTTCTACCTGCCCGAGAACTCATGTAAAGGCGTATACCAGGAAGATGGCTGCCCATGCCAAGGACGAAAAGCTAATGATGCACTTTTTCCAAGACAGCCTGTCCGGCGCGTCTTTGGAATGGTATATGGCGCTGGAAAGTAGTGATGTTCGTACTTGGAGAGAGTTAGCTGCAACTTTTATCAAGCACTACCAATACAACACAGACATGGCTCCCAACAAAACTCAGCTGTTGGGCATGTCCCAGAAAAATGATGAAAGTTTCAAAGAATACGCGCAAAGGTGGCGCGAATTGGCGGCTAGGGTACAGCAACCAATGCTGGAGAAGGAGATGTTGGATATGTTTATGGACACACTGCCTAAGCACTATTATGAAAAGATATTACCTTGTTCACTAGGCAAGTTTGCAGATGTGATTACGATCGTACAGAAGGTAGAGGTTGGAATTAAGGCTGGAAAAGTTTCTAGTGGTGACGGATCGTCCTCCGGGCATGGAAAGAAGCCATTTGATGGTTATAAGAAGAAAGGAGAGGCCAATACTGTATCATCTTACAAGGGAAAAGGGAAACAGCGCCAGAACAATAATCAACAAGTAGCATCGGTAACTATCCCAGCAACGTTACCTCCACCACAGCAACAAAGGAATATTGCTAATCAGAACAGGCAGCAGGGCCAGTATCAGAATAGACAAAGAAATGCAGAGAGGCATTTTGAGCAACCACCGATGTCGTATGCACAGTTGTTGCAACATTTTCTGCAGTTGCATCTAGTTGAGCTCCGTACCCTGGCTCCACCAACAGGGGAACTCCCACGAGGCTACGATGCTAACGCACACTGCAATTTTCACTCTGGTGCTCCGGGGCATACTGTGGAGAAATGTAGGGCGTTTCATCACAAGGTGCAAGACCTTGTAGACTCCAAGGCTATCAATTTCTCGAATGATGGGCCCAATGTTATTCAAAACTCGATGCCTAATCACAATGGGCCGAGGGTGAATGCGATAATTGAGGAATGTGAAGCTTTGAATTTGATCATGGATGTTGAAGAGCTGAAGACTCCGCTGGCTGTGGTTAAAAACAGGTTATTGAAGGGCGGCGTCTATCCGGGTTGTGATGAGAACTGTTCAGATTGTTTGACGAAGGATAATGGTTGTGATTCATTGAAGATGGGTATCCAGAATCTGATTGATGAGGGTTGCTTACAATTGACAGAGGTAATCAGCAAGAAGAGGTTATTAGTGAGAAGGTTACTACTATCACTATTCCGTTTAAAACAATTACTATTTCTGGTCCGGCAAGGCCACCTCCAGTCGTCATTACAAGGGCTGGACCCATTCCGTATGAGAGCACAAAGGCTATTCCACGGAATTACAGCGCAGAGGTGTTTGTCAATGGACAAAAGCAGGAATTAATGACTACTCCACCAATGAGTACTAGTTCAGAAGCTAAACTTGAGACCGATGCTATAACGAGAAGTGGTAGAGTGCTTACTCCTGTTAATGATCAACCCAGTACTTCTAGGCAAGATAGGGGAAAACAGGTAGCTGATGGTCCTGTGCAGCCTCCATTGATTATTGATTCTACAGTAAAGCCGGTTGATGATGCTTTTTCTGAAAATGTATAGGAGTTTATGAGACTCATCCGGAAAAGTGATTACAAAATTGTGGACCAGTTACATCAGACCCTGTCCAAGATTTCTATTCTGTCGTTACTGTTGTGTTCTGTAGCTCATAGGAATGCTCTTCTGAAAGTTTTGAATGCGGCATATGTGCCCTAGGAGATTTCTGTTAACCAACTGGAAGGGGTTCTGGCGCACGTGAATACGGGTAATGGGTTGGGCTTTACAGATCTTGATTTGACTCCCGCTGGGAGGAATCATAACAATGCCTTGCATATTTCGATTGAGTGTCGTGGTTCACTGATGTCACATGTGTTGGTTGATACTGGATCATCGTTGAATGTATTGCCAAATAAAGCATTAATGAAGTTAGATACCAGGGGACTTATTTGTACACCAAGCGACTTGGTGGTGCGAGCTTTTGATGGCTCGAAGAGATCTGTCTTTGGTGAGATTGTGCTTCCGATCAAGGTTGGGTCAGAAATCTTTGATGCAACATTTTATATAATGGATATTTAGCCAGCATACAGCTGTCTGTTGGGTCGTCCTTGGATCCATGGTGCAGGCGCTGTAACCTCCACTTTGCATCAAAAGCTGAAATACATGGTAGATGGTCACGTGGTGACAGTGTGTGGAGAGGAGGACATCATGATAAGCCAGTTGTCAACTTTTAAACACGTGGAAGTGGATGGTGAAATCCATGAGACGCTGTGTCAGGGGTTTGAAAAAGTGAAGGTGTCTGAAGAGGTTATTCAGTTTGAGGATCAGTCCGAGACCACAGAGCAGCCTGCAGTGGCAGATCAACCTGAGGTTTCTATGTCTTCGTTTAAAGACGCCAAGGCTATAGTCGAAGCTGGTAGCTCACAAAAGTGGGGCCAAGTGATTAAATTTCAGCCAAAAGGGAATACCTACGGATTGGGATACAAGCCACCTAGGAGAGCCAGGCATCCTCCCAAATTCTATGGCCCAGTCCGTTTCACCAGTGCCGGTGTTTTCTTCGACAGAGTTAATGCCATTGAGGAAGAAGGGGACAGTGATTGTGACATAGATAGCTGGATCTGCCCTTGCGTCCCAGGAGAAAGTCTGTGCAACTGGTCTTCTGAAAAAGTCAGTCAAGTGACTAGCTTCGAGTAATTGCTTTGTTTTCCTATTATGTTAATCCTGCGTTCTTCCCAAGACGTAGTGATTTTATTTGTAGGGCTTTTAACTGTTGCATGTTTTGTTTTATCATCAAAAAAGGACTTTTCATACTCAAATATTTTGATCTCTGTCTTTCTGTTTTATTTTTATGCATTAAAAACCCACATCAAAATAGCAATGTGTTTCTTTTGTTGCATACATAATAAAACATACCTCATCAATCATGCAGGTCTCTTTGTTCAGATGACACCGATCATGACTCAGCTATAGCTCGGTATGACTTTGACAATCCAATCTATCAGGCTGAATAAGAGACTGACGAAGATTGTGAACTGCCCAAAGAGTTGGCCAGATTGTTAAAGCAAGAGGAGAAAGTCATCCTACCTCATCAGGAGGAAATTGAGATTGTGAATCTGGGAACCGAGGACGCCAGAAAGGAAGTAAGGATAAGGGCTGCAATTGAAGACAGTGTCAATGGAAGATTAATTGAAATGCTCCGTGAGTATGTGGACATCTTCGCCTGGTCTTACCAAGACATGCCTGGGCTCGATATTGATATTGTTGTACACCGGCTACCACTTAAAGAAGGTTGTGCTCCGGTCAAACAAAAGTTGAGAAGAACTAAACCGGAGATGTCTGTCAAAATCAAGGAAGAGGTTCAGAAACAGCTAGATGTCGGCTTTCTTGCCGTAACAAATTATCCTCCATGGGTTGCTAACATCGTGTCTATACCTAAGAAGGATGGGAAGGTCAAGATGTGTGTTGATTACAGAAATTTGAACAGAGCAAGCCCAAATGACGATTTCCCCCTCCCTCACATTGACGTGTTAGTTGACAATACTGCTCAGTATTCGGTGTTTTCCTTCATGGATGGCTTCTCTGGGTATAACCAAATCAAGATGGCCCCAGAGGACATGGAGAAAACAACATTCATAACACCGTAGGGAACTTTTTGCTACAAAGTGATGCCCTTTGGATTGAAAAATGCAGGGGCAACTTACCAGCGGGCGATGGTGACTCTCTTTCATGATATGATTCACAAAGAGATTGAGGTCTATGTTGATGACATGATTGCGAAGTCACAGACGGAGGAAGAACATCTGGTGAATCTTCAGAAGCTATTTGAAAGATTGAGAAAATTCAGACTGAGGTTGAATCCAAACAAATGCACCTTTGAGGTGATATCAGGAAAATTGTTGGGGTTTATTGTTAGTGAAAAAGGTATCGAGGTTGATCCTGCGAAGGTAAAATCCATACAAGAAATGCCTGTGCCAAAAATAGAAAAAGAGGTTTGTGGTTTCTTAGGGAGATTAAACTACATTGCTAGGTTCATCTGGCATCTCACAGCCACGTGTGAACCAATCTTCAAGTTGCTAAGAAAAGATCAAGCAGTCAGGTGGAATGAAAATTGTCAAAAGGCGTTTGAAAAGATTAAAGAATACTTGCAGGAACCTCCGGTCCTTATACCACCAGTGCCAGGATGACCTTTGATTATGTATCTCACGGTTCTTGAGAATTCAATAAGTTGTGTGCTCGGTCAACAAGACGAGTCAGGTAGAAAGGAGCACGCCATCTACTACCTGAGTAAAAAGTTTACTGATTGCGAGTCAAGGTACTCGATGCTGGAGAAAACATGTTGTGCACTCGCTTGGGCCGCTAAGCGTTTGAGGCAGTATATGTTAAACCACACAACCCTCTTGATTTCAAAGATGGATCCGATCAAATACGTGTTTGAAAAGCAAGCACTTTCTGGTAGAATAGCCCGTTGGCAGATGGTTCTGACGGAATACGATATTCAATATGTCTCCCAAAAGGCCACTAAGAGAAGTGTTTTGTCAGAATATCTTGCCGAATAGCCAATTGAGGATTATCAACCGATGAAGTTTGAATTTCCGGATGAGCATATCATGTATCTGAAGATGAAGGATTATGAAGAACCTTTGCCTGATGAAGGACCTGAGATTGGATCTCAGTGGAAGATGGTTTTTGATGGGGTTGTTAATTCATATGGTAACGGAATTGGGGCAATCATTACGACTCCAAAGGGTTCTCATATACCCTTCACTGCCCGATTAGCGTTCGTATGCACCAACAATGAGGTAGAGTATGAAGCATGCATCATGGGGTTAGAAGAAGCAATTGATTTGAGAATCAAGAACCTCGATGTTTATGGTGATTCTGCGTTGGTGGTTAATTAGATTATAGGTGAATGGGAAACTCGTCAAGCGAGTCTTGTGCCTTACAACAACTATGCCAGAAGGTTGTTACCTTTCTTTAACAGAATAGATTTGCATCATATACCTCGCTTGGAGAATCAGATGGCAGATACGTTGGCAACATTATCTTCGATGTATCAAGTGAACCGTTGGAATGAAACTCCTTCAATCAGAATCATGCGCTTGGACAGACTAACTTTTGTGTTTGCAGTCGAAGGTGTATCAGATGGTAAGCCTTGGTATCATAATATTAAGGTATTTCTGAAGAGTCAAGAATACCCAGCTGGGGCATCTTCCAAGGATAAGAAGACGTTGAGGAGGCTGTCAGGAAACTTCTTTTTGAACAAAGATGATGTGTTGTACAAGAGGAACTTTGACATGGTCTTGCTACGTTGTGTTGATGAACACGAGGCACGCCTGTTAATGGAAGAAGTTCACGAAGGTTCCTTCGGTACCCATGCCAATGGGCATGCTATGGCTAGAAAACTGTTGAGAGCGGGGTATTACTGGATGACTATGGAGTCTGACTATTTTAAATACGCCCGGAAATGTCATAAATGCCAGATTTATGCTGATAAGGTGCACGTACCGCCTACTCCTCTGAATGTTTTGTCGTCACCTTGGCCTTTTGCCATGTGGGGCATTGATATGATTGGGAAGATTGAGCCGACTGCTTGCAATGGACATCGTTTTATTCTGGTTGCCATTGATTATTTCACAAAGTGGGTAGAAGCAGCCTCGTATGCCAACGTCACCAGACAAGTGGTAGCCCGGTTTATTAAGAAGGACATCATCTGCCGGTATGGAGTCCCGGAAAGGATCATTACTGACAATGGTTCAAATTTGAACAATAAGATGATGAAGGAGCTATGCCAGAGCTTTAAGATTGAACATCACAATTCTTTTCCCTATCGCCCGAAGATGAATGGGACTGTTGAAGCGGCTAATAAGAACATAAAGAAGATTGTGTAGAAAATGGTAGTGACATACAAGGACTGGCATGAGATATTGCCTTACGCTTTGCACGGATATCGTACTTCGGTACGCACATCAACTGGGGCAACCCCTTTCTCACTGGTGTATGGTATGGAAGCAGTTCTGCCATTAGAAGTTGAGATTCCTTCTTTGAGAATTTTGAAAGACGTGAAGCTTGATGAAGCTGAGTGGGTGCATTCCCAGCTGAATGAACTGAACCTCATTGAAGAGAAGAGATTGAAAGCCATTACGCATGGCCGGTTGTATCAGAGCAGGATGAAAAAAGCATTTGATCAGAAAGTGCCTCCTCGGTGTTTCCAAACTGGTGAATTAGTCCTGAAAAGGATCACTCCTCCTCAAACAGATCACAGGGGCAAGTGGACTCCGAATTACGAAGGGCCATATGTAGTAAGACAGGTTTTCTCTGGTGGGCCTTATTACACTCAACTATGGATGGCGAAGAATGTACGCCCCCTGTGAACGCGGATGTAGTCAAAAAACACTTTGCATAAAAAAGACTCGCTGGACATAAAAAGAAGGTTCAGGCCAAAATGGGGCATCCTGGCGAACCATAAAAAGAAAAGGTTCGGGAAAAAATTAGGGATAAAAAGGAAGAAGAAATAAACCCGCAAGGTTGAAAACCTGAAAAGGCAACTTTGGCAAAAATGGGTATCCCCGAAAAGGGCAATCCAGGCAAAAGTTAGGGATTTAAAAGCAAAAACTACGATCCGCGTTCGATCTGTGATCACTATTCACACTTAGAAAATTCAAAGGAAAGGAATCAGTCCAGTCAGTCATCTTCAAAGGCCAAAGCATCTGCGGATAAACAAGTCATATGGGTTATAGCTGAGTCGAGTCATGGTGGATGTCTGTTCCTCACATTGCCGACATGTGTATTTTCTTTTACTTTTTGCGCAATTACCTCTTTTTAGGAATTGCTTCCAAATGTAAATTCCTATTTACAGGCTGATCATTCAATAAAGTTTGCATTTCAGTCATAGAGCTTTTGTTTATTGTTTTACCTGTTTTGTTTGTGAAAATGTCCGATATTTTTGATAAACATTACATGCTAAAATGTTGAGCTTTGTGAAACAAGTTGGAAATCAGTGGCAATTGCTTAGATGACAGTCACTATGATGATAATCAAAGTAATCCTTTTTGCACGTAGACCTTTCTGTTGGTTTTGCAGAATGACAGGTGTACTTCTCCAGTAGATTTGCTACCCAACTTTGAAGTCTGATCATCCTCAGCAGTTTGCTGCTCTCCCCAGTCAGAGTATCGAGGATCGTCTTCCTCAACAGAGTATAAAGAAGTAATTCCCCAAGCGGAGTCATTGAGGATCGTCCCCCTCATCAGGGTAAAAGGTGGTTTACCCCCAGCCAGAGTTGTGATTTGGCTCATCTTTCCTCAGCAGGTAGCCAGAAGTTGTTATTTTTACAGCCTCTCCTGCAAGAGTCTGATAGAGTCTCCTCGTTGATTAAAGATAGTGTTTCCCCACTGAGCATGGGGCAATCTATTTTCCTCAAAGTTTCTTTCAGTTTATCCCCAAGCAGATTTTGTTGGCGATTAGTATCCCCAGCGGGTTTTGAATCCAGGTTCTGAAACATTTGGTCATCCCCGGCGGAGGAGTTTCCATCTTCAGTTTTCAGTTCCTCCCCGATAGAGTGGGTTTTCTCTCGGAGATTCATCCATCTCCAGCAGAATTGGTGATTGTGATCTTCCCCAGCAGGGCAAAGTTTTCCTCAACGTGATTTCTTTGGTTTGATGACAATGTAGTTTGTTGTCCTCGGTGGAGCTGCTTCTGTTCTCAGCATTTATTTCGCTGGGACGTTCTTTTTGAATTGCATAAGCATTTTTACATGGCATTCTCCTAAATGCGTAGCATTTCCATTTTGTGTGGAGCATTACGGAAAAATTCAAACATATGCATCCGAAGCATAAGCCAGGTTTGAGTTTTCCTTCGTCAGGAAAACCGGATTTCAGGAAAATATCATTCGACTTTACTCCACAAGTGTTGGGTTTAGTCATTCAAAGCAATATTTGACAGTCCCACGGCAGAGTGTTTTGCCAGGATTGTGAACCCATGATCTCTTTTCACCCATTTCGTCCAGGTGGTCTTTTGATTCATCCCTTCAAGGTTTTTACCTTGACACCCGTCCGTGTATTTTTTCGATACCCGTCCGTATTGAACCCTTTAACACCCGTCCGTGTATTTTTTCGATACTCGTCCGTATTGAACCTCTTTACACCCGTCCGTGTTTGGTTCATCATTTTAATCCCCAGTAAAGTTCTTATACACCCGTCCGTGTACCTTTCGATACCCGTCCGTATTAATCCTTTATACACCCGTTCGTGTACCTTTCGATACCCGTCCGTATTGATCCTTTATACACCCGTCCGTGTAGCTTTCGATACCCGTCCATATTGATCCTTTATACACCCGTCCGTGTACCTTTTGATTCCCGTCCGTATTGATCCTTTATACACCCATCCGTGTACCTTTTGATACCCGTCCGTATTGATCCTTTATACACTCGTCCGTGTACCTCTCGATACCTGTCTGTATTGAACCCTTTTACACCCGTCTGTGTATCTTTTCGATACCCGTCTGTATCTGATATCTTTGATTCCTTGACACCCGTCCGTGTTTATCCCCAACATAGCTAACACTCGTCCGTGTTGTGACAGTGCAACATTTATTGCTTGTTCCCCAGTGGAGTCGTCCCTCCTTGGAGGATTGCAAATTTCAGGTTTCTTTTGGTATTCAATCTCCGTGAATCCTTTGAACACATGATAGCCATTGCTATCATACCTTCACGACCAAGTTGATTGAATAGGGGCAGCTGTAACACCCCAAAATTTGCCCTTTTGTTTTGAAGCTAACTGGCTTATGTTTCTTTGCATTTCTTGCATTAGCATTTGTGCATAGCATTGGTTCTTAGCATGGGATCAAGGTACTTGGTTCATCTCAAAGGAGTCTCAAGCCTCAAGGTGTTTTGTGGAAGTCATCATATCTTCATAAGATCAAGAATGGCAAAGGATTTCAAGTGAATCTTTCCCTCATAACCAGAGGGACCAAATTAGGGTTCTTGGGTTCAAAAAGCTTCTTGAGAAAACTTTGTGGATTCAAGCATGCTCTCATGGGTTCCATATGCTCACAAACACTCATAGAGGAAGGCTTGGCTAGTGGTTCATTGTGGAAGATGTTCAGTGGATCAGTTGCTTGTGAACCAAGAAAAGTCAACTGTAAGGGGGAAAGTCAACCATGGAATTTTGAGGTCCTCTTCATGATTTTTAAGGTCTTATGCCCTCATATGGTCCTCAAAGGCTAGGATTCATACCATTCATCAAGAGTCAAGAGTTTGTACAAAAGTTACTAAATATGGAAATGACCTATAATTTGAAACTTTCCATTTTTGGCAGTTTTTCCACCACATTCAACTTAACTTTTCATCATCAAAGAAGTTTCAAATGATCTTCGGGTAAACATGAAAGTTGAAGATCATTCTCTCCCTTTTCCAAAAAGTACTTGATCATCTCCATACCATTTGTGAAACTCAAGTTATGATCAAAAGAAGGCAAAGTGTTTTTAGGGTTTTCTCATGTATACCTGTGGTTTTGTTTGACTGAATGTGGAACGTTTGATTGATCTGATGGCGTATGCGAGTCAATTATTGTTGACTGAGGTTCATGAGTATGTTGACCTGCGCTTTGGACTGGACCTGGCCTTGATTTGCTTTCCAAACCTCTCCATTTGGGCCCATTGTGGATTTTGAACGTGGAACTTACTTTGTCTGCACCCCCTGGCCCATGCTATGTCATTTTATTTTTTATTTTGCATATCATTTTCATTATTAATTTGTAAAATTAGTTTAATGCATTTAAAAATTCTCAAAAAAATCATGAATCATCTTTATAGTTTTATAAAATTTTTACAAATTTTATTTTCCATTTTTCTATTATTTTTTTGCATCTAAACTAATTGTTGTTTGAATTTCTTTTTGAAATGTTTCATTTGTGAACACTTTGCATTGCTGATTTTATTTCTCATCATTGGTACATAGTTTGATCCTCATTCTTTTTGCATATTTCAGAGGACACTTTGAAACATTTAAAAACATTTTTGTCATATTTTTAAGATCATCTTTGTGTCCTCTTTGAGCCATTTCTTTGTGCATGATCATATGAAACCCTAATTACTTTGCCATGCTTGTTTGATTGAGTTTCTTTGTGATTATTTGCATGAGATTTTGGTATGATATTTTCCTCTGGTTGGGGTCTCTTGAGACCTAATTTGATGATTTTTGAATCATGTTTGGTATTTGTTTGATGACTTTTGTTTGAGGTCCCTTTTTGTGAACTTCTTTGATCATGTTTTGTTTACTTGCTTGAAAAGGCACTTGTGCCATTATATGAGATCACTTATTTGACTTCTTGAGCCATGTTCAGATCATTATAGGTCTTTTGAATGAAGTTATAGGTCATTGGTTTGAAGTTGATGCTTTCTTTGTGTACATGTTCAATACTTGTTTCACATGTCTCCTTTTGACCTAATTCCTCATCCTTTTTCATCTAAGTTCCAACTTGACTTGTAATTGGTTTGTTTATGCCATGCCATACCATCCATTTGCATTTCATATGATGTATGCCTTTGACTTTAAAGCATTGCATTCATCCCATATGCCATTCATGTCTTACTTTGCATACTTGAACATGTTTCATCCAAATGCATGTTTCTTTTTCTTCTAGTTTCTAAATGACTTGTAATTGCTTCAATGTGATTTGTTTGTGCATCTTGTCTTCATCCTAACATGCCATATCACTTCTAACTTTGATACTTGAGTTTCATCTTGAACTTTTTTAGGTTTGACTTATGCCTTAAGTAACTTCTTTCCATGTTAAATTCATGTTCATATCTTCTCACTTCTTCTCCTAATCACTCTTAATGCTTGGATTCTTAATTGTATGCCTCATATGACATGTGTACATCATGTTTAGGCACATGTTTAGGTCATCCACATTCTGAATTTGACATTACTTGAAGCATTATTGCATGATCACATTGCATATCCATTCATTCTTCTTCTACTCCTTCTTTGATGATCTTCTTGGTTGTTTTGCCACTTGTTTGCATTCTTTTTGCTTGAGTTTGTTTGGTAAACATTATAGGTCACTTCTAAAATGTTCATTTTGACTTGGTTGATTTTGTTGGTTTATAGCCTTTTCTCTTTGAGTTGTGATTTGCTTGAGTCTTGTTTACCTTACCTTTGCTTATGCTTGTTTTTGCTAACCAAGTAGGGGCTAATGGTAAGTGAATGGGATGTGGATGAACATCCACTTCTCCTTTTCTCTTTTATGCTTTCACATATGTGTTTACCTTAGCATTTGATATGTTTTGTTTGTATCTCTTCTTCATCTCTTTCACTCTTTTTCTTCCCATGAATCTCAAGACTTGTTTAAGTCTTGGATTCCTTTCCCCTTAGAGCTACCTAGTCCAACTTAATTTTTGATTAAGCTTGGAGTAGGATTAGCATTAGGTTTTAGGTAGTCGTCTCTCTTAAGCCTCACTAACCATAGGATCTCTTTTGCATGATAGAGTTTCCTTCGGGTCGTCTCTCTTCTCCTCTCGTAACTTCTTGAAAACACTTAATAAAGATAAAGTGTATTGCGCACGAGCCTTAAGCGTGGGGAATGAGAAATGAGGGGCTTCCTCTCATCTTTCTAGAGTGCTTAGCGGGCGTCCTGTCTTGGGACGATTCATTAAGTATTCGTCCCTGTGCCCTAGACTTTGGTGCAATGCAAGTTATGAACTAACTTAAAAAAAAACACTTCTGTCTCAAAAACACAAAAACAAATTCAAATCTTTTTATCCTTCGGGATTGTTGGGTTTCAAATTTCATTTTCAGAAAAGAGCTCGTCGCTCACGTAAAAAACACTTACCCATCAGTGGTCGTACCCACGAACTACATTAGCTCTGATTCCTCTCCCTCGTCCGATTGAGGATATGTAGGCACAAGATAGTGATTGTCTTGGCGAGCAACCTTCCCCCACAGTTCCCGTCCGAACTACGTTGACTCTGACTTTCCCATTGCACTGAGGGAGTACGTAGGCCTAGGGCATCGAATATGTCCTACCGAGTCCGTCTTAGTCACCCCCATCCCCGTTTTTTTTTGTTCAGCCATAGATAGTAGGACAGCTCACCCTCCGTTTAGACAACAAGCGTGGATCCCATTGAGTACGATGGATGCGTAGGGTGCTAACACCTTCCCCTCGCATAACTGACTCCCGAACCTGGACTATGGTTGCGATGAGCATGTCTTTCCCCCTTTCTCTTCAGGTTTATGCAGTGTTTCCTTTCCCTCTCTCGGGATAAATACACATTGCTGGCGACTCTGTGTTTTCTGCGCCACTCTCGCGTTTGTACCGTTGGATGCGAATCTTTTGGGAGCGACAAAGTGGACGACGATAAGTTGCTCACGATCAAGGCTTGTTCTCCGTAGACTATGACTAGTTGGTCATTCTTGACGAACTTCAGCTTCTGGTGAAGTGTCGAAGTGACTGCCCCAGCCTCGTGTATCCAAGGTCTTCCTAACAAACAGCTGTATGCTGCCCGGATGTCCATGACCTAGAAAGTGACTTGGAAAGTGTGAGGACCGATAGTTATAGGAAGGTCGACTTCGCCGATAACTATTTTTCGGGATCCGTCAAATGCTTTGACGATGACCTCACTGCCTCTCATCAGAGATCCTTTAAATGATAGTCGCATTAAAGTGGACTTCAGTATAACATTCAAAGCCCGATCCGGTGTCTACCAGTACGCTGGCTAAAGCATCGTCTTGGCAGTTGACTGTAATATTGAGCGCCATGTTGTGACTTTTGCCTTCATCTGGCAATTCCTCGTCACTAAACCCCAAGTTGTTGCAGGAAGTGATGTTGGAGATCATGCTGTCGAATTGTCTTATCGTTACATCCTATTCCAGAAAGGCTTGGTCTAAGAATTTCTGTAGAGCTTCTCTGTGAGCCTCGGAACTGAGTAAAAGAGACAACACAGAGATTTTTGAAGGAGTTTGTAACAGCTGATCAACAATGTTGTACTCATTATTTTGGATGAGCTTCAGCATATCATCATTGTTTTTTGAAAGGTCGGGATCACTGGACTGACCAACATGTTGATTAGGAACTTCTGTTTACAGTTCCTTTTCTTTGTTAGGTTCTCCAACTCCACGGTTGAAGATTCGGCCGCTCCGTGTTACTCGACTGATGTCTGCAATATTCACGACGGAGGGTAATGGAGTTTCCTTTCTATTCTCGATTGTTGTTGCACCATATTTGTAAGGGATAACCTTATTGGATTTGTACGGTATTGGTCCCGGCAGATAGATAACTCCAGGGGCCTTTTGATTTTTCTGACCATCATAGCCGGCCTCAATTGGTTCGAGGTTGAGAATCCTTCCACCCATAAGAGGAGCTTTTGATTCATGAAGTAAAGGGATTATGGCGCACACATCTTTGGCCACTTCTCACTTAGGGATTAAGACAACATTTTTGCCTCGATCAGGATGATAGTTTGATATTGAACTAGAATTTGAGCATGGTTGAATCTCCTTATGGTCCAACTGACTTTGAAGGGCTGCTCGCACGAGGTAGCATCCTTGATTATCTTCTGAGCACACTCTACAGTGCTCATAGTTATGTGGGGGCACCCGGCCACGTCTGCTTTGTATGCAGTGTAACCTCACTAGGTCTGTTTTCGTGGATCGAACGTCCTGATTTTGATACCGAGTAGGGTTCCCATCAGCCATGCTAACTTGTTGTGTGTCTTCATCTAGATAAATCCGAAGCCACCAGTGGCTTAACAAGTGTTGCAATGTTCTTTGAATGAGTGCACAGCCTTGGTCACTCTCACGACATTCTCTACAGTTCTGATAGTCATGTGAAGTCAGAAAACTGAGCCGGACTTGCTTAGCGTGTAATTCCACCAAGCTGGTATTCATCAAGCGAATATCAAAGATTTGAATCATATTCACTTGATAATGACTTCTATCACAGTAATCCTGAATCCATCTAAGATCCATCTGGCGCTGGAGAGCCTCTTGTACAAAAGAGCATTCCTGATTGTTTCTAGATAAGACATCACACTGATGATAATTATGAGATGGCACATGCCCATATCCGCTCTGTCTGCAATGCATCTTGACTAGGTTAGTTCCCAATAAGAGTACATCATGAATTTGATAGCTATGGTTAGACTTTTCCTCTATCAAGTTGACTGCAGCTTTCTCGTGTTGAGGCAACGAGTTCGTCTGAAAATTTGGATTTGTATCCTTGAAAGATAAGACCCCGCTTCTGACAAGCTTCTGTACATCGGATTTGAAGCTGAGGCAGTTTTCTATGTTATGCCCTGGTCCTCCTTGATGGTAAGGACAAGTCTGATCCGCCTTGAACCAAAAAGGCGGATTTTCCGGTACTATAAGAGGAGACATGGTCTGGACGTGCCCCTTGACCAGTAGTAATGGAAACAGTTCTGCGTACAACATCGGTATAGGGTCAAACCCTGGTGGTTGCATTGTACGGTTGTTGTTGTACTGAGGACGAGCCTGCTGAAGAGGCTGTTGCAGCCTTTGTTGATATTGTTGTTGATTCGGTTGGCTTTGAGCAACCTGAAGTTGATACGTTGGAACAGGCGCAGGGTGTATAGCAGAAGTTACAGCTGCTACTGGCTGGTACCGTCGCTTTTACTTTCGGAGGGAGATATTACCAATATCTTGATCTTTTTTCTTAGGCAAAGCGCTACCGTATCTTTTGGTACTGCTTGATGGTCCAGCATCTTTGACCAGACGTCCTTCTCGGACAGCTTCCTCAAGACGAACTCCCATGCCCACCATCTCGGTGAAGTCACTGGGCGCAATGGCGACCATTCTGTCGTAGTAAAATGAGCTCAAGGTTTTCAAGAAGATCTTTGTCATCTCTTTTTCCTCAAGAGGTGGACAAATCTGGGCGAAAATCTCACGCCATCTCTGAACATATTCCTTAAAGGTTTCCTTGTCCGGTGCCATGTCTAGGTTGTACTTATATTGTTGAACAAAGGCAACACCAAGATCTCTGAAAGTGACGATCTTAGTGCGGTTTAATCCCATGCACCATTTGAGTGCGACACCGGTTAAACTATCTTAGAAATAGTGGATCAGCAGCTGTTGGTTCTCTGTCTGAGTTGACATCCTCCGAGCGTACATCACCAAATGACTCTGAGGGCAAGAGTTACCCTTGTATTTTTCAAATTCGGACACCTTGAATTTGTGTGGAACTTTCACATTGGGAACCAAACAAAGGTCTGCGGCGTCCTTTCTAAATAGATCCTGACGGCGAATGGCATGCAGTTCCTTCTGCATCTCCAGGAATTATTCCTGGAATTCCTTCATTCTGTCGTCCATACTTTCGTTTCCACGAGAAGGTATCTGTGGAATCTATCCTTCTGGGACAGTGTGTACCACGGGTGGTGGTATAGTCATTACGACAGTGACTCTTGGTGCTTCCCATTCCCGAAGTTTGTAACCTTCATGAGTTTTTGTCATGCCCCTTGCATCTTCGCTTTCCCGAAGTTTGTAACCTTCAGGCCCAGCGGTTCCTGCTGCAGTTTTTGAATCTTCCGTGATCAGCGGAATATATTCTTCTGGGATATAGTTAGGTGGCATGCCCCAGGGATGATCTTTAGGCATGTTGTACCGAGGATCATACTTTTCCACTATGGGCGTAGATGTGATCTCGGAGATCACAGTCCTTTGTTGTTGCATCTGGGCTGCTGCCAGAGCTTGCATGTCATTGTGAAGTTTTCTCAGATCTTCTTTCAGAGCGTCGAGTTTTTCTCTCAACTCTCTGTTCTCTTCCTCGAGATTATCCATTTTATTTTGTCGTTTGGCCCGAGTATTGTCCGAATGAGACAGTTTGACTCTAGAATCGAGACACAAACGTGAGATTCGTAGGGAAGAAGAATGCGTAATGTGAGAATGATGAATGATATGCAATGATTTTATTAATTAATTTTTTGTAAATCAAAAGAAACTTCGACAATTGGATTGTAAATATCATACAGTGGGGAAACCCCATTTTATTGAATTCAAAGATTGCGGAAATGGAAATACAGTAATTTACAAAGTGTTGTAAAAGGAAATGTCTAAACTTATGGATCCTGAGTCCTCTCTGAGGAGGGCTCAAGTGTTGGTTCTGGTATTTTCCTTTTCTTTGATCGGGGCTCTTGAGCCGTTGTCGGGTTGTCATTCCTTTGCCTAGTGAAAGGAGCGGCAAATTCCTTCGGTCTTCTTGATTTTCTACAGCATGTTGCTCTAAAAATCCCGATCAGAGCATCTTTTTCTTTTAACAGTTGATGTATTTTGTTACTCTCCACATTGAGAATACGGTACTTGTTTTTCCAAGACTTCTTCTCCTGTTGAACTTTGTTGAGAGTAACTTGAAGTTTTTCCGTATCAGACATAAAAAAAAGGACAGATTCCTTTAACGGAAGAACTTCTTGACGAGGGTACGACATCCTCAGCTTGAGAGCTCTAGTTTGTACCCAGTGGAGATAAGGTTCCACAGAGACACAGTCTGGTTTTCCTAGAGACTCTCTTCCTTTCCTGTGAACATGTTTCCAGGCATGCACTATTTTTGTCTTTAGTGCCCTGTCATTTTCTCCTTCCTTGAAGAAAAGACCTTCCAGATGAGCATTACGTGGGACATGCCTCATCGGGTATCCGAATTGACGACGAACTAAAACTGGATGATAGTTGATTCCTCCTTTAGTTCCTATGAGGGGTACATTAAGGAAGTTTCCACAACGGTCAATGATTCTGATCCCGTCATAGATTCGATTGTACCAGTCGATGTCAGAGTTGGTAAGAGACATAATTCTCTATGACCAACGCAGAGTACTCTTATGATCCCAGAAACCAGCAGACTTTGGTAAGTGAGAAGTGAACCATTTGTATAGCAGGGGTACACAGCATGTGATTATTCCTCTGCTGTACAAATTCCTTAAGTGTACAGAATGATAAGCATCTGCGAGAAGGATTGGTACGAGGTTTCCATTTAGAAAAATCTTAATGGCATTGATATCAATGAAGCTATCAATGTTGGGAAACATAAATAACCCGTAGATGATAGTACAAAGATGCTCTCGAAAGTAGTTACGTTCCCTATACTAGCAAAGTGCAGGGCTTTCTTTACCAAAAACTGGGCTGGTAAACCTTGGATTCCACCCTTAGTGATCATGTGAGTCCTGACTTCTGACTCATCCAAATAGATAGCTCTTACAATGGTTTGATCCCTTGGAATTTCTTCCAGTCCAGAAAAGGGAGCTTGGTCAGTGATGGGTAAATCAGTCAGGTGAGAGTACTCCTCCAATGTTGGTGCTAGCTGATAATCCAGGAATGTGAAGCAGTGATAGACTGGATCGTAGAACTGAATGAGTGTAACCAGGATTCCTTCAATTACATGGACCCTTAACAGAGACATCAGTCCTCCGTACTTAGCTCTGAAAGCATCAGGGTTGGTGATCATCCTTGTCAACCCTCTTAAATCCTCTAGTTTTGGAACCTTGAAGGTGTACTTGTGAGTCTTCCTCCTACCGAAATCCATAACGCAATCTTTCTCTCTGATATTTGCAATCATTGTCTTAGTTTAATTTGAAAAAGAGAGACTAGAAGAGAAAAATTTTCTTTGTTTAAAGTTTTTTAATGAATGCATGAATGCAACACACAAAAACATAGAAAAAACATGGGGTCAAAGGTTCGATGTCATGAAATTATGGCTCTACCCATCCCCAAAGGTTATACTGATGATTTTTGTACCTGTCCTCATAATCATTGACCCCTCTTGGGATAGCAATAGCAGGCTGGTTCACCCGAGCGAGCTGCAGTATCTTAGAGTAATCTCAAATGAGGTTAGTATCGCGTGACAGCTATTTCCGATAGCTTCCGCACTACAAAATAGTAACAAGGTCTCAGCCTACTAAATCCTCAGTTTCATGGACACCACAATCGAACAATCTGCTTTCAACAATTGAAGTCGTATAGGCATTGAATCCTCAAAGGGTATCTCCACTGATTCGATGGTCGACCGGGGTCTCTTTATTTGGGAGTCACTCCCTGTAAGATTACCTGTCTAATGCCATCACTTATCTTAGGTGTCACTCAAACTTTCCAGATGCGGCATCACCCGCAATCCCATTAGCAGAAAAATAAACACGGATATCAATTAGGAAAAGCGATATATATATTTATTCCTAAAAATAACATCCTAGACCTCTAAAGAGCTATAATCCTAATCCTATACAGACAATGACTCCCCAGCAGAGTCGCCATTTTCCTGTAGCGAGCGATTTTTGTCGGTGACGCGACCACCTTATCGCTGGGTTTTCCTCACCGCAATGGTAGGAGAGGGTACTATTTTCTGATTTCTTATTTATCCCATGAAGCTGGAAGGGAAAGGCAAGATATCCAAAACTAAACTTGTACGCGAATGTTTAACTGAACAAACGCTTTAAAGAGATTGGAGGGGGGGGGTCCGGGGTCAGGTTATACAATGGGGAGTTGTCAATTACCCATCCTATATGTGGTTATCCACAGGAGGTTAGCATTAGGTTTCGCTTTGTACTTGATGGTGTTTATCCGTTAGTGGGTTGGGAAAGTTTCTTGGGAAGTATGATAGAGAGAGTGAGTTGATGTTGATGTTGATGTTCGGGTTTTCCAGATGTTTTTGACAAGGTACCTGACCTAAGTTTGATTAATGTGTGAAGGTGCTGGACCTATAGTTTTTTTATTAGTATGCTCGCTAAGATTTCGTAATCTTATGCCTACATATTCCCGTCTAAACGAAATAGGGAAAAAGATGTTTTGGTGTCTTGTTCAAAGCCCAAGATTGAAGCTAAAAGGGTTTATCTGTGTCTTGTTCAAATCCCAAGATTGAAGCTAAAAGGTTTGACTGACTCCATTGGGGAAGTCCTTATACAAAGCCTAAGAGGAGGCTGGGAATGACCGACTCAACAAGAGAGTGTTTATATCTATGTCTTGTACAAAGCCCAAGATTGAGGCTAAAAAGAGACTGACTCTTTAGGGATATCTTTATACAAAGCCTAAGAGGAGGCTAAAAGTTTGACTTTTCCGGGGAAAATGTTTTATCTGTCTTGTACAAAGCCCAAGCTCGAGGCTAAAGATAGAGGCTGAACGGAGACTTGACTGACTCGGTTAAGGATTTTTTAGGTATCTCATACAAAGCCCAAGATAGAGGCTAAAATGAATTTTGACTCTACGGGAGAGTATTATCTGTCTTTTACAAAGCCCAAGATTGAGGCAAAAATAAGTTTGACTCTGCTTGGGAAATTATTTCTCAAAGCCTAAAAGGAGGCTGGGAGGAATTGACTCCGCTGGGGCAGATATTTGTCCCAAGCTTGAGAGAAGGTTATGATGATTTGTGTCTTGTATAAAGCACAAGATTGAGGCTAAAAGGATCTACTCAACAAGAGAGTGTTTTTATCTGTCTCGTACAAAGCCCGAGATTGAGGCTTAAAAGGGTTGACTCAACAAGAGAGTCTGAAAGGTGATTAACTCAACAAGAGAGTCTGAAAAGGTGATTGACTCAACAAGAGAGTCTGGAAGTTAATTGACTCAACAAGAGAGTCTGGAAGTTGATTGACTCAACAAGAGAGTCTGAAAAGGTTAGCTCCACTGGGGAGAATCATTGTACAAAGCCCAAGAGGAGGATGACTATGCTGAGGAAAGATCATTATACAAAGCCTAAGAGGAGGATATCTTCTGCTGGGAATTATTGAGATCCCAAGGCAGGTCCAAGTGGGGAATCAACTCCTGCTGAGGATTACAGAAGAGTTGATAGATCAGAAACCTTGAGGTTCTGATTTGAGATAGTGTTATGATAATAATCTAAACCTGGCTTGGGATTTTTAGGAGAGAGAATGGGTTTTAAAACCCACAAGTTTTAACTCTGCTTGAGATTAATCCTGAATCCGGGGTTTCTCCTATATTTGTAGGGAACTTGAGAATATCTTTGAGACTCAAGAGGATTAGACTGTCCAAGTCTACTGGTGTGGAAGAGTTTTATCTTTTGTATGATGCCTCCAGGAGAAGGCGGGTGTTTTAAGGGATGAGAATCAACCCTAAAATTGGTCAGAGGTTTGACACTGGAAAGACTGCTCTAGCAAAGGATGACTAAGTTCTATCCTATACCTTTAAGAGGTCTTCAGGGTCCTTATATTAAGCCCAAGAGAAGGCATGGGAACTTCTAAGAAGCCGGAAGGTCCTTGTACAAAGTCCAAGAGGAGGCGAGGATGCTTTTAGGAAGCCTGTGGGTCCCAAACCAAGAAAAGTTCAAGAAATGCTATTCATCGAGAATAGATCATTTAGTGAAAGTTCTAAGGTTTGAAGAAACTCAAGAGATGCTATTCACCGAGAATAGATCAACTCTGGGGAGTAGGAGTTTCTTTGAGAATTTCTAGGGGTGACAGCCTGAGAAAAGGTTCACGAAGAATATTTCCTTTCTCTTTGTTCGATATTGTTTAAGCCCAAGAGAAGGCAAGATTGTATCTGGAAATCCTAGGGGGGTCTAGTTTTTACCTTATTTAAGATTGACCAAACAGGCTTTACCTAGTTCTAGACCTAGTTGCCAGGGAAAACTCTAAATAACTATACTAGTATATATACAGTTGATATATGACAAGTATTTAAAAGGATATGAAAGAAGACTTACAGTGCGCAGCTTCCCACAATACATATATATATATATATATATATATATATATATATATATATATATATATATATATATATATATATATATATATATATATATGAAAGCGAGTAAATGAAAGCTGATAAAACTAACAGGTGAGCAAGCTACCATGCTGTATTGTTAGTGGTTCAAAGAAATTAAAGAAAGTTTTGATAACAACATATATATATTTGAATCTAAATCAAAAGGGAAGTTGTTTTGAAAAGATTGTTGGGGCTTATACTCAGGGAGAGGCCCAAGGTTTAACAGTGATCGCACCGTTGTTTTGAAAATCACAGAGGGACTTATACAATGACTGAGGCCCACAGAGGTTTATTTACAAAAGGGTTGGGTCTTACAACTCTAGGAGAGGCCCAAGGATGGTTTAAAGAAAAGAAATGGGACTTACAACACGAGGGTAGGCCCAGTTGAAAATAGTTTGACAATGACGATCGCGTCGAAATTTATGAAACTGTATTGGAACTTATACAATACACTGAGGCCCAAATTATTTTATTTACAAAGAGGTGGGACTTACACTCTTGTCAAGAGGCCCAAAGATTGTTTTAAAAGAAAAGAAGTAGGACTTATAGCTCAAGGGGATGCCTAGGTTATTTGATTTTTGAATTGACACTCGCGCCGAGGTTTTTGAAAATGTGTTGGGACTTATACAATACCTGAGGCCCAAAAATGGTTTTTGTTAAAAAGGGATTGGGTCTTACACTCAATTAGAGGCCCATGAGTGTTTTGAAAAAGATTGATGAGGGTGAAATCAATCAAAACCCTAATTTTGTTAAAAATGGAATTAATTTTGATTAAAAATTAATAAAATCATTGAAAACATGTGAGAAATGAGTTGTGATTTTGGGTCAATGTCTCAAAAATCATGTTTTTATCCACAAAATGATTGAAAACCATTCAAGTTTGGAAAATCAAGAGGAAGAAAATTTTTAAAATGTTAAAAAACAAATAAAAAATAATTCTTTGCAAAAAGAAATAATTTTTTTGGGAAACTTTTGTAAAATAAAATATTTTAACATTTTTGTGAATTTTGAAAAAAAGAATCAACTCAAAATCATTAAAATTCAGAGAGAAATTAATTTTTGAATCAATGAAATAAAAATCACAAAATTCAAATATTTGAATACTTGAAAAAGGCGCCAAGTACAAACAAGAACACATGCGTGTTTTGAGTTTTTGCAGATTTGCATTTTCTCCCTAATCTCACTGAATACTTGATGAAATCACACAATCCACATATTAATCTGCTCATTTTCAACTCATGATCATGTCTATGGTCTTTAATTTCATTTATTTTAAGTATGGATTGAGAAATCAAAGAGAAACCTCAAGAACCCTAAATTCTGCATGAAGGCTGAGAAATTTCATACACGGTTCATACAAAGCAATCAATTGAGGGAAAACACTCCATACATGATTATGAACATATGGCAAAATTATTGTGCGAGGAAATATGCATGAATCATGAGATGACCAAGTTTATGCTTACTTGAATGTCGTGGTAGCAAGAGCAATTTGATTTTTGAGTTGGATGTGTTACAGATGAGTTATGATGATCTGAACAGCTTCCTTAGGTGTTATGGAGTGTGTCTGAATGCTTGGAGTAGATTGAATTGAGTTGGAACTTGATTTGGCACCTCAACTACAAATCTGTCAAAGGCTTGTGCAGATGGCTGGTGATTTTGAGAAATTGGTGTTCCAGATGTTATGTAAGAGTTTTGATCACTTCTATATGATATATGTGAGGTGTGTGGGTGATTGGTTTGGTTGGAATTGCTCTCAAACTCAAAACCCGATAGTGACTTGAGTTAGAAGGCAAAAATTAGAGTGAAATGGAGATTTTGAGGAAAGCATCAGTTTGGGTACTTTGGTGTACTCAATTTGATCACAATTGAGGCCTATTTATAGTGTATCAAGTTTTTTTTGGCATCAATAATGAATGGAGGCTGCAGCAGGCCTTTGGCCAATGTTATGCAAAAGGAATCTCAAGTCTCCTCTAGCTATTGACTTGAGATTAGAGCACATGCTTTGTAGCTTTGGTTCAAAGATAAACCTTGACTGAATTCAGTTGGAATAGGCTCAGTTCATGCCACCTTGGTGTATGCATTAAATGCTTGGAAACAAAATTGGATATTTGGCATCTTTGTAGCCTTTTAGGTTTGGCATGCTACTTGTAGATTCTTGGATTTTGGAGGCTTGAAGATCAGATCATCCCCCTTGGATTTGATCCTCAGATGTGTCCAAAATGATGACAAGGCTTGGAGTTGTCCAAATTTTCCAAATCGAGTAAATGCACCAAATCTGCCTTGCTTGGGACAGTTGGAAATGGTGATTTTGAGGGATTCATATCTCCCTGCTCAGGTTGAGTTATGGGAGGTTCTTGTGCTTTTTAGAAAGCCCTCATATGATACAAAACATGTGTGATCATAGTTTTTTTTAAACTATTTAGATCCAACTGAAAAAACCTCATGAACATTGATGTTCAAGGCTGATAACTTAGGCAGATTTTCACTAAGTGTTGGAAAAAGTGTCATTTTCATGTTTTTGTGATTTTGATCACTCCATAACTTAAAATCCATAAAGAATTGGAATGAGATGTAGTTGACACTTTTAAAGTGTAATGAGAGCTACAAATCCATCTTTGGACCATCCAAAATGGCTGCTTGGATCTCAAGTTATGATCCTTGGAAGTTGGTACCCTAGCCACTTTGTTTCATAACTTAGAAAAATTCTAAGTTTTTTATGGTTACCCCTTTTACAAGTTAACTCATTTTCTTTGGTTTTTCTTGATGAATGATGATTCGAATCACATATTAACATTTTTTTAGGGTTAAAGAACCTTGGTTGACCAAAAAATAAAAAATTCAAACTTTGACTTTTTGTACAGTTGACTTTTTCAGCAGATGAAATCCAAACTGTGCGATCCTTTGTGAAAACAAATCCTTGACCTAAATTAAACATAATGGATGGATTCCATAGGTGATATAGGGTGTATTGAATCATGTCCCAAGGTTTGGGAGCATGTCTTGGTCAAAATTCAAAGGTAGAGTTGATTTTTTCATCAAAACCCTAATTGTGGTCCAGGTGAAATTGAAACTTGTGGATCAAGCTTCTTGGATCAATCCATTATTGCAAATGGATTAATATGGTGTATTTAACGTCCTCAAATCATGTCTTGAGGTCTTAGCTCATGCTTTGGCCCAGAAGTCAACTTAGGGGTGAATTAGGTCAAGAAACCCTAATTCCTGATTTTTGGTAAATGCATCCCCTGAGGTTAAATCAACTTGATGATTGGGTTCATGAGGTCCCTTGGAGTATCTTGGGTTGTGCTTTGAAACATTGGCTCATGCCCAGATGAAAATTTTCATCTGGAGGCCTCAGTCGACCAAAACCCTAATTTGGTGACACTGGCGATCTCGAGTCTTGATCCACTTGGAATGTTGCAACCTTGTGCTTAATCCTTGATGTGGGAGTCCTCTTGATTCTTTATGGGTGTTTGAGATGTTAGACAAGTTGAAGATCATGTCATTCCTTTATTGATCCTTTGTCTAAGTGCTCAGAGAGGGCTTGAAACCCTAATTCTTGTTTGTAGTGAATGCTCACCCATCTTTGGGGAGACTGATGAGGCATGTAAATACATCCATATTGTGATGATGATTTGCACAATGAAGGGAAATCTTAGTGGTCAAAATTTGGGGTATGACACCCATTAACGGATAAACACCATCAAGTATAAAGCGAAACCTAAAGCTAATATCCTGTGGATAACCATATATAGGATGGGTAATTGACAACTCCCCATTGTATAACCTGACCCCGGACCCCCCAATCTCTTTAAGCGTTTGTTCAGTTAAACATTCGCGTGCAAGGTTAGTTTTAGATAGCATCCCTTTCCCTTCCAGCTTCACGGGATAAATAAGAAATCAGAAAGTAGCACCCCCTCCTACCATTGCGGTGAGGAAAGCTCAGCGACAAGGTGGTCGCGTCACCGACAAAAATCGCTCGCTACAGTAAAATGGCGACTCTGCTGGGGATTTTTAGGTGTTTGTATAAGACTACGATTATAGCTCTTAAGAGGTCTAGGATGTTAGTTTTAGGAATAAATATATATATCGCTTTTCCTAATTGATATTCGTGTTTATTTTTCTGCTAATGGGAATGCGGGTGATGCCGCATCTGGAAAGTTTGAGTGACACCTAAGATAAGTGATGGCATTAAACGGGTAATCTTATAGGGAGTGACTCCCAAATAAGAGACCCCGGTAGACCATCGAATCAGTGGAGATACCCTTTGCGGATTCAATGCCTATACAACTTCGTTTGTTGAAAGGAGATTGTTCAATTCGGAAATATTTGTCACGCGATACTACCCTCATTTGAGATTACTCTAAGATACTGCAGCTCGCTCGGGTGAACCAACCCGCTGTTGTTATCTCAAGAGGGGTCAATGATTTTGAGGACAGGTACAAAAAATCACCAGTACAACCTTTGGGGATGGGTAGAGCCATGACTTTATGACTCCGAACCTTTGACCCCATTTTTTTCCATGTTTTTGTGTGCTGCATTCATGCATCCATTTCGTTAAAAAACGTTAAACAAAGAAAATTTTCTCTTCTAGTCTCTCTTTTTCAAATTAAACTAAGACAATGATTGCAAATATCAGAGAAAAAGATTGCGTAATGGATTTCGGTAGAAGGGGGACTCATAAGTACACCTTCAAGGTTCCAAAACTAGAGGATTTAAGAGGGTTGGCAAGGATGATCACCAACCCTGATGCTTTCAGAGCTAAGTACGGAGGACTGCTGTCTCTGTTAAGGGTCCATGTAATTGAGAGATTCCTGGCTATGCTAATTCAGTTCTACGATCCGGTCTATCACTATTTCACATTCCCAGATTACCAACTAGAACCAACACTGGAGGAGTACTCTCACCTGACTGATTTACCCATCACTGACCAAGCTCCCTTTTCTGGACTGGAAGAAATTCCAAATGATCAAACCATTGCAAGAGCAATCTATTTGGATGAGTCAGAAGTCAGGACTCACATGACCACAAAGGATTGAATCCAAGGTTTACCAGCCAATTTTTTGGTAAAGAAAGCTCTGTACTTCGCTAGTATAGGGAACAAGACTGCTTTCGAGAGCGTCTTTGTTCTGCTCACCTGCGGGTTATTTCTGTTTTCCAACATTGATAACTTCGTTGATATCAATGCCATTAAGATTTTTCTAATTTAAAACCCTGTGGTGACCTTGCTCGCAGATGCTTATCATTCTGTACACTTAAGGAATTTGTAAAGCAGAGGAATGATCACATGCTGTGTACCCGTGTTATACAAATGGTCCACTTCCCATTTACCAAAGTCTGCTGCTTTTTGGGATCAAAAGAGTACTTTACGTTGGTCACAGAGAATCATGGCTCTTACCAACTCTGACATAGATTGGTACAATCGAATCTATGATGGGATCAGAATCATTGACCGTTGTGGAAACTTCCCTAATATACCCCTCATAGGAACTAAAGGAGGAATCAACTATCATCCAGTTTTAGTTCGTTGTCAATTCGGATACCCGATGAGGCATGTTCCGCGTAATGCTCATCTGGAAGGTCTTTTCATCAAGGAAGGAGGAAATGACAGGGCACTAAAGACAGAAATAGTGCATGCCTGGAAACATGTTCACAGGAAAGGAAGAGGGTCTATAGGAAAACAAGACTGTGTCTCGGTGGAACCTTATATCCACTGGGTACAAACTATAGCTCTCAAGCTGAGGATGCCTTACCCTTGTCAAGAAGTTCTTCCGCTAAAGGAATATGTCCGTTATTTTATGTCTGATATGGAAAAGCTTCAGGTTACTCTCAATAAAGTTCAACAAGAGAAGAAGTCTTGGAAAAACAAGTATCGTATTCTCAATGTGGAGTGTAACAAAATACAACATCTGTTAAAAGAAAAGATGCTCTGATCGAGATTTTAGAGAAACATGCTGCAGAGAATCAAGAAGACCAAAGGAATTTGCTCGCTCCTTTCACTTGTCAAAAGGATGACAACCCAACAACGACTCAAGAGCCTCGGTCAAAGAAAAGGAAAATACCAGAACTCAGGATCCATAAGTTTAGACATTTCCTTTTACAGCACTTTGTAAATTACTGTATTTCCATTTCCGCAATCTTTGAATTCAATAAAATGGGGTTTCCCCACTGTATGATATTTGTAATCCAATTGTCGAAGTTTCTTTTGATTAACAAAAAAAAATAATTAATATAATTATTGCATATCATTCATCATTCTCACATAACACATTCTTCTTCCCTATGAATCTCACGTTTGTGTCTCGATTCTAGCGTCAAACTATCTCATTCGTACAATACTCGGGCCAATCGATAAAATAAGATGGATAATCTTGAGGAAGAGAACAGAGAGTTGAGAGAAGAACTCGACGCTCTGAAAGAAGATCTAAGAAAACTTCACAATGACATGCAATCTCTGGCAGTAGCCCAGATGCAACAACAAAGGACCGTGATCTCAGAGATCACATCGACACCCATAGTGGAAAAGTATGATCCTCGGTACAACATGCCTAAAGATCATCCCTAGGGCAGGCCACCCAACTATATCCCGGAAGGATATATTCCACCGATCATGGAAGATCCGGAAACTGCAGCAGGAACCGCTGGGCCTGAAGGTTACAAACTTCGGGAAAGCGAAGATGCAAGGGGCATGACAGCAACTTCTGAAGGTTACAAACTTCGGGAGAGGGAAGCACCAAGAGTCACTACCATAATGACTATACCACCACCCGTGGTACACACTGTCCCGGAAGGGCAGATTCCACAGATACCTTCTGGTGGAAATGAAAGTATGGACGACAGAATGAAGGAATTCCAGGAACAATTGCTGGAGAGGCAGAAGGAACTTCATGCCCTTTGATGTTAGGATCTATTCGGAAAGGACGCCGCGGACCTTTATTTGGTCCCCAATGTGAAAATTCCGCATAAATTCAAGGTGCCCAAATTTGAAAAATACAAGGGTAAATCTTTCCCTCAGAGTTATTTGGTGATGTACGCTCGGAGGATGTCAACTCAGACAGAGCATCAACAATTATTGATCCACTATTTCCAAGATAGTTTAACCGTTGCCACACTCAAATGGTACATGGGATTAAACCCCACTATGATCGTCACCTTCAGAGATCTTGGCGCTGCCTTTGTTCAACAATATAAGTATAATCTGGACATGACACCGGACAGAGATAAACTCAGAGCCATGTCGCAGAAGGATAAGGAAACCTTCAAGGAATATGCTCAGAGATGGCGTGAGATTGCCGCCCAGATTTGTCCACCTCTTTAGGAAAAAGAGATGAAAAAGATCTTCTTGAAAACCTTGAGCTCATTTTACTACGACAGAATGGTCACCAGTGCGCCCAGTGACTTCACCGAGATGGTAGGCATGGGAGTTCGGCTTGAAGAAGCAGTCCGAGAAGGACGTCTGGTCAAAGATGCAGGACCATCAAGCAGCACCAAAAGATATGGTAATGCTATCCCTAAGAAAAAAGAGCAAGATATTGGCAATATCACTTTCGGAAAGCAACGACGACGTTACCAACCAGTAGCAGCTGTAACTCCTGCTATTAACCCTGCGCATGTTCCTACGTATAAACCTCAGGTTGCTCATAGCCAACCGAATCAACAACCATATCAGCAAAGGACACAACAACCTCTTCAGCAGGTTCGTCCTCAGTATAACAACAACTGTACAACGCGACCACCAGGGCTCGACCCTATACCGATGTTGTACACAGAACTGTTTCCGTTACTACTGGTCAAGGGGCACGTCAAAACCAGGCCTCCTCTTACAGTACCAGAGAATCCGCCTTTTTGGTTCAAAGCGGATCAGACTTGCCCTTACCATCAAGGAGGACTAGGGCATAACATAGAAAATTGTCTCAGCTTCAAATCTGATGTATAGAAGCTTGTCAGGAACGGGGTCTTATCCTTAAAGGATACAAATCCAAATGTTCAGACGAACCCGTTGCCTCAACATGAGAAACCTACAGTCAATTTGATAGAGGAAGGATCTAACCACAGCTATCAAATTCATGATGTACTCTTACTGGGAACCAACCTGGTCAAGATGCATTGCAGACAGAGCGGATACGGTCATGTACCGTCTCACAATTATCATCAGTGTGATATCTGCTCTAAAAATAATCAAGGATGTTCTGTGGTGCAATGAGCTCTACAGCAACAGATGGATCTCGGATGAATCCAAGATCACCGAATTCATGAAGTCACCATGACTTATACAAATTCCAACATCATTCAAAACCACGACATCCATGCGATGAATGTCAACTTGGTGGCAATGCACTCAAGGCAAAGCCAACATCATAATCTGCCACAACACGAGTATGATTCCTGTCCTGTCTGCTCGGTAAACAATCAGGGATGCTCTTTTATACAAGAGGGCCTCCAGCGTCAGATGGATCTTGGATGGATTCAGGATTACTGTAATAGAAGTCATTATCAAGTGAATATGATTCAAATCTTTGATATTCGCTTGATGAATACCAGCTTGGTGGAATTACACGCTAAGCAAGTTCAGCTCAGTTTTCTGACTTCACATGATTATCAGAACTGTAGAGTATGCCGTGAGAGTGACCAAGGTTGTGCACTCATTTAAAGGACACTTCAACACTTGTTAAACCACTGGTGACTTCCGATCTATCTAGATGAAGACACACAACAAGTCAGTATGATTGACGGGAACCCTACTAGGCATCAAAGTCAGGATGTTCGATCAACAGAAATAGATCTAGTGAGGTTACACTGAATACAAAGCGGATGTGGCCGGGTGCCACCACATAACTATAAGCGCTGTAGAGTTTACTCAGAGAATAATCAGGGACGCTACCTCGTGCGAGCAGCCCTCCAAAGTCAGTTGGACCATAAGGAGATTCAACCATGGTCAAGCTCTGGTTCAATGCCAGGCTATCATCCCAATTAAGGCAAAGAAGGGGTCTTGATCCCTAAACGAGAAGTGGCCAAAGATGTGTGCGCCATAATCCCTTTACTCCATGAATCAAGAATTCCTCTTGATAGTGGAAGGATTCTCAACCTTGAACGAATTGAGGCCGGCGACGATGGTCAGAAAAATCAAAAGGCTCCTGTAGTTATCTATCTGTCGGGATCAGTACCGTACAAATCCGATAAGGTTATCCCTTACAAGTACGATGCAACAACAATTGAAAATGGAAAGGAAACTCCATTACCCTCCGTCGTGAATATTGCAGACATCAGTCGAGTAACACGGAGCGGTGGAATCTTCAACCGAGGAGTTGGAGAACCCACCAGAGAAAAGGAACCTCAAACAGAAGTTCCTAATCAACCAGTTGGTCAGTTCAGTGATCCCGAACTTTCAAAGAATGATGATGAGATGCTGAAGCTCATCCAAAAGAGTGAGTACAACATTTTTGACCAACTGTTGTAAACCCCTTCAAGAATCTCTGTGTTATCTCTTTTACTCAGTTTCGAAGCTCACAGGGAGGCTCTACAGAAAGCCTTAGAGCAGGCCTTTGTGGAACAAGATGTGACAATAAGACAATTCGATAGCATCATCTCCTACATCACTTCCTGCAACAACTTGGGGTTTAGTGATGAGGAACTACCGGAAGAGGGCCAAAATCACAACATGGTGCTCAACATTACAATCAACTGCCAGGATGATGCTTTAGCTAGCGTACTAGTAGACACCGGATCATCTCTAAATGTTATGCCGAAATCCACTTTAATGCGACTATCATTTAAAGGATCTTCGATGAGAGGCCGTGAGGTCACCGTCAAAGCATTTGACAGATCCTGTAAAACAGTTATCGGCGAAGTCGACCTTCCTATAACTATCGGTCCTCACACATTCTAAGTCACTTTCCAGGTCATGGACATCCGGGAAGCATACAACTGTTTGTTAGGAAGACCTTGGATACACAAGGTTGGGGCAGTCACTTCGACACTTATCGTCACAGTCTGTGGAGAGCAAGCCTTGATCGTGAGCAACTTATCGTCATCCACTTATGTAGAACCAGAGGAGGTTGTTGGAACTCAGTTCCAAGCACTCTCGGTAAGCAATAACAATCAATCGGAAAAGGGGACGTCGATTTCCTCGTACGAAGATGCTCTCGAAGTAATCAAAAGTAATAATGCTAAAGGATAGGGACAGCTTATCATTCCTACTGATAACAAAGCAAAGAAAGGTCTTGGTTTTTCTTCAACCTGTACCTAGACTGCTACTAACGATGAAAGTTTTCATCCCATTCAGGACTTCTTCCACAGAGGAGGTTTCCTTCACCCAGGGTCTCAAGAAGTGCATACCATCAACGAGGGTGACTCTTCCGATACAGATGAAGAGTGGAAGTCCTAACTTAACAAAGACGATTATATGTCTCAGGAAGAGATGCCTACGCCATTTTGCTATCCCGCACAGAGTCCGAGATATATATCGAGGTCAGATGTCAAAATGATATACGGAGATTGTGATCCGGAAGGATATCGTGCTCCACCAAAATCATTAGAGGAGGAAACTCTGATGAAGGAAAACTTTAACCATGACTATTATGGCCCAATGGATGGCCTGCCTATCTGGCAGCCGTACCCAGGAGACTTGGGGCAAAAGAGTCAGCCAAACGATGCATATAGCTGAACATCATTGAAAAGAATACCCGTGTCCCCACCAAATCATGGGATCATTACTCAGGGAAATTAGAAGATATCCAGTATAACGATGAATTTGTAAAGATTGCAGGACAAGAGTTCCTTAACTATGCTTTTCGCGAGGTCAACGTCATCGAAAGAGATGACTCCTCCAGTTCCAAAGAAGTGTGGGACACCCTGGGACAACCGAGTGGAAAATATGACTTCTTGGTCAAGTACACCGCTCCTGAAAGCTCTCGTATCAGGCTCGAAGACATCCAGCCCACTAGATGGGGAGATCCACTTGAGAGTACAAATACTGTGCCAGATACAACAGAAGAGTTCGTCTACGACAACTCTGCCTGGGAGACAGATTCCAACGATCCCGCTCCACCAGAAATCAGCGTTATTTCTGAAGACAAATTAAGAAGGAAAGTACCAGACTTTGTGATTCACCGAGGAGTTCGCCGCCAATGGGTTATTGTCAATGTCCCGAAAGTCATTCATAAGTCTAAGTAATTGTCGTCTTTACTTTAACCTTTCACCCTGCCCAGGTGAAACAGATGTTTTGATAGGGCTCAGTTTCTGTAAATGTACCTCTTTGCTTTGCCCAAAGCGACAGAGTTTTGTTTTATAGGGTTGTAGTTTCAAGAATCGACAAGATCATAAATAAAATAACGTCGTTCTGCAATTTCTGCATTTATTGCTGTTTTCTCTTTTTGCTTTTTCAGAAAATGGTAATCCTAAAAAATAACTCAAATAATAAAAACAAGCAGTTATCAGAAAATAGACTGCACACACTCTTGCATTCTCTCTATCTCTTCTAAAAACAAATCATCACGTCATGCAGATTGCTTGTTTTAAACCCCATTGAAACATACGGTCCAATGTCTTCTCCCAACTTTGAATTCCCGGTATTTGAGGCTGAAGAAGAAAATGACGAAGAAATTCCAGAAGAGATCTCCCGATTACTCAGACAAGAGGAAAGGTCCATTAAACCTCAAAAAGAGCCGTTGGAAACGGTCAACTTGGGTTCAGAAGAAGAGAGAAAAGAAGTCAGGATTGGGGCACTGCTCAGTCCAACTATCAAAGAAGGTTTGATAAAGCTTCTTAAAGAGTTTCCCGATGTGTTTGCTTGGTCCTATCAGGACATGCCAGGGTTGGATACCAGCATCGTGGAACATCATCTACCATTAAGATCAGAATGTCCGCCAGTGAAACAAACACTAAGACGGACTCATCCAGACATGGCCATCAAAATCAAAGAGGAAGTACAGAAACAGATTGACATGGGTTTCCTCGCCACATCAGAATATCCTCAATGGTTAGCCAACATAGTACCAGTTCCAAAAAAGGACGGAAAGGTCCGAATGTGTGTAGACTACAGGGATCTGAACAAGACCATACCAAAGGATGACTTTCCCTTACCACACATTGACATGCTGGTAGACAGTATAGCAAAATTCAAAGTATTCTCCTTCTTGGATGGATTCTCGGGCTATACTCAAATCAAAATGGCGCTGAAAGATATGGAGAAAACTTGATTCATCGCCCCATGGGGCACTTTTTGTTACAAGGTAATGCCGTTCGGTTTGAAGAACGTCGGGGCAACCTATTAAAGGGCCATGACTACTCTGTTTCATGACATGATACACAAAGAAATCGAAGTGTATGTCGATGATATGATTGCCAAATCTAAAACAGAAGAGGAGCATGTGACCCACCTGTCAAAGTTATTCGAGCGTCTGAGGAAGTACAAACTCCGCTTGAATCCCAATAAGTGCACATTTGGTGTTCGTTCAGGGAAACGGCTAGGGTTCATCGTCAGCCAGAAAGGAATTGAGGTTGATCCTAACAAGGTCAAGGCCATTCAAGAAATGCCTTCTCCAAAGACTAAAAAACAAGTCAGGGGATTCCTAGGATGTTGGAATTGCATTTCCAGATTTATATTCCTCATGACCGCGACGTGTGCGCCGATCTTCAAATTACTCAAAAAGAATCAGGACTGCATTTGGACAGAAGACTGCCAAACTGCCTTCGACAATATCAAGGAATACCTGTTGAATCCATCGATTCTATCACCTCCAGTGAAGGGAAGACCGCTAATCAGCTATTTAAAGGTCTTGGAAGACTCAATGGGTTGTGTACTTGGTCAACAGGATGAAACAAAAAGAAAAGAGTCGGTCATCTACTATCTAAGCAAGAAATTCACCAACTGTGAGACTTGGTACACTATGCTTGAGAAAACTTGTTGTGCTCTGGCTTGGGCAGCCAAACGTCTTCTCCAGTATATGATTTTCACACTACTTGGTTAATCTCCGAAATGGATCCAATCAAGTACGTCTTTGAAAAGCCTGCTCTCACGGGAAGGATTGCCCATTGGCAGATGTTGTTATCAGAATACGACATAGAATACCACGCTCAAAAAGTCGTTAAAGGAAGTATTATAGCTGATCATTTGGCTCATCAACTGATTGAAGATCAAAAATCAGTCGGATTTAACTTCCTAAACGAAGATGTCATGTATTTGAAATTGAAAGATTGCGATGAACCGCTACCTAGTGAAGGGCCAGAACCAGGTTCCCAATTGGGACTAATCTTTGACGGAGCTGTTAATCATTATGGAAACGGAATTGGGGAGATCATCATAACACCTCAGGGTTCCCACATTCCTTTCACTACCAGATTAACATTCAAGTGTAAGAACAACGAGGCCGAATACGAAGCTTGTATCATGGGTCTCGAAGAAGCGACCGACTTAAGGATCAAGAACTTGGATGTATATGGTGACTCGGCCCTGGTTATCAATCAGATCAAAGGAGATTGGAACACATACCAATCAGGACTGATTCCTTACAAATATTATGCGAGAAGGTTGTTACCCTTCTTCATAAAATCGAATTTCATCATATCCCTCGAGAAGAGAATCACATGGTGTTAGAGCAAGAGTTGTCTCTACAAGTCGTCTCTATTTTTGATGATAACAATGGTATTTGTGAAAGAACCATTTTATGTTCTAACGTGTGTTGTGTGCAGATCATAATCATAAAAGATATCAGATCCAACAAGCACCAGCCAAACGAGCGTAATTGATTATATGCGAAGTTACTATGTGTGACTCTAGTCGCAAGAAGCAAGAATGCTTCTGTATATGATCATGATCAGTCAGTCCAAGGATGCCGATATTGCTGTTGCAACGCTCTTGTGGATGCTCTCTGAAAGTGGTTTTGATTCTGAAGATAGCGAAGCTTCTGAAGAAGAGAACCAAAGTGCTGAAGACTCTCATGACATGAAGTTCTGAAGGCTCTGAAGACCAAGTGCAGAAAGACTCTGAAGACTTATGGGTTCTGAAGAATATGGTTCTGAAGAACAAGTGCTGAAGACTATGAAGACGGATTCCTAATGGACAGTTCTGAAGTTTCTGAAGACTTGAAGTAGTAAAGGATAACGGATTTAAAGATAAGTGTTGAAGTTCTGAAGGCTGATTCCTAATGGGCGACTTCGAAAGACTGAAGACTTAGAGTCTTAGATATCCTGTTAAGAAGTCTCTACTCATGCTTCAATTAATTACCATCAGAAGCCTCTGAAGATTTGAAGACAAATGTTACCGTTGTGAAAGACTGTACACTGCGCCCAAGAAGATATATCATGTCACTTCCTCCACTGTAAAAAGGAGATGTGTCAGTACAGCTTTATCATTACACCGCGTTTCTTTTCCAACAGCCAATAGTAATTCAAACGGCTATATTTTACTTGGCTATTTAAAGGAAAGAATGAGTAATTATTGATGGGGTTGTTGGAACGAAAAGGACATAATCATCCAAAACCACAACAATCAAAGTGTTGATATCTCAGTTGTTGCTCAAATATGAAAAGATCATAAATCAACAACACAACAATCTAAGAATCTGAGTTCGTTGTTTCAACACCAAGATTATCAATCTACTACAACAACCAGATATTGATGAACTCGAAGAAGAAGAAGAAATTATCAAAGTCATCAATCAACATCAACTACATCATCTTGGAGCTCATTGAAGATCTGAAGCAAGGGGCTGTTTGAAATTCTGGTTATGCAGATACTCGAATGTCCCATCTGAATGTTAAGACATTGATTACTGCATCTATAGTAAACATGGTTGAATACATAACTACTGTTATGAAGTGCAGCAGCAAAGTCACCAACATATGTTACGACATCATGTTGGGACATGTTAGTCAAGAACACAATTACAGAAAACTGTAAATAGCAGAATAATAAATAACACAAGATATGTTGACCTAGTTCGGTGCAATTCACCTACTCTGGGGGATACCAATCCAGGATGAAGACTCCACTATATCGAAGTATTATGATAAAGCTAAACTCCCCCATTTACAACTTTATCTCCTAATCACTACCCCAATGGAAATCTTTACCAAAGCTAAACACTAGTCGTTTACAAGTCTGATATGAGATATCTACTCACATCCTCCATCACAACCTGCGTTGTCTCTGTCTTCTGTCATCACAGAACCTGTCACGGTTTTCTTGACCAAGAAGTTATCTTGGACTTTCTTAAAAGCTTCGTCCAAGAACAACCATTGCCTAAAGGCTTCTGGTTGGACCATGTACCTATGTCTTCCATCCTGCATCCCATACTGCAGAATGGAGACTTGTAACTCCTAAGAGAGCCGACGACTCTCAAACCCTAAACCCTTATTTTACAAAGTTACAAGTGATACAAAAGTACAAAAAGGTCACTCTAAACCCTAGACCTAAGTCTACTATTTATAGTCTTCTGTTGTCTTGGGCTTTCCATCTCCTTGATCCACTCCTGCGATTGCTCCTTAGATCTTGCAGCATATAAAACAGATTTAAATCAATATGTTATAACAGTTCAGGATGTCGAGTCTGCATGCTGGGACATCTCATTCGAAATCTTATATTCTGCAGAAATATTCAGCTTGATCTTCTTGTTGACGCTTTTTCCAACATTTATGTTTTACCAAAATTTGTCCAAATCACAAGAGCTTTCACTGTTGTTCGAAGCTTGATCAACAAACAAGATGAAGAATTCTTAAGATGTAATCTAAATATAATATCTTATATATCTTAGAATCATGTACTTTGCAAGGAGCTATTACTCATATCTTGCTGTAACTCTTAGAAGTTACATTTTACTCAAACAGAGGAGAATCTGCTTGCAAGGAAGCACCTCACCAATCTCCAGTGAGCCAATCATACTAAAAGAATTGAGGTTCCTCCAGTGGACGTTATATCCAGATTGGATCCCTGAATGGGTCACTGTTGATGGAAGCCTCAAGTAGATCATGGGATGATCAGGATACTTGAGGAGACGGTGGCTGCTGGTCATCGTGAAATCTTGACTAGAGATCTTGAAAGATCTTGGTACGTTGGGTCAATGATAGTCAGATCTCAAAGAGGATCATTTGTTGATCAGACTCTTGTGAGATCTCTGGTGGAACTCATTGTGATTCCTCCAGTGAACGTTATATCCTGATTGGATCCCTGAACGGTTCACTGAGAGAGATACCTCAAGGGATTATGAGATGATCTGGCTACTTGAGATGACAATGACACAAGTTATTGTGGGTTAGTCACAGTGCGGCTGTGCAGGTTGTTAGTCACCGGTTGTTGCCCGTGCATCTGTAATCGAGATTGATTATAGTGGATTAAGTCTTTGTGTTCAAGGCGAAATCACCTTAGGAGGGTGGAGTGGATTAGCCTTGTCGTGAACTAGGATATATCGTGTGTCCTTTACTCTTGTTATGCTTTATGTTATTGTTTATGTTTCTGTATTGAGTATAAGAACCTTACATAAGCAATTCAGAACCTTCTGTATTGATCAGTAACTTCACAGTTTTGTGATCACAGTCCGCAGAGAAAAATAAATTCCCCCAGACTCAACCAATGATTCTTAAGCATCCAATAAGAACCATTTAAGTATGCATTGCCAAGTTTCCCACAACTTGCAACAATACTTTAATGTCAAGACATCCTCCTTGACATCTCAGTTTGCTTGACACACAAATACAAACTGGAATTTTCAACAATAATGCCAAGCCATCCTCCTTGACATCTCAGTTTGGTTGACGCACAAATGTAAACTGGATCTTCAACAATAATGTCAAGCCATCCTCCTTTACTTCTCAACTTGCTTGACGCACAAATGCAAGCTGGAACTTCATCTCAGATCAAGAGGTCTCTCCCCCTGACTATGGTAACTGGTGCTCCTCCACTGAACAGCCAAGCTAATAACTGGAAAACATAATACGCGACTTCATGTCTTCAAGAGAGCACTCTCTGTTCAACACACCTGCTGAACGCAACCATTAACTCTTTATTGTTCCCTCTGACAAGAAACAATAATCAATCACACATGATCACCATCATGCTACCCGTGAGGACGTGTATAACAACCATAACAAACTCTTGGCTTAAGATCAAAGTCCCATTGATCCCCTTCGTCCTGCAACTGTAACGCCCCAGTTTTGCCGATTTTATTTTATTGAGTCTTTTGATTATTTTATTATTATTTTATTTTATTTTCGACTTTTATGTGAAAATAAGTTATTTTTCGTCGTGATTATATTTTATCGCGTTTTGGGAACGTTTGCGAGATATTTGAGTGTGGGGGTATTTTGGGCATTTCATAGATAATTGTTAAGTTAGTAAGAAAGAAAAGAAAATAGAAAAGGGAAAGAAAGAAAAATAGAGAGAGAGAAAGAAGAAAGAAGGAAAAAGAGAAGAAAAGAGGAGAAGAGAGAAAATTGGAGAAAGTGTGAAAATCATCAAGATCAAGTTCTAGAGTCGATTAAATCGGGTAAGGGTGTGAAACTCGATTATTCTATGATTGTATACGATTATGTATGTGTGTTTGTTGTTGTTTTGGATTGAATTGGAAGAAAATGAGTAAAACCCGTATTTGGTATAATTGATTAGAAATTGATTTGAATGTGTCAAAACTTGTGTTGATTGTGTTTTAGATTGTCTATACATGTTGGTTGTGTGTTATTGCAATTCAAATTGGTCATTTTCTGAGTTTTAGGTGAAAAATTGGTTGATTGGATTTGGAAAACGCAGAAACTGTTCTGCAGAATTTTTCTGGGTTTGTCCTGGCAATACGCGTAAGGGACTTGCCAATACGCGTATGGGCCAAGGCGTTACGCGTAACATTGCGTTGTTTTTGGGGCATTACGCGTATGAAATGCATGTTTTCACGGCCTTCTGGTGATACGCGTAAGGGCGAGGTGCATACGCGTATGGTTTTTGGCAACGTGATTTTGTGAAGGAAATTTGTTCTGTCAATACGCGTATGGATAGTGGTGGTACGCGTATGGACAGGAGAATTGCAAAAATGTGATTTTTCAAAATGTCGTTTCGTTTTAGTCCGTAACTTTTGTTCTGATTATCCGATTTTTGCATTCTTGGTGTCGTTGGAAAGGTATCGAGGTGTATTATGTGATTATGAGGTTTTGAGAATTGTTAGCCGATTAAATTTTGTCGGGAAATGTGAATAGTGTCGATTCTCAACTTTTGTCGTTTTAATGGTGTGTATTTGACGTGTATTATGCTATATGGTGTTGCTTTGAATGTGGTATGACTTATGTGCTGTTGTGTTGATGATTTATGGGCGAAAGGCAAGAAAATGCTAAGTGTGGTAATTGATGAGATATGCATGATTATGAATGTGGGCATGTGTGCAATGTGAATGTCATGAGTCATTGTATGCCAAGCATCATGATATGCATTATTGAACGTCCTGAGTGACGGTTTGGTTCCCGAGGGAATCTGCTATAACATCGTGGGCCTCGAAAATATGAGGCAATGCCTGACGACTTAAAGCGATGGGTATAGACGATTATGGGCTCCTTTGGAGACTTAAAGCAATCCATAACGTCGTGTGCCTCAAAAATATGAGGCGATGCCTGAGGACCTAAAGCGACGGGTGAACATCGTAGGCCCGACGGGGTGTTATTTGAGTAAGTCTCAGTAACGAGCGATGGTTCCAATAGTTCCTGAGTGAACTGGTTTTGAGAAATGTTGGAAGTCGGTACCGCATGGCATGTGCATAGAGTCGTTGTGTCGGTCTCTGTGCATTTGCATAAATCATGAATTAATTGTGCATGGAATTGTAAATGTGATTGATGAGATGGAATATGTGTAATCGTATTGTGAATGATTGATGTGCATTGGTATTTGATGCGTGAGAATTGTCCTGTATTGCGGTATATTCGATGTGTTGTGCATTTATGGTGAGAATGTGTTTATATTGAATAACAACATATAATTTTATGCAATTATATTATGGTTGTTTTTCTCACCCTTCTGCTATTTTATAACGCTCTATGAGGCATTGCAGATTAGAGTTGCTGGAGGTATTCTTTTTGTGAAGCTTTGCATCTTCATTCTTTTGTCGGTCGGCTCTGATATGAGACTCCGGGTAGCTAGGGTGGCCGTTTGCGATTATTTTGTATATCTGATGATATATTTTGGTTGTATATGTATAACTGGATGTATGACAGACATGTTTATATGTATATATGTATGTATGTTAGTCAGATTTTAGATTTTTCCGCTTTAATTCTAATTTCTGAAAGTGGGTGTAAGGAACAAAGTTCCTCTGTATGATTGCTACCCCACTGTTGCATATCTTTATGGGCAGGTGTTGTATGCTATGTTTTGTTACAGTTGATGTGATTTCTCCCTTTCTATGCCGCGAATTCAAATGTACTCTGAAGAAATTTCGAATTTTCTTTTAGTGCTTTAATTGCATGTTAATTGGGGGTATAGATTGGGGGCGTCACATTAAGTGGTATCAGAGCCAGTCCGTGTCAGTTGTGTTTGTTGTGTCTGTTGTGTCTGGCATATTGGGCGAGTTGTGTTGAACGAATTGTTGTTTAACCATAGTTTCTGTGTTTGGACGAACGGAATATGGGTGGTCGTAATGATGCTGCTTTGGCTGCAGCGATGGAGGCTATGGCACGAGCTGTGCAGGGTGCACCGAATGCTGCAGGAAATGATGAGTTTAGAAAGAATAAGCCGCCGGTCTTTAAAGGGAAACATGATCCGGAGGGTGCGCAGTTGTGGTTGAAAGAGATTGAGAGGATTTTCAGGGTAATGGATTGTGATGACGATGATGATAAGGTGAGGCTGGGCACTCATATGTTACACGAAGAGGCTGATGACTGGTGGATCAGTACTCGTCAAGTGTTGGAAGCTGAGGAGGAGGAAGAAGAAATTACTTGGGAGGTGTTTAGCCGAGAATTTCTGAGGAAGTATTTTCCCGAGGATGTCCGAGGAAAGAAGGAGATTGAGTTTTTAGAGCTAAAACAAGGTAATATGTCGGTTATTGACTATACTGCTAAGTTTGTGGAACTTGTGCAGTTTTATCCTCATTATGTGGAAGCGACTGCTGAATTTTCAAAGTGTGTTAAGTATGAAAGTGGCTTGCGTCCTGAGATAAAGCAGGCGATTGGTTATCAGAGGATTCGAAGGTTTGCTGATTTGGTGGAATGCTGTAGGATTTATGATGAAGATAGTAAGGCTCGTTCTGCTCACTATAAAAGTGTAAGTGACAGGAAAGGGAAACAGCAGTTCCGTGGTGGTCCGTATGTGTCACCGGCTGATAAAGGTAAACAAAGGGGTAATTTTGATCGAAGGTCAGGTGGAGGAGGTATGTCTAATGCTCCTAGGTGTTTTAAATGTGGTGAATTGGGTCATCGCCAGATTGAATGTAGGAAGAAGGTGGATAAGTGTTCTAATTGTGGTGGTATCAGACATGTTTTAGCTGATTGTAAAAGGAAGAATGTAGTGAAGTGTTTTAGTTGTGGGGAACCAGGTCACATTAGTACGAAGTGTCCTAATCAGAAGAAAGCTCTAACTAGTGGGAAAGTGTTTTCATTGGCGGGAACTCAGACTTCAAGTGCTGATCGTCTGATAAGAGGTACTTGCTTTATTAATAATACGCCTTTAATTGCTATTATTGATACTGGAGTGACTCATTCGTTTATTTCGTCTGAGTGCGCGGAACGTTTGAATCTTGGGTTGTCTTCGATGGATGGTGAGATGGTTATTGATACTCCAGCGATGGGGTCAGTAACTACTTCTTTGGTGTGTTTGAGTTGTCCTTTGACCATTTATGGTAAAGACTTTGTGATGGATTTGGTGTGTTTGCCATTGGAAGGTTTAGATGTGGTGTTGGGAATGAATTGGTTGCAATTTAATCGGGTGCACATTGATTGTTATCATAAGCTAGTAGGGTTTCCTTCTCTTGAGGAAGATGAAGACTCGAGTTTCTTATCTACCAAAGAGTTGAAGAGACTTTTGGCGGATGAAGCTCAGTTGTTTGGATTATTTGCATCATTAACTGTGGATAGTCAAGTTTCATTGGAGGTGTTTCCTATTGTGTGTGATTTTCCTGAAGTGTTTCCTGAGGATATTTCAGATGTACCGCCGGAGATAGAGGTGGAATTTTCTATAGATCTAGTTCCTGGTACTAGACCTGTTTCTATGGCACCTTATAGAATGTCGGCATCTGAATTAGTGGAGTTGAAAAAGCAATTAAGTGAGTTGTTGGAAAAGAGGTTCGTGAGGCCAAGTGTTTCTCCTTGGGGTGCTCCAGTTTTGTTAGTGAAAAAGAAAGATGGGAGTATGCGATTATGTATTGATTATCGCCAGTTGAACAAAGTGACGATTAAGAATAAGTATCCGCTTCCAAGGATTGATGATCTGATGGATCAGTTGGTTGGTGCTTGTGTATTTAGTAAGATTAATTTGAGATCGGGATATCATCAGATAAGAGTGAAAGAAGAGGATGTTCAGAAGACGGCCTTTAGGACACGTTACGGTCATTATGAATATTCAGTGATGCCGTTTGGGGTTTCTAACGCGCCTGGTGTGCTTATGGAATACATGAATCGTATTTTCCACGAGCATTTGGATCGTTTTGTCGTGGTGTTTATTGATGATATTTTAATCTATTCTAAGTCTCATGAGGAACATGCAAATCATTTGCGTATTATTTTGCAGGTTTTGAAAGAAAGGAAGCTTTTTGCCCAATTGTCCAAGTGTGAATTCTGGTTGTCTGAGGTGAGTTTTCTTGGGCACGTAATTTCAGGTAATGGTATTGCTGTGGATCCATCTAAAGTAGAAGTAGTTCTACATGGGAGGCTCCTAGATCCGTTACTGAAATTCGAAGCTTTTTGGGTTTGGCTGGTTATTACCGGAGGTTCATTGAAGGTTTTTCTAAGCTAGCTCTTCCTTTGACGCAGTTGACTTGTAAGGGCAAAGCGTTCATTTGGGATATTCAATGTGAAGAAAGTTTTTGTGAGCTGAAGAGAAGATTGACGACAACCCCTATTCTGATTTTACCTAATCCTAATGAACCGTTTGTTGTGTACTGTGATGCTTCTTTAATTGGTTTGGGTGGTGTTCTGATGAAGGAAGGTAAGGTTGTAGCTTATGCTTCAAGGCAGTTAAGAGTTCATGAGAAAAACTATCCTACTCATGATCTTGAATTAGCGGCTGTAGTTTTTGTGTTGAAGATTTGGAGGCACTATCTCTATGGTGCAAGGTTCGAAGTCTTTAGTGATCATAAAAGCTTGAAATATTTATTTGATCAGAAAGAGTTGAACATGAGGCAGCAGAGATGGTTGGAATTCTTGAAAGACTATGACTTTGGCTTGAATTACCATCCTGGTAAAGCTAATGTGGTAGCCGATGCATTGAGCCGTAAATCGTTGCATATGTCGGCTTTAATGGTTAAGGAGTGGGAACTTTTGGAATCATTTAGGGACTTGAGTTTGGTTTGTGAAGTGACGTCGGTAAGTGTGAGACTTGGAATGTTGAAAGTTACTAATGAATTTTTGTTGTCGGTTAGTGAGAAACAAAAGCTGGATTTGAAATTTGTTGATTTGATGATGAATGAGAATGTGGATTTCAAGGTTGATAATTTTGGTGTTTTGAGATTCCGTGGTCATATTTGTATTCCTAATGATGCAGAGTTGAAAAGAATGATTTTGGAGGAAGGACACCGGAGTAATTTAAGTATACATCCGGGTGCGAATAAGATGTACCAAGATTTGAAGAAGATTTTCTGGTGGTCTGGTTTGAAAAGAGATGTGGCTCAGTTTGTGTATGCATGTTTGACTTGTCAGAAATCGAAAGTGGAACATCTGAGGCCTAGTGGTTTGTTGCAACCGTTGGATATTCCTGAGTGGAAGTGGGTTAGCATTTCGATGGATTTTGTAACGGGATTGCCGAATATGAAAAGAGGTCATAATGCTACTTGGGTGATTGTTGATAGGCTGACTAAATCGGCTCATTTTATTCCGATTGACATCAGTTTTTCTTTGGAGCGGTTAGCTGAAATTTATATCAGTGTGGTTGTGAAATTGCATGGGATTCCATTGAGTATTGTTTCTGATCGAGATCCTAGGTTTACATCGAGATTTTGGGAAAGTTTACAGAAGGCTTTGGGTTCTAGATTGAGGTTGAGTTCGGCTTATCATCCGCAGACGGATGGTCAGACCGAAAGAACTATTTAGTCGTTGGAGGATTTGTTGAGAGCGTGTGTTTTGGAACAAAGTGGTGCGTGGGACGGTTATCTTGATTTGGTTGAGTTCACGTATAATAACAGTTTCCATTCTAGTATTGGAATGGCACCTTTTGAGGCTTTATATGGGCGAAGATGTCGAACTCCGTTGTGTTGGCACGAAACAGGTGAAAGTTCGGTGGTTGGACCGGATTTGGTGCAACAAATGACGGAAAAGGTAAAGTTTATTCGTGAGAAAATGAAGGCTTCTCAGGATAGACAAAAGAGTTATCATGATCGGAGACGGAAGGATCTTGAGTTTCAAGAGGGTGATCACGTATTTCTGAGAGTTACGCCGGTAACGGGTGTTGGTCGTGCTTTGAAATCTAAGAAGCTTACTTCTCGATTTATTGGTCCTTACCAGATATCTGCGAGAGTTGATGCTTGGGCGTATCGTGTGGCGTTACCGCCGAATCTGTCGAATTTGCATGATGTTTTTCATGTTTCACAGCTTCGGAAGTATGTTCCGGACCCTTCACATGTTATTCCAATGGACGAGGTTGAGGTAAGAGATAACCTTACGGTCGAGGCATTACCGGTTAGTATTTTGGATCGCGAGGTGAAGCGGTTGAGGGGCAAAGAGATTGCACTTGTGAAAGTGGTGTGGGGAGGCGCTGCTGAGGGAAATTTGACGTGGGAGTTGGAGAGTAGGATGCGGGAGTCATATCCAGAGTTGTTTGTATCAGGTAATATTTTCGAGGACGAAAATTTCTAAGTGGGGGAGAGTTGTAACGCCCCAATTTTGCCAATTTTATTTTATTGAGTCTTTTGATTATTTTATTATTATTTTATTTTATTTTTGACTTTTATGTGAAAATAAGTTATTTTTCGTCGTGATTATATTTTATCGCGTTTTGGGAACGTTTGCGAGATATTTGAGTGTGGGGGTATTTTGGGCATTTCATAGATAATTGTTAAGTTAGTAAGAAAGAAAAGAAAATAGAAAAGGGAAAGAAAGAAAAATAGAGAGAAAGAAAGAAGAAAGAAGGAAAAAGAGAAGAAAAGAGGAGAAGAGAGAAAATTGAAGAAAGTGTGAAAATCATCAAGATCAAGTTCTAGAGTCGATTAAATCGGGTAAGGGTGCGAAACTCGATTATTCTATGATTGTATACGATTATGTATGTGTGTTTGTTGTTGTTTTGGATTGAATTGGAAGAAAATGAGTAAAACCCGTATTTGGTATAATTGATTAGAAATTGATTTGAATGTGTCAAAACTTGTGTTGATTGTGTTTTAGATTGTCTATACATGTTGGTTGTGTGTTATTGCAATTCAAATTGGTCATTTTCTGAGTTTTAGGTGAAAAATTGGTTGATTGGATTTGGAAAACGCAGAAATTGTTCTGCAGAATTTTTCTGGGTTTGTCCTGGCAATACGCGTAAGGGACTTGCCAATACGCGTATGGGCCAAGGCGTTACGCGTAACATTGCGTTGTTTTTGGGGCATTACGCGTATGAAATGCATGTTTTCACGGCCTTCTGGTGATACGCGTAAGGGCGAGGTGCATACGCGTATGGTTTTTGGCAACGTGATTTTGTGAAGGAAATTTGTTCTGTCAATACGCGTATGGATAGTGGTGGTACGCGTATGGACATGAGAATTGCAAAAATGTGATTTTTCAAAATGTCGTTTCGTTTTAGTCCGTAACTTTTGTTTCGATTATCCGATTTTTGCATTCTTGGTGTCATTGGAAAGGTATCGAGGTGTATTTTGTGATTATGAGGTTTTGAGAATTGTTAGCCGATTAAATTTTGTCGGGAAATGTGAATAGTGTCGAATCTCGACTTTTGTCGTTTTAATGGTGTGTATTTGACGTGTATTATGCTATATGGTGTTGCTTTGAATGTGGTATGACTTATGTGCCGTTGTGTTGATGATTTGTGGCCGAAAGGCAAGAAAATGCTAAGTGTGGTATTTGATGAGATATGCATGATTATGAATGTGGGCATGTGTGCAATGTGAATGTCATGAGTCATTGTATGCCAAGCATCATGATATGCAATATTGAACGTCCTGAGTGACAGTTTGGTTCCCGAGGGAATCTGCTATAACATTGTGGGCCTCGAAAATATGAGGCGATGCCTGAGGACTTAAAGCGATGGGTATAGACGATTGTGGGCTCCTTTGGAGACTTAAAGCAATCCATAACGTCGTGTGCCTCAAAAATATGAGGCGATGCCTGAGGACCTAAAGCGACGGGTGAACATTGTAGGCCCGACGGGGTGTTATTTGAGTAAGTCTCAGTAATGAGTGATGGTTCCAATAGTTCCTGAGTGAACTGGTTTTGAGAAATGTTGGAAGTCGGTACCGCATGGCATGTGCATAGAGTCGTTGTATCGGTCTCTGTGCATTTGCATAAATCATGAATTAATTGTGCATGGAATTGTAAATGTGATTGATGAGATGGAATATGTGTAATCGTATTGTGAATGATTGATGTGCATTGGTATTTGATTCGTGAAAATTGTCCTGTATTGCGGTATATTCGATGTGTTGTGCATTTGTGGGGAGAATGTGTTTAGATTGAATAACTGTTGTGTTAATATATAATTTTATGCAATTATATTATGGTTGTTTTTCTCACCCTTCTGCTGTTTTATAACGCTCTATGAGGTGTTGCAGATTAGAGTTGCTGGAGGTATTCTTTTTGTGAAGCTTTGCGTCTTCATTCTTTTGTCGGTCGGCTCTGATATGTGACTCCGGGTAGCTAGGGTGGCCGTTTGCGATTATTTTGTATATCTGATGATATATTTTGGTTGTATATGTATAACTGGATGTATGACAGACATGTTTATATGTATATATGTATGTATGTTAGTCAGATTTTAGATTTTTCCGCTTTAATTCTAATTTCTGAAAGTGGGTGTAAGGAACAAAGTTCCTCTGTATGATTGCTACCCCACTGTTGTATATCTTTATGGGCAGGTGTTGTATGCTATGTTTTGTTACAGTTGATGTGATTTCTCCCTTTCTATGCCGCGAATTCAAATGTACTCTGACGAAATTTTGAATTTTCTTTTAGTGCTTTAATTGCATGTTAATTGGGGGTATAGATTGGGGGCGTCACAGCAACCGTCTACACACCACACGAACTCCTCTTGGATTCTCATGTATAGACCTCCAACAGCTTGAGGCACAAACCAATTGAATCAGAATGCTTCACATTCCTCAAAGAGACGCACAAGGCCCCTTAGTTTGTTATAACGATGTCAGCTATTGTATGCATGCTCCAGAACTTCACAGCTGCTAAACTGATCCACTACTAGCATGACTTACTCCAAGGGCTCCAATGTCGTATGCAAGATTTTCCACTGACCCCACCAGGCCAGCATTAGAGATAAACACCCGTAATCCAAGACAGTTATTCCTATCGTTCTCCCGTATGATAATCTGGAATACTTCTGATTTATGGTGAATATCCACCTCTGAACGCATTCAGGAAACAGACTTCCATGTAATCAACACATGATCCACTTCAGTCTTCACAAACACTTACACCCTCCTTCCAAGGAACCCTTCTACTCCATCATTCTCCTGGATGATTATGTAGATACTTCTTGGACACGATGCAAGTAACCAGTTCATCACAGAACCTGAAATCCTTCACCAAGGATAACTAACCCAAGGATGTTCTAACATCTATTAAGAGATCTTCAGCACATCACAGGCACCAAACACCATGGTTCTTGAAATGCTCCACCACTGGATTACTATCATCATAGTAATCCACACTGAAGATCTTCACACAACACTGAGCCACCAGCTTGAACAAAGAAGACTTCAGAAACCCAGAGAGAAATAAACTTTCATCAACCTTCAAGAAGAAAAATCTCCTTGAGTCTTCAACTCATCACCCTTCTGCCTAAGAGTAACTTGTTCCAAGACAATCCTCAAGACTAACCAGCTGCCACACTCTGATTATCTTGATTCTTCGAATCCACTTCTGAGATCAACCAATTGTTATAGTTTGATCACCTCCTTCATGAATTCTCATATGAAAACAGCCAAATGCCACAGTTTAACCTTTTCACGTTTGTCAGAACTCTCTCAAAGATATCCTGATCCACCAATGAAACTTGATCTTTAAGTCACATGTTCCACTTGCTCAATAGCAAACACAATTAGACTCCCTAAGCCATGGACATGTAACATTTTCTCCTTCCTGCAGCTCCCGCAAACTGCCATGAGAACGATCTTTTTGAAGCATCCTATTGTTTATTCCTGTAGATCCCTTATCTTAAGTTGATGTGCCACTTCACCAACTAAGATTCTGATGTTAAACTAGATGTCAGAACATTCTGATTCGACATCTAGTTGTTGAATTCAGCTCCTTCTTCTGCCACTTGAAAGAACTTCCTCCCTTAACAGAACAGGAATTCCATGCTCTCATAGACTTACCAACCAAGTTTGAGAAGACAACCTCCATTCTGTTGATTTTGTAGTTATTCAAAACAGTCTCACACATTGTTGAATACCTGTCAGTGCTTCTCCAAAGACTTCAAACCTGCCACTGTCTGAATCTTCAGAAGGACTAGTTAGAAACTAACCCCCATAGCTGTACCAAGGATGCCATCTTTTCTTCACGAAGTTGCTGATATTGCCACCTATCTGAACTCCATGATGAGCATTTTGGAATGCCCTAAAGTACCTGGATCAGAAATAAACTAATCCAAGTAGTCATCAAGATTATGTTGTCTTCAATCTCCATCTTTAACAGCATCACCATCTGGACAAGTCATTCACAATACTTTCCAGGAAACAGACGCTAATCCAATAATCTCAGGTCAACACCTAGGAGACTTTTGAGCGAATGCATAACCCCTCTCATGATTCTACAAGCCTCTGATGAAAATATGTTAGAACATCTAATACAACATCCTCAATCTTGAATCACAAGGATAATCAAATATGCACAAAGCAATTGATCTTTAATCCTTGTAGTATAACCCTTGTCTGATTCCAGCATCTTCTGAATATCACCAAGATATTCCTCTTCATGTTGTCTTCTTCTATTTTGTGCAAGTTGTTGAGATATCAAGGTTGCCCCCTTGACTCAAGCTCTTAAGATTCTCTCTGAACGAATCCTAATTACCTCAACTGTGTGAACTCATCCTTAGGGTTGAGAAGTATGAGTTCTTCCTTGTACGCTTTTGTAGACGGTGAAAACAAATCACCTCCAGTGTCTTCACTCTTATGCTTCTAAGAAAGCACCTCCTAGTCTGAAGAATAACTAGCAGACTCTAGAACATGACTGAATTTCCTTGATTGGACTTGATCATCATATCAAGTGTCTTCAACAACTTAGTCAACAAGAAATCATCAAACCCCTAGAGCATGAGTTTGATAATTCATCTTACCCCTTTTATTCAATCTGACTTCAGCATACATGATGACGCCACTCAACCATGTACCAAGTCACATAAGATTCAACCATCACAATATCATCCCACTGCTCCCAACTTTGAAATGCTATGTGTCTTCAAACTGGTTGACATCTACAAGAACAGAACCAGGTAAGAACAACTACAATCTTCCTTTAATCATTACTCCAGTATCCCATACTACTGGAATCCTTCAATCAGAAACATATGCAGCAGAATCACTAAAGAACAACTTCAACTTGCCCTAGATAAGATGTCAGGACATCTTTCAGGACACCATCCAAGAGAACTACCACTTGTAATACCCCAAATTTTGACCACTTAGATTTCCCATCATTGTGAAAATCATCATCACAATATGGATGAACCATCATGCTTCATCAGTCTCCCCAAAGATGGGTGAGCATCCAATACAATCAAAATTAGGGTTTCAAGCCCTCTCTGAGTGCTTAGACAAAGGATCAATCAAGAAATGACATGATCTTCAACTTGTCTAATCTCTCAAACAACCACAATGGATCAAAAAGGACTCCCACTTTAAGGATTAAGCACAAGGCTGCTCCCTTCTAGGTGGATCAAGTCTCAAGATCGACAGTGTCACCAAATTAGGGTTTTGGTCGACCAGGGCCTCCAGATGGAAATTTTCATCTGGGCACAAGGCAATGATCCAAAACATGACCTAATATGCTTCATGGAACCTCATGAACCCATGCATCAAGTCAATTTTGCCTCAGGGGATTCATTCATCAAAAATCAGGAATTAGGGTTTCTTGACCTAATTCACCCCTAAGTTGACTTTTGGGACAAACCATGAGGCAAGACCTCAAGAGATGATTTGAGGGTCTCTAATACACCATATTGATCCATTTGGAACAATGGATTGATCCAAGAAGCTTGAGCAACAAGTCTCATTTTCATCTGCACCACAATTAGGGTTTTAAGGGAAAAGTCAACTGTAACTTTGACTTTTGACCAAGACATGCTCCCAAACCCTAATACATGATTGAATATACCCTATGACACCCATGGAACATGTCCATCAAGTTTGATTTAGGTCAAGGACATGATTTCCTGAAGAATTGCACAGTTTGGAATTCATCTGATAAAAAGTCAACTGTGCACAAAAGTCAACTTTGACTTTTTGAGATTTTTCACCAAAATGGATTTTTAACCCTAAAATGATGTTAATGTATGATTTGAATCATCATTCATCAAGAAAAATCAAGAAAAGTTGGATAACTTGTAAAAGGGGTAACCATAAAACTTAGAAATTTTTCTAAGTTAAAAATAAAGTGGCAAAGGTACCAACTTTGGAGGACCATAACTCCTAAACCACAAGGCCATTTTTTATCATCCAAAGATGGATTTGTAGCCCTCATTATCACCTACAAAAACTTCAACTACAAGTCATTCCAATTCATTAAGGATTTTGAGTTATGGAGTGATCAAAGTGGCTGAAAAGTGAAAAAGTCACTTTTTCCAACACTTAGTGAAATTTTCACTAAGTCAGAATTCTGCTTCACTTTTTGCCAAATGTAGGGGGATTTTTCACTTGGAATCAAAAGAGATCAAAACCAAACTTGTTCAAACAGTTGTTGTATCATGTAAGAGCTTTCCAAAATGGCCAAGAACATTGCCAAATTCAACTTACACCATGAGATACAACATTGCCAAGTTGCCTTGCTGAAATCTGTCAAAGCAAGGCAGAATTTGCATTTTGGCTCGATTTGCCAAAATCAGCCAATTTCAATTGCTCCAATCCACTTGGACACCTCAGAGGATTGAATCCAAAGGGGACAATCACTGAGCCAAACCTCCAAGGTCCAAGGAACAAAGAATAGCATGTTGAACCTAGAGTTGCCAAAGTAGGGACAAGACTTCAAATTTGGAATGAGGCATTCAATGGAACCATCAAGGTGGCATGGACTGAGCCATTCTCATCTGAAATCAGTCAAGACTTATCCAAGACCAAGGGGACCAAAGCTCTGTGCCCTAACCTCTAGTCAATGGCTAGAGGAGACTTTCATTTCCATTGGCCAACATTGAGGAAACCTACTTACCAGCTGCCATGCACTATTCCTTGCAAAACAAACTTGCTCTACTATAAATAGAGCTCAATTGTGGTCAGTTTAAGTACACCAAAGCCATCTAACAGATGCTTTCCTCAAAATCTCTTTCTCTTGGCAAAAATGCCTTTCTTAGCAAGGTAGCTATCGGGTTTTGAGTTTGAGAGCAATTTTGCACAAACCAATCACTCACACACCTCACATACATCACATATGAGCTGATCAAACACTCACATAACTTCTTAAACATCAATTTCACAAAATCACTTGCCATCCACACAAGTTTGAAGTGAAGTTGCAGCTGAGATGCCATAAACTGATCCAGTCCATTTCAATTCAATCCAAGTGTTCAAACACACTCCATATGGTGTAGGGAAGCTGTCCAGATCATCACAACTTGTCTGTAACACCTCCAACTCAAAATCACATCTGCTCTTGCTGTCACGGCTTGGAGGTAAGCCTAAACTTGGTCATCTCTCAATCTATGCATATTTCCTCGCACAATAATTTGGCCATATGTTCATAATCATGCATGGAATGTTTTCCCTCAATTAATTGCATTGTTTGAATCGTGTATCAAAAATCCTAGCCTTCATGCAGAAATTAGGGTTCTTGAGATCTCTTCGTGATTTCTTGTTGTATGTTTAATTTAAATGAAATTAAAGTACATAGACATGATCGTGAGGTTGAGGCGAGCATAATGATATGTGGATTGCATGATATGATTACGTATTCATGGAGATTGGATAGAAAACGCAAATTTGAGAAACCAAGAAAACGCGCGTGTTCTTGCTTGTGTTCTTGGCGCCATTTTCAGATTTTCAAATATTTGAATTTTGTGATTTTGTTTAATTGATTCAAAAATTAATTTCTCTCTGAGTTTTAATGATTTTGAGTTGATTCTTTTTTTAATAATTCACAAAAATGTTAAAATATTTTATTTTATCAAAAAATCTCAAAAATATTATTTATTTCATATAATTGATATTTTTGTAAAGAATTAATATTTTAATTGTTTTTGGCATTTTAAATATTTTTTCTACATTGATTTTGCAACTTTTAATGCTCTCTAATTATTTTGTAGGTCAATACTTAATTTTTGAAGCTTTAATCCAAGATCACAATTTGTTTTCCATGTGTTAAACAATTTTTGATCATTTTAATTGAATTTTTATTCAATTAAATACATTTTTGAAAACAAATTAGGATTTTGGATTAATTCAACCCTCATAAATCATTTTCAAAACACTTTGGGCCTCTATTAGAGTGTAAGACCCAATCCTTTTTTTGACCAAATCATCTTTGGGCCTCACTTATTGTATGAGTCCCGATACCGTCAAAAAACAAACGGCGCGATCGTCGCCTTTTCAAAAATCATCTGGGCCTACCCTCGAGTAGTAAGACCCATTTCTTTTTCTTTAAAAACTCTTTGGGCCTCTTGAGAGAGTGTAAGACCCATCCCCCCTTGTACAAAAACTTTTTGGGCCTCACTCATTGTATAAGTCCCTCTGTACAAGTAAACGGCGCGATCGTCGCCCGTTTAAAAATAAAACTCATCTGGACCTACCCTCGAGTAGTAAGACCCATTTCTTTTTCTTTAAAAACACTTTGGGCCTCTAATAGAGTGTAAGACCCAATCCCCCTTTTAACCAAAACATTTTGGGCCTCACTTATTGTATAAGTCCCTCTGCGTTAAAAGAAAACCTCGGCGCGATCGCCATTTTTAAACGAAAAATCATTTGGGCCTACCCTCGTGTTATAAGCCCCTCTCTTTTTCTTTAAACCTTTTTGGGCCTCTTGAGAGAGTGTAAGACCCATCCCTTTGTACAGAAAACCTTTTGGGCCCCAGTCACTTGTATAAGTCCCTCTGTACAAAATCAAACAGTGCGCTCACTGATAAAACCCTGGGCCTCTCCTTGAGCTGTAAGCCCTAAATCTTTCTTTTTCAAAGCACTTTCTCCTTTGATTTTGAATATATTGTTGTTTTCAATCTTTATTTGTTGAACAACTAACCAAACAGCATGGAAGCACTACAACCGAGTAAGTGGTTATCACTTTTATTTATTGCTTTCATATTATAAATGTATTGTGGGGCTGCTCACTGTAAGTCTCCTTTCATAAACTCATATCTACTGTGTAATAATAGTATAGATATTTCGAGTTTCCCCGGCAACTACGTCTAGAACTAGGTGACGCCGTTTCATTTATTCGTAGAAATAGACGTCTAGATCCCCAATAGGAGCACCAGATACAGTCTTCTCTTCGGCTGTCCTCCTTAGGAATCGTCAAGAAGCTCTACTCCCCAAGATGAATGTATTCTCCGTGAATGGCATCTTTGAGTTTCTTCCCAATTCTCGAACTTTCCTGACTTGATCTATTCCTTATGGATAGCTTACCTTGAATGTCTCGGGGTTTAGGTACCCACTACGGTCATAATCTTGGACCTTAACTAAGGAACCCTCTTTAAAAGCTAAAAGTCGCTGGATAGTAAACCTCGCACGTTTGCCAGTGGTTTTCATCTTTAAAAGAGTTATCTCTCCTAATGGAAAGGAGATGATAGACCCACAGGTTTCTTAAAAGCATCGGCCTCCTCTTGGGCATTATTCAAAGACCCACGGGCTTCTTAAAAGCATCGGCCTCCTCTTGGGCATTATTCAAGGACACTACGGCTTCTTAGAAGTATTCACAGCCTCCTCTTAGGCTTCGTATAATGATCTCTTCCTTCGGGAATGATAGCCTCCTCTTGGGCTTCGTACAAGGACCCGTCGGCTTCTTAAAAGTTTCCAGCCTCCTCTTGGGCTTCGTACAAATTGTCCCGACGACCTCCTAGAGGTATAGGAACAGAACCTAGTCATCCTCATAGAACAGTCCTTTCATAGAGTCTACTACTGTTTCTCGAAGCATAGTACAAAAGATAAAACTCTAGACATGGACAGTCTAACTTCCTTGAGTCTCAAAGACATTCTCAAGCACCCTTCGTTAAATCAGTATATTGGATCTGTCACTCAACTGAAACAGTTACAATAGCCTCCATCTCGGGCTTCGTACGAGATACCAAAATTCTCCCCAGTGGAGTCAAAATAACCTTTTAGCCTCTCTCTCAGGCTTTGTATGAGACACAAAAGATTCCCTCGTTGAGTCAATCACCCCTTTTTTGCCTCCATCTCGGGCCTCGTACGAGATACAAATTCCTTAAGCAAGAGTCGAACTCTTTTAGCCTCCTCTTAGGCTTTGTATAACGATATGCCCCACTGGGTCAAAACATTTTCGCCTCTCTCTCGGGATTTGTACGGGACACAAAATAGCCTCCTCTTAGGCTTTATATAATGATTTTCCTAGCGGAAATTAGCCTCCTCTTAGGCTTTGTATAAGAAAACCACTGGTTGATCCAATCAACCTTTTAGCATCAAAGTTGTGCCTCGTTCACAGTACACAAACATCAACAACTCCTTTCCTTTCATCTAATCGCTATAAGCGGCAAGCCTCTGGATCATCTACATCCATGCCACTGTCCCTCTTTTAGCATGAGAAATTCCTAAGGAAAGATGGCATTGCTCTACACTGAGTTAAAGTCTTCTCCTTCAGGTTAAAACCCTTTCTTCGGAAATTATGGCATTGCTCGGATCCGCGTATCCCAGTTAAAGTAATTCTCCTTCTCCCCTTTTTAGAGATGACAAATTCTCTCTAAAGTCGAGGTCTTTTAGCTTCACGTCTTGGGCTTTGAACAAGACACAAATAGACCTTTTAGCTTCACATCTTGGGCTTTGAACAAGATACAAACCACCTTTCGCTTCACGTCTTGGGCTTTGAACAAGACACCAAAACACCCATTTCCTCCCATAGAATAGGAGGAACTACGAACGCTCTGATTTCCCTGTTTCGGTAAACGGGAATACGTAGGCATAAGATCGAAAGAAAAGATCTTAGCGAGCGCAATCAACAAAAAAACCCAAATCCCATATCTCCATCAATCAAAAGCAGTAATTCAAAAGCATCAGTCCTAACATCCTAATCCTTATTCCCCGCCAGAAACATTAAGCCCTAGAAAGAAAGAACCTGTATTGGCGAAATACGAATAACCAGTACAAAAGCCCCCCCACATTGATAGCATCCGTAACTTAACAGACCGCTGTTTAAAATCAGTATGCAAAGCAGGGTTAATTGGAGACATCTATTTCCCTTCCTTATTCAGCTCACAATAGGATAAAAAATGAATCGACCTGTAGTTTAAGCTCAACCACAGAGAGCGACCAGCGCTTAAGAACCGCGTCCAAAATCGCTCGCTACAGAAAAGTGGCGCCCACCGTGGGGCCCGTTCCTTTCTTTCTACTTCTCTTGTGTGAAAAATTACACAAATGGCGACTCTGCTGAGAGTCTCCTTTTCTGCCTTAGGGCATCATCCCCATTTTCTACGGAAAATGGGAACTCTATCGAAGAGAAAGATTGACCTATGTTGGTCCATCTCTTAGGCAGGGAACCACAGATTGGGGCTTCCGCCGGGGAACCCATTTCTGTCAGGAACTTAAGAATCGTAGCTTTATAAGTCTAGGATGATTAGGACAAATATATATACTGCTTTTCCTAATTGCTATACGTGTTTATTTTTCTGGTACTGGGAATGCGTGTGATGCCACATGTGGTGAGATTGAGTATACACTTAAGAAAAGCCAACCTTTTTTCGTAGTGCGGAAGCTATCGAAAATAGCTGTTACGCGATACTACCCTCATTTGAGGCTGGTGATCTATTCTCGGTGAATGGCACTTACTCTAAGATTGCACACAACTCGCTGGCGATCCGCTTGTTGTTTTGCCTTCCTGGGAGGAGCTGATGATAATGAGTACAGGTACAAAAATCACCCTAGTATAAACCTTTGGGGATGGGTAGAGCCTTGACTTCATGACAACGACCCTTTGACCCCATGTTTTTTCTATGTTTTTGTGTGCTGCATTCATGCATTCATTTAATAAAACATTAAAACATTCAAAAAAATTTCTCTTCTAGTCTCTCTGTTTTTCAAATTAAACTAAGACTGTGATTGCAAATATCAGAGAAAAAGATTGCATTAATGGATTTCGGTAGAAGGAGAACTCACCAGTATACCTTCAAGGTTCCAAAATTAGGAGATTTGAGAAGGTTAGCGAGGATGATCGTTAACCCAGAGGCTTTCAGAGCCAAAGACGGTGGTTTGCTACCACTGTTAAGAGTCCATGTGATTGAGGGGATCATGGACGCGCTCATTCAGTTCTACGATCCGGTTTATCACTGTTTCACATTCCCAGATTACCAGCTAGCACCAACGCTGGAGGAGTATTCTCATCTGGCTGATTTACATATCACTGATCGAGCTCCATTTTCTGGACTGGAAGAAATTCCAAAGAATCAGACTATTGCAATAGCAATTCATTTGGACGAGTCTGAGGTCAAGACTCACATGACCACTAAGGGTGGCACCCAAGGTTTGCCAGCCCAGTTCTTGACAAAGAAAGCTCTGTACTTCGCTAGTATAGGGAACGGGACTGCTTTTGAAAGCATCTTTGTCTTGCTCACCTACGGGTTATTTTTGTTTCCCAACATCAATAACTTCGTCGATATCAATGCTATTAAGGTTTTTCTCATTGGAAACCCTGTGCCGACTTTGCTCGCAGATGCGTATCATTCTGTACACTTGGGAAATTTGTATAGCGGAGGGGAGATCACATGTTGTGTACCTCTGCTTTATAAATGGTTTATCTCGCACTTGCCGAAGTCTGCTGCTTTTTGGGATTGCAAGAGTGTCTTACGTTGGTCGCAGAAGATCATGTCTCTTACCAACTCTGATATAGATTGGTGTAATAGGATTTATGAGGGAATCAGAATCATTGACCGTTGTGGAAACTTCCCCAGCGTACCCCTCATAGGAACTAAAGGAGGAATCAACTATCATCTGGTATTGGTTCTTCATCAATTTGGATACCCGATGAGACGCATCCCACTGGGTGATCATCTGGAAGGTCTTTTCTTCAAAGAAGGAGAAAGTGACAGAGCACTAAAGATGGAAATAGTGCAAGCTTGGAAACATGTTCATAAGAAAGGATGAGAGTCTCTGGGAAAACCGGACCGTGTCTCGGTGGAGCCTTATCTCCATTGGGTACAAACTAGAGCTCTCAAGCTAAAGATGCCTTATCCTCGTTACGGAATTCTTCCGCCGAGGGAAATTGTCATGTACTTCATGACGGAAACTGAAAGGCTTCAGGTTACTCTCAACAAAGTTCAAAAGGAAAGAAGGTCTTGGAAGAACAAGTACCGCACCCTCGACGTAGAGTGTATCCAAATACAGCAACTACTAAAAGAGAAAGATGCTCTGATTGAAATTTTGGAGCAGCATGCTGTAGAGAATCAAGATGACCAAAGGAATTTGCTCGCTCCTTTCACCTGGCAAAGGAATGACAACCCGACAACGACCCAAGCGCCCCGGTCAAAGAAAAGGAAGATACCAGAATCAACACCCGGTTTCTCCTCAGAGAGGACTCGGGACCCATTAGTTTAGGTTTCTGTTTCTGCACTTTGGAATCTACTGTATTTCCATTTCTGCAATCCTTTGGAATTCAATAAAAAGGGGTTTCCCCACTGTTTGATATTTGCAATCTAATTGTCGAAGTTTATTTTGATTAAATAAAAAAACAACAATTAATATAATCATTGCATTCATCATTCTCACATCGCGTATTCTCCTTCCCTACGAATCTCACGTTTGTGTCTCGATTCTAGAGTCAAACTGTCTCATTCGTATAATACTCGGGCCAATCGTCAGAAAAATATGGATGATCTTGAGGAAGAAAACTGAGAGTTGAAAGAAGAGATCGACGCTCTGAGAGAGGATATGAGAAAGCTTCGTAACGACATGCAAGCCATGGCAGAAGCTCAGCTACAAAGAACTATGATCTCAGAGATCACCTCAACGCCCATCATAGAAAAGTATGATCCTAGGTATCAGATGCCGAAAGATCGTCCTTGGGGCATGCCTGTTAACTATATCCCGGAAGGATATGTTCCGCCGATCACTGAAGATCAGGGAATCGCAACAGAAGCCGCTGGGCCTGAAGGTTACAAACTTCGGGAAAGCGAAGATGCCTGGGGCATACTCAAGACTCCTGAAGGTTACAAACTTTGGGAGGCGCCAAGACTTACTGCCGTAGTCATGGTACCACCCCCTGTGGTGCACACTGTCCCGGAAGGACAGATTCCACAGACATCTTCTGATAAGAAGGAAACTATGTTTGACAGAATGGATGAATTCCAGGAGCAGTTATTGGAAATGCAGAAAGAGCTGCAAGCCATTCGCGGTCAGGATCTATTTGGAAAGGACGCCGCAGACCTCTGCTTGGTCCCAAATGTGAAAGTCCCGCACAAGTTCCAAGTGCCCGACTTTGAAAAATACAAGGGTAACTCTTGCCCTCAGAGCCATCTGGTGATGTACGCTCGGCGGATGTCAGCTCAGACGGAGAATCAGGACCTACTGATTCACTACTTCCAGGATAGTTTAACCGGTGCCGCACTCAAATGGTACATGGGTTTAAACCGTACTACGATCAGTACATTCAGAGATCTTGGTACTGCCTTCGTCCAAAAATACAAGTACAATTTGGACATGGCACCCGACAGAGATCAACCCAGATCAATGTCGTAAAAGGACAAGGAAACCTTTAAGGAGTATGCTCAAAGGTGGCGTGAAATTGCCGCTCAAATTTGTCCACCTCTTGAGGAAAAAGAGATGACAAAGATCTTCTTAAAGACCTTGAGCTCATTTTACTACGGCCGAATGGTCGCCAGTGCACCCAGTGATTTCACCGAAATGGTCGGCATGGGTGTATGTCTTGAGGAAGCCGTCCGAGAAGGACGTTTGGTAAAAGACACTGGATCAACGAGCGGTACTAAAAAATACGGTAGTGCTCTCCCTAAGAAAAAAGAGCAAGATATTGGAAATATCTCTCTCGGAAAGCAAAGGCGACGTTATCAGCCAGTAGCAGCTGTTACTCCTGCTATCGGCCCCGTGCCTGTTCCTATGTATCAACCTCAGGTTGCGCAGAGCCAACCTGATCAACAAAGGACACAACAGCCTCTTCAGCAGGCTCGTCCTCCATATAACAACAACCGTACAATACGGCCACCAGGATTTGATCCTATACCCATGTTGTACGCAGAACTATTTCCGTTACTGCTAGCCAAGGGGCACATCCAGACTAAGTCTCCCCTTTCAGTTCCGGAAAATCCGCCTTTCTGGTTTAAAGCGGATCAAACATGCCCTTATCATCAAGGAGGTTCAGGGCATAACATTGAGACTTGTCTCAATTTCAAATCCGACGTGCAAAAGCTTGTTAGGAGCGGGCTCTTATCTTTCAAAGATACGAATCCTAATGTTCTTACGAACCCGCTGCCTCAACATGAGAAAGTTGCAGTCAATCTGATTGAGAAAGAGACTAACAATGTCTATCAAATTCACGATGTATTCTTATTGGGGACTAATCTGGTCAAGATGCATTATAGACAGAGTGGATATGGCCATGTGCCACCTCATAACTATTACCAGTGTGATATCTGCTCTAAAGATAACCAAGGATGTTCGGTAGTGCAATCAGCTCTACAGGAACAAATGGATCTTAGATGGATCCAAGAGCACCGAGTTTGTGGAGTTAACATGGTTTACACGAATTCCAACGTCATTCAAAACCACGACATCCGTGCGATGAATGTCAACTTGGTGGCGATGCACTCAAGGCAAAGCCAGTATCATAATCTGTCGCGGCACGATTACAGTTCCTGTCTGATTTGCTCGGTAAACAAACAGGGATGCTCTTTCATACAAGAGGCCCTCCAGCGTCAGATGGATCTTGGATGGATCCAAGACTTCCATGATAGGAACTCCTATCAAATCAATATGGTCCAGATCTTCGATATCCGCATAATGAATACCAACCTGGTAGAGTTACATGCTGAGCAGGTCCGACTCGGATTCTTAATATCACATGATTACCAAAGCTGTAAAGCAGGTTGCGAAAACGATCGAGGTTGTACCCTTGTCCAGGAGGTACTTCAGGATTTGTTAAATCACAGGTTGCGAAAACGATCGAGGTTGTACCCTTGACGAATCTAAAGTTCCCAACCAGGAACAGATCGAGATTACTTATGATGGTCAGAAAAATCAGAAGGTTCCCATAGTCATCTATCTACCGGGACCATTACCGTATGAATCAGCTAAGGCGATCCCTTACAAATACGGTGCAACAACAATTGAGAATGGAAAGGAAATTCCATTACCCTCCGTCGTGAATATTGCAGACGTCAGTCGTGTAACACGGAGTGGTCGAATCTTCAACCGAGGGGTTGGAGAATCCAACAAAGAAAAGGAACTTCAGGCAGAAATTCCCGATCCACCAGTCGGTCAATCCAGTAATCCCGACCTTTCAAAAGATGATGATGAGATGTTAAAGCTCATCCAAAGGAGTGAATATAACATTGTTGATCAACTGTTACAGACTCCTTCAAAGATCTCAGTATTATCACTGTTACTCAGTTCAGAAGCCCACAGGGAGGCTTTACAAAAATTCTTGGAGCAAGCCTTTGTGGAACAGGATGTAACAATCAGACAGTTCGATAGTATTGTCTCTAACATCACTTCCTGCAATAATTTGGGATTTAGTGATGAGGAATTACCTGAAGTGGGTCGCCGTCATAACATGGCGCTCAATATCACAGTTAACTGCCAGGACGATGCTCTAGCCAGCGTACTGGTAGACACAGGGTCAGCCCTGAATGTTATGCCGAAGTCCACTTTGATGCAATTATCATTCAAGGGCCCTCCGATGAGAGTCAGCGAGGTCATCGTCAAAGCATTCGACGGATCCAAAAAAATAGTTATCGGCGAAGTTGATCTTCCCATAACTATTGGTCCTCACACTTTCCAAATCATTTTCCAGGTCATGGACATCCGGGCAACATACAGTTGTTTATTAGGAAGACCTTGGATACATCAGGCTGGAGCGGTTACTTCAACCCTCCACCAAAAGCTAAAGTTTGTCAAGAACGATCAACTTGTCACGGTTTGTGGGGAACAAGCCTTGCTTGTGAGTAACCTATCATCATCTACTGGTATAGAACCCGAGGAGGTTATTGGAACTCAGTTCCAAGCACTATCGGTGAGTAAGGACAGTCAGTTCAAAGAAGGAACTTCAATTTCTTCATACAAAGATGCTATCAAAGCGGTCGAGAGTACCGATACAACCGGATGGGGACGGCTTGTCATTCCCATTGACAATAAAACAAAGGAGGGTCTTGGTTTTTCTGCAACCAGTACCCGGACACCCGCCAACGATGAAAGTCTTCATCCCCTTCAAAACTTCTTCCACAGTGGAGGTTTTCTTCACCCAGTGTCTCAGACAGTTCATGCTATCAATGAGGAAGATCCCTCTGACATAGATGAAGAATGGAAGTCCTACTTTAACAAGGACGGCTATATGTCTCAGGAAGAGGTGCCTATGCCTTTTTGCTTTCCTACAGAAAGTCCGAGATTTATACCAAGATCAGATGTCGAAATAATCTACGGGGATTGTGATCTGGAAGGATGTCGTGCTCCACCAAATTCATTAGAGGAAGACACTCTGATGAAAGAAAACTCTGATCACAATTACTATGGCCCGATGGATGGCCTGCCAATGTGGCAGCCTTACCCAGGAAACTTGGGGCAAGAAAGTCAGCCGAGTAATGAAACTCAGCTGAGCGTCATTGAACAGAATACCTGTGTCCCCGCCATGTCATGGGATCAACATTCAGGTCATTCGGAAACTACTCAACATGAAGATGAATTCGCAACGTTTGCAGGACCAGAATTCATCAACTATGCTTTTTCTGAGGTCGACGTCATCGAGAGGGATGACTTATCCAATTCTAAAGAAGTTTGGGACACTCTGGGACAACCAAGTGGAAAGTACGACTTCATGGTCAAGTACACTGCTCCCGAAAGCTCTCGTATCAGGCTCGAAGACATCCAGCCAACTGGATGGGGAGATACAGCTGAGAGCACAAATGCTATGCAAAATACAACTGAGGAATTCTCCTACGACAATTCTGCCTGGGAGACAGATTCGAACGATCCTGCTCCACCAGAAATCAGCGTCATTTCTGAAGACAAATCAAGGAAGGTGCCAGACTTTGTGATTCACCGAGGAGTTCGCCGCCAATGGGTTGCCGTCGAGGTTCCGAAGGTCTTTCATCAGTCAAAGTAATTGCCATCTTTAAACCTTTCACCCTGCCCAGGTGAAACGGATATTTTGATAGGGCTCATTTTCTGTAAATTTCCCTCTTCGCTTTGCCCAAAGCGACAGAGTTTTATTTTATAGGGCTGTAGTTTCAAGATTCGACTTGTTCATTAATAAAATAACGTCGTTCTGTAATTTCCGCATTAATTGTTGTTTTCTCTTTTTGCTTTTTCATAAAATGGTAATCCTAAAAAAAACAATTCAAAAATAAAAACAAGCAGTAAAATCAAAACACTGCACACACTTACATTTTCTCTATCTCTTCTAAACACGAATCATCACGTCATGCAGATTGCTTGTTTTAAACCCCGTTGAAACATACGATCCGATGCCTTCTTCCAACTTTGAGTTCCCGGTATTCGAGGCTGAAGAAGAAGATGACGACGAAATTCCAGAAGAGATCTCCCGATTACTCAGACAAGAGGAAAGGTCCATTGAACCTCACAAAGAACCGTTGGAAACGGTAAACTTGGGTTCAGAAAAAGAGAGAAAAGAAATCAGGATCGGAGCACTGCTCAGTCCAACTGCCAGAGAGGGTTTGATAAACCTTCTCAAAGAATTCCCTGATGTGTTCGCTTGGTCCTATCAGGATATGTCAGGGTTGGATACCAGCATCGTGGAACATCACTTACCACTAAGATCGGAATGTCCGCCAGTAAAGCAAAGGTTGAGACGGACTCACCCGGACATGGCCATCAAAATCAAAGAGGAGGTACAGAAACAGATCGACGCGGGTTTCCTCGCTACATCTGAATATCCTCAATGGTTAGCCAACATCGTACCCGTTCCCAAAAAGGACGGAAGGGTCAGAATGTGTGTTGATTACAGAGATCTAAACAAGGCAAGTCCAAAGGACGACTTTCCTTTACCACACATTGACATGCTGGTTGACAGCACAGCAAAGTTCAAAGTATTCTCCTTCATGGATGGATTCTCGGGCTATAACCAGATCAAAATGGCGCCGAAAGACATGGAGAAAACTTCGTTCATTACCCCATGGGGTACCTTTTGTTACAAGGTAATGTCGTTCGGTTTGAAGAATGCCGGGGCAACCTATCAAAGGGCCATGACTACTCTGTTTCATGACATGATACACAAAGAAATCGAGGTATATGTCGATGATTTGATTGCAAAATCAAGAACAGAGGATGAGCACGTTGAACATCTGTCAAAATTGTTCGAACATCTAAGAAAATTCAAGCTCCGCTTGAATCCCAACAAGTGCACCTTCGGTGTCCGTTCAGGGAAACTACTAGGGTTCATCGTCAGCCAGAAAGGGATTGAGGTTGATCCTGACAAGGTCAAGGCCATTCAAGAAATGCCTTCTCCGAAAACTGAAAAACAAGTCAGAGGATTCCTGGGACGTTTGAACTACATCTCCAGATTCATATTCCTTATGACCGCCACTTGTGCGCCGATTTTCAAATTACTCAAAAAGAACCAGGATTGCGTTTGGTCAGAAGATTGCCAAACCGCCTTCGACAATATCAAGGAATATCTGTTGAATCCTCCGATTCTATCACCTCCAGTGGAAGGAAGACCACTAATCATTTACCTCACAGTCCTAGAGGACTCAATGGGATGTGTACTTGGCCAACAAGACGAAACTAAAAGGAAAGAGTCTGCCATTTACTATCTAAGCAAGAAATTCACCGACTGCGAGACTCGGTACACAATGCTTGATAAAACTTGTTGCGCTTTGGCTTGGGCAGCCAAACGTCTTCGCCAGTACATGATTCGTCATACTACTTGGTTGGTCTCCGAAATGGATCCAATCAAGTACGTTTTCGAAAAACCTGCTCTCACGGGAAGGATTGCTCGTTGGCAGATGTTACTATCAGAATATGACATAGAGTACCATGCTCAGAAAGCCGTTAAAGGAAGTATTTTTAGCCGATCATTTGGCTCATCAACCGATTGACGATCAAGAATCAATCGGGTTTGACTTCCCAGACGAAGATGTCATGTATCTAAAGATGAAAGATTTCGATGAACCGCTACCTAGTGAAGGGCCAGAACCAGGTTCCCAGTGGGGACTTATCTTTGACGGAGCAGTCAATTATTATGGAAACGGAATTGGGGCAATCATTGTTACCCCTCAGGGTTCCCACATTCCTTTCACTGCCAGACTTACGTCAAATGTACGAACAATGAGGCCGAATACGAAGCATGTATTATGGGTCTCGAAGAAGCGATTGATTTAAGGATCAAAAACTTGGACGTATACGGCGATTCAGCCCTGGTTATTAACCAGATAAAAGGAGATTAGAACACATACCAATCAGGATTGATTCCTTACAAAGACTATGCAAGAAGGTTGTTACCCTTCTTCAACAGAGTCGACTTTCATCACATCCCTCGTGATGAGAATCACATGGCTGATGCATTAGCCACTCTTTCTTCCATGATTAGCGTAGGTCGATGGAATGACCTACCTAAGATTGACGTAATGCGCCTTGAACGGCCCGCTTACATCTTCGCGATTGAAGCAATCATAGACGACAGACCTTGGTATCACGATATTAAATGCTTCCTTCAGAAACAAGAGTACCCATCTGGGGCACTCAGAAAAGACAGGAAAACCCTCAGAAGATTGGCTGGAAACTTCTTCCTGAGCGGTGACACTCTTTATAAGAGAAATTTTGACATGGTCTTGCTCCGATACGTCGACAGACCAGAAGCAGACATGCTCATGAAAGAAATTAATGAAGGATCCTTTGGAACTCATGCCAACGGACACACAATGGCGAGAAAAATTCTCAGGGCCGGGTATTATTGGTTGACAATGGAATCCGACTGCTACAAGTACATGAGGAGGTGTCACAAGTGTCAGATATACTCTGACAAAATTCATGTACCGCCATCACATCTCAAAGTTCTTTCTTCCCCGTGGCCATTTTCCATATGGGGAATCGATATGATTGGTATGATTGAGCCCAAGGCTTCAAAAGGACATCGGTTCATCCTGGTAGCCATTGACTATTTCACCAAGTGGGTCGAAGCAGCGTCATTCGCCAATGTAACCCGACAAGTGATGGTCCGATTTATCAAAAACAATATCATCTGCCGTTATGGTGTTCCAAGCGAGATCATTACTGATAATGGATCTAACTTGAACAATAAGATGATGAAAGAGTTATGCGCAGAGTTCAAGATTGAACACCATAACTCATCTCCCTACTGACCCAAGATGAACGGAGCGGTAGAAGCGGCTAACAAGAACATCAAGAAGATCGTTCAAAAGATGGTTGTAACCTATAAAGATTGGCACGAAATTCTACCCTTTGCTCTTCATGGTTATCGCACATCTGTCCGTACTTCAACAGGGGCAACCCCTTTCTCTCTAGTATATGGCATGGAGGCAGTTCTCCCCATAGAAGTAGAGATCCCGTCAATCAGGGTATTGATGGAAGCTCAGCTCACCGGAGCTGAATGGTGTCAAAGTCGACACGACGAACTGAACCTGATCGAAGAGAAGAGAATCACGGCACTATGCCACGGTTAGTTATATCAACAGAGAATGAAAAGGGTGTTCGACAAAAAGGTCCGACCTCGTATTTTCAGGAAAGGAGACCTCGTGCTCAAGAAGATACAATCATTTCTCACTGACTCTCGGGGAAAATGGACCCCAAATTATGATGGCCCCTATGTGGTCACGAAAGCTTTCTCAGGCAGCGCCTTGAGACTCGCAACCATGGACGGAGAGGAATTTGCCTACCCCACGAATGTTGATGTAGTCAAGAAATACTTCGCCTAAACTAAAAAAAAAAAAAAACATCTCGGTCGATTGAAAACCCGAAAGGGCGGTCCAGGCAAAAGTTAGAGACATAATGAAAAAAAGAATCATCCTGATGGATTGGAAATCTCATAATACAATCCAGGAAAAAATTAGGGATAATGGCAAGTAACTATGTTCAACAGAGGCAAGTCTCTCAGCAGCAGTTACAGCATCATCTATCGGAGGAAATCTCCAGTCAAAGGTCATCTTCGACGGAAGCTCAGGATGTCCCGAACTCAAAGTTGGTAGAAGGATAGTGGTCGTTATGTTTCAACGTAGCCCTTTTCCCTGTAAGTTACCATTTTCTAACTTTGTATATACTCTTTGGAATCACGCGTTTGGCTGATCTCCATCTTATCAATAAAATTTGAGCCCTTGTGCTTTTGTTTGTAATTCTTTACTTGTTTTAGCTTTACAGAACGACGTTGTTTAAACTTAATCAGCGATTCTTGAAATAAAACAAAAATGAATTTACTTGTTAAACTTTTTCTGCTTTTAAAATAAATATGGCAATTTCTTTTGACTGTTGAACATCAGAAAAACATCGATCGCTTCTCCCGAAGTAAGCGAACTTCAAAGTGCAGAATCAAAGTACTCCTTCTAAGCCAGTATGCCTGAATGAAGGGATCAACTGTGTCAGAGACCTTGTTTCGTCTGACACCCTCGGCCGAGTTCTCATCTCCTAAGCCCGATCAACATAGCTCCCAACGGGACTATCTCTCCTAAGCAAGGTGGAATTGCTATTTTGAATCAACGGTACTTCTTCGCCCCGCGATGGCCGAGTATCCAATTGTGTTCATCCATTAGTCTGTATGTCGCGTCTGTTTTGTCAGCATATACATACATACTTCATGCATTTTTTATTTGCATTTACATTTCATATTGCATCTTTATCACTATAGTCGGTCTTGTCCCCTAGTGATAAACAGTTTTCTCAATCGAGTTTGTCAGTTCTTTCCTCGTCAGGAAGTGTTGTGTCTGCACAATCTCGCCACCAGTGTATCTTTAGATCAGAGTCGGCATTTGGCCACTTTGATAACTTGAACCTCTGAAAAGCCAGAGAAAACTTTCAATAAACATCACTCTTCGCCATTGAAGATGATATCCTTGCTTTCCCGGATTAAGGAAAATCCCTAGAGAAAGCCTCGTGATCAGAGATTCGGCAGTACATCAGTATTTCTCCGAAAAGTCGTTGATGAAAAGGTCATCGACACCTCAAAATTAGATCCCATCATATGGCATTTCTCCGGGAAGATCCCGAGAAAAGTATGATGTAACCCCAAATGAAAACAGTCTCTCAAGAGACTTGCTTTCCCTAGTAGAATCGACAAATGGCGTCTCCAACAGAGAAGTTTGTACAACTCTACAACTCAGACGACTGGGTTTCCCAGCAAGTCTGACATCAAAACTTTTTCCACTCAAATGGCATCTCCCCAGGAAAATTCGGCGAGAAGTTTGAGGAAAGCCGCTATGAATAGCGTCCCTTGTCAGTAAAGTTTATTGACAAAAGAAACTAAGACCAGTTCTTGGTAGGAAACCAGGATCGAGGGGAAGTTTAAATCAGAAACTAAGACCAGTTCCTTGGTAGGAAACCAGGACCGAGGGGAAGTTTATTTCAAAAGAGACTGAGACCAGTTCCTTGGTAGGAAACCAGGATCGAGGGGAAGTTTACCTTTTCTAAGCATCATCGCTTAAATAAAGAAGATGAATGCGTAAGCTACCATTCATAACCACCATCAAAATTTCGGATATTCCGATATTTAATCCTCTTGCACCCCGAATGCCCGAATCCCTTCGTCATTCATACCTTCGGGTCCAAGAAGATTAAATAGGGGCATCTGTAATACCCCAAATTTTGACCACTTAGATTTCCCATCATTGTGAAAATCATCATCACAATATGGATGAACCATCATGCTTCATTAGTCTCCCCAAAGATGGGTGAGCATCCAATACAATCAAAATTAGGGTTTCAAGCCCTCTCTGAGTGCTTAGACAAAGGATCAATCAAGAAATGACATGATCTTCAACTTGTCTAATCTCTCAAACATCCACAATGGATCAAAAAGGACTCCCACTTCAAGGATTAAGCACAAGGCTGCTCCCTTCTAGGTGGATCAAGTCTCAAGATCGACAGTGTCACCAAATTAGGGTTTTGGTCGACCAGGGCCTCCAGATGGAAATTTTCATCTGGGCACAAGGCAATGATCCAAAACATGACCTAATATGCTTCATGGAACCTCATGAACCCATGCATCAAGTCAATTTTGCCTCAGGGGATTCATTCATCAAAAATCAGGAATTAGGGTTTCTTGACCTAATTCACCCCTAAGTTGACTTTTGGGACAAACCATGAGCCAAGACCTCAAGAGATGATTTGAGGGTCTCTAATACACCATATTGATCCATTTGGAACAATGGATTGATCCAAGAAGCTTGAGCAACAAGTCTCATTTTCATCTGCACCACAATTAGGGTTTTAAGGGAAAAGTCAACTGTAACTTTGACTTTTGACCAAGACATGCTCCCAAACCCTAATACATGATTGAATATACCCTATGACACCCATGGAACATGTCCATAAAGTTTGATTTAGGTCAAGGACATGATTTCCTGAAGAATTGCACAGTTTGGAATTCATCTGATAAAAAGTCAACTGTGCACAAAAGTCAACTTTGACTTTTTGAGATTTTTCACCAAAATGGATTTTTAACCCTAAAATGATGTTAATGTATGATTTGAATCATCATTCATCAAGAAAAATCAAGAAAAGTTGGATAACTTGTAAAAGGGGTAACCATAAAACTTAGAAATTTTTATAAGTTAAAAATATAGTGGCAAAGGTACCAACTTTGGAGGACCATAACTCCTAAACCACAAGGCCATTTTTTCTCATCCAAAGATGGATTTGTAGCCCTCATTATCACCTACAAAAACTTCAACTACAAGTCATTCCAATTCATTAAGGATTTTGAGTTATGGAGTGATCAAAGTGGCTGAAAAGTGAAAAAGTCACTTTTTCCAACACTTAGTGAAATTTTCACTAAGTCAGAATTCTGCTTCACTTTTTGCCAAATGTAGGGGGATTTTTCACTTGGAATCAAAAGAGATCAAAACCAGACTTGTTCAAACAGTTGTTGTATCATGTAAGAGCTTTCCAAAATGGCCAAGAACATTGCCAAATTCAACTTACACCATGAGATACAACATTGCCAAGTTGCCTTGCTGAAATCTGTCAAAGCAAGGCAGAATTTGCATTTTGGCTCGATTTGCCAAAATCAGCCAATTTCAATTGCTCCAATCCACTTGGACACCTCAGAGGATTGAATCCAAAGGGGGCAATCACTGAGCCAAGCCTCCAAGGTCCAAGGAACAAAGAATAGCATGTTGAACCTAGAGTTGCCAAAGTAGGGACAAGACTTCAAATTTGGAATGAGGCATTCAATGGAACCATCAAGGTGGCATGGACTGAGCCATTCTCATCTGAAATCAGTCAAGACTTATCCAAGACCAAGGGGACCAAAGCTCTGTGCCCTAACCTCTAGTCAATGGCTAGATGAGACTTTCATTTCCATTGGCCAACATTGAGGAAACCTACTTACCAACTGCCATGCACTATTCCTTGCAAAACAAACTTGCTCTACTATAAATAGAGCTCAATTGTGGTCAGTTTAAGTACACCAAAGCCATCTAACAGATGCTTTCCTCAAAATCTCTTTCTCTTGGCAAAAATGCCTTTCTTAGCAAGGTAGCTATCGGGTTTTGAGTTTGAGAGCAATTCTGCACAAACCAATCACTCACACACCTCACATACATCACATATGAGCTGATCAAACACTCACATAACTTTTGAAACATCAATTTCACAAAATCACTTGCCATCCACACAAGTTTGAAGTGAAGTTGCAGCTGAGATGCCATAAACTGATCCAGTCCATTTTAATTCAATCCAAGTGTTCAAACACACTCCATATGGTGTAGGGAAGTTGTCCAGATCATCACAACTTGTCTGTAACACCTCCAACTCAAAATCACATCTGCTCTTGCTGTCACGGCTTGGAGGTAAGCCTAAACTTGGTCATCTCTCAATCTATGCATATTTCCTCGCACAATAATTTGGCCATATGTTCATAATCATGCATGGAATGTTTTCCCTCAATTAATTGCATTGTTTGAATCGTGTATAAAAAATCCTAGCCTTCATGCAGAAATTAGGGTTCTTGAGATCTCTTCGTGATTTCTTGTTGTATGTTTAATTTAAATGAAATTAAAGTACATAGACATGATCGTGAGGTTGAGGCGAGCATAATGATATGTGGATTGCATGATATGATTACGTATTCATGGATATTGGATAGAAAACGCAAATCTGAGAAACCAAGAAAACGCGCGTGTTCTTGTTTGTGTTCTTGGCGCCATTTTCAGATTTTCAAATATTTGAATTTTGTGATTTTGTTTAATTGATTCAAAAATTAATTTCTCTCTGAGTTTTAATGATTTTGAGTTGATTCTTTTTTTAGTAATTCACAAAAATGTTAAAATATTTTATTTTATCAAAAAATCCCAAAAATATTATTTATTTCATATAATTGATATTTTTGTAAAGAATTAATATTTTAATTGTTTTTGGCATTTTAAATATTTTTTCTACATTGATTTTGCAACTTTTAATGCTTTCTAATTATTTTGTAGGTCAATACTTAATTTTTGAAGCATTAATCCAAGATCACAATTTGTTTTCCATGTGTTAAACAATTTTTGATCATTTTAATTGAATTTTTATTCAATTAAATACATTTTTGAAAACAAATTAGGATTTTGGATTAATTCAACACTCATAAATCATTTTCAAAACACTTTGGGCCTCTATTAGAGTGTAAGACCCAATCCTTTTTTTGACCAAATCATCTTTGGGCCTCACTTATTGTATAAGTCCCGATACCGTCAAAAAACAAACGGCGCGATCGTTGCCTTTTCAAAAATCATCTGGGCTTACCCTCGAGTAGTAAGACCCATTTCTTTTTCTTTAAAAACTCTTTGGGCCTCTTGAGAGAGTGTAAGACCCATCCCCCCTTGTACAAAAACTTTTTGGGCCTTACTCATTGTATAAGTCCCTCTGTACAAGTAAACGGCGCGATCGTTGTCTGTTTAAAAATAAAACTCATCTGGGCCTACCCTCGAGTAGTAAGACCCATTTCTTTTTCTTTAAAAACACTTTGGGCCTCTAATAGAGTGTAAGACCCAATCCCCCTTTTGACCAAAACATTTTGGGCCTCACTTATTGTATAAGTCCCTTTGCGTTAAAAGAAAACCTCGGCGCGATCGCCATTTTTAAACGAAAAATCATTTGGGCCTACCCTCGTGTTATAAGCCCCTCTCTTTTTCTTTAAACCTTTTTGGGCCTCTTGAGAAAGTGTAAGACCCATCCCTTTATATAGAAAACCTTTTTGGGCCCCAGTCACTTGTATAAGTCCCTCTGTACAAAATCGAACAGTGCGCTCACTGATAAAACCCTGGGCCTCTCCTTGAGCTGTAAGCCCCAAATCTTTCTTTTTCAAAGCACTTTCTCCTTTGATTTTGAATATATTGTTGTTTTCAATCTTTCTTTGTTGAACAACTAACCAAACAGCATGGAAGCACTACAACCGAGTAAGTGGTTATCGCTTTCATTTATTGCTTTCATATTATAAACTGTATTGTGGGGCTGCGCACTGTAAGTCTCCTTTCATAAACTCATATCTACTGTGTAATAATAGTATAGATATTTCGAGTTTCCCCGGCAACTACGTCTAGAACTAGGTGACGCCGTTTCATTTATTCGTAGAAATAGACGCCTAGATCCCCAATAGGAGCACCAGATACAGTCTTCTCTTCGGCTGTCCTCCTTAGGAATCGTCAAGAAGCTCTACTCCCCAAGGTGAATGTATTCTCCATGAATGGCATCTTTGAGTTTCTTCCCAAGTCTCGAACTTTCCTGACTTGATCTATTCCTTGTGGATAGCTTTCCTTGAATGTCTCGGGGTTTGGGTACCCACTACGGTCATAATCTTGGACCTTAACTAAGGAACCCTCTTTAAAAGCTAAAAGTCGCTGGATAGTAAACCTCGCACGTTTACCAGTGGTTTTCATCTTTAAAAGAGTTATCTCTCCTAATGGAAAGGAGATGATAGACCCACGGGCTTCTTAAAAGCATTGGCCTCCTCTTGGGCATTATTCAAAGACCCACGGGCTTCTTAAAAGCATCGGCCTCCTCTTGGGCATTATTCAAGGACACTACGGCTTCTTAGAAGTATTCACAGCCTCCTCTTAGACTTCGTATAATGATCTCTTCCTTCAGGAATGATAGCCTCCTCTTGGGCTTCGTACAAGGACCCGTCGGCTTCTTAAAAGTTTCCAGCCTCCTCTTGGGCTTCGTACAAATTGTCCCGATGACCTCCTAGAGGTATAGGAACATAACCTAGTCATCCTCATAGAACAGTCCTTTCATAGAGTCTACTACTGTTTCTCGAAGCATCGTACAAAAGATAAAACTCTAGACATGGACAGTCTAACTTCCTTGAGTCTCAAAGACATTCTCAAGCACCCTTCATTAAATAGGAAGGAAACCCGCAGACTCGGATAGTCTCGATACCCTTTGGATTTCCCGTTTCCTCAAAGAGAAGGAAATATCCCTGATCCTCAAATTAAATCCCTGTGTACAGTGTTACTCATATAAGAACTGATTTTCTCTTTTAAATCAGTATATTGGATCTGTCACTCAACTGAAACAGTTACAAGCCTCCATCTCGGGCTTCGTACGAGATACCAAAATTCTCCCCAGTGGGGTCAAAATAACCTTTTAGCCTCTCTCTCAGGCTTTGTATGAGACACAAAAGATTCCCTGGTTGAGTCAATCACCCCTTTTTTGCCTCCATCTCGGGCCTCGTACGAGATACAAATTCCTTAAGCAAGAGTCGAACTCTTTTAGCCTCCTCTTAGGATTTGTATAACGATATGCCCCACTGGGTCAAAACTTTTCGCCTCTCTCTCGGGCTTTGTACGAGACACAAAATAGCCTCCTCTTAGGCTTTATATAATGATTTTCCTAGCGGAAATTAGCCTCCTCTTAGGCTTTGTATAAGAAAACCACTGGTTGATCCAATCAACCTTTTAGCATCAAAGTTGTGCCTCATTCACAGTACACAAACATCAACAACTCCTTTCCTTTCATCTAATCGCTGTAAGCGGCAAGCCTCTGGATCATCTACATCCATGCCACTGTCCCTCTTTTAGCATGAGAAATTCCTAAGGAAAGATGGCATTGCTCTACACTGAGTTAAAGTCTTCTCCTTCAGGTTAAAACCCTTTCTTCGGAAATTATGGCATTGCTCGGATCCTCGTATCCCAGTTAAAGTAATTCTCCTTCTCCCCTCTTTAGAGATGACAAATTCTCTCTAAAGCCGAGGTCTTTTAGCTTCACGTCTTGGGCTTTGAACAAGACACAAATAGACCTTTTGCTTCACATCTTGGGCTTGAACAAGATACAAACCACCTTTCGCTTCACGTCTTGGGCTTTGAACAAGACACCAAAACACCCATTTCCTCCCATAGAATAGGAGGAACTACGAACGCTCTGATTTCCCTGTTTCGGTAAACGGGAATACGTAGGCATAAGATCGAAAGAAAAGATCTTAGCGAGCGCAATCAACAAAAAAACCCAAATCCCATATCTCCATCAATCAAAAGCAGTAATTCAAAAGCACCAGTCCTAACATCCTAATCCTTATTCCCCGCCAGAAACATTAAGCCCTAGAAAGAAAGAACCTGTATTGGCGAAATACGAATAACCAGTACAAAAGCCCCCCCACATTGATAGCATCCGTAACTTAACAGACCGCTGTTTAAAATCAGTATGCAAAGCAGGGTTAATTGGAGACATCTATTTCCCTTCCTTATTCAGCTCACAATAGGATAAAAAATGAATCGACCTGTAGTTTAAGCTCAACCGCAGAGAGCGACCAGCGCTTAAGAACCGCGTCCAAAATCGCTCGCTACAGAAAAGTGGCGCCCACCGTGGGGCCCGTTCCTTTCTTTCTACTTCTCTTGTATGAAAAATTACACAAATGGCGACTCTGCTGAGAGTCTCCTTTTCTGCCTTAGGGCATCATCCCCATTTTCTACGGAAAATGGGAACTCTACCGAAGAGAAAGATTGACCTATGTTGGTCCATCTCTTAGGCAGGGAACCACAGATTGGGGCTTCCGCCGGGGAACCCATTTCTGTCAGGAACTTAAGAATCGTAGCTTTATAAGTCTAGGATGATTAGGACAAATATATATACTATTTTTCCTAATTGCTATACGTGTTTATTTTTCTGCTACTGGGAATGCGTGTGATGCCGCATGTGGTGAGATTGAGTATACACTTAAGAAAAGCCAACCTTTTTTCGTAGTGCGGAAGCTATCGGAAATAGCTGTTATGCGATACTACCCTCATTTGAGGCTGGTGATCTATTCTCGGTGAATGGCACTTACTCTAAGATTGCACACAACTCGCTGGCGATCCGCTTGTTGTTTTGCCTTCCTGGGAGGAGCTGATGATAATGAGTACAGGTACAAAAATCACCCTAGTATAAACCTTTGGGGATGGGTAGAGCCTTGACTTCATGACAACGACCCTTTGACCCCATGTTTTTTCTATGTTTTTGTGTGCTGCATTCATGCATTCATTTAATAAAACATTAAAACATTCAAAAAAATTTCTCTTCTAGTCTCTCTATTTTTCAAATTAAACTAAGACTGTGATTGTAAATATCAGAGAAAAAGAATGCATTAATGGATTTCGGTAGAAGGAGAACTCACCAGTATACCTTCAAGGTTCCAAAATTAGGAGATTTGAGAAGGTTAGCGAGGATGATCGTTAACCTGGAGGCTTTCAGAGCCAAAGACGGTGGTTTTCTACCACTGTTAAGAGTCCATGTGATTGAGGGGATCATGGACGCGCTCATTCAGTTCTACGATCCGGTTTATCACTGTTTCACATTCCCAGATTACCAGCTAGCCCAACGCTGGAGGAGTATTCTCATCTAGCTGATTTACATATCACTGATCGAGCTCCATTTTCTGGACTGGAAGAAATTCCAAAGAATCAGACTATTGCAATAGCAATTCATTTAGACGAGTCTGAGGTCAAGACTCACAGGACCACTAAGGGTGGCACCCAAGGTTTGCCAGCCCAGTTCTTGACAAAGAAAGCTCTGTACTTCGCTAGTATAGGGAACGGGACTGCTTTTGAAAGCATCTTTGTCTTGCTCACCTACGGGTTATTTTTGTTTCCCAACATCAATAACTTCGTCGATATCAACGCTATTAAGGTTTTTCTCATTGGAAACCCTGTGCCGACTTTGCTCGCAGATGCGTATCATTCTGTACACTTGGGAAATTTGTACAGCGGAGGGGAGATCACATGCTGTGTACCTCTGCTTTATAAATGGTTTATCTCGCACTTGCCGAAGTCTGCTACTTTTTGGGATTGCAAGAGTGTCTTACGTTGGTCGCAGAAGATCATGTCTCTTACCAACTCTAATATAGATTGGTGTAATAGGATTTATGAGGGAATCAGAATCATTGACCGTTGTGGAAACTTCTCCAGCGTACCCCTCATAGGAACTAAAGGAGGAATCAACTATCATCCGGTATTGGTTCTTCATCAATTTGGATACCCGATGAGACACATCCCATTGGGTGTTCATCTGGAAGGTATTTTCTTCAAAGAAGGAGAAAGTGACAGAGCACTAAAGATGGAAATAGTGAAAGCTTGGAAACATGTTCATAAGAAAGGACGAGAGTCTCTGGGAAAACCGGACCGTGTCTCGGTGGAGCCTTATCTCCATTGGGTACAAACTAGAGCTCTCAAGCTAAAGATGCCTTATCCTCGTTACGGAATTCTTCCGCCGAGGGAAATTGTCATGTACTTCATGACAGAAACTGAAAGGCTTCAGGTTACTCTCAACAAAGTTCAAAAGGAAAGAAGGTCTTGGAAGAACAAGTATCGCACCCTCGACGTAGAGTGTATCCAAATACAGCAACTACTAAAAGAGAAAGATGCTCTGATTGAAATTTTGGAGCAGCATGCTATAGAGAATCAAGATGACCAAAGGAATTTGCTCGCTCCTTTCACCTGGCAAAGGAATGACAACCCGACAATGACCCAAGCGCCCCGGTCAAAGAAAAGGAAGATACCAGAATCAACACCCGGTTTCTCCTCAGAGAGGACTCGGGACCCATTAGTTTAGGTTTCTGTTTCTGCCCTTTGGAATCTACTGTATTTCCATTTCTGTAATCCTTTGGAATTCAATAAAAAGGGGTTTCCCCACTGTTTGATATTTGCAATCTAATTGTCGAAGTTTATTTTGATTAAATAAAAAAACAACAATTAATATAATCATTGCATTCATCATTCTCACATCGCGTATTCTCCTTCCCTACGAATCTCACGTTTGTGTCTCGATTCTAGAGTCAAACTGTCTCATTCGTATAATACTCGGGCCAATCGTCAGAAAAAGATGGATGATCTTGAGGAAGAAAACAGAGAGTTGAAAGAAGAGATCGATGCTCTGAGAGAGGATATGAGAAAGCTTCGTAACGACATGCAAGCCATGGCAGAAGCTCAGCTACAAAGAACTGTGATCTCAGAGATCACCTCAACGCCCATCATAGAAAAGTATGATCCTAGGTATCAGATGCCGAAAGATCGTCCTTGGGGCATGCCTGTTAACTATATCCCGGAAGGATATGTTCCGCCGATCACTGAAGATCAGGGAATCACAACAGAAGCCGCTGGGCCTGAAGGTTACAAACTTTGGGAAAGCGAAGATGCCAGGGGCATACTCAAGACTCCTGAAGGTTACAAACTTTGGGAGGCGCCAAGACTTACTGCCGTAGTCACGGTACCACCCCCTATGGTGCACACTGTCCCGGAAGGACAGATTCCACAGACATCTTCTGATAAGAAGGAAACTATGTTTGACAGAATGGATGAATTCCAGGAGCAGTTATTGGAAATGCAGAAAGAGCTGCAAGCCATTCGCGGTCAGGATCTATTTGGAAAGGACGACGCAGACCTCTGCTTGGTCCCAAATGTGAAAGTCCCGCACAAGTTCCAAGTGCCCGACTTTGAAAAATACAAGGGTAACTCTTGCCCTCAGAGCCATCTGGTGATGTACGCTCGGCGGATGTCAGCTCAGACAGAGAATCAGGACCTGCTGATTCACTACTTCCAGGATAGTTTAACCGGTGCCGCACTCAAATGGTACATGGGTTTAAACCGTACTACGATCAGTACATTCAGAGATCTTGGTACTGCCTTCGTCCAACAATACAAGTACAATTTGGACATGGCACCCGACAGAGAACAACTCAGATCAATGTCGCAAAATGACAAGGAAACCTTTAAGGAGTATGCTCAAAGGTGGCGTGAAATTGCCGCTCAAATTTGTCCACCTCTTGAGGAAAAAGAGATGACAAAGATCTTCTTAAAGACCTTGAGCTCATTTTACTACGGCCGAATGGTCGCCAGTGCACCCAGTGATTTCACCGAAATGGTCGACATGGGTGTACGTCTTGAGGAAGCCGTCCGAGAAGGACGTTTGGTAAAAGACATTGGATCAACGAGCAGTACTAAAAAATACGGTAGTGCTCTCCCTAAGAAAAAAGAGCAAGATATTGGAAATATCTCTCTCGGAAAGAAAAGGCGACGTTATCAGCCAGTAGCAGCTGTTACTCCTGCTATCGGCCCCGTGCCTGTTCCTATGTATCAACCTTAGGTTGCGCAGAGCCAACCTGATCAACAAAGGACACAACAGCCTCTTCAGCAGGCTCGTCCTCCATATAACAACAACCGTACAACACGGCCACCAGGATTTGATCCTATACCCATGTTGTACGCAGAACTATTTCCGTTACTGCTAGCCAAGGGGCACATCCAGACTAAGTCTCCCCTTTCAGTTCCGGAAAATCTGCCTTTCTGGTTTAAAGCGGATCAAACATGCCCTTATCATCAAGGAGGTTCAGGGCATAACATTGAGACTTGTCTCAATTTCAAATCCGACATGCAAAAGCTTGTTAGGAGCGGGCTCTTATCTTTCAAAGATACGAATCCTAATGTTCTTACGAACCCGCTGCCTCAACATGCGAAAGCTGCAGTCAATCTGATTGAGAAAGAGACTAACAATGTCTATCAAATTCACGATGTATTCTTATTGGGGACCAATCTGGTCAAGATGCATTGTAGACAGAGTGGATATGGCCATGTGCCACCTCATAACTATTACCAGTGTGATATCTGCTATAAAGATAACCAAGGATGTTCGGTAGTGCAATCAGCTCTACAGGAACAAATGGATCTTGGATGGATCCAAGAGCACCGAGTTTGTGAAGTTAACATGGTTTACACGAATTCCAACGTCATTCAAAACCACGACATCCGTGCGATGAATGTCAACTTGGTGGCGATGCACTCAAGGCAAAGCCAGTATCATAATCTGCCGCGGCACGATTACAGTTCCTGTCTGATTTGCTCGGTAAACAAACATGGATGCTCTTTCATACAAGAGGCCCTCCAGCGTCAGATGGATCTTGGATGGATCCAAGACTACCATGATAGGAACTCCTATGAAATCAATATGGTCCAGATCTTCAATATCCGCGTAATGAATACCAACCTGGTAGAGTTACATGCTGAGCAGGTCCGACTCGGATTCTTAATATCACATGATTACCAAAGCTGTAAAGCAGGTTGCGAAAACGATCGAGGTTGTACCCTTGTCCAGGAGGCACTTCAGGATTTGTTAAATCACTGGTGGATGCCAATCTACATGGATGAAGATACTCAGCAGATTAGTATCAATAACAGGAATCCTACTCGTCGTCAAAGTCAGGATGTCCGATCAATGGAAGGTAACCTAGTGAGGTTACATTGTATTCAAAGTGGGCGTGGCCAGGTGCCACCACACAACTATGACAGTTGCAGCAGCTGTTCGGAAAGTAACCAAGGGTGTTACCTTGTGAGAGCAGTTCTTCAGGGTCAGATCGATCATGGAGAAATTCATCCATATCCAGGTTCAGGACCCATCATTTGGTCGCCGAACTACCTTGCCGATCAAGTTGAGGATGTTGTCACGATCTCTGATCATCACCAGATCAGGGATATTTTTGCCATCGTCCCTCTACTTGACGAATCTAAAGTTCCCAACCAGGAACAGATCGAGATTACTTATGATGGTCAGAAAAATCAGAAGGTTCCCATAGTCATCTATCTACCGGGACCATTACCGTATGAATCAGCTAAGGCGATCCCTTACAAATACGGTGCAACAATAATTGAGAATGGAAAGGAAATTCCATTACCCTCCGTCGTGAATATTGCAGACGTCAGTCGTGTAACACAGATTGGTCGAATCTTCAACCGAGGGGTTGGAGAATCCAACAAAGAAAAGGAACTTCAGGCAGAAATTCCCGATCCACCAGTCGGTCAATCCAGTAATCCCGACCTTTCAAAAGATGATGATGAGATGTTAAAGCTCATCCAAAGGAGTGAATATAACATTGTTGATCAACTGTTATAGACTCCTTCAAAGATCTCAGTATTATCACTGTTACTCAGTTCAGAAGCCCACAGGGAGGCTTTACAGAAAGTCTTGGAGCAAGCCTTTGTGGAACAGGATGTAACAATCAGACAGTTCGATAGTATTGTCTCTAACATCACTTCCTGCAATAATTTGGGATTTAGTGATGAGGAATTACCTGAAGAGGGTCGCCGTCATAACATGGCGCTCAATATCACAGTTAACTGCCAGGACGATGCTTTAGCCAGCGTACTGGTAGACACAGGGTCAGCCCTGAATGTTATGCCGAAGTCCACTTTGATGCAATTATCATTCAAGGGCCCTCCGATGAGAGTCAGCGAGGTCGTCATCAAAGCATTTGACGGATCCAGAAAAACAGTTATCGGCGAAGTGGATCTTCCTATAACTATTGGTCCTCACACTTTCCAAATCATTTTCCAGGTCATGGACATCCGCGCAACATACAGTTGTTTATTAGGAAGACCTTGGATACATCAGGCTGGAGCGGTTACTTCAACCCTCCACCAAAAGCTAAAGTTCGTCAAGAACGATCAACTTGTCACGGTTTGTGGGGAACAAGCCTTGCTTGTGAGTAACCTATCATCATCTACTGGTATAGAACCCGAGGAGGTTATTGGAACTCAGTTCCAAGCACTATCGGTGAGCAAGGACAGTCAGTTCAAAGAAGAAACTTCAATTTCTTCATACAAAGATGCTATCAAAGCGGTCGAGAGTACCGATACAACCGGATGGGGACGCCTTGTCATTCCCATTGACAATAAAATAAAGGAGGGTCTTGGTTTTTCTGCAACCTGTACCCGGATAGCCGCCAACGATGAAAGTCTTCATCCCCTTCAAAACTTCTTCCACAGTGGAGGTTTTCTTCACCCAGTGTCTCAGACAGTTCATGCTATCAATGAGGAAGATCCCTCTGACACAGATGAAGAATGGAAGTCCTACTTTAACAAGGACGACTATATGTCTCAGGAAGAGGTGCCTATGCCTTTTTGCTTTCCTACAGAAAGTCTGAGATTTATACCAAGATCAGATGTCGAAATGATCTATGGGGATTGTGATCCGGAAGGATGCCGTGCTCCACCAAATTCATTAGAGGAAGACACTCTGATGAAAGAAAACTCTGATCACAATTACTATGGCCCGATGGATGGCCTGCCAATGTGGCAGCCTTACCCAGGAAACTTGGGGCAAGAAAGTCAGCCGAGTAATGAAACTCAGTTGAGCGTCATTGAACAGAATACCTGTGTCCCCGCCATGTCATGGGATCAACATTTAGGTCATTCGGAAACTACTCAACATGAAGATGAATTCGCAACGTTTGCAGGACCAGAATTCATCAACTATACTTTTTCTGAGGTCGACGTCATCGAGAGGGATGACTTCTTCAGTTCCAAAGAAGTTTGGGACACTCTGGGACAACCAAGTGGAAAGTACGACTTCATGGTCAAGTACACTACTCCCGAAAGCTCTCGTATCAGGCTCGAAGACATCCAGCCAACTGGATGGGGAGATACAGCTGAGAGCACAAATGCTATGCAAAATACAACTGAGGAATTCTCCTACGACAATTCTGCCTGGGAGACAGATTCGAACGATCCTGCTCCACCAGAAATCAACGTCATTTCTGAAGACAAATCAAGGAAGGTGCCAGACTTTGTGATTCACCGAGGAGTTCGCCGCCAATGGGTTACCGTCGAGGTTCCGAAGGTCTTTCATCAGTCAAAGTAATTGCCATCTTTAAACCTTTCACCCTGCCCAGGTGAAACGGATATTTTGATAGGGCTCGTTTTCTGTAAATTTCCCTCTTCGCTTTGCCCAAAGCGACAGAGTTTTGTTTTATAGGGCTGTAGTTTCAAGATTCGACTTGTTCATTAATAAAATAACGTCGTTCTGTAATTTCCGCATTAATTGTTGTTTTCTCTTTTTGCTTTTTCAGAAAATGGTAATCCTAAAAAAAACAATTCAAAAATAAAAACAAGCAGTAAAATCAAAACACTGCACACACTTGTATTTTCTCTATCTCTTCTAAACACGAATCATCACGTCATGCAGATTGCTTGTTTTAAACCCCGTTGAAACATACGATCCGATGCCTTCTTCCAACTTTGAGTTCCCGGTATTCGAGGCTGAAGAAGAAGATGACGACGAAATTCCAGAAGAGATCTCCCGATTACTCAGACAAGAGGAAAGGTCCATTGAACCTCACAAAGAACCGTTGGAAACGGTAAACTTGGGTTCAGAAAAAGAGAGAAAAGAAATCAGGATCGGAGCACTGCTCAGTCCAACTGCCAGAGAGGGTTTGATAAAGCTTCTCAAAGAATTCCCCGATGTGTTTGCTTGGTCCTATCAGGATATGCCAGGGTTGGATACCAGCATCGTGGAACATCACTTACCACTAAGATCGTAATGTCCGCCAGTAAAGCAAAGGTTGAGGCAGACTCACCCGGACATGGCCATCAAAATAAAAGAGGAGCTACAAAAATAGATCGACGCGGGTTTCCTCGCTACATCTGAATATCCTCAATGGTTAGCCAACATCGTACCCATTCCCAAAAAGTATGGAAGGGTCAGAATGTGTGTTGATTACAGAGATCTAAACAAGGCAAGTCCAAAGGACGACTTTCCTTTACCACACATTGACATGCTGGTTGACAGCACAGCAAAGTTCAAAGTATTCTCCTTCATGGATGGATTCTCGGGCTATAACCAGATCAAAATGGCGCCGAAAGACATGGAGAAAACTTCGTTCATTACCCCATGGGGTACCTTTTGTTACAAGGTAATGTCGTTCGGTTTGAAGAATGCCGGGGCAACCTATCAAAGGGCCATGACTACTCTGTTTCATGACATGATACACAAAGAAATCGAGGTATATGTCGATGATTTGATTGCAAAATCAAGAACAGAGGATGAGCACGTTGAACATCTGTCAAAATTGTTCGAACATCTAAGAAAATTCAAGCTCCGCTTGAATCCCAACAAGTGCACCTTCGGTGTCCGTTCAGGGAAACTACTAGGGTTCATCGTCAGCCAGAATGGGATTGAGGTTGATCCTGACAAGGTCAAGGCCATTCAAGAAATGCCTTCTCCGAAAACTGAAAAACAAGTCAGAGGATTCCTGGGACGTTTGAACTACATCTCCAGATTCATATTCCTTATGACCGCCACTTGTGCGCCGATTTTCAAATTACTCAAAAAGAACCAGGATTGCATTTGGTCAGAAGATTGCCAAACCGCCTTCGACAGTATCAAGGAATATCTGTTGAATCCTCCGATTCTATCACCTAAAGTGGAAGGAAGACCACTAATCATTTACCTCACAGTCCTAGAGGACTCAATGGGATGTGTACTTGGCCAACAAGACGAAACTAAAAGGAAAGAGTCTGCCATTTACTATCTAAGCAAGAAATTCACCGACTGCGAGACTCGGTACACAATGCTTGAGAAAACTTGTTGCGCTTTGGCTTGGGCAGCCAAACGTCTTCGCCAGTACATGATTCGTCATACTACTTGGTTGGTCTCCGAAATGGATCCAATCAAGTTCGTTTTCGAAAAACCTGCTCTCACAGGAAGGATTGCCCGTTGGCAGATGTTACTATCAGAATATGACATAGAGTACCATGCTCAGAAAGCCGTTAAAGGAAGTATTTTAGCCGATCATTTGGCTCATCAACCGATTGACGATCAAGAATCAATCGGGTTTGACTTCCCAGACGAAGATGTCATGTATCTAAAGATGAAAGATTGCGATGAACCGCTACCCAGTGAAGGGCCAGAACCAGGTTCCCAGTGGGGACTTATCTTTGACGGAGCAGTCAATTATTCTGGAAACGGAATTGGGGCAATCATTGTTACCCCTCAGGGTTCCCACATTCCTTTCACTGCCAGACTTACGTTCAAATGTACGAACAACGAGGCCGAATACGAAGCATGTATTATGGGTCTCGAAGAAGCGATTAATTTAAGGATCAAAAACTTGGATGTATACGGCAATTCAGCCCTGGTTATTAACCAGATAAAAGGAGATTGGAACACATACCAATCAGGATTGATTCCTTACAAAGACTATGCAAGAAGGTTGTTACCCTTCTTCAACAGAGTCGACTTTCATCACATCCCTCGTGATGAGAATCACATGGCTGATGCATTAGCCACTCTCTCTTCCATGATTAGCGTAGGTCGATGGAATGACCTACCTAAGATTAACGTAATGCGCCTTGAACGGCCCGCTTATATCTTCGTGATTGAAGCAGTCATAGACGACAGACCTTGGTATCACGATATCAAATGCTTCCTTCAGAAACAAGAGTACCCATCTGGGGCACTCAGAAAAGACAGGAAAACCCTCAGAAGATTGGCTGGAAACTTCTTCCTGAGCGGTGACACTCTTTATAAGAGAAATTTTGACATGGTCTTGCTCCGATGCGTCGACAGACCAGAAGCAGACATGCTCATGAAAGAAATTCATGAAGGATCCTTTGGCACTCATGCCAACGGACACACAATGGCGAGAAAAATTCTCAGGGCCGGGTATTATTGGTTGACAATGGAATCCGACTGCTACAAGTACATGAGGAGGTGTCATAAGTGTCAGATATACTCCGACAAAATTCATGTACCGCCATCACATCTCAAAGTTCTTTCTTCCCCGTGGCCATTTTCCATATGGGGAATCGATATGATTGGTATGATTGAGCCCAAGGCTTCAAAAGGACATCGGTTCATCCTGGTAGCCATTGACTATTTCACCAAGTGGGTCGAAGCAGCGTCATTCGCCAATGTAACCCGACAAGTGGTGGTCCGATTTATCAAAAACAATATCATCTGCCGTTATGGTGTTCCAAGCGAGATCATTACTGATAATGGATCTAACTTGAACAATAAGATGATGAAAGAGTTATGCGCAGAGTTCAAGATTGAACACCATAACTCATCTCCCTACCGACCCAAGATGAACGGAGCGGTAGAAGCGGCTAACAAGAACATCAAGAAGATCGTTCAAAAGATGGTTGTAACCTATAAAGATTGGCACGAAATGCTACCCTTTGCTCTTCATGGTTATCGCACATCTGTCCGTACTTCAACAGGGGCAACCCCTTTCTCTCTAGTATATGGCATGGAAGCAGTTCTCCCCATAGAAGTAGAGATCCCGTCAATCAGGGTATTGATGGAAGCTCAGCTCACCGAAGCTGAATGGTGTCAAAGTCGACACGACGAACTGAACCTGATCGAAGAGAAGAGAATCACGGCACTATGCCACGGTCAGTTATATCAACAGAGAATGAAAAGGGCGTTCGACAAAAAGGTCGGACCTCGTATTTTCAGGAAAGGAGACCTCGTGCTCAAGAAGATACAATCATTTATCACTGACTCTCGGGGCAAATGGACCCCAAATTATGATGGCCCCTATGTGGTCACGAAAGCTTTCTCAGGCGGTGCCTTGAGACTCGCAACCATGGACGGAGAGGAATTTGCCTACCCCACGAATGTTGATGTAGTCAAGAAATACTTCGCCTAAACTAAAAAAAAAAAATGTCTCGGTGGATTGAAAACCCGAAAGGGCGGTCCAGGAAAAAGTTAGAGACATAATGAAAAAAAGAATCATCCTGATGGATTGAAAATTTCATAGTACAATCCAGGCAAAAATTAGGGATAATGGCAAGTAACTATGTTCAACAGAGGCAAGTCTCCAGCAGCAGTTACAGTATCATCTATCGGAGGAAATCTCCAGTCAAAGGTCATCTTCGACGGAAGCTCAGGATGTCCCGAACTCAAAGTTGGTAGAAGGATAGTGGTCGTTATGTTTCAACGTAGCCCTTTTCCTTGTAAATTACCATTTTCTAACTTTGTATATACTCTTTGGAATCACGCGTTTGGCTGATCTCCATCTTATCAATAAAATTTGAGCCCTTGTGCTTTTGTTTGTAATTCTTTACTTGTTTTAGCTTTACAGAACGGCGTTGTTTAAACTTAATCAGCGATTCTTGAAATAAAACAAAAATGAATTTACTTGTTAAACTTTTTCTGCTTTTAAAATAAAGATGGCAATTTCTTTTGACTGTTGAACATCAGAAGAAAATCGATCGCTTCTCCCGAAGTAAGCGAACTTCAAAGTGCAGAATCAAAGTACTCCTTCTAAGCCAGTATGCCTGAATGAAGGGATCAACTGTGTCAGAGACCTTGTTTCGTCTGACACCCTCGGCCGAGTTCTCATCTCCTAAGCTCGATCAACATAGCTCCCAACGGGACTATCTCTCCTAAGAAGGGTGGAATTGCTATTTTGAATCAACGGTACTTCTTCGCCCCGCGATGGCCGAGTATCCAATTGTGTTCATCCATTAGTCTGTATGTCGCGTCTGTTTTGTCAGCATATACATACATACTTCATGCATTTTTTATTTGCATTTACATTTCATATTGCATCTTTATCACTATAGTCGGTCTTGTCCCCTAGTGATAAACAGTTTTCTCAATCGAGTTTGTCAGTTCTTTCCTCGTCAGGAAGTGTTGTGTCTGCACAATCTCGCCACCAGTGTATCTTTAGATCAGAGTCGGCATTTGGCCACTTTGATAACTTGAACCTCTGAAAAGCCAGAGAAAACTTTCAATAAACATCACTCTTCGCCATTGAAGATGATATCCTTTCTTTCCCGGATTAAGGAAAATCCCCAGAGAAAGCCTCGTGATCAGAGATTCGGCAGTACATCAGTATTTCTCCGAAAAGTCGTTGATGAAAAGGTCATCGACACCTCAAAATTGGATCCCATCATATGGCATTTCTCCGGGAAGATCCCGAGAAAAGTATGATGTAACCCCAAATGAAAACAGTCTCTCAAGAGGCTCGCTTTCCCTAGTAGAATCGACAAATGGCGTCTCCAACAGAGAAGTTTGTACAACTCTACAACTCAGACGACTGGGTTCCCCAGCAAGTCTGACATCAAAACTTTTTCCACTCAAATGGAATCTCCCCTGGAAAATTCGGCGAGAAGTTTGAGGAAAGCCGCTATGAATAGCGTCCCTTGTCAGTAAAGTTTATTGACAAAAGAAACTAAGACCAGTTCTTGGTAGGAAACCAGGATCGAGGGGAAGTCTAAATCAGAAACTAAGACCAGTTCCTTGGTAGGAAACCAGGATCGAGGGGAAATCACCTGAGAAGGGTGGACTGGATTAGCCTTGTGGTGAACCATGATATATCGTGTGTCCTTTACTCTTGTTATGCTTTATGTTATTGTTTATGTTTCTATATTGTGTATCAGAACCTTACATAAGCGAGTTAGAACCTTGCAGCTTAACTCTGATAAGCTTCTGCACTGCAAGTTCTGAATAATGCATATTGCGTTCAGACTCTTGTTGATTCTTATGCTTCATGCACGACAAGTCTGAATGTTACTTTGTGAGTCAGAGTCTCTCAATGAACTCTGATGTTATCTCAGCGTCTTAACGATAAGAAGTAAAAAGTTGTTAAAGAGTAAATACACAATTTAAACCCCCCCTTTCTTGTGTCTTTCTCGCACCTTCAATTGGTATCAGAGCTCCGGTTCTGTTATTGATGGATATCAAACACTTAACAGTGTCAGAAAAAGATCCAGATGCGGTGCATAGAAATACTCTGGGTGGGATTTCAACCCAGTTACAATTTTTGTAACAGCTCAGAAGTTGACCGTGTACAAAATTATAATCAAATGGATTACTTGAGCAAGCATTGATTCTGGAAATTTTCGCAGTTGTCAACAACTAAATCTTCCTCACTTAAGTTTTGATGAAGTTTGAAGAATCAGCTGATATGATAGATTCATCAGATAAGAAGTAGTATCTGTTGAATGCTTATCTCAGAAGATACGTGTAGATGAACCACGTATTTTGTTCAAGGTTAAATCAAGGTTGAATCATCAGAAAATAAGAAGTCTTGTTTGCTGAAGATTAATTCTTTATGAGTTTTTGAGATGTTTTCAAGAAACGGATTAGGTCCACCCTTGACTTTCTCGTTTGAAACTCATTGAGAACTTCTTCATGTAAAGAAGAAAGATTGTTGTTCTATGGTTTTGAACTTCTGAATGAAGTTTGCATCTGTTCAAGAAAATAAGTCAGAAGATGTTTTTGAAATATTAGCTAATTCTCTCCAGTACATAACTTTTCATAAGTTTATGTTTAAGCTGAAAATTTAGTGACCCTCTGATAATCAGTACCTTTACACTCTGAGGATTACCTTCAGAAACCAGATGAATACTTCTGAACAATAGAACGTAGTGGTCTTCTGAAGAGAAAGTTGACTCTAATTCTCAGACTAAGAATTCCAAGTTCAGAAGACATCTATATTCTTCAAACATCAGATTACTCTGAAGAAAGTAAAAGCTGAAGAATGATTATCAGAATCTCAGAATCAGAATGTAAAGTTCTTAGATAAATATTTTCCAAGATTCTAGTATCATCAAGGTACATTTTTCTTCTTCATTTATGACTTATTAAAATTCATGATAAATATACTTGAAAAATCTATTAAGAGTCAAAACAATTGTCAGGTTAAGTTCTGTGAAAATAGGATAGAAAATTGCTTAGAAATTCTTATGTCCTTTTACGTATACAAGTGACTGATGAATAGTTAGTCTCAAATGTAAGCTTCTCTCCATCTTATTGAATACCTCTTATAGTTCATAAGCATACCCTAACAAGTATTCTTATTCCAATCCAAACTCTCTTAGAGTCTATCATCCAGTCTTGGAAATAATGACGTTAAATTACCTCAGCTCAATTTCTCTTGAGTCATCTCAGATGGGAGTACCTATTCCTAACAGCATCACCTTACTCTCTACTTAGGAATATCTCAGCCATTCAAGTCTTCTTGAAATACGCATACTGAGTGACATCTATTTATACGCATAAGTACGATATTGGAAAGCGTGCTACCTTTTCATAAATAGCATATAGCCTAGTTCTACAGCTACTAACCAAGTGAGATAATTTAGTGACAATTTAGGATTTGATTTCATGTTGGAAATAGTAAAAATCCTTATGCGTGCATCTTTGGTTATGCACTCATTAAAGATGCTTATTAAAAATTCTGGGGACTAGGAATCGTGTCTCTTCGTTTTTAAACACCACTTATCACTAATACTTAACTTCTGCCAAAAATTAATTAAGAAGAATCGTATGTGTAATGTCTTGGTCTTCCCTAGGCTAGCTGACTGTTACACTGCGTGACTATCCCTGCCTACTCTAGAGTCTAGGTAACCATGAACCAGTTCTTCTAAGTCACCCTTAGTCTTTAATACATTCAATTCAAAGTCTCTTCCCGTGCCTATTTAGGGTCATATCACTCTTCTAAATTTCTTCATTATCTATTATCCTCAATCATCTTAGTACTCTAAAAACACCTTCGAAAATGACTCCCAGAATCTTTCATGGGAACGATGATCTTCTAGAAATCATTATTGAGAAACGACCAAATCCAGGAAATACTAGTCGAAACTTTTATCTTGGGATTTATTTTCAAAATTGCAATGGATACCTATATATGCTAAGGGGTTCAATTTATCCTAACATCTTAAAGTCTTTTTGGTTCAACGTCTCTATTAGCAGCAATGGTCTGACCATCTCTTTTGACATCTTTGGTCTTCCAGTTACATTCAACGCCACAAACATTGCTGAAGCCATTGATTGTTCCCCAGGTGGTGTCACACCTAATCATGCATCCATTTGATGCACCTCCGATGCTGAAATGCATCATATGTTTGATAAAGACTCTGCTTTTGAATCCACAAACCCTGAAAAACTCCTGCCTACAGCAAAAGGATGGTTCAAGTTCATCTTGACAAATATTCTTCCTCGAAACACAAACAAAGATTTCCTATATCATGATGATGACCTTCTCATCATGTGTCTTCTTAGGCCAACCCCTATAGATTTTCCCCAAGTAATCTTTGACCATCTTAAAGAGTCAATCGTCACATCAAGAACCATGAACAAATCATTCATTCCTTACGGAAGAGTCTTATTAGAAGTACTCTTCAGAGCAGGAATCGTTCAAAAGATCTGCAGAGTTCGATGTGGTCCAGATACTGCTCTTGATAGGAAGTTTTGTGAAACCTTTGACAGCAGATGGTTCTCATAAAACTAGACGATCACTTGTTACAATTAGACTAAGTTATCATGTTGCAATAGTTTATTAAGACCACATATGTTTATACTATGTGACTACTAACTAATTTAATGAAGTATGTGTTGTCTTTATGCTTACATCTGTGTCTGTGCACTTTTTAGACAGATAACATAAATACTCTTGAAAGTAGAAATCGCGTCTCTCTGTTTCCACTCCTAATTAAACGATACCACTCTTACATATACACTTATTGCGAAACCTTGATTCTGTCAAGAATTAATTAGATAATTTTATGCGTGATCTCTTGGTCTTTCCAAGATTGACAATCTGTTAGACTTAATGTCGGTCTCTTAAACTATTCATATCTAGCCTAAAATATCTAGGAATTGATGAACCTAACGGTTGGAGTCACAAGCTTTTATTAACTCTCTCTATTCGGTGCCTATTTAAGGCTCCTTGTTCACTTCTCTATCCATCATTTCAAACCATCTCAATCAGTGCCTCTCCTTAGTACTCCCTCTAAAATGTCCACCTCTCATTCAAAACCTTCTAAGAGTGAAATTTCTGAGTTAAGAATCCTAAATGAATTCTCTGTGAACACCAGTTCTCTCAAAAAACTTGGCTTGACAAGAACTTCGTCTGAATTAAGATGTCAGAAATGGGAAGGCTATCTTGAGATGCTTCCAGGTTTCATTTACACAGATCTTGCAAAAGAATTCTGGGCAAATGCTGATATGTTTTCTAACGTGTATAACCAGCACATCATTCAGTCAGATGTCTCAGGAATTCCCATAGTAATTAAACCCTCTGTCATTGCACATGCAATCAAGTGCGATGAAAATGGTGACACCATTGAAGACTACAGGGAAAGAAAAATCTTCAATGATCTTGTCTACAAAATTCATTGTGGAAATGGTCCTTCCAACTGTGCCTCCACACTCATCCCCTCTGCAAAAATCTGGCACAGGATCATGGAAACTAACTTAAGACCTAGAGAAATAGGAACAAAACTACTGTCTTACTCGGACCGATAATTTATTTTCTTTTTGGTCTACAGAAGAAAAATAAACCTTCCTCAAGCCATGTTCAATCATTTGTTGGAACAAATCCTCTTATCTAAAGACAAGTCTTCCTTTAGTATTCCATATGGAAGGGTCGTATCTCGTATCCTTGAGATTCAGGATGTAATCTCTGGATTAGGACACATTGGAGCAACTGAAGAATGCTCACCCATGAATTATGCGAAATTCTCTGGAATTCCATGAAGGATAATAGGATAGAGTTATGATTATTATGCTCTCTATTTTGTTGCCTTGTCTCTTGCATTATCTATTCTCATTAAGCTATTAAATGAAATATCTTTTGGGTTTAAAAATGCGAAAGTCTCTACCATTGGATTCCATTCTAAGAACTGCTTAAAATCTTTATCATTCTCTGAGATGCTTACATTGCTTAAAATTATTAAAATACTTAAAACATTATCATAACCCAACGATGATCGTTAGAATCAAAAACTGTAAATGATGCATTAACATCCTTCAAGGATAATGCCATCACAAGAATCCAAAGCTTAGTAGATACTTCCAGTTCAAGCATAGATCCCTTTGAAATAGGAAATATCTGGACTGAGTTCCATGGATGGATCTCAGAGGAAATTATGAAGAGCAAGAGATTAGCTGTCACACATGCAGAAGAAAAACAGCTGCATGCCTCAAGAACTGATGAGTCTGAAAACTCGTCCTTATCCTCTTCCTCATCATTAGGCACTTCTTAGTCTAAACCCTAGGAACCAGTTTTAGTTAGGTCTATGTTTTGGTTTCTAAGAACTAGTTAGGATTTTAAAAATTCTATGCTTTGAATGTAATGAAATATCTTTTGAAACTATTTTATGTTAAAATGCTCATTATCATATTAATCTACTTATGCTTAATGATTGAAAGCTCAAACACTCTAAACTTTTTGATGATGTCAAAAATGGTGAGAAATAGAAATATGATTTTGATTAAAAAGAATGCAAACTCGAACAAATGAATTAATCATATAAAATGCGTTTTCTACTAACGTTTGTTGTTTGATGTTTAACCGAGGAACTCTGAACAAGTTCACTAGGCATTCTTAGAACAGGTTAAGAAAGAAGAACTCTGATAGAAGTTCTTATGAAGTGTTGTTCATATGATCGAAGTTGTATACTTCGTGAACATGTGTTCAGAATCAGATCTACCCAGTACTGTTCAGAAGTTGAGAACTTTCTGAAAGTCAAAGTTATCGTGATCTCTGTTCACTTGGTTCAGAAGCTGTAAGCTGTCTGAAAATATGATATTCAGAACATAAGAATCAGAAGAAGGAAAGCTCTGAAAGCTGTCAAAGCAAAGTCCACATCTCATGATGCCTTTCAGAAGAACTGTGAAAATCAGAAGTCAAGGACTGTCTGAAGATCCGGATTGAAGATCCAAGAAGAAGTAGTTCTGATTTAACCAAGAACCAATTAAAAAGAAAATGATTTGGTATTAGACTAAATCAGCAATTGGTAATCAGACTCTGTATATAAAGATTGGTATCAGACTCAGTCTGTAGTGATATCAATCAGAGCTAAGCTGTGAAATGTTTTCATATACCTTCATTGGTATCAATATCAGCACACTAAGGAAATACCCTTCAATTCCTTCAATTGGTATAAAGATACTTTCAGTTGGTATCAGACTCAACATACTTCTGTATCTGACTAAGAATCTTGATTGACTTTGGTATCAGATTCAGAATCAAGCATTTATTGATCACTAAATTATCCTTCTATTGGTATCAGATCAAGAATCAAGCTTTGATGAAACGCGGAGTTGTGACATTAACAAGGTTCTGAGATGAAGGTCCCAATATCTGACTTATGGAAATTAGGGGGAGACTACCCAGAAGATTCAAATGTTAAAATCTACAATCTTCACAAAGTCTGAAACTCAGGGGGAGTTTCTTAAGACAGTGTCTGTTTCTGATAAATAGCGAGGCTATGTTATTAGATAAGAATTGTTCTGTTCTGTGCTAAAATGATTCTGTTGAAAAGTAGAAAATGCTTCAGATGACTCTGAAGATTATAAGCTCTGATAGGCATTAAAAAGGAACTAAGTTCTAAAGATCTGAAGATGGAAGTTCTGATGAACTAGTCCAGATGCTGAAGACTTTTGTCTCCTTAAAGACAAGATAGAGAAGTAGTCTTTTTCTATTCTTTGTTCTGGCAACTCAAGTTGATATTATGTATGTATTTGGATCATATAAGATTCTAGATGATCACAGATAAAACTTTGAGGATAACACATTCAGGGGGAGCTGTTGTTCCAGACTCTGAATATGTTTAGTTTTGGTGATTACCTTGTATAAAATGTTCAATCAAAGTACATGGTTTTGTCATCATCAAAAAGGCGGAGAATGTTAGAGCAAGAGTTGTCTCTACAAGTCGTCTCTATGTTTTAATGATAACAATGGTATTTGTGAAAGAACCATTTTATGTTCTAACGTGTGTTGTGTGCAGATCATAATCATAGAAGATATCAGATCCAACAAGCACCAGCCAAACGAGCGTAATTGATTATATGCAAAGTTTCTAAGTGTGACTCTAGTCGTAAGAAGCAATAATGCTTCTGTATCTAATCATGATCAGTCAGATCCAAGGATGCCGATATTGTTGTTGCAACGCTCTTGCAGGTGCTCTCTGAAAGTGGTTTTGATTCTGAAGATAGCAAAGCTTCTGAAGAAGAGAACCAAAGTGCTGAAGACTCTCATGACTTGAAGTTCTGAAGGCTGAAGGCTCTGAAGACCAAGTGCAGAAAGACTCTGAAGACTTATGCATTCTGAATAATATGGTTCTGAAGATCAAGTGTTGAAGACTCTGAAGACGGATTCCTAATGGACAGTTCTGAAGTTTCTGAAGACTTGAAGTAGTAAGGGATAACGGATTTAAAGACAAGTGTTGAAGTTCTGAAGGCTGATTCCTAATGGACGACTTCAAAAGGTTGAAGACTTGGAGTTTCAGATATCCTGTTAAGAAGTCTCTACTCATGCTTCAATTAATTGCCATCAGAAGCCTCTGAAGTTTTGAAGACAAATGTTACCGTTGTGAAAGACTGTACACTGCGCCCAAGAAGATATATCATGTCACATCCTCCACTGTAAAAAGGAGATGTGTCAGTACAGCTTTATCATTACACAACATCTCTTTTCCAACAACCAACAGTAATTCAAACGGCTATATTTTACTTGTCTATTTAAAGGAAAGAATGACTAATTGTTGATGGGGTTGTTGGAACGAAAAAGACATAATCATTCAAAACCACAACAATCAAAGTGTTGATATCTCAGTTGTTGCTCAAATATGAAAAGATCATAAATCAACAACACAACAATCTAAGAATCTGAGTTCGTCGTTACAACACCAAGATTATCAATCTACTACAACAACCAGATATTGATGAACTCGAAGAAGAAGAAGAAATTATCAAAGTCATCAATCAACATTAACTACATCATCTTGGAGTTCATTGAAGATCTGAAGCAAGGGAGTTGTTGTTCGAAGCTTGCTCAACAAAGAAGATGAAGAATTCTTAAGATGTAATCTAAATATAATATCTTGTATATCTTAGAATCATGTAGTTTACAAGGAGTTGTTGCTCATATCTTGCTATAACTCTTAGAAGTTACATTGTACTCAAACAGAGGAGAATCTGCTTGCAAGGAAGCACCTCACCAATCTCCAGTAAGCCAATTCTACTAAAAGAATTGAGATTCCTCCAGTGGACGTTATATCCAGATTGGATCCCTGAACGGGTCACTGTTGATGGAAGCCTCAAGTAGATCATGGGATGATCAGGATACTTGAGGAGACGGTGTCTGCTGGTCATCGTGAAATCCTGACTAGAGATCTTGAAAGATCTTGGTACGTTGGGTCAATGATAGTCAGATCTCGAAGAGGATCATTTATTGATCAGAGTCTTGTGAGATCTCTGATGGAACTCATTGTGATTCCTCCAATGAACATTATATCCTGATTGGATCCCTAAACAGTTCACTGAAAGAGATACCTCAAGGGATCATGAGATGATCTGGGTACTTGAGATGACAATGACGCAAGTTATTGTGGGTTAGTCATAGTGCGGTTGTGCAGGTTGTTAGTCATCGGCTGTTGCTTGTGCATCTGTAATCGAGATTGATTATAGTGGATTAAGTCCTTGTGTTCAAGGAGAAATCACCTGAGGAGGGTGGACTGGATTAGCCTTGTGGTGAACCAGGATATATCGTGTGTCCTTTACTCTTGTTATGCTTTATGTTATTGTTTATGTTTCTGTATTGAGTATCAAAACCTTACATAAGCGAGTCAGAACCTTGCAACTTAACTCTAATAAGCTTCCACATTGCAAGTTCTGAATAATGCATATTGTATTTAGACTCTTGTTGATTCTTATGCTTCATGCACGACAAGTCTAAATGTTACTTCATGAGTCAGAGTCTCTCAACGAACTCTGATGTTATCTCAGCGTCTTAACAATAAGAAGTAAAAAGTTGTTAAAGAGTAAATACATAATTCAAACCCCCCTTTCTTGTGTCTTTCTCGTACCTTCACATGGATGATGCATTAGCCACTCTCTCTTTCATGATTATTGTAGGTCAATGGAATGACATACCTAAGATCGACATAATGCGCCCTGAAAGGCCCGCTTACATCTGCGCGATGGAAGCAGTCATAGATGACAAACCTTGGTATCACGATATCAAATGCTTCCTTCAGAAACTAGAGTACCCACCTGGGGCATCCAGAAAAGACAAGAAAACCCTCAGAAGACTGGCTGGCAATTTCTTCCTAAGCGGTGATACACTCTATAAGAGAAATTTGGACATGGTCTTGCTATGATGCGTAGACAGACCAGAAGCAGACATACTGATAAAATAAATTCACGAAGGCTCCTTTGGCACTCATGCCAACGGACACACAATGGCGAGAAAAATTCTAAGAGCAGGGTATTATTGGTTGACAATGGAATCCGATTGCTACAAGTACATGAGGAAGTGTCATAAGTGTCAGATATACGCAGAAAAAATCCATGTAACGCCAACACATCTCAAAGTTCTTTCTTCCCCATGGCCTTTTTCCATATGGGGAATCGACACGATTGGCATGATTGAACCCAATTGTTGTACCCAAAATTTTACCCCTTAGATGTCATATCATCTTGCACTTACATTTAGACTTCAATCATGTGTGCATCGTTAACTAACCATTTCATTTTGCAAGTTGTTTATCTTTATTGTGGAAGATAGGGTTCACATAAAGAGGACAAGGTATCCCTAAGACATCTCTTGGCTCTAAATGCAACTATTTGAATCTACATGCATCCAAGAAGTCTTTTTCAATAAGAAATCAAATGTTTTACCAAGACAAGTCAACCATTGCCTTTCATGTCAAGCAAAGTATGATCCCAAGTCTTGAGACATTATTCCATGTGTTAATGAACATCCTTGGAATCCACCTATGGGTCTTAAAGATTTTCTCTTAAGTACAAGATTTTTTCATTTGGATAAATATTCACCAAATTGCAACATCTCAAATTGGTGCCATGGGAGGATTAGACTTTGTAACTTGGAATTTCCTAAGTTTGTTCCCGTGACAATTTTTTTTCATGGACATGTGATTTATCTCAAAATTCCATTGGGCCCAAAATGTTGTCATTTGAATCAAAGGCCATAAAGTTATGAGAATTTAAAATGGTGTTCCCGTATGGTTAAGCAACTTGTATTATTTGAAAAAAATCTGAAGATACCTTGCTTGTAAGGCAATTGTGTGAAGTCACTAAATAATGCCTCTTTGAGCTCACTCTCTCCTGACATAGCCAAAAGATTTCTGGGACACCATATTGGATTAATGAAATAAAAAGGCTCATCATAAGAAATTTGTATTCATGCTCAGGGAATCCGTAATCCTCAATTCCAACTATTACCTCTTTTCACTTTCTCTCTCATGACACAATAAAAAGAGTTTTTGGAATGGACATTGAAGGATGAAAGTAACAAACCTGCACCATATCCTCCGTTGCATGGTTCAACATAGTGATCCCCAAGGTTGACTGAGAACGAAGGCTGAAGGAAGTGCCATGCAAACCCTAATTTTTTCCCCTACGGATAAAGCTTTTGTCCACTGTGTCTCCAATACCCGGACCATTTGATTTTGCCTATAAAAGGAGACCATTTCTCCTTTGTTCAAGACAACAAAAACACTGAGAAAGATACAAAGAAAACTCTCTCAAAATCTCTCCACTTCTCCATTTCTTAGTTCTGCAAGTAAGCTTCAAAACTTGCAAGGAACTCACCATTTTCATTCCCTCTGTAAACACTCCAAACCATCAAACACCCAATATCCTAACCACCAGTGACTTATAACTCTTTCTGGGAAACTAAAGGAAAGAAGGGCTAGCTCTGTAGTAGTTGATCTTTGAAGGAGGAGGAGCTCATCCACCATTTCCAGAAACTCGTACCCGTGAAGAAGCAGTGGACTTTCTCCACTAGGTATCACACTCTCTTCCACTCTGTTTACAATACCATGATCACATTCACCTCATACTACTACCATGTTTTTCTATATTGTTAATGCCTGATTCTGCGATGAACATTGTTAATGTTGATTCTGTGATAGATATCTTAAATCATTAATATGTGGTTTTGGTTTTAAAAAAAATCGTGAACTGGATTCGTGTTTGTATAGAAGAAAACTGAATAATAAATAGTTTGTAGTGGCACTCGCCATGGTAGAAGTAGTGGCGTCCGCCACACCATTAGCACAAAAAAAGGAAAAATAAAATAATACACACACACACACCAAAAATGACACACACAAAAATAATGCACACACTAAAAGAACACACATGGCGCCGGCCATGATGAGTGTGGCGCAAGCCACATTAGTGTGGGCCTTCATGGCGCCAGCCACAAGAGAAAAGTGGCGAGTGCCACACTGTTGGCACTTTTTTTTTTAATTTTATGTATTCATCTCTCATTGCTATTTCATTTTTATTTTGTTCTTTTCCTAATATTTTCCAAAAAAGGCAATAAAAATATTCATAATTTCATTTTAATCTTTAGACTTCTTTTGTAAATAAAATCAACTATTTTCTTAAAGAGGTTAAAAATGTTTCTTTGAAGTATGCTGTAACTTGTGAATTTTGTTTTAACATTGTCTCCTGATTTTAACAAAACCTTGTCATGAGAATGTTGTCTATTTTTTTTTCAAACTCCGTTGTTAAGTTGCATGACCTAAATCCAAATGTCTTTGTTGTTAAACTGTGAGGATGTCTCCTCTGCCATACTTGGTATATGTATGTGACCACTGACTTTAAAGTGAGTTTTCTTGGAAGTATGATGTGATTTGTGAAGCTTTGTTTCCTGACTTTAACAAAACCTTATCATGAGAATGTTATCTGTATTTTTTTGTTCTCTGTTGATGAGTTGCATAACTCCAAATGCATTTGTTTTCAAATTGTGAGAATGCCTTCTCTACCATACTTGTCATATTTACGATCACCTATTCTTGTTGTTTGCCATGTTCACACTTGCAAGTTTATTTCATATGTTGATTAATGCTTACTGTATTGGAATTCTTGAACTCATATGTTTCATTATATTTCAACCTCACTGTAACTCTTGTTTACAAGATGTTATCATTCCCCTTCCTTCCAAAGGAAAGTCCTTTTATTGACCTCAAAGTCATAAAAAGCTCATTACTACCTTTGACCTCATAGTCATAGGCACCCATTCCCCTTTGACCTCATAATCATAGGAATCTCTCATGGCCTCATAGTCATAGAGTTTCATCTTTAACCTTGACCTCATAGTCTTAGGTAACCTTTGACCTCATAGTCATAGGATTTCATCTTGGCCTCGTAGCCATCTCCCCCCCCCCCCCCCCTTTTGACCTCATAGTCAAAGTCTCTCTATTGACCTCATGGTCATAGATAGCTCATTATCTCCTTGGCCTCATAGCTATTTAACCTTATAACTTAGAATTAAGCTTGAGTTCTAGGACTCTATGTGAGACTTATCACTTTGAGTATTCACTTTACCCCTACAACTTAGACTTAGAGAGTTTCCTTAAACTCTAAATGAGCTCATACTCATTTCCCCTTGGAACTTTGGCCATAGTCAATGGTTCCTCAAATCCACCCTTAGTTAGGTGAACTATGGTTGCTCTGATTCTTTAGTCATATACGTAGGCACAAGATACGACGTCTTGGCTAGCAAACTTAGTGTATATACCCTTAGGTCTTTACCTTTAGCAGATATCTTAGCAAGCAAACATAACATAACACAAACATTAACAAGAGGTTCCTGTAGAGTACTACAGATACTTAGGGTGTTAATACCTTCCCTTAGTATAACCAACCCCCGAACCTTAGATCTCCCCCCTCTAGGTTTTTCTCGATCTTGAACCTTTCCTTTGGATAAATCAAAGTCGGTGGTGAATTCAAAGTTTTGTGATGCAAGTTAATTAATAGCTTGTTATTCGATTCTCACCGCAACAGAAATGGCGGCTTCACTGGGAAAGGATGAAGGTTAGTATCCACAAGGAAGACTCCCTGGGGATGCAGGCTAACCAACAAAAGAGACTCATTAGGGAGACTCTGAGGCAACACTGGGGATGGAAAAATAAAACTGGGGGGGGAGACCCTACAGATCCTCACTAGAGATAGGAGCCAGAGAGGTATTCTCCACTGGGGAAAGATCCAAGGAGATGGACGACAGGTTCATTGGTGATCGGACGACACTGGGGAAAAAACACATTCTCACTGGGCATGAAACCAGAAAGAAGATATGATCTCCACTGGGGATCGACTTGAAATAAAAGGATAGACATCCTACCAAGATTTTCTAGGGATTTCTTATACTGAAGAGTTCAAACGGGATCTTCAAGAAAAACCAGAAAAGACAGAGACAAACTCTGCGTGTGCCAAATGATGATCAATCACAAGGACTTTCAAAGAGATATTGATAATGACTGAACCTCTGCTGGAATCCAGATTAAAGTGCCAACAAGGATTGGACTCAGAAGTGACATGTCAGTATACACTAATTTGAGTTGGATAAGATACCAATTTGAGTTGGACTTTGGGTACCCGTATGAGCTGGATTTTGAAATGCCAGTATGAGTTGGACATTGGGTACCAGTATGAGCTGGATTTTGAAATGCCAATATGAGCTGGACTTTTGAATGCCAGTATGAGCTGGATTTGGATGCCAATATGAGTTGGACTTTAGGTTCATATTTGACCTGGTTTCAAACAATGGGTTCATATTTGACCTGAGTTTAGGTTCATAGGTGACCAAGGTTCACAGTTGACCTGAGATTTTGGTTCATAGGTGGCCAGGTTTGGTTCATAGGTGACCAAGGTTCATAGTTGACCTGAGATTTTGGTTCATAGGTGACCAAGGTTCATAGTTGACCTGAAATTTTGGTTCATAGCTGACCAAAATTCACATCGTCAAAAAGGGTTGACGGCAAGGAATAATAACAGGGATCACATCATCAAGAAGTTTGATGGTAAGGAAACCAAAATAGGGATCACATCATCAAGAAGTTTGACGGCAAGGAAACCCGAATATTCACATCATCAAAAGGTTTGACGACAAGGAAAATTAGCATCTGGAGATTCACATCATCAAAAGGTTTGACGACAAGGAAAATTAGCATCTCTGGAGATTCACATCATCAAAAGGTTTGACGGCAAGGAATAATAGCATATCTGGAGATTCACATCATCAAAAGGTTTGACGGCAAGGAATAATAGCATATCTGGAGATTCACATCATCAAAAGGTTTGACGGCAAGGAATAATAGAATATCTAGAGATTGGCATCATCAAAAGGTTTGACGGCAAGGAATAATGCATATCTAGAGATTCACATCATCAAGAGGTTTGACGGCAAGGAATGACTCAAATAGGGATCACATCAAACAGGTTGATGGAGAGTGACTGATTGAAGGTAACATCATTTGTAACTGTAGAAGTATGAATAAAACCAAGGACTGATAAGCTTTGTGAGAGAGATTGCCACTTATCGTTGTAAAGGTAATGATAGCAAAACAAGCTTCTTAAGGAGATTGCCACTTGTTGTTGGGTATAAATTCCGAAGAGATGTTGATATTATAACACTGCTAGAGAAATAATTGTCTTCAATGAGGATCTGCAATAGATTCTTCCTGCGAGACACAGTGAAAAATAAATGCACGTTCAAGATGGGCTCAAAAACCACACCTGCCAGGGACCAAAGTTCAATCTAGGAACAAGCTAGAAAGAAATGGTCAAACAAGACTCCAATTGAGGAATGAACTCAAATGGGGATTTATCTTATCCAAATGTGGAACAGATAACTGAACCAACCATCATCCACGAGAATCAAACTCTATGGGGAATTCTAGAAAGGATGGGCACTTTATGCATAGGGCTGACAACTCTATTGGAGAGAATAGACAAACCCAGTCACTTGGGCAGATAAACACCAAAGTGAACAAAAATAGGTAAGCACCAGGAAGGGAAGTAAAAATGCTAAGATAATATGCACATGAACGCTTATGCCATGCTCATGCCATGCTTATGTTTATGCTGAAAAACAGACAAAGAAGCGAAACTGGAGATGAAATAAACATCTCGACAAGGATACCCAGCCAAACTCCTCATATTGGACCATTATTGGGGATGAATCTGCAGAAATCAGTGGTTCTACTTCAATATTACAACTTCTCTGGGGAAAAAGTACTCCAACTGGTATAGCATCATGACTTCACTAGGATTGCCATCATGAGCATCATCTCTTTATTGGAGGGAAATCCAGGGAGAATTGCTAAGATTAGTTGCGGTAACAACTCACTGGGGAGCTAGCAAAAGATGTCACAAAGGCTGAGTAGTTATGCATAACTCATCGGCCCCAGAGTACATGGTTTGTCAGAAGAACATATCAAGAGGATTTTACAGAAGAATTTGCATGCAGGATGCCTCAATATCTTCAAAACTCTCGGAGGGATTCATGAAATTTGGCATAACTGCCCCAGATTAACTGCATTTGCACAACAAAGTCTTCGAACTTGTTCTTCAGACTGATTGATCTGTGAAAGAGATGCCCCAGACTGATTGGCCCTTTAGAGATTTACCGAATCTCGACTTGATTGCTTATGATTAACTGGTCTGTGAGGATAAGTCATCAAAAGGATTTTACAGAAGAATTGGCATACCGGATGCTTCAATACCTTTAAACTTTTGAAGAGAAATTCATGAACTTCGGCATGACTGCCCTAGATTAGTTGTGTTTGCACCACAAAGTCCTTGAACTTATTCTTCAGAATGGTTGTTGACAACTAGGGAACAAACTTGCCCCTGTATGGGTCGCTGGAGTACAAACTTGTCATAGGATGACCTCAAGAAGACTTGCCCCAGTATTCTGAACTTTTGGAGATTTCTGCCCCTGATTCAATAGCTCTTGGGATGGTGGATTGGAAAATCCTCGCTTGGTTGCCCCTGAATGAGCTTCCTTTATCAAGCCAAATTCCCTAGCTGGCTGCATTTGTTGGGATTTCTTTGATATTGAATTGTCTTTGCAAACAAGTGTTGTTCATTTAAAAAATTGGCAATTTTAATGCAAAATTCATGCAAGCTTTTGAAATCAAGTTTTATTGATGAAACACACACGGTGGAATGATTAAATAAAAAACAAAGTGGATCTAGTCATTTACACAATGACAGATGAAGTGATCAACACACGCAAATAGGAAAGATCATTAGAAGTCAGGTTAATCAACCTTGTTGTAGTATGCTTTCAAAATAACCTTACCTCAATTAGGTCTTTTAAGGGTTGTAACGTGGCTTGGTTCACGATTTATGAAACAAAGGATAAAGGTCCAAAGTTTATTTGTACCCACCCCATCTTCGTGATGAACTTCAATCCTACACTCAGTTAACTCAAGCTATACATTCAGGTTACTCTAGGTTAGGAATGAATTGATGAAAGTTGACGATGATTCAGACACCTTTGTAATCATTACTCCCTTGCAGAATTTGGTTGTCCTTTATTACTGAGGTTTTGAGACCTCTCCTTGTCTTTGTTTGAGGTTTTGAGACCTCTTCTTTGGTTAAGGTTATGATACCTCTTTTTCTTGGTTAAGGTTATGAGACCTCTTTTTGTCTTCACTGAGGTTTTGAGACCTCTTCTTGTCTTTGTTGAGGTTATGAGACCTCGTCTTTTTGATTGTCACTTGATTTGAGAGAGTTGACTGGTGTCTTGCATGAAGCGCTTGCATTCAAATGCATAACTAGGTTGAACTGAGAACTACCCTGCCCCAAGGTTGAGATTTAAGGGTTTTTTAAGTAAGGAAAGAAAACTCCTACTTCTAGGCTCGAAGGGTTAACGAGGGATTATCTTCCTTATTTCTTTAGTGTTTAGAAACTGAAACAATGCCTTACATCCTCGGCAAGGTATAATCGAAAGCATACCACAGCAATTATGGATAATATTTTCATCATCCTCCCCAATCCTTGCTTGAACAAAAGTTTGGAAAAAAATTTGTCTGTTTTTTTTTTTGTTTTGTTTTATGACAGTAAAAGAAAGAGAATGAGTGAATACGAATGGACTTAATCACAAGATGCATAAACACTTCATTAATCTTGCCAATTTGAAAGTACAACAAAGCTTATAAGCAAAAACAGATTCAAACATGCAAAGAAAAAATAACAAAAGGCTAAAACAGCCAAAAGTTTGCTGGCTTCGAGGAACTGGAATTTCCTTCTTGGTTTACCAAGCTGAGATAATCGTCTTCAGAGTTGTTTGTCGAGATCAGTTTGAGAATCATCTTCACATCTACTCTTAGCAATTTCTTCCATTTCAGAGTCTGATGAATCTGCTTGATTAGGTGCAGGATTGTTGATTTGAATGCCTTGAGGCGTGAATGAGAACATATTGGAGTCAAGCAGAGTCTGAACCTTGTTTCTGAGCACTCTACAATCTTCAGTTGAACACATCTCAAAGTTCTTTCTTCCCCATGGCCTTTTTCCATATGGGGAATCAACATGATTGGCATGATTGAACCCAAGGCTTCGAACGGACATCGGTTCATCCTGGTAGCCATTGATTACTTCACCAAGTGGGTCAAAGTAGCGTCGTACGCCAATGTAACCCGACAGGTGGTGGTCCGCTTTATCAAAAACAATCTCATTTGCCGTTATGGTGTTCCAAGCCAGATCATTACTGGTAATGGATCCAAATTGAACAACAAGATGATGAAAGAATTGTGCGCTGAGTTCAAAATCGAACACCATAACTCATCTCCATACCGACCCAAGATGAACGGAGCGGTAGAAGCAGCTAACAAGAACATCAAGAAGATTGTTCAAAAGATGGTTGTAACCTACAAAGACTGGCACGAGATGCTACCCTTTGCTCTTCACGGCTATCGCACATCTATCTGCACTTCAACAGGGGCAACCCCTTTCTCTCTAGTATATGGCATGGAGGCAGTGCTCCCCATAGAAGTAGAGATCCCATTAATCCGGGTATTGATGGAAGTTAAGCTAACAGAGGCTGAATGGTGTCAAAAGCGACACGATGAGCTGAATCTGATTGAAGAAAAGCGAATAACGGCACTATGCCACGGTTAGTTGTATTAGCAAAGGATGAAGAAAGCGTTTGACAAAAGGTTCGACCGTGCGTCTTCAGAAAAGGAGACATTGTGCTCAAAAAGATACAATCATTTCTCACTGATTCCCGAGGCAAATGGACTCCGAATTATGACGACCCCTATGTGGTCAGGAAAGCTTTCTCAGGCAGCGCCTTGAGACTCGCGACCATGGATGGAGAGGAATTTGCCTACCCCACAAATGTTGACATAGTCAAGAAATACTTCGCCTAAATAAATAAAAACGTCTCGGTGGATTGAAAACCCGAAAGGGCGATCTAGTCAAAAATTAGAGACATAATAAAAAATCATCCCAATGGATTGGAAATCTCAAGGTACAATCCAGGAAAAAAATTAGGGATTAATGGAAAGTAACTACATCCAACAAAGGGGCAAATCCCCCAGCAGCGGTAATACCATCCATCAGGAAAATTCCAGTTAAGGTCATCTTCGACGGAAGCTCAGGATGTCCAGAATTCAAATTTGGTAGAAGGATAGCGGTCGTCATGTTTCAATGTAGCCCTTTTCCCTTAAATTACCATTTTCTAAACTTTCTAAATACTCTATGGAGTCACGCGTTTGGCTGATTTCCATCCTATCAATAAAATTTGAGCCTTAGTGCTTTTGTTTGCAATTCTTATTTGTTTTAGCTTTACAGAACGACATTTTTAACATGATTAACGATTCTTGAAATAAAACAAAAATGAATTTACTTGCCAAATTTTTCTGCTTTTAAAATAATGATGGCAATTCTTTTGATTGTTGAACATCGAAAGAACGTCGATTGCTTCTCCCAAAGGCGAGTAAGCTTCAAAGTTCAGAATCAAAGTACCCCTTCTAAATCAGTATGCCTGAACAAAGGATCAACTGTATCAGATGTGATTTTCCCATCTGATATCCCCGGCAGAGTTCTTATCTCCTAAGCCCGACCAACATTTTCCCCACAGGGACTATCTCTCCTAAGCAAGGCAGAATTGCTATCTTGGAACATTGATACTTTTATCCCCCGCAGTGGCCAAGTATCTAGTCGTGTTCATCTATTAGTCTATATGTCACGTCAGATTTGTCAGCATATACATACATACATCATGCATTATTGATTTGCATTCATATTCATATTGCATCACTATCACTCTAGCCAGTCTTAACTCTAAGTGGGAAAGTCCTCTTGTCAATCGAGTTGTCAGTTCTTTCCTCGTCAGGAAATGTTGCGTCGGAACAATCTCTCTCATCCAGCTTATTTCTGGGATGAAGTTGGCCCTTGACCACTTTGATAACTTGAACCTCTAAAAAGCAAGAAGGTATTCGACAAACGTCACTCTTCACCATTGAAGATAATATCTTCGCTTTCCCGGATTAAGGAAAATCCCCAGAGAAAGCCTCACGACCAAAGACTCTCAGCAACACATTGAGTTTTTTCTCCCCAAGAGAGTCAATGATAATGAAGTCATCGGCACCTCAAAATTAGATCACATCACATGACATTTCTTCGAGAAGATCTCGAGGAAAAGTATGATGTAATATCCCCAAATAGAAAGCAGTCTCTCAAGAGACTCGTTTCCCCCAGTAGAGTCAACAAATGGCATCTCCAACAGAGAAGTTTGAATACCTCTACAGCTCAGACAGATGGGTTTCCCCAGCAAGTCTGACATCAAAACTTTTTCAACCAAATGGCATCTCCCCAGGAAAATTCAGTGAGAAGTTTGAGGAAAACCGCTACGAATATCGTCCCTTGTCAAGGAAGTTTATTGACAAAAGAAACTGAGACCAGTTCCTTGGCTGAAGACCAGGATCGAGGGGAAATTTATATATCAGAAACTTAGACTAGTTCTGTGGTCGAAGACCAAGATCGAGGGGAAGTTTATTTCAAAAACTGAGACCAGTTCCATGGATGAAGACCTGGACCGAGGGGAAGTTTATATTAGAAACTTAGACCAATTCCTTAGTTGGAGACCATGATCGAGAGGAAGTTTCACCTTTTCTAAGCATCGTTGCTTAGCAAAAGAAGATGAATGACCGAACTACCATTCATAACCACCATCAAAATTTTGGGTATTCTGATATTTAATCCTCTTACACCCCGAATGTCCGAATACCTTCACCATTCACACCTTCGGGTCCAAGAAGATTAAATAAGGGCATCTGTCATACCCTAAATTTTGACCACCAAGATTTCCCATCATTGTGAGGATCATCATCACAATATGGATGAACCATCATGCCTCGTCAATCTCCTCAAAGATGGTTGAGCATTCACCACAATCAAGGATTAGGGTTTTGAGCCCTCCCAAAACATTTAGACAAAAGATCAATCAAGAAATTACATGATCTTTAACTTGTCTAACCTTTCAAGTACCCATAAAGGATCAAGAGGACTCCCACATCAAGAATCAAGCACAAGGTTGCATCATTCCAAGTGGATCAAGCCTCAAGATCGCCAGTGTCACCAAATTAGGGTTTTGGTCGACCAAGGCCTCCAGATGAAATTTTTCATCTGGGCATGAGCCAATGTTTCAAAGCACAACCCAAGATACTCTAAGGGACCTCATGGACCCAATCACCAAGTCAATTTAACCTCGGGAGATGCATTTACCCAAAAATCAGGAATTAGGGTTTCTTGACCTAATTCACCCCTAAGTTGACTTTTGGGACAAAGCATGAGCCAAAACCTCAATACATGGTTTGAGGGTCTCCAATACACTACATTGATCCATTTTCCACAATAGATTAATCCAAGAAGCTTGATTCACAAGTTTCAATTTCATCTGAACCACAATTAGGGTTTCGAGGAAAAAGTCAATTGTATCTTTGACTTTTGACATGGACATGCTCCCAAACCTTGGGACATGATTCAATACACCCGATAACACCTATGGAATCCATACATTATGTTTGATTTAGGTCAAGGACTTGATTTCACAAAGGATCGCACAGTTTGGATTTCATCCGATAAAAAGTCAACTGTACAAAAATCCAAAGTTTGACTTTTTGAATTTTTGGTCAACCAAGGTTCTTTAACCCTAAAACAATGTTAATATGTGATTTGAATCATCATTCATCAAGAAAAACCAAAGAAAATGAGTTAACTTGTAAAAGGGGTAACCAAAAAAACTTAGAATTTTTCTAAGTTATGGAACAAAGTGGCTAGGATACCAACTTCCAAGGATCATAACTTGAGATCCAAGCAACCATTTTGGATGGTCCAAAGCTGGATTTGTAGCTCACATTACACACTTCAAAAGTGTCAGCTACATCTCATTCCAATTCTTCATGGATTTTTAGTTATGGAGTGATCAAAATGGCTGAAAACATGAAATTGGTACTTTTCCAACACTTAGTGAAATTTTCACTAAGTCAAAATCTGCCTTACTTTTTCCAAAATGTAGGGACATTTTTCACCTTGATCCAAGTCAAACCAGGTCTAGGAGTGGACATCAAAGTTAAAGTATGCCATGAGGGCTTTCCAACAAGTACCAGATCATCTCCAAATTCCATTTGAGCAAGGAGATACAACCCTTGGAACATGGTATCATGAACTAGTTTTTACAAGGCAGAATTTGTGCATTTTTCTCGATTTGTCCAAATCTGATAAATCCAAGCCTTGTCATCAATTTGGACACATCTGAGGATCAAATCCAATGGAGATGATCTGATCTCCAAGCCTCCAAAGTCCAAGAATCTACAAGTAGCCATGCCAAACCTAAAAGGCTAAAGATGCCTCAAGACTCCAATTTTGTTTTGAGACATTTAATGGATGCATAGAGCTGGCATGTATCAGTCCATGTTCAGCCAAATGAGTCAAGATAAGCTCATCCAACAGAGAACCATAGGCCTATGCTCTAATCTCAAGTCAATGGCTAGAGGAGACTTGAGATTCCATTTGATCACAATTGGCCACAGACCTGTACCAGTTGCCATTCACTATTGCTTGCAAAACAAACTTGCTCCACTATAAATGGGCCTCATTTATGATCAGTTTGAGTACACCAAAGCACCCAAACTGATGATTTCCTTAAAATCTCCACTTTCACTCCAATTTTGCCTTCTAACTCAAGTCACTATCGGGTTTTGAGTTTGAGAGCAATTCCAACCAAACCAATCACCCACACATCTCATAAACATCATATGTGAGTGATCCATAACACAAAATCACATCTGGAACATCAGATTCTCAAAATCACCAGCCAATTGCTCAAGTTCTTGACAAATTTACAGTTGGGGTACCATCTCAAGTTCCAGATCATTTCCATTTATTCCAAGCATTCAAACACAATCCTTGGCACCTAGGGAAGCTATCCAGATCATTGGAACCTAGCTGTAACACCTCTAACCCAGAACTCGATCACCAGCTGCAAGAGGTAAGCATGAACTCTTCAAACTCCATGATGCATGTATATTTTACTGCACAATAATTTTGCCATATGTTCCTAATCATGTATGGAGTGATAACCCTCAATCAATTGCCATGAATTAATCGTGTATGAAATTTCATTGTGTTCATGCTGAAATTAGGGTTCTTGAGAGTTTCTTCTGATTTCTCACTCAATACTCAAAACAAATGCAATTAATCTATATGGTTGTGATCCTTGTTCAAAAACGAGCAAGATTGGTACTTGAATCGTGCAAAACCATTGAGAAATCATGGAGAAAAGTGAGAAAATGCAAAATCTGGTAAAACAGAGGGCGCGTGCAAGAACTTGGTGTTCTTGGCCCCCTTTTTCAAATTTTTGAATATTTGAATATTTTGTTATTTTTGTTAATTGAATCAAAAATTAATTTCTCTCTGAATATTTATGTTTTTGAATTGATTCTTTTTCTAAAAATTCACTAAAATGTTTAAATATTTTATTTTACAAAAAAATACAATTTATATTATTTATTTAATATAGTTAGAATTTTTGTAATTAATTTCATTTTTGTTGTTTTTAAACATTTTTAAATGAAATTCCCACTTTGATCTTTCAAAACCAATTGAATTTCAAACTCTCACGCAATTAAACATGACTTTTCAAAATATCTTTCAAGGTGTACAACTTATTTTTGAATATATTTGGTATTTTATATCATTTTTTTTTCATTTAACTTCCTTTGAAAAATAACATTTTTATTTAAAATTAGGGTTTCCTCTTGATCTTAAATTTTAAAATACTTTTGGGCCTCTAATAGAGTGTAAGACTCATCCCTTATCATATACAAACAATTTGGGCCTCAGTCACTTGTATAAGTCCCGATACGATTCTCAAAACGACGGTGCGATCACAGTCATTCACATGGGCCTCTCCCTGAGTTGTAAGCCTCATTATTTTTTATTTTTAAAACTCTGGGCCTCTAATAGAGTGTAAGACCCAATCCCCTTTTAACCAAAACCATTTTTGGGCCTCAGGTATTGTATAAGTCCCTCTGCGTTAAAAGAATCTCGACGCGATCGCCATTTCAAAACAAATCATCTGGGCCTCCCCTCGTGTTGTAAGTCACATCCTTATTTTTCAAAACATCCTTGGGCTTCTCCTTGAGTTGTAAGACCCAAGCCTTTGGTAAATAAACCTCTGTGGGCCTCAGTCATTGTATAAGTCCCTCTGCAATTTTCAAAACAACGGTGCGATCACTGTTAAACCTTGGGCCTCTCCTTGATTATAAGCCCCAACAATCTTTGCAAAACAACTTTTCTTTTGATTTAGGTTCAAATATATATATGTTGTTATCAAAACTTTCTTTAATTTCTTTGAACAACTAACAATATAGCATGGAAGCTTGCTCGCCTATAAGTATTAAACAGCTTTCATTTACTCGCTTTCATATATATATAACTGTATTGTGGGAAGCTGCGCACTGTAAGTCTTCTTTCATATCCTTTTAAATACTTGTCATATATATATATATATATATATATATATATATATATATATATATATATATATATATAATTGTATTGTGGGAAGCTGCACACAGTAAATCTTCTTTCATATCCTTTGAATACTTGTCATATATCAACTGTATATATACTAGTATAGTTATTTAGAGTTTTCCATGGCAACTAGGTCTAGAACTAGGTAAAGCCATGTTGGTCACTCTTAAATACAGTCAAAACTAGATCCCCATAGGATTTCCAGATACAGTCTTGCCTTCTCTTGGGCTTAAATAATATGGAACAAAGAGAAAGGCAGTATTCTTCGTGAACCTTTTCTCAGGTTGTCACCCCTAGAAATTGTCAAAGAAACTCTACTCCCCGTAGTTGATCTATTCTCGGTGAATAGCATCTCTTGAGTTTCTTCAAACCTCAGAATTTTCACTAAATGATCTATTCTCGGTGAATAGAATTTCTTGAACTTTTCTTCGTTTGGGACCCACGGGCTTCCTAAAAGGATCCTCGCCTCCTCTCTGGCTTTGTACAAGGACCCTCCGGCTTCTTAGAAGTTCTCATGCCTTCTCTTGGGCTTAATACAAGGATCCTGAAGACCTCCTAAAGGTATAGGACAGAACTTAGTCATCCTTTCCTAGAGCAGTCTTTCCAGTGTCAAACCTCTGACCAATTTAGGGTTGATTCTCATCCCTTAATAGACCCGCCTCCTCTTGGGCATCATACAAAAGATAAATCTCTTCCACACCAGTAGACTTGGACAGTCTAATCCCCTTGAATCTCAAAGACATTCTCAAGTTCCTTACAAACATAGGAAGAAACCCCGGTCATTCTGGATCAATCTCCAGTGGGGTTAAAACCCATGGGTTCTAAAACCCAGTCTCTCTCCTAAAATACCCAGGCCAGGGTCAGTTTATCCTCAATATAACACTATCAGAACCTCAAGGAATCTTATATCTCAACTCTTCTGGAACCCTCAGCAAGAGTTGATTCCCCTCTTGGACCTGCCTAGGGATCTCAATAATCCCCAGCAGAAAGATAGCCTCCTCTTAGGCTTTGTATAATGACTTTCCCTCGACAAAGTCAGCCTCCTCTTGGGTTTTGTAAAATGATTCTCCCTAGTGGAGCTAACCCTTTTCAGACTCTCTTGTTGAGTCAATCACCTTTTTGGACTCTCTTGTTGAGTCAATCACCTTTTTAGACTCTCTTGTTGAGTAAGTCACCTTTCAGCCTCCTCGTAGGTTTGATGTAAAGATTTCCCCTAGCTAGAGCTAGCCTTCTCTCAATTTGTGTAGAATAATTTCTCCAGCTTGTTCAGCCACAATTCTGGGCTTTGTACAGGACAGATAAAAGCACTCTCTTGTTGAGTCAAACCCTTTTAGCCTCAATTTTGGACTTTGTACAAGACATAAATCTGCATCTCTTAAGCTTGGGACATATATCTTCCCCAGCGAGGTCACTTCCTCCCAGCCTTCTTTTAGGCTTTGAGTAATGAATTCCCAAGCAGAGTCAAACTCATTTCAGCCTCAATCTTGGGCTTTGTACAAGGCACATAAAATATCCTCACCCGAGTCAGTTAAATTTCCCTTTTTTGCCTTAGTCTTGGGCTTTGTACAAGACAGACAGAACATTTTCCCCGGAAAAGTCAAACTTTCAGCCTCCTCTTAGGCTTTGTATAACGATATCCCCAAAATAGTTAGTCTCTTTTTGCCTCAATCTTGGGCCTTGTACAAGATACCAATATACACACTCTCTTGTTGAGTTGGTCTTGCCCAGCCTCCTCTTAAGCTTTGGGTAAGGATTTCCCCAGTGGGGTATATTAACCTCTTAGTTTCAACCTTGGGCTTTGATCAAGGCACACAAAAATCAACAATACCTCTTTAGAGATGACAAGTTCTCTCTCAGTCAAACCTTTTAGCTTCAATCTTGGGCTTTGAACAAGACACAAATAAACCTTTTAGCTTCAATCTTGGGCTTTGAACAAGACACAAAATATATTTTTCCTCCCTTAGAATAGGAGGAACTACGATTGCTCTGATTTCCCTGTTTCGTTTAAACGAGAATACGTAGGCATAAGATTGCGAAATCTTAGCGAGCATACCAATCAAAAACTCTAGGTACCGTACCTTCATACTAATCAAAAACCCCAGGTCCAGTACCTCACCAAAAACATCGGGAAAACCCGAACATCAACATCAACTCACTCACTCACTCACACTTCCCAAGAAACTTTCCCAACCCATTAACGGATAAACACCATCAAGTATAAAGCGAAACCTAAAGCTAATATCCTGTGGATAACCACATATAGGATGGGTAATTGACAACTCCCCATTGTATAACCTGACCCCGGACCCCTCAATCTCTTTAAGCGTTTGTTCAGTTAAACATTAGCGTGCAAGGTTAGTTTTAGATAGCTTCCCTTTCCCTTCCAGCTTCACGGGATAAATAAGAAATCAGAAAGTAGCACCCCCTCCTACCATTGCGGTGAGGAAAGCCCAGCGATAAGGTGGTCGCGTCACCGACAAAAATCGCTCGCTACAATTGTACCAAAGAAGGATACAGTTTGTAGCGCGATTTTTGTGGTTTCAAATCACTATCGCTTTGGTACTACAGTTTGATTCATTTTTTATCCTGTGAACCTGATTAAGGAAGGGAAATAGATATCTCCAATTATCCCTGCTTGCATACTGAGTTTAATTAGATGACTCTTAGTTTACAGATGCTATCAAAATAGGGGGGTCTGTCTTAGGTTATTTGGCTTAAGAATAGGGTGTCTTGACGGATCATGAGGTTTTTGGGAAGATACTGTATCTAAAATTTTTCTGACTGATGTATGAAGGTACTGGACCTAGCTTTTTTTGATTAGTATGCTCGCTAAGATTTCGCAATCTTATGCCTACGTATTCCCGTTTAACGAAACAGTGAAATCAGAGCAATCGTAGTTCATCCTATTCTATGGGAGGAAAAAGGTGTTTTGGTGTCTTGTTTAAAGCCCAAGACAGAGGCTAAAAGGTTTATTTGTGTCTTGTTCAAAGCCCAAGATTGGAGCTAAAAGGTTTGACTGAGAGAAAACTTGTCATCTCTAAAGAGGGTTTGTTGATTTTTGGGTGCCTTAATCAAAGCCAAGGTTGACGCTGAAAGGTTAATTGACCCGGCAGGGGGATTTTTTTTCTTATACCAAGCCTAAGAGGATGGCTGAAAGTTTGGCTTTTTCGGGGAAAATCTTTCATCTGTCTTGTACAAAGCCCAAGATTGAGGCTAAAAGGGTTTGACTCAACAAGAGAATCTTTGATGCTCAATAAGAGAGTGATTTAGTGTCTCGTACGAAGCCCGAAACGGAGGCTAAAAGGGGATGGACTCAACAAGAGAGTCTCTTATACTCAACAAGAGAGTGATTTAGTGTCTCGTACGAAGCCCGAGAGAGAGGCTAAAAGGAGGTGGACTCAACAAGAGAGTCTTTTATACTCAACAAGAGAGTGATTTATACTCAACAAGAGAGTGTTTTGTTGTTTCGTACGAAGCCCGAGATTGAGGCTAAAAGGAGATTGACTCAACAAGAGAGTCTTGAAAAATGTTTGACTCAACAAGAGAGTCTGAAAAGGTTAGCCCCGCTGGGGAGAATCATTTGTACAAAACCCAGGAGGAGGCTAACTTTCCTGAGGAAAGGATCACTATACAAAGCCTAAGAGGAGGCTAGCTTACTGCTGGGGATTAGATCTATAGGCAGGCCCAAGGGTGGGGAACTCTCATGAGAGAGGCCAGGTTTCTGCTGGAGATTTATCCAGAGTGATCGGTGTTTTTTCCTATGTTTGAAAGGAACTTGAGAATGTCTTTGAGACTCAAAAAGGTCTTAGGCTATCCAAGCCTACTGGTGAAGAGTTTTATCTTTTGTAGGATGCCCAAAAGAGGGCAAGGGCCTTAAGGGATGAGAATCAACCCTAAAGTGGCCAGAGGTTTGACACTGGAAAGACTTCTCTAGCAAAGGATGACTAAGTTCTGTCGCATACTTTTAAGAGGTCGTTAGGGTCTTTGTATTAAGCCCAAGAGAAGGCATGAGAACTTCTAAGAAGCCGAAGGGTCCTTGTACAACGCCCAAGAGGAGGTGGGGATGCTTTTAGGAAGCCTGTGGGTCCCCAAACCAAGAGAAGTTCAAGAAATGCAATTCACAGAGAAGAGATCATTCCAGGAAAGTTTGAGGGTTTGGAAGAAACTCAAGAGATGCCATTCACGGAGAAAAGATCATCTCTGGGGAGTAGAGCTTCTTTGACAATTTCTAAGGGTGACAGTCTGAGAAAAGGTTCACCGAGAATACTGCCTTTCTCTTTGTTCCATATTGTTTAACCCCAAGACAAGGGAAGACTGTATCTGGAATCCTATGGGGAATCTAGTTTTGTTTGTATTTAAGAGTGACCAACATGGCTTTACCTAGTTCTAGACGTAGTTGCCGGGGAAAACTCTAAATAACTATACTAGTATATATACAGTTGATATATGACAAGTATTTAAAGGAGTATGAAAGAAGACTAGGCATGCGCAGCTTCCCACAATACAGTTATGTATATGAAAGCGTATAAAAGAATGAAAGAAGACTAACCATGCGCAACTTCCCACAATATAGTTATGTATATGAAAACGTATAAAAGAAAGCGGATAAACACTTACCCGTTGTAGAGCTTCCATGTTGTTTTGTTAGTTGTTCAACAAAGAAATTAATGAAAGTTTTGATAGCAACTATACATTTGGATTCAAAATCAAAGGAGAAAGTATTTTGAACAGAGATCAGGGCTTACAGCTCAGGGAGAGGCCCAAATTTTAACAGTGACGACACCGTTGTTTTGTATCGGGACTTATACAACGACTGAGGCCCAAAAAGTTTTGGTCAAAAGGGAATTGGGTCTTACACTCTATTTAGAGGCCCACAGAGTTTGAAACTGAATAAAGAGGGGTCTTATAGCTCCAGGAGAAGCCCAGATGAATTTTGTTAATAAGGCGACGATTGCGCCGTATTTTGAAAATGTACAGAGGGACTTATACAATGTGTGAGGCCCATAAAAGTTTATTTACACCGGGAATGGGTCTTACACTCTATTAGAGACCCAAAAGTGTTTTTGTACAAGTGATGGGGCTTACAACTCAAGAGAGGCCCAAGGTTTTGTTTGAAAACGGCGATCACGCCGAGGTTTTTGAAAACACAGTGGGTCTTATACAATGACTGAGGCCCAAAAAGTTTTGGTTTCAAAGAGGGATTGGGTCTTACACTCTATTAGAGGCCCATGAGTGTTTTTGAAAAATATTTGTTAGGGTGAAAATCAACAAAACCCTAATTTCATCATTCTTTAAAGTAATTTTCAAAGAAAATTAATTAAAATGATAAAAATACCAAATAAGTTTGAATGAACAACTTGCGATTTTTGGTTAAGGTTTGAAAAATGATGTTTTAATCACAAGATGAATTAAAAATCATTTGGTCTTGATTTTTCAAGGTGGATATTCATTTTTAAAAGGTTTAAAAACAATAAAAAATGAATTTATTTGCAAAAATATCAACTGTATTAAATAATTGATATAAATATGATTTTTTTGTGGAATAAAATATTTTAACATTTTTGTGATTTTTTGCAAAAAGAACCAATAAAAAATAATTAAAATTGAGAGAGTTATTAATTTTCCAAATCATTTAAAATAATACGAAAAAATAATAAAAAGTGAAAAAAGGATAAAAAGAGGATTTGGGGCGAGGGGGATTCGAACCTCAGACCTCTTGTGTACAGCGCGCGCCCTCTACCACTGGGGTGGTGATACATCCGTGTATCAAAACCACCCTATGGATATATGAGGGTTGCCTTGTTTTTGGCCTGGCCAAGGCAAGGCAAGGCAAGATTTTGGCCAAAAACGTGAAGCTTGTAACTTTCTCATTTCTCCATGGATTGGGACAAAATTTAGGTCTATCCTGCCTAGAATTTCACAAAGAATCCAATGGTGGTGGTGGTTTTTTCAGATGAGGCTCCTATTGAAAAACCCGATAGTGGTTTTGAAATAGGTCATGATTTGCATATTCTATGCTACCTCTTGTTACAGGCATGAATTACATGATGAATTGGTTCAAACACAACATATATAACATGTATAAGATGTGCATGATCAGTGGACTTCAAAGCAATGCATATTTCAAATAGTTCAAGTTGTGATGCTTACCTCTTAGGAGCTTTTTGTGCAATCTGCCAAGTGATTTGTTCCAGAAACAATTTGATGCTTTGGACCCCCTCAAATGATCACTTAGAAGCTTTTAGAATGGCTAGAACCAACTGGAATCCTCAGGAACAAGTTTGAGCTCTTTTTTGCAATAGGGGCAAAAGTGACCAATATAGCAACTCTCTCAAATGGTGTTCCAGATGTGTGGAACCATTTGGGACAGTTCAAGGATGATATTTCGAGTGTGTTTGAGGTTTAATCTGGTTTTGAAAGCGACTGAATCAAGACATGGCATGAGAAATGCAAAAAAGTCCAATTTTGAGATTTTGAGAGGGGACTTTGTGATTTTGGTGTTACAGGTCACTTGTGAGAGTTTGGACAGCTTAGGTATGACATATTGGATGTGTTTGGATCATGAGTTGTGATGGAAATGCTCTCTAACTCAAAAACTCAGAGTTACCTTGCTAAAGAAGGCATTTTTGCCTAGAGAAAGAGATTTTGAGGAAAGCAAGTGTTGTAGTGCTTTGGTGTACTCAAACTGAGTACAAATGAGCTCTATTTATAGTAGAGCAAGTTTTTTTTGCAAGCAATAGTGAATGGCAACTGCAGCAGCCCATTGTCCAATTGAATCACATTGGAATCTTAAGTCTCCTCTAGCCATTGACTAGAGGTTAGAGCATATGCCTATGTGTCTTTGGTTCAGAGCTTATCCTTGACTCATTCAGTTGGAAATGGCTCAGATCATGCCACCTTGGTGTACCCATTGAATGCTCCAAAACAAAATTAGAGTCTTGTCCCCCGTTTAGGCTTTTTAGGTTTGGCATGCTACTTATAGTTCCAAAGACTTGGGAGGCTTATGGATCAGTGTTTGTCCCTCCTTGGTCTCCCCCTAAGGTGTTCAGATGGATACACTTGTTTGTCATTTGCAAAATTTGATCAAATTGAGCAAAATGCTCAAATCTGCCTTGTTATGACAGTTGCAGCAAGGCATATTGCCATTGTCACAACTCTTAGCTTAGATGGAATTTGATGGAGTTCTTGGCCATTTTGGAAAGCCCTCATATGATACAACACATGTGTGATCATAGTTGGTCTTGAGGCTTTTTGGATCCAAGTGAAAAATCGCCCTACTTTTGGAAAAAAATGCAAGACAGATTCTGACTTAGTGAAAATTTTACAAAGTGTTGGAAAAAGTGACATTTCATGTTTTCAGCCATTTCAATCACTCCATAACTTAAAATCCATGAGGAATTGGAATGAGGTGTAGTTGACACTTTTAAATTATGCCATGAGAGCTACAAATACATCTTTGGATCAGCCAAAATGGCTGCTTGGATCTCAAGTTATGATCCTTGGAAGTTGGTACCCTAGCCATTTTGTTCCATAACTTAGAAAAATTCTAAGTTTTTATGGTTACCCCTTTTACAAGTTATCCCACTTTCTTTGATTTTTCTTGATGAATGATGATTCCAATCACACATTAACATCATTTTAGGGTCAAGGAACCATAATTATGAAAAATCTCAAAAAGTCAAAGTTTGACTTTTGTGCACAGTTGACTTTTACCAGATGAATCCCAAACGGTGCGATCCTCTATGAAATCAAGTTCTTGACCTAAATCAAACTTGATGGATATGTTACATAGGTATTATAGGGTGTATTGAATCATGTCCCAAGGTTAGGGAGCATGTCTGGGTCAAAAGTCAAGAGTACAGTTGACTTTTTCCTCAAAACCCTAATTGCGGTCCGGATGAAATTGAAGCTTGTGGATCAAGATTCTTGAATCAATCCATTGTTGAAAATGGATCAATGTAGTGTATGGGAGACCCTCAAACCATGTCTTGAGGTCTTGGCTCATGCTTTGTCCCAAAAGTCAACTTAGGGTGAATTAGGTCAAGAAACCCTAATTCCTGATTTTTTATAAATGCATCCCCTGAGGTCAAATTGACTTGATGATTGGGTCCATGAGGTCCCTTGGAGTATCTTAGGTTGTGCTTTGAAGCAATGGCTCATGCCCAGATGAAAATTTTCATCTGGAGGCCTTGGTCGACCAAAACCCTAATTTGGTGACACTAGCGATCTTGAGGCTTAATCCACTCAGAATGCTGCAACCTTGTGCTTGATTCTTGATATGGGAGTCCTCTTGATCCTTTATGGGGCTTTGAGAGGATAGACAAGTTGAAGATCATGTCATTTCTTGATTGATCCTTTGTCTAAGGCTCTGAGAGGGCTTGAAACCCTAATTTTTGTTTGTAGTGCATGCTCAATAACCTTTGAGGAGATTGACTAAGGCATGTTGGTTCATCCATATTGTGGTGATGATTTGCACAATGATGGGAAATATTAGTGGTCAAAATTTGGGGTATAACACAGTTCTGTATACATCATCGAGATGGGAGGGATTGGAGGTTTCACACCCTGTCTTCTGTAAGGAGCATTTGGACAAGGAGGTTGGGTCCTTTGTTGCTGCTAATATGTTGGGGCGTTGGGCGCTTGTTGATAATTTTGCTGTTGTTGAACTGGTTGATAGACTGGTGCCTGCTATACTGGTTGATAAACTGGAACCTGATTGTTGAATGTGGGCGTGACAGCTGCCACATATGGTTGTTGGGCATACTGCACAGTGTCATACCCAAAATTTTTACCACCAAGATTTCCCATCATTGTGTAAATCATCACCACAATATGGATGAACCATCATGCTTCATTAGTCTCCCCAAAGATGGGTGAGCATTCACTACAAACAAGAATTAGGGTTTCAAGCCCTCTCATATCACTTAGACAAAGGATCAATCAAGGAATGACATGATATTCAACTTGTCTAACCTCTCCAACCTCCATAAAGAATCAAGAGGACTCCCACATCAAGGATTAAGCACAAGATTGCAACATTCCAAGTGGATTAAGCCTCAAGATCGCCAGTGTCACCAAATTAGGGTTTTGGTCGACTTAGGCCTCCAGGAGGAAATTTTCCTCTGGGCATGAGCCAATGCTTCAAAGCATAACCCTAGATACTCCATGGGACCTCATGAACCCAATCATCAAGTCAATTTAGCCTCAAGGGATGCATTCACTAAAAATCAGAAATTAGGGTTTCTTGACCTAATTCACCCCTAAGTTGACTTTTGGGACAAAACATGAGCCAAGACCTCAAGACATGATTTGGGGGTCTCTAATACACTACATTGATCCGTTTGCAACAATGGATTGATCCAAGAAGCTTGATCCACAGGCCTCAATTTCATCTGGACCACAATTAGGGTTTTGGGGAAAAAGTCTACTGTACCTTTGACTTTTGACCAAGACATGCTCCCAAACCTTGGGACATGATTTAATACACTCCATATCACCTATGGAATCCATCTATTAAGTTTTATTTAGGTCAAGGACTTGAATTCATAGAGGATCGCACAGTTCGGAATTCATCTGATAAAAAGTCAACTGTGCACAAAAGTCAAACTTTGACTTTTTGAGATTTTTCACAATTATGGTTCCTTAACCCTAAAATGATGTTAATGTGTGATTTGAATCATCATTCATCAAGAAAAATCAAAGAAAGTGAGATAACTTGTAAAAGGGGTAACCATAAAAACTTAGAATTTTTCTAAGTTATGAAACAAAGTGGCTAGGGTACCAACTTCCAAGGATCATAACTTGAGATCCAAGCAACCATTTTGAATGATCCAAAGATGGATTTGTAGCTCTCATGGCATACTTTAAAAGTGTCAACTACACCTCATTCCAATTCCTCATGGATCTTTAGTTATGGAGTGACCAAAGTGACAAAAACATGAAAATGCCACTTTTTCCAACACTTAGTGAAATTTTCACTAAGTCAGAATCTGTTTCACTTTTTTCAAAATGTAGGGGCATTTTTCACTTGGATCCAAAAAGTGTCAAGACAAACTATGATCACACATATGTTGTATCATATGACAACTTTCCAAAATGGCCAAGAACTCCATCAAATTCCATTTGAGCTAAGAATTATGACAGCTGCAACTGTCATGACAAGGCAGATTTGTGCACATTGGCTCGATTTGATCAATTTGTGCAAATGACAAACAAGTTTATCCATCTGCACACCTCAGGGGGAGACCAAGGAGGAACAAACACTGATCCAAAAGCCTCCCAAGTCTTTGGAACTACATATAGGTTTGGCACCCCTAAAAGCTAAAGATGCTTCAAGACTCCAATTTTGTTTTGGAGCATTCAATGGATGCTTAGAGGTGGCATGTATTAGAGCAAGAATGAACACTTCAGTCAAGCCTTATCCTTGAATCAAAGAACCATAAGCCTGTGCTCTAACCTCTAGTCAATGGCTAGAGGAGACTTGAGATTCCAAAATGATCCAATTGGCCAACAGCCTCCTACAGCCACCATTCACTATTGCTTGCAAAACAAACTTGCTCTACTATAAATTGAGCTCATTTGTGCTCAGTTTAAGTACACCAAAGCAACCAAACTGATGCTTTCCTCAAAATCACCTTCTCACTTCCAAAATTGCCTTCTAAAGCAAGTCACTATCAGGTTTTGAGTTTGAGAGCAATTCCAACCAAACCAATCACACACACACACCTCATAAACATCATATAGAAGTGATCCAAACACTTAAACAACATCTGGAACACCAATTTCATAAAATCACCAATCATTTGCTCAAGTTTTCAACAAAGTTGCAGCTGAGATACCATAACCTGTTCCAGTCCATTTCCAATCACTCCAAGAATTCAAACACATTCCATATGGTGTAGGGAAGCTGTTCAGATCATCACAACTCATTTGTAACACCTCCAACTCAAAAATCAGATTGCTCTTGTTGCCACGACCTTCAAGTAAGCCTAAACTTGGTCATCTCTTAATCTATGCATATTTCCTCGCACAATACTTTTGCCAAATGTTCATAATCATGCATAGAATGTTTCCCCTTAATTAATTGCTTTGAATGATTTGTGTATAGAATTTCTCAGCCTTCATGCAAAATTTAGGGTTCTTGAGGTTTTGTCTTGATTTCTTATTCCATGCTTTAAATAAATGAAATGAAAGACCATAGACATGCTTGTGAGGTGAAAACGAGTAGATTGATATGTGGATTGTTTGATTTCATCAAGTATTCAGTGAGATTGGAGAGAAAATACAAATTAGACCAAACCCAGAACCCGCGCGTGTTCTTGGTGTGTTCTTGGCGCCTTTTCTCAAATATTTGAATATTTGAATTTTGTGATTTTATTTAATTGATTCAAAAATTAATTTCTCTCTGAATTTTAATGATTTTGATTTGATTCTTTTTTTAATAATTCACAAAAATGTTAAAATATTTTATTTTACCAAAAATTCCCGAAAATATTATTTATTTCATATATTTGATATTTTTGCAAAGAATTAATTTTTATTTGTTTTTTAACATTTAAAATATTTTTTCCTCCTTGATTTTTCAAATTTAAATGGTTTCCAATCATTTTGTGGATAAAAACATGATTTTCCAAACATTAATCCAATATCACAACTTGTTTTTCACACATGTTTGATAATTTGATCATTTTAATCAAATGTTTATACATTTTGAAATTAATTTAGGGTTTTGATCTTAATCACCCTAAACAAATCTTTTTCACACTCATGGGACTCTAATAGAGTGTAAGACCCAACCTCTTTTGAAAACCTAAATAATTTGGGCCTCGGCCACCGTATAAGACCCACTGTGTTTTCAAACCTCGGCGCGATCGCCATTTTTCAAACAAATAATCATCTGGACCTCTCCTCGAGCTATAAGTCACATTCCTTTTCTTAAATCTTTTTGGGCCTCTAATAGAGTGTAAGACCCAGCCCCTTTGTAAATAATACCTTTTGGGCCTCACACATTGTATAAGTCCCTCTGTATATTTTCAAACGTTCGGCGCGATCCTCGCCTTTTTAAAAAAATCAATTGGGCTTCTCCTTGAGCTATAAGACCCATCTTTATTCATTTTCAAACTCTTTGGACCTCTAATAGAGTGTAAGACCCAATATCCTTTAACCAAAATCATTTTGGACCTCAGTCGTTCTATAAGTCCCGATACAAAACAACAGTGCCATCACTATTAAAATTTGGGTCTCCCCCTGAGCTGTAAGCCCCGATCTCTGTTCAAAATACTTTCTCCTTTGATTTTGAATCCAAATGTATAGTTGCTATCAAAACTTTCTTTAATTTATTTGTTAAACAACTAAAAAAATAGCATGGAAGCTCTACAACGGGTAAATGTTTATCCGCTTTCTTTTATCTGCTTTCATATATATAACTGTATTGTGGGAAGTTGTGCATGGTTAGTCTTCTTTCATTCTTTTAAAAACATATCAAATATATATATAACTGTATTGTGGGATGTTGCGCATGGTTGGTCTTCTTTCATACTTCTTTACATACTCGTCATATATCAACTGTATATATACTAGTATAGTTATTTAGAGTTTTCCCCGACAACTACGTCTAGAACTAGGTAAAGTCCTGTTGGTCACTCTTTAAATACAAACAAAACTAGATCCTCATAGGATTTCCAGATACAGTCTTCCCTTCTCTTGGGGTTAATCAATATGGAACAAAGAGAAAGGTAGTATTCTCGATAACCTTTTCTCAGACTGTCACCCCTAGAAATTGTCAATGAAATTCTACTCCTCAGAGTTGATCTATTCTCCGTGAATAGCATCTCTTGAGTTTCTTCCAAATACATGAACTTTCCTGGAATGATCTCTTATCTGTGAATTGCATTTCTTGAACTTCTCTTGGTTTGGGGACCCACAGGCTTCCTAAAAGCATCCCCACCTCCTCTTGGGCTTTGTACAAGGACCCTTCGGCTTCTTAGAAGTTCTCATGCCTTCTCTTAGGCTTAATACAAGGACCCTATTGACCTCTTAAAGGTATAAGACAGAACTTAGTCATCCTTTGCTAGAGCAGTCTTTCCAGTGTCAAACCTCAAGCCACTTTAGGGTTGATTCTCATCCCTTAAAGCCATTGCCCTCTTTTGGGCATCCTACAAAAGATAAAACTCTTTAACACCAGTAGACTTGGACAGTATAAAACCTCTTTGAGTCTCGAAGACATTCTAATGTTCCTTTAAAACATAGGAAAAAACACCGACCACTCTGGACAAATCTCCAGCAGAAACCTGGTCTCTCTCATGAGAGTTCCCCATCCTTGGGCCTGCCTATGGATCTAATCCTCAGCAGTAAGATAGCCTCCTCTTAGGCTTTGTATAATGATCCTTTCCTCCGAAAATTTTTCCTCCTCTTGGGCTTCGTACAAAGATCCTCCCCTAGCGGGGATAACCTTTTCAGACTCTCTTGTTGAGTCAATCACTTCTCAGACTCTCTTGTTGAGTCAATCACTTTTCAAGACTCTCTTGTTGAGTCAATCTCCTTTTAGCCTCAATCTCGGGCTTTCTATGAGACAGCAAATCACTCTCTTATTGAGTATAAAGGACTCTCTTGTTGGGTCAATCACCTTTGTAGGACTCTCTTGTTGAGTCAACTCTTTTAGCCTCCGTCTTGGGCTTTGTACAAGACATATAAAAGCACTTTCTTGTTGAGTCAACTCTTTTTAGCCTCAATCTTGGGCTTTGTACAAGACAGAAAGAACATTTTCCTCGAAAAAGTCAAACTGTCAGCCTCCTCTTAGGCTTTGTATAAGGACTTCCCCAGTGGAGCCAATCAACCTCTTAGCTTCAACCTTGGGCTTTGATCAAGGTACATAAAAAACAACAGTTTCTCTTTAGAGATGACAAATTCTCTCTCAGCCAAACCCTTTAGCTTCATATCTTGGGCTTTGAACAAGATAAAAATCCATTTTAGCTTCAATCTTGGGCTTTGAACAATTCACAAATACTCCATTTAGCCTCTGTCTTGGGCTTTGAACGAGACACCAAAACATCTTTTTCCTCCCTTAGAATAGGAGGAACTACGATTGCTCTGATTTCCCTGTTTCGTTTAAACGAGAATACGTAGGCTTAAGATTGCGAAATCTTAGCGAACATACTAATCAAAAACTCTAGGTCCAGTACCTTCATACCAATTAGTACCTTACCAAAAACATTAACAAAAACTCACTCATTCTCTCACATTTCCCAAGAAACTCTCCCAACCCATTAACAGATAAACACCATCAATTATAAAGGGAAACCTAAAGCTAATATTCTGTGGATAACCACATATAGGATGGGTAACTGACAACTGCCCATTGTATAACCTGAACCCGGACCCCCAATCTCTTTAAGCGTTTGTTCAGTTAAACATTTGCATGCAAGGTTAAGTTTAGATACCTTTCTTTCCCTTCTAGCTTCACGAGATAAATAAGAAATTAGAAAGTAGCACCCCCTCCTACCATTGCGGTGAGGAAAACCCAGCGATAAGGTGGTCGCGTCACTGACAAAAATCGCTCGCTACAGAAAAATGGCGACTCTGCTGGGGACTGATGATGATGTCTTTAGGGCATTCATCACAATTTCCCTAACACAGGAAAATGGTGACTCTGCTGGGGAGTCATTGATTATTAGGATCATAGGACTAGAGGTCTAGGATGTTAGGACAAATATATATACTGCTTTTCCTAATCGATATTCGTGTTTATTTTTCTGCTAATAGGAATTCGTGTGATGTCGCATCTGGAAAGATTGAGTATACACCTAAGATAGTTGATGGCACGAGACGGGTAATCTTACTGGGAGTTAATCACAAGTAAGAGGTCCCGGTAGACCATCGAATCAGTGGAGATGCCCTTTGCGGATTCAATGCCTATACGACTTCAGTTGTTGAAAGCAGATTGTTCGATTGGGTTATCTGAGAAGCTGAGGATTTTAGTAGACTGAAATCATGTTACTATTTTGTAGTGCGGAAGCTATCGAAAATAGTTGTCACGCGATACTACCCTCATTTGAGATTACTCTAAGATACATCAGCTCACTCGGGTGATTCTAGCCTGATGTTGTTATCCCAAGAGGGGTCAATGATTTTGCGGACAGGTACAAAAAATCACCAGTAAAAGCTTTGGGGATGGCTAGAGCCTTGACTTCATGACACCGAACCTTTGACCCCATGTTTTTTCTATGTTTTTGTGTGCTGCATTCATGCATTCATTTCATTAAAAAACTTAAAACAAAGAAAATTTTCTCTTCTAGTCTCTCTTTTTCAAATTAAACTAAGACAATGATTGCAAATGTCTGAGAGAAAGATTGTGTTATGGATTTCGGTAGAAGAAGGACTCACAAGTACACCTTCAAGGTTCCAAAAATAGAGGATTTGAGAGGATTGGCGAGGATGATCACCAACCCTAATGCTTTTAGAGCTAAGTATGGAGGACTGTTGTCTCTGTTAAGGGTCCATGTAATTGAAGGAATCCTGTCCACACTCATTCAGTTCTACGACCCAGTTTATCACTGTTTCATATTCCCAGATTATCTGCTAGCACCAACACTAGAGGAGTACTCTCTCCTGACTGATTTACCTATCACTGACCAAGCTCCCTTTTCTGGACTTCAAGAAATTCCAAAAGATTAAACCGTTGCAAAAGCAATTTATTTGGACGAGTCAGAGGTTAGGACTCACATGACCACTAAGGGTGGAATCCAAGGTTTGCCAGCCCAGTTTTTTATAAAGAAAGCCCTGTACTTCGCTAGTATAGGGAATGTGCCTGCTTTCGAAAGCATCTTTGCCTTGCTCTCCTACGGGTTATTTCTGTTTCCCAACATCGATAACTTCGTAGATATCAATGCCATTAAGATTTTTCTAATTGGAAACCCTGTACCAACCTTGCTCGCAGATGCTTATCATTCTATACACTTAAGGAATTTGTACAGCGGAGGAATGATCATATGTTGCGTACCCCTGCTATACAAATGGTTCACTTCCCATTTACCCAAGTCTGCTGCATTTTGGGATCAAAAGAATATTTTACGTTGGTCGCAGAGGATCATGTCTCTTACCAACTCTGACATCGATTGGTACAATCGAATCTATGACGGGATCAGGATCATTGACCATTGTGGAAACTTCCCTAATGTACCCCTCATAGGAATTAAAAGAGGAATCAACTATCATCCAATTTTAGCTCGTTGACAACTTGGATCCCCGATGAGGCATGTCCCGCGTAATGCTCATCTGGAAGGTCTTTTCTTCAAGGAAGGAGAAAACGACAGGCACTAAAGACGGAAATAGTGCATGCTTGGAAACATGTTCATAGGAAAGGAAGAGAGTCTCTAGGGAAACCATATTGTATCTCTATGGAGCCTTATCTCCACTGGGTACAAACTAGAGCTCTCAAGCTGAGGATGCCTTACCCTCGTCAAGAAGTTCTTCCATTAAGGGAATCTGTCCTTTATTTTATGTCTGATACGGAAAAACTGCAGGTTACTCTCGCCAAAGTTCAACAAGAGAAGAGGTCTTGGAGGAACAAATATCGTATTCTCTATGTGGAGTGTAACAAAATACAACAACTGTTAAAAGAAAAAGATGCTCTGATTGAGATTTTAGAGCAACATGTTGTAGCAAATCAGGATGACCAAAGGAATTTGCTCGCTCCTTTCACTTGACAATGGAATGACAACCCGACAACGGCTCAAGAGCCCCAGTCAAAGAAAAGGAAAATACCAGAACCAGCACCTGAGCTCTCCTCAGAGAGGACTCATGATCCATTAGTTTAGACATTTCCTTTTATAGCACTTTGTAAATTACTGTATTTCCATTTCCGCAATCTTTGAATTCAATAAAACGGGGTCATCCCCACTGTATGATATTTGCAATCCAATTGTCGAAGTTTCTTTTGATTAATTAACGGAAAAAATTTATTAATTAATATAATCATTGCATATCATTCATCATTCGTCCATAACACATTCTTCTTCCCTACGAATCTCACGTTTGTGTCTCAATTCTAGAGTCAAACTGTCTTATTCATACAATACTCGGGCCAATCGTCAAAAGAAAATGGATGATCTCGAGGAAGAGAACAAAGAGTTGAGAGAAGAAATTGACACTCTGAAAGAAGATCTGAGGAAACTTCGCAATGACATGCAATCTCTGGCAGCAGCCCAGATACAACAACAAAGGACTGTGATCTCAGAGATCACATCGACGCACATAGTGGAAAAGTATGATCCTCGGTATAACATGCCAAAGGATCGTCCCTGGGGAATGCCACTCAACTATATCCCAGAAGGATATATCCCGCCGATCATGGAAGATCTGGAAACTACAGCAGGAGCTGCTAGGCCTGAAGGTTACAAACTTCGGGAAGCAAAGATGCCAGGGGCATGACAACAACTCCTGAAGGTTACAAACTTCGGGAAGCACCAAGAGTCACAGCCGTAATGACTGTACCACCACCCGTGGTACACACTGTCCTGGAAGGACAGATTCCCCATATACCTTCTGGTGGAAATGAAAATATGAACGATAAAATGAAAGAATTCCAGGAACAATTCTTGGAGATGCAGAAAGAACTGCAAGCCATCCGCGGTCAGGATCTATTTGGAAAAGACGTCGTAGACCTTTGTTTGGTCCCCAATGTGAAAGTTCCACACAAGTTCAAGGTGCCCGAATTTGAAAAAAACAAGGGTAACTCTTGCCCTCAAATTCACTTGGTGATGTACGCTCGGTGGATGTCAACTCAGACAGAGAACCACCAGCTGCTGATCTACTATTTCTAGGATAGTTTAATCGGTGCCGCACTCAAATGGTACATGGGTTTAAACTTCACTAAGATCGTCACCTTCAGAGATCTTGGCGCTGCATTTGTTTAACAATATAAGTATAATCTGTACATGGCACCGGACAGAGATCAACTCAGAGCCATGTCACAGAAGGATAAGGAAACCTTTAAGGAATATGCTCAGAGATGGCGTGAAATTTCCACCTAGATTTTTCCACCTCTTGAGGAAAAAGAGATGACAAAGATCTTCTTAAAAACCTTGAGTTCCTTTTACTACGACAGAATGGTCGCCAGCGCGCCCAGTGATTTCACCGAGATGGTGGGCATGGGAGTTCGTCTTGAGGAAGCTGTCCGAGAAGGACGTTTAATTGGAGATGCTGGACCATCAAGCAGTACCAAAAGATACGGTAGTACTTTCCCTAAGAAAAAAGCGCAAGATATTGGCAATATCTCTCTCAGAAAGCAAAGGCGACATTACCAACCGGTAGCAGCTGTAACTCCTGCTATTAACCCTTCGCATGTTCCTGCGTATCAACCTCAGGTTGCTCAAAGCCAACCGAATCAACAACAATATGAGCAAAAGCCGCAACAACCTCTTCAGCAGGCTCGTACTCAGTACAGCAACAACCATACAGCGCGACCACCAGGGTTCGACCCTATACCCATGTTGTACGCAGAACTGTTTCCACTATTACTGGTCAAGGGGCATGTCCAAACTAGATCTCCTCTTACAGTACCAGAAAATCCGCCTTTTTGGTTCAAAGAGGATCAGACATGTCCTTACCATCAAGGAGGACCAGGGCATAACATAGACAACTGCCTCAGTTTCAAGTCCGATGTGCAAAAGCTTGTCAGGAGCGGGGTCTTATCCTTCAAGGATACAAATCCAAATGTTCAGACGAACCCGTTGCCTCAACACGAGAAAGCTGCAGTCAATTTGATAAAGGGGGAGTCTAACCACAGCTAACAAATTCTTGATGTACTCTTATTAAGGGCTAACTTGGTCAAGATGCATTGCAGACAGAGCGGGTACGGTCATGTACCACCTCATAACTATCACTAGTGTGATATCTGCTCGAAAGACAATCAAGGATGTTCTGTGGTGCAATTAGCTCTACAAGAACAGTTGGATCTCGGTTGGATCCAAGATCACCGAATTCATGGGGTCAACATGACTTATACGAATTCCAACATCATTCAAAACAACGACATCCGTGCGATGAATGTCAACTTAGTGGAAATGCACTCAAGGCAAAGTCAACATCACGATCTACGACAACACGATTATGATTCCTGTCTGATTTGCTCGGTAAATAATCAGGGATGCTCTTTTGTACAAGAGACCCTCCAGCGTCAGATGGATCTTGTATGGATCCAGGATTACCGTGATAAGAATCCCTGTCAGGTCAACATGATTCAAATTTTCGATATTCGCTTGATGAATACCAGCTTAGTGGAGTTACACGCTAAGCAAGTCCAGCTTGGTTTTCTGACTTCACACGATTATCACAATTGTAAAGTGTGTCGTGAGAGTAACCAAGGTTGTGCACTCGTTCAAAGAACTTTACAACACTTGTTAAACCACTAGTGGCTTTCGATCTATCTAGAAGAAGACACACAACAAGTCAGTATGATTAATGGGAACCCTATTAGGCATCAAAGTCAAGATGTTCAATCAATGGGAACTGATCTAGTGAAGTTGCACTGCATACAAAGCGGACGTGGCTGGGTGCCAACACACAACTATGAACGTTGTAGAGTCTGCTCAGAAAATAACCAAAGATGCTACCTCGTGCGAGCAGCGCTTCAAAGTCAGTTGGACCATAAGGAAATTCAACCATGGTCAAGCTCTGATTCGATGTCAAACTATCATCCTGATCAAAGCAAGGATGTTATCTTGATCCCTAAGAGAGAAGTGGCCAAAGACGTGTGCGTCATAATCCCTTTACTCTGTGAATCAAGAGTCCCTCTTGATGGTGGAAAAGTTCTCAATCTCGAACCGATTGGGGCCAGCTATGATGGTCAGAAATATCAAAAGGCTCCTGTAGTTATCTATCTACCAGGACCAATACCGTACAAGTCTGATAAGGTTATCCCTTACAAGTACAATGCAACAACAGTTGAGAATGGAAAAGAAGTTCCATTACCCTCCGTCGTGAATATTGCAGACATTAGTCGAGTAACACGGAGCGGTAGAATCTTCAACCGAGGAGTTGGAGAACCCAACAAAGAAAAGTAACCTCAAACCAGAGTTCCCATTCAGCCAGTCGGTCAAACAAGTGAACCCGACCTTTCAAAAAACAATGATGAGATGCTGAAGCTTATCCAAAAGAGTGAGTACAACATTTTTTATCATCTGTTACAAACTCCTTCAAAAATCTCTGTATTATCTCTTTTACTCAGTTCCGAAGCCCACAGGGAGGCTCTACAGAAAGTCTTAGAGAAAGCCTTTGTGGAACAAGATGTAACACTAAGACAATTCGACAACATCATCTCCAACATCACTTCCTGCAACGACTTAGGGTTTAGTGACGAGGAACTGCCAGAAGAAGGAAAAAGTCATAACATGGCGCTCAATATTACAGTCAACTGCCAGGACGATGCTTTAGCCAGCGTACTGGTGGACACAGGATCGGCTCTGAATATCCTGCCGAAGTCCACATTAATGCGACTATCATTCAAAGGATCCCCGATGAGGGGCAGTGAGGTTATCGTCAAAGCATTTGACAGATCCCAGAAAGCAGTTATTGGCGAAGTCGACCTTCCCATAACTATCGGTCCTCACACTTTCCTGGTCACTTTCCAGGTCATGGACGTCCGGGCAGCATATAATTGTTTATTGGGAAGACCTTGGATACACCAGGCTGGGGCAGTCACTTCGACACTGCACCAAAAATTGAAGTTCGTCAAGAATGACCAACTAGTCACAGTCTGTGGAGAGCAAGCCTTGATCGTGAGTAACTTATCGTCGTCTACTTGTGTGGAACCAGAGGAGGTTTTTGGAACTCAGTTCCAAGCACTGTCGGTGAGTAGTGACAAATCAGAAAAAGGAACGTCGATTTACTCGTACAAAGATGCTCTCGAAATAATCAAAAGTAACAACGCAAAAGGATGGGGACAGCTTGACATTCCTACTGATAACAAAACAAAGAAGGGTCTTGGTTTTTCCTCAACCTGTACCCAGACTACTACTAATGATGAAAGTCTTCGTCCCATTCAGGATTTCTTCCACAGTGGAGGTTTCCTTCACCCGGTGCCTCAAGAAGTACATACCATCAACAAGGGTGATCCCTCCGACACGGATGAAGAGTGGAAGTCCTATCTTAACGAGGATGGTTATATGTCTCAGGAAGAGGTGCCTATGCCATTTTGCTATCTCGCACAGAGTCTGAGATTTATACTAAGGTCAGATGTCAAGATGATAATACGGAGATTGTGATCTGGAAGGATGCCGTGCTCCACCAAACTCATTAGAGGAAGACACTTTGATGAAAGACAACTTTGACCACGACTATTATGGTCCAATGGATGACCTCCCTATCTGGCAGCCATATCCAGGAGACTCGGGGCAAGAAAGTCAGCCCAACGATGCATATCAATTGAGTATCATTGAAAATAATACCTGCGTCCCCACCATGCCATGGGATCAACACTCAGGATATTCAGAACCTATCCAGCATGACGATGAATTTGAAAAGCTTGCAGGACTGGAATTCATCAACTATGCTTTTCCCGAGGTCAACGTCATCGAAAGAAATGACTCCTCTAGTTCCAAAGAAGTGTGGGACACCTTGGGACAACCAAGTGGCAAGTTCGACTACTTGGTCAAGTACACCGCTCCTGAAAGCTCTCGTATCAGGCTCAAAGACATCCAGCCAACTGGATGGGGAGATCCACCTGAGAGTACAAACATTACGCAAGATACAACAGAAGAGTTCGTCTACGACAACTCTGCCTGGGAAACAGATTCCAACGATCCTGCTCCACCAGAAATCAGCGTTATTTCTGAAGATAAGTCAAGAAAGAAAGTACCAACTTTGTGATTTACCGAGGAGTTCGCCGCCAATGGGTTGTTGTCAACGTTCTGAAAGTCGTTCATAAGTCTAAGTAATTGTCGTCTTTATTTTAACCTTTCACCTTGCCCAGGTGAAACAGCTGTTTTGATAGGGCTCACTTTCTGTAAATTTCTCTCTTCGCTTCGCCCAAAGCGACAGAGTTTTGTTTTATAGGGCTGTAATTTCAAGAATCGGCAAGATCATAAATAAAATAACGTCATTCTATAATTTCCGCATTTATTGCTTTTTTATCTTTTCGCTTTTTCAGAAAATGGTAATCCTAAAAAACAACTCAAATAATAAAAAAAAGCAGTTTTCCAAAGAAAATACACTGCACACACTCTTGCATTCTCTCTATCTCTTCTAAAAACAATCATCATGTCATGCAGATTGCTTGTTTTAAACCCCATTGAAACATACGATCCAATGTCTTCTCCCAACTTTGAATTCCTGGTATTTGAGGCTGAAGAAGAAGTTGACGATGAAATTCATGAAGAGATCTCCCGATTACTCAGACAAGAGGAAAGGTCCATTGAACCTCACAAAGAGCCGTTGGAAACGGTCAACTTAGGTTTGGAGGAAGATAGAAAGGAAATCAAAATTAGAGCACTGCTTAGGTCAACTGTCAAAGAAAGTTTAACAAAGCTTCTCAAAGAATTCCCCGATGTGTTTGCTTGGTCCTATCAGGACATGCCAGGGTTGGAAACCAACATCGTGGAACATCATTTACCATTGAGGTCGGAATATCTGCCAGTAAAACAAAGGTTGAGATGGACTCACCCAGATATGGCCATCAAAATCAAGGAGGAAGTACAGAAATAGATTGACGCGGGTTTCCTCGCCACGTCAGAATATCCTCAATGGTTAGCCAACATTGTACTAGTTCCAAAAAAGGACGGAAAGGTCAGAATGTGTGTGGATTACAGAGATCTAAACAAGGCCAGTCCAAAGGAAGACTTTACTTTACCACACATTGACATGTTGGTCGATAGTACAGCAAAATTCAAAGTTTTTTCCTTCATGGATGGATTCTCGGGCTATAATCATATAAAAATAACGCCGAAAGATATGGAGAAAACTTCGTTCATTACCCCATGGGGTACCTTTTGTTAGAAGGTAATTTCGTTCGGTTTGAAGAACGTCGGGGCAACCTATAAAAGGGCCATGACTACTCTGTTTCACGACATGATACACAAAGAAATCGAGGTATATGTCGACGATATGATTGCCAAATCTAAGACAGAAAAGGAGCATGTGACCCACCTGTCAAAACTATTCGAGCAGTTGAGAAAGTACAAACTCCGCTTGAATCCTAACAAATGCACATTCGGTGTCCGGTCAGGGAAACTTTTAGGGTTCATCGTCAGCCAGAAGGGAATTGAGGTTGATCCTGACAAGGTCAAGGCCATTCAAGAAATGGATTCTCCAAAAACTGAAAAGCAATTCAGGGGTTTCCTAGGATGTTTGAACTACATTTCCAGATTTATATTCCTCGTGACCGCGACATGCGCGCCGATTTTCAAATTACTCAAAAAGAATCAGGATTGCGTTTGGACAGAAGAATGCCAAACCACCTTCGACAGTAATAAGGAATACCTGTTGAACCCACCGATTCTATCACCTCCAGTGGAAGGAAGGCCACTGATCATCTACTTAACAGCCTTGGAAGACTCAATGGGTTGTGTACTTGGCCAATAAGACGAAACCAAAAGGAAAGAGTCTAGCATTTACTATCTGAGCAAGAAATTCACTGACTGCGAGACTCGATACACTATGCTCGAGAAAACTTGAGGTGCTTTGGCTTGGGCAGCCAAACGTCTTCACCAGTATATGATTTGTCACACTACTTGGTTAATCTCAGAAATGGATCCAATCAAGTATGTCTTTGAAAAACCTGCTCTCACGGGAAGGATTGCCCGTTGGTAGATGTTGTTATCAGAATATGACATAGAATACCACGCGTAGAAAGCCGTTAAGGGAAGTATTTTGGCCGATCATTTGGCTCATCAACCGATTGACGATCAGGAATCTGTCAGATTTGACTTCCCAGATGAAGATGTCATGTATCTAAAAATGAAAGATTGCGATGAACCGCTACCCAGTGAAGGGCCAGAACCAGGTTCCCAATGGGGACTTATCTTTGACGGAGCTGTAAATCATTATGGAAACGGAATTGGGGCAATCATCATAACACCTCAGGGTACCCACATTCCTTTCATCACCCGACTGACATTCAAGTGTACAAACAACGAGGCCGAATACAAAGCTTGTATCATGGGTCTCGAAGAAGCGATCGATTTAAGGATTAAGAACTTGGACGTGTATGGAGACTCAGCCCTAGTTATCAATCAGATCAAAGGAGATTGGAACACATACCAATCAGGACTGATTCCTTACAAAGATTATGCGAGAAGGTTGTTACCCTTCTTCAACAGAATCGAGTTTCATCATATCCCTCGTGAAGAGAATCACATGGCTGATGTATTAGCCAATCTCTCTTCCATGATTAGTGTAGGTCAATGGAATGACATACATAAGATTGACATAATGCGCCTTGAACGGCCCGCTTACATCTTCACGGTTGAAGCAGTCATAGACGACAAACCTTGGTATCACGATATCAAATGCTTCCTTCAGAAACAAGAGTACCCACCTGGGGCACTAAGGAAAGACAGAAAAACCCTCAAAAGGCTAGCAGGCAGTTTCTTCCTGAGCGGTGATACACTCTATAAGAGAAATTTTGACATGGTCTTGCTCCGATGTGTAGATAGACCAGAAGCAAATATGCTGATAAAAGAAATTCACGAAGGATCCTTTGGCACTTATGCCAATGGACACACAATGGCGAGAAAAATTCTGAGAGCAAGTACTACTGGTTGACCATGGAATCCAACTGCTACAAGTACATGAGGAGGTGTCACAAGTGTCAGATATACTCAGACAAAATCCATGTGCCGCCAAAGCATCTCAAAGTCCTCTCTCCCCCATGGCCTTTTTCCATATGAGGAATCGACATGATTGGCATGATTGAACCCAAGACTTCAAACGGACATCGGTTCATCCTGGTAGCCATTGATTACTTCACCAAGTGGGTCGAAGCAGCGGCGTACGCCAATGTAACACGACAAGTGGTGGTCCGATTTATCAAAAATAATATCATCTACCGTTATGGTGTTCCTTGCCAGATCATTACTGATAATGGATCCAACTTGAACAACAAGATGATGAAAGAGTTGTGTGCTGAGTTCAAAATCGAACACCATAACTCATCTCCCTACCGACCTAAGATGAACGGAACGGTGGAAGCGGCTAGCAAGAACATCAAGAGGATTATTCAGAAGATGGTTGTAACCTACAAAGACTGGCACGAAATGCTACCCTTTGCTCTTCACGGTTATCGTACATCTGTCTGCACTTCAATAGGGGCAACCCCTTTATCTCTAGTATATGGCATGGAGGCAGTGCTCCCCATAGAAGTAGAGATCCTATCAATCCGGGTATTGATGGAAGCTAAGCTAACAGAGGCTTAATGGTGTCAAAGTCGACACGATGAATTGAATCTGATCAAAGAAAAGCGAATAACAGCACTATGCCACGGTCAGTTGTATCAATAAAGAATGAAGAAGGCGTTTGACAAAAAGGTCCGACCTCGCGTCTTCAGAAAAGGAGACCTCGTGTTCAAGAGGATAAAATCTTTTCTCACTGATTCTCGGGGCAAATGGACTCCGAATTATGACGGCCCATATGTGGTCAAGAAAGCTTTCTCAGGCAGTGCCTTGAGATTCGCAACCATGGATGGACAAGAATTTTCCTACCACACGAATGTTGACGTAGTCAAGAAATACTTAGCCTAAATAAAAAATTAAAAAATAAAAGAAGAAAAAAAATTGCCTCGGTGGATTGAAAACCCGAAAGGGCGGTCCAGGCAAAATTTAGAGACATAAGCAAAAAAAAATCATCCCGATGGATTGAAAATCTCAAAGTACAATCCAGGCAAAAGTTAGGGATAATGGCAAGTAACTACGTCCAACACGGGCAAATCCCCCAGTTGTAGTAATGTCATCCATCAGGAAAACTCCAGTCAAGGTCATCTTCGACAGAAGCTCAGGATGCCCAGAATTCAAAGTTGGTAGAAGGATAATGGTCGTTATGTTTCAATGTAGCCCTTTTCCCTTAAAATTACCATTTTCTAACTTTGTAAATACTCCATGGAATCACGCGTTTGGCTGATTTCCATCCTATCAATAAAATTTGAGCCCTTGTGCTTTTGTTTGCAATTCTTATTTGTTTTAGCTTTACAGAACGACGTTTTAACATGATTAGCGATTCTTGAAATAAAACAAAAATGAATTTACTTGTCAAACTTTTTCTGCTATTTAAATAAAGATGGAAATTTCTTTTGACTGTTGAACATCGAAAGAACATCGATCGTTTCTCCAGAAGTAATCGAGCTTCAAAGTGCAGAATCAAAGTACTCATTCTAAACCAGTACGCCTGAACGAAGGATCAACTATATCAGATGTGATTTTCCCATCTGATATCCCCAGCAGAGTTCTTATCTCCTAAGCCCGACCAACGTGGTCCCCACAGGGACTATCTCTCCTAAGCAAGGCAGAATTGCTCTCATGAACCAGTGATACTTCTTCGTCCCCTGCAGTGGCCGAGTATCCAGTCGGGTTCATCTTTTAGTTTGTATGTCGCGTCAGTTTTATCAGCATAAACATACATACATCATGCATTATTAATTTACATTTATATTCATATTGCATCACTATCACTCTAGTCAGTCTTATCCCCAAGTGATAAAAGTCATCTCAATCGAGTTGTCAATTCTTTCCTCGTCAGGAAATGTTGCGTCTGAACAATCTCTCTCCTCCAGTTTATTTCTGGATTGGAGTTGGTCCTCGACCACTTTGATAACTTGAACCTTTGAAAAGCAAGAAAACCTTCGACAAATCTCACTCTTCGCCATTAAAGATGATATCTTCGCTTTCCCGGATTAAGGAAATCCCCAAAGAAAGCCACGCAACCAAAGACTCTCAGCAACACATTGATTTGTCTCTCCAAGAGAGTCAATGTTAATGAAGTCATCAGCACCTCAAAATTGGGGTACATTGTACGGAATTTCTCTGAGAAGATCTCGAAGAAAAGTATGATGTAATACCCCCAGGACGAAAACAGTCTCTCAAGAGGCTCGTTTTCCCAGTAGAGTCGACAAATGGCATCTCCAAACAGAGAAGTTTAAACACCTCTACAGTTCAGACAGATGGGTTCCCCTGCAAGTCTGACGTCAAAACTCTTTTCCATCAAATGGCATTTCCCCGGGAAAATTCAACGAGAAGTTTGAGGAAAACCTGTACGAATAACGTCCCTTGTCAAGAAAGTTTATTGACAAAAGAAACTGAGACCAGTTCCTTGGTAGGAAATCAGGATCGAGGGGAAGTTTATTTCGGAAACTTAGACCAGTTCCTTGGTAGGAAACCGGGATCGAGGGGAAGTTTATATCAGAAACTGAGACCAGTTCCTTGCTAGGAAACCAGGATCGAGGGGAAGTTTATATCAGAAACTGAGACCAATTCCTTGGTAGGAAACCAGGATCGAGGGGAAGTTTATATCAGAAAATGAGACCAGTTCCTTGGTAGGAAACCAGGATCGAGGGGGAGGTTTTACCTTTTCTAAGCATCATTGCTTAGCAAAAGAAGATGGATGGGCAAACTGCCATTCATAACCACCGTCAAAATTCCGCGTATTCCTATATTTAATCATCTTACCATTCACACCTTCGGTTCCAATAAGATTAAATAGGGGCATCTGTCATACCCAAAATTTTGACCACCAAGATTTCCCATCATTGTGTAAATCATCACCACAATATGGATGAACCATCATGCTTCATTAGTCTCCCCAAAGATAGGTGAGCATTCACTACAAAGAAGAATTAGGGTTTCAACCCCTCTCATAGCACTTAGACAAAGGATCAATCAAGGAATGACATGATCTTCAACTTGTATAATCTCTCCAACCTCCATAAAGAATCAAGAGGACTCCCACCTCAAGGATTAAGCACAAGATTGCAACATTCCAAGTGGATTAAGCCTCAAGATTGCCAGTGTCACCAAATTAGGGTTTTGGTCGACCAAGGCCTCCAGGTGGAAATTTTCCTCTGGGCATGAGCCAATGCTTCAAAGCATAACCCTAGATACTCTATGGGACCTCATAAACCCAACCATCAAGTCAATTTAGCCTCAAGGGATGCATTCATCAAAAATCAGGAATTAGGGTTTCTTGACCTAATTCACCCCTAAGTTGACTTTTAGGAGAAAACATAAACCAAGACCTCAAGACATGATTTGGGGGTCCCTAATACACTACATTGATCCATTTTCAACAATGGATTGATCCAAGAAGCTTGATCCACAAGCTTCAATTTCATCTGGACCACAATTAGGGTTTTGAGGAAAAAGTCAACTGTACCTTTGACTTTTGACCAAGACATGCTCCCAAACCTTGGGACATGATTCAATATACCCTATATCACCTATGGAATCCATCTATTAAGTTTGATTTAGGTCAAGGACTTGATTTCATAGAGGATCACACAGTTCGAAATTCATCTGATAAAAAGTCAATTGTGCACAAAAGTCAAAGTTTGACTTTTTGAGATTTTTCACAATTATGGTTCCTTTACCCTAAAATGATGTTAATGTGTGATTTGAATCATCATTCATCAAGAAAAATCAAAGAAAGTGAGACTTGTAAAAGGGGTAACCATAAAAACCTAGAATTTTTCTATGTTATGAAACAAAGTGGCTAGGGTACCAATTTCCAAGGATCATAACTTGAGATCCAAGCAACCATTTTGAATGATCCAAAGATGGATTTGTAGCTCTCATGGCATACTTTAAAAGTGGCAACTACACCTCATTCCAATTCCTCATGGATCTTTAGTTATGGAGTGACCAAAGTGACAAAAACATGAAAATGCCACTTTTTCCAACACTTAGTGAAATTTTCACTAAGTCAGAATCTTTTTCACTTTTTTCAAAATGTAGGGGCATTTTTCACTTGGATCCAAAAGGTGTCAAGACAAACTATGATCACACATATGTTGTATCATATGAGAGCTTTCCAAAATGGCCAAGAACTCCATCAAATTCCATTTGAGCTAAGAATTATGACAGCTGCAACTGTCATGACAAGGAAGATTTGTGCACATTGGCTCTATTTGATCAATTTGTGCAAATGATAAACAATTTTATCCATCTGCACACCTCAGGGGGAGACCAAGGAGAAGCAAACACTGATCCATAAGCCTCCCAAGTCTTTGGAACTACATATAGGTTTGGCACCCCTAAAAGCTAAAGATGCTTCAAGACTCCAATTTTGTTTTGGAGCATTCAATGGATGCTTAGAGGTGGCATGTATCAGAGCAAGAATGAACACTTCAGTCAAGCCTTATCCTTAAATAAAAGAACCATAGGCTTGTGCTCTAAACTCTAGTCAATGGCTAGAGGAGACTTGAGATTCCAAAATGATCCAATTGGCCAACAGCCTGCTGCAGCCACCATTCACTATTGTTTGCAAAACAAACTTGATCTACTATAAATAGAGCTCATTTGTGCTCAGTTTAAGTACACCAAAGCAACCAAACTGATGCTTTCCTCAAAATCACCTTCTCACTTCCAAAATTTCCTTCTAAAGCAAGTCAATATCGGGTTTTGAGTTTAAGAGTAATTCCAACCAAACCAATCACACACACACCTCATAAACATCATATAGAAGTGATCCAAACACTTAAACAAAATCTGGAACACCAATTTCATAAAATCACCAGCCATTTGCTCAAGTTTTCAACCAAGTTGTAGCTGAGATACCATAATCTGTTCCAGTCCATTTTCAATCACTCCAAGCATTCAAACACATTCCATATGGTGTAGGGAAGGTGTTCAGATCATCACAACTCATCTGTAACACCTCCAACTCAAAAATCAGATTGCTCTTGCTGCCACGACCTTCAAGTAAGCCTAAACAAGGTCATCTCTTAATCTATGCATATTTCCTCGCACAATACTTTTGCCAAATGTTCATAATCATGCATAGAATGTTTCCCCTCAATTAATTGCTTTGAATGAATCGTGTATAGAATTTCTCAGCCTTCATGCAGAATTTAGGGTTCTTGAAGTTTTGTCTTGCTTTCTTATTCCATGCTTAAAATAAATGAAATTAAAGACCATAGACATGATCGTGAGGTGAAAACGAGTAGATTGATATGTGGATTGTGTGATTTCATCAAGTATTTAGTGAGATTGGAGAGAAAATGCAAATCAGGCCAAACCCAGAACCCGCGCGTGTTCTTGGTGTGTTCTTGGCGCCTTTTCTCAAATATTTGAATATTTGAATTTTGTGATTTTATTTAATTGATTCAAAAATTAATTTCTCTCTGAATTTTATTGATTTTGAGTTGATTCTTTTTTAAATAATTCACAAAAATGTTAAAATATTTTATTTTACCAAAAATTCCCAAAAATATTATTTATTTCATATATTTGATATTTTTGCAAAGAATTAATTTTTATTTGTTTTTTAACGTTTAAAATATTTTTTCCTCCTTGATTATCCAAATTTAAATGATTTCCAATCATTTTGTGGATAAAAACATGATTTTCCAAACATTAATCCAAGATCACAACTTGTTTTTCATACATGTTTGATAATTTTGATCATTTTAATCAAAATTTTATACATTTTGAAATTAATTTAGGGTTTTGATCTTAATCAACCTAAGCAAATCTTTTTCATACTCATGGGCCTCTAATAGAGTGTAAGACCCAACCCCTTTTGAAAACCAAAATAATTTGGGCCTCGGTCATCGCATAAGATCCACTGTGTTTTCAAACCTCGACGCGATCGCCATTTTTCAAACAAATAGTCATCTGGGCCTCTCCTCGAGCTATAAGTCCCATTCCTTTTCTTAAATCTTTTTGGGCCTCTAATAGAGTGTAAGACCCAACCCCTTTGTAAATAATACCTTTTGGGCCTCACACATTGTATAAGTCCATCTGTATATTTTCAAATGTTCGGCGCGATCGTCGTCTTTTTAACAAAATCAACTGGGCTTCTCCTTGAGCTATAAGAACCATCTTTATTCATTTTCAAACTCTTTGGGCCTCTAATAGAGTGTAAGACCCAATCCCATTTAACCAAAATCATTTTGGGCCTCAGTCGTTGTATAAGTCCCGATACAAAACAACAGTGTCATCACTGTTAAAATTTGGGCCTCTCCCTGAGCTGTAAGCCCCGATCTCTGTTCAAAATACTTTCTCCTTTGATTTTGAATCCAAATGTATAGTTGCTATCAAAACTTTCTTTAATTTCTTTGTTAAACAACTAACAAAACAGCATGGAAGCTCTACAATGGGTAAGTGTTTATCCGCTTTCTTTTATCTGCTTTCATATATATAACTGTATTGTGGGAAGCAGCGCATGGTTAGTCTTCTTTCATTCTTTTAATTACATATCAAATATATATATATATATATATATAACTGTATTTTGGGAAGCTGCGCATGGTTAGTCTTCTTTCATACTCCTTTACATACTCGTCATATATCAACTGTATATATACTAGTATAGTTATTTAGTGTTTTCCCCGGCAACTACGTCTAGAACTAGGTAAAGCCCTGTTGGTCACTCTTTAAATACAAACAAAACTAGATCCCCATAGGATTTCTAGATACAGGCTTCCCTTCTCTTGGGGTTAATCAATATAGAACAAAGAGAAAGGAAGTATTCTCGGTGAACCTTTTCTCAGACTGTCACCCCTAGAAATTGTCAAAGAAATTATACTCCCCAGAGTTGATCTATTCTCCGTGAATAGCATCTCTTGAGTTTCTTCCAAATACTTGAACTTTCCTGGAATGATCTCTTCTCTGTGAATTGCATTTCTTGAACTTCTCTTGGTTTGGGGACCCACAGGCTTCCTAAAATCATCCCCGCCTCCTCTTGGGCTTTGTACAAGGACCCTTCGCCTTCTTAGAAGTTCTCATGCCTTCTCTTGGGCTTAATACAAGGACCCTAATGACCTCTTAAAGGTATAAGATAGAACTTAGTCATTCTTTGCTAGAGCAGTCTTTCCAGTGTCAAACCTCAAGCCACTTTAGGGTTGATTCTCATCCCTTAAAGCCATTGCCCTCTTTTGGGCATCCTACAAAAGATAAAACTCTTCAACACCAGTAGACTTGGATAGTCTACAACCTCTTTGAGTCTCGAAGACATTCTCAAGTTCCTTTAAAACATAGGAAAAAACACCGACCACTCTGGACAAATCTCCAGCAGAAACCCGGTCTCTCTCATGAGAGTTCCCCATCCTTGGGCCTGCCTATGGATCTAATCCTCAGCAGTAAGATAGCCTCCTCTTAGGCTTTGTATAATGATCCTTTCCTCCGGAAAGTCAGCCTCCTCTTGGGCTTTGTACAAAGATCCTCCCCAGCGGAGCTAACCTTTTCAGACTCTCTTGTTGAGTCAATCACTTCTCAGACTCTCTTGTTGAGTCCATCACTTTTCAAGACTCTCTTGTTGAGTCAATCTCCTTTTAGCCTCAATCTCGGGCTTCGTACGAGACAGCAAATCACTCTCTTGTTGAGTATAAATGACTCTCTTGTTGGGTCAACCACCTTTGCAAGACTCTCTTGTTGAGTTAACTCCTTTAGCCTCCGTCTTGGGCTTTGTACAAGACATATAAAAGCACTCTCTTGTTGAGTCAACTCGTTTTAGCCTCAATCTTGGGCTTTGTACAAGACAGAAAGAACATTTTCCTCGGAAAAGTCAAACTGTCAGCCTCCTCTTAGGCTTTGTATAAGGAATTCCCCAGTGGAGTCAATCAACCTCTTAGCTTCAACCTTGGGCTTTGATCAAGGTACATAAAAAACAACAGTTTCTCTTTAGAGATGAAAAATTCTCTCTCAGCCAAACCCTTTAGCTTCATATCTTGGGCTTTGAACAAGATAAAAATCCCTTTTAGCTTCAATCTTGGGCTTTGAACAAGACACAAATACTCCGTTTAGCCTCTGTCTTGGGCTTTGAACGAGACACCAAAACATCTTTTTCCTCCCTTAGAATAGGAGGAACTACGATTGCTCTGATTTCCCTGTTTCGTTTAAACGGGAATACGTAGGCATAAGATTGCGAAATCTTAGCGAGCATACTAATTAAAAACTCTAGGTCCAGTACCTTACCAAAAACATAAACAAAAACTCACTCATTCTCTCACATTTCCCAAGAAACTTTCCCAACCCATTAACAGATAAACACCATCAATTACAAAGCGAAACCTAAAGTTAATATCCTGTGGATAACCACATATCGGATGGGTAACTGACAACTGCCCATTGTATAACCTGGCCCCGGACCCCCCAATCTCTTTAAGCGTTTGTTTAGTTAAACATTCGTGTGCAAGGTTAGTTTTAGATACCTCCCCTTTCCCTTCCAGCTTCACGTGATAAATAAGAAATCATAAAGTAGCACCCCCTATTTCCATTGCGGTGAGCAAAACCCAGCGATAAGGTGGTCACGTCACCAACAAAAATCGCTCGCTACACACAGGATACACTGGTTACTGATGTTGCTGGTAAGGTTGTTTCAAAGACTGGTTTTTCTTCCTTCCTGTCATAACAGCATTTGTCTCTCCCTCCTTTTTCTTATGAAAGTTACTATAAGGCTTCTTAGCGTTGTTACTGCTTGAGCTACCCGAAGCGCTGGTCACTCTACCATTTTTCAAACCTGACTCCACCTTTACACCTAAGACCACAATATCTACAAAGTTGGCTGATACACTATTGATCATTCTTTCATAAAATTCTGGTCTCATTGTATCCACGAACCAATCGGCCAGCTCTTTCTCAGTTAATGGAGGTTCCACCTGGGAGGCAATTTCCCTCCAACATTGTGCATATTCTTTGAAAGATTCTGAGGTCTTATGTGACATGCTTAAGATTTTCCTTCTATCTAGCGCAAAATCCATATTGTATTTATAGTGCTTAACAAAAGCATATGATAAATCCTGGAAACTGTGAATGCGGGACTGATCCAGACTTAGGTACCACTTAGTTGAGGCCCATTTTAGACTGTCCTGGAAGCAGTGGATCATTAACTTATCATTGCCCACATAAGCAGCCATCCTCCTGTATAATCAAGTGTGATATTGGACAGGTTGCACCTGAGTATTGATCGAAACTAGGAGTTTTGAATTTTGGAGGGATCACCAGTCCAAATACTAAGCATATATCTCTGGCATCATCACCAAAGATATTGTTTCCTTCCATTGCTCTTACATTTCTCTCAATTGTCTCTACACTTTCCTTCAGCCTTTCGTGACGTTCATCCCCTTCTTCGGACATATCTAGGATATCGTACACTTGTTGTGGATTATGAAAATAAGGGCGTACTTGAGCTTGTACAATAGCTGGAGCAAAAGTTGGAATGGCTTGAGGAATTTCTAATTCCAAAGGAATAGTTTGTTGAGTAGTTTCCACTGTGACTGGCGGAGGCACAAAACCCAGAGGTAACCCAAAAGGTGGCACAGTTGCAGCATTAACTGTTGTTGGTGGCGGCTCCACAGCTGTATTGGTAATCTCAGAAACTATGGTGGCTTGAGTGTCCATTTTTTCTTTGATAACCTGCAGAACTTCCATTATCTGCCCCACGCTTCCGTGCAGATCTTCCAATTCATTGTTGACTCTATCAAACTCCATGTTCTGTTCAGCTATTCTCTGACGAGCTCGGGCTCGGGTGTTATACTTATGTTGGGAATTCAGTGTGACAAGCTGGAGACAAGACGACAAGATGAGCCACGACAAAAGAAATCCACATGCAATGATATGAATGTACGCGATGCAAATGCAAAACCAAACAATCAAGGAACTCAAAAACTTAAAACTTGCAAACATTATAATAAAGGAAGGTAAAACTTTTGAAATAACCAAAAAGGTCCATTGCATTAATTAAAGACTTAAAGTTTTACATAACAAACAGTACACCTCCAAGGGTCATTACAACATAGTCAAATACAAAATAACAGAATAAAGGAACTAAGAGTCTAATCCTTGTGATGAAGGCCCTTCTCCTCCATGAAGTTCTTTTTCAAGCTCATCAATCCGCTCCTGCATCCTTGCTTTATCAAGAGTAAGCTCCTCCAATGCCATCTTCAGCTTCCTTTCTTCACTCGTGACAGTCGACTTGGGGTCCTTAAAATCCAAAGACATGGACTCCTGATGAGGATAGGGCATCCTCATCTTGAGAACTCTTTCTTGTACCCACAACAAGTAAGATTCAGAGACAGTGCAATCAGGGTATCCCAACGCAGTCATCCCCTTCCTGTTTACGAGACTCCATGCATACACGATTATGGCCTTGAGCCTAGGATTTTCTCCACCCTCAAGGAAAAGTCTCTCCAAATTGATAGGTTTGGGCTCCTCCTTCATCGGATATCCAAGTTGACGACGAGCAAGGATAGGGTTGTAGCTGATACATCCTTTAGTGCCAAGAAGAGGCACATTAGGGAAATCCCCATAGCTATGGATCATGACTACTCCCCCATATATTGGATCATACCACTCTGTCATACCCCAAATTTTGACCACTAAGATTTCCCATCATTGTGATAATCATCATCACAATATGGAGGAACCATCATACCTCATCAGTCTCCCCAAAGATGGGTAAGCATCCACTACAATCAAATTTAGGGTTTCAAGCCCTCTCAGAGTTCTTAGACAAAGGATCAATCAAGAAATGACATGATCTTCAACTTGTCTAGCCTCTCAAATATCCACAAGGGATCAAGAGGACTCCCACTTCAAGTATTAAGCACAAGGCTGCTCCCTTCTAGGTGGATCATGCCCCAAGATCGCCAGTGTCACCAAATTAGGGTTTGGTCGACCAGGGCCTCCAAATGGAAATTTTCCTCTGGGCATGAGCCAATGCTTCAAGGCATATCCTAAAATATTCCATGGAACCTCATGGGCCCAAGCATCAAGTCAATTTGACCTCAGGGGATGCATACAGCAAAAATCAGGAATTAGGGTTTCTTGACCTAATTCACCCCTAAGTTGACTTTTGGGGCAAATCATGAGCCAAGACCTCAAGAGACGATTTGAGGGTCTCCAATATACCACATTGATCCATTTGCAACAATGGATTGATCCAAGAAGCTTGAGCAGCAAGTCTCAATTTCATCAGTACCACAATTAGGGTTTTGAGGAAAAAGTCAACTGTAGTTTTGACTTTTGACCAGGACATGCTCCCAAACCCTAGGACATGATTCAATATACCCTATGAAACCCATGGAACATGTCCATCAAATTGGATTTTGGTCAAGGACTTGATTTCATAAAGGATCGCACAGTTTGGAATTCATCTGACAAAAAGTCAACTGTGCACAAAAGTCAACTTTGACTTTTTGAGATTTTTCACAAAAATGTTTTTTTAACCCTAAAATGATGTTAATGTATGCTTTGAATCATCATTCATTAAGAAAAATCAAGAAAAGTGGGATAACTTGTAAAAGGGGTAACCATAAAAACTTAGAAAATTTTCTAAGTTATGAACAAAGTGGCAAGGGTACTAACTTTGGAGGATCATAACTTCTAAACCACAAAGCCATTTTTCCCCATCCAAATTTTGATTTGTAGATCTCATTACCCTCTACAAAAACTTAAAACTAACCTCCCTCCAAATTCCTCATGGATTTTGAGTTATGGAATTATCAAAATGTCAAAAAGTGAAAATGTCACTTTTTTCCAACACTTAGTGAAATTTTCACTAAGTCAGAATCTGCCTTCACTTTGTTCCAAATGTAGGGGGATTTTTCACTTGGATCCAAAAGGTATCAAAACCAAATATGATCAAACAGTTGTTGTATCATATGAGGGCTTTCCAAAATGGCCAAGAACATCACCAAATTCCATTTGGGCCAAGAGATATGATAATGGCAATATGCCTTGCTGAAAACTGCCAAGGCTAGGCAGAATTTTGCATTTTTGCTCGATTTGGCAAAGTCAGATAATTCCAAGCCTTGTCATCACTTTAGACAATTCTGAGGAGCAAATCTAAAGGGGACAAACACTGAGCCAAGCCTCCAAAGTCCTTGGAACAAGAAGTAGCATGCCAAACCTAGAATTTCCTAAAGGAGGGACAAGACTCCAATTTTGGATTGGAGCATTCAATGCATACACCAAGGTGGCATGGACTGAGCCATTTGCAACTGAATTCAGTCAAGACTTATCCAAGACCAAGGGAACCACAGCCCTGTGCCCTAACCTCTAGTCAATGGCTAGAGGAGACTTAGATTCCAAAGTGCAATCATTGGCCAAACCTCTGCTGCAGTTGCCATTCACTATTGATCCCAAAACAAACTTGCTCTACTATAAATAAAGCTCATTTGTGCTCAGTTTGAGTACACCAAAGCCATCAAACAGATGCTTTCCTCAAAATCCCTCTCTTTAGGCCAAAATGCCTTCTTTAGCAAGGTAACTTTGTGTTTTTGAGTTAGAGAGCATTTCCATCACAACTCATGATCCTAACACCTCATAAACATCATATGTAGGTGATCCAAACTATCTAAAGTGACATGTAACACCAAAATCACAAAGTCACCTCTCAAAACCTCAAAATAGGCCTTTTGTGCATTTTTCAAGCCATGTCTTGATTAAGTCACTTTCCAAACCAGATAAAACCTCAAACACACTCCAAATAACATCCTTGAATTGTCCCAAATAGTTCCCCCCATCTGGAACACCATTTGAGAGAGTTGTTATTTTGGTCATTTTAACCCCTTTTGCAAGAAAGGGCCAGTTTGTGTTTTTGCAGGTTCCATCTGATTCCAACCATCCTAAAAGCTTCTAAGAGATCATTTGAGAGTGTCCAAAGCATCAAACCATTTCTGGAACAAGAAGTTTGGCAGATTACACAGAAAACTCCAAAAGCTCAAAAAGAGGTAAGCATCATGACTTGAACTTTCCAAAATATGCATTGCTTTGAAGTCCACTGATCATACACACCTCATACATGTTATATATATTGTGTTTGAACCAATTCATCATGTAATTCATGCCTGCGTCAAAGTGTGGCATAGAAAATGCAATTATAGGCCTTTTTTAAAACCACTATCGGGTTTTGAGGAGGGAGTATGATCTGAAAAAAAATACCACCACCATTGGATTCCTTGTGAAATTATAGGCCAAATGCATATAAATTTTGTCCCCAACCATTGAGAAATGAGAAAGTTATGGACCTTCCCGTTTCTTGGCAAAACTTGCCTTGCCTTGCCTTGGCCAGGCTTAGAAAACAAGGCATGCCTTGTATATTTGTGGTTTCACTTCAAGCAATGGATGTATCACCACCCCAGTGGTAAGGCGCGCGCCCTATAACCTTGAGGTCGTGGGTTCAAACCCCACCCATACCATTTTCTATTTTCTCACATTTTTGCTATTTTTTCCAATATTTTTATGTTTTATTAATTAATTGGAAAATTAATAACTCTTTCAATTTTAATTATTTTTTATTGGTTCTTTTTGCAAAAAATCACAAAAATATTGAAATATTTTATTCCACAAAAAAATTAAGTTTATATTATTTATTTAATATAATTAGTATTTTTTGAATAAATTCCTTTTTAATGTTTTTAAACATTTTAAAAGTGAATATTTACTTTAAAAATCAAAACCAAGTGAGTTTTAATTCATCTTGTGATTAATCCCTCATTTCTCAAAACTTAAACAAAAATCACAAATGGTTTATTCAAACTTATTTGGTATTTTATTTGATTTTCTTTAAATATTTACTTTTAAAGAATAACAAATTAGGGTTTCTTTGATTTTCACCATCATCAAACAATTTCAAACACTTTTGGGCCTCTAATAGAGTGTAATACCCAGTCCTTTGTAAATACAAACCTATTTTTGGGCCTCACTTATTGTATAAGTCCCGTTGTATTTCAAAAACTTCGACGCGATCATCGTCCGTTGAAAAACAAACCTTGGGCCTCTCCTCGAGCTATAAGACCCATTCAAATTCATTGGGCCTCTATTAGAGTGTAAGACCCAATCCCCTTTGAAAACCAAACCATTTTGGGCCTCAATGCATTGTATAAGACCCACCGCGTTTTCAAAAATCTCGGCGCGGTCGCCATTTTCAAACAAATGACCCTGGGCCTCTCCTTGAGCTGTAAGCCCCACCACTTGTACAAAAATAAATCTCTTGGGCGTCTATTAGAGTGTAAGACCCAATCCCCTTTTAACGAAAACTTTTTAGGCCTCAGACATTGTATAAGTCCCTCTGCGTTAAAAGAAAACCTCGGCGCGATCGCCAATAAAAAAAACCAATCATCTAGGCCTACCCTCGTGTTGTAAGCCCCATTCTTTTTTCTTTAAACACTTGGGCCTCTTGAGAGAGTGTAAGACCCATCCCCTTGTACAGAAAACCTTTCTTGGGCCTCAGTCACTTGTATAAGTCCCTCTGTACAAAACGACAGTGCGATCACTGATAAACCTTGGGCCTCTCCTTGACCTGTAAGCCCCAACATTTTTTCAAAATACTTTCTCCTTTAAATTTGAATATACTTTTGTCTTCAATCTTTCTTTGTTGAACAACTAACCAAACAGCATGGAAGCTCTACAACCGAGTAAGTGTTTATATGCTTTCTTTATCCGCTTTCATATACATATAACTGTATTGTGGGACTGTTTCGCTGTAAGTCTTCTTTCATAAACTCATATCAACTATGTAATACTAGTATAGATATTTAGAGTTTCCCCGGAAACTACGTCTAGCACTAAGCCCTGTTGGTCACTATTAAATACAAACAAAACTAGATCCCCCATAGGATTACCAAATACAGTCTTCCCTCCTCTTGGGGTTAAACAATATGGAGACGTGAAAGGCAGCATTCTTGGTGAACCCTTTCTCAGACTGTCACCCTTAGAAATCCTCAAAGAAACTCTATTCCCCAGAGATGATCTTTTCTCCGTGAATGGCATCTCTTGAGTTTCATCCAAATTCTCGGACTTTCCTGGCTTGATCTATTCTCTGTGAATAGCCTGTCTTGAATTTCTCGGGGTTTGGGGACCCATAGGCTTCCTAAAAGCATCCCCGCCTCCTCTTGGGCATTGTACAAGGACCCTACGGCTTCTTAGAAGTATTCACAACCTCCTCTTAGGCTTCGTATAAGGATTCTTCCTTTGGGAAGAGAGCCTCCTCTTAGGCTTCGTACAAATTATCCCTCGGCTTCTTAAAAGTTTCCAGCCTCCTCTTGGGCTTCATACAAATTGTCTCGACGACCTCCTAGAGGTATAGGAACAGAAATTAGTCATCTTAATAGAACAGTCTTTCAAAGAGTCTAGATCTTTCTTCCGTGAACGTACTACTACTATTTCTTTAAGCATAGTACAAAAGATAAAACTCTAGACTTGGACAGTCTAATCTCCTTGAGTCTCGAAGACATTCTCAAAGTAGGGAAAAATACCAGTAGACTCGGGCAGTCGTCAATACCCTCTGGATTCCCCATTTCCTTAAAGAACAGGAAATAACCCTAATCCTCTGATTAATCCTAAAGCATAGCCTTACCTTTAATCAGTCTCTTTATAAGAACTGATTTTCTCTTTTAACCAACCTACTGGACCTGTCACTCAACTGAAACAGCAACCCTTTTAGCCTCTATCTCGGGCTTCGTACGAGATACAAAAAGACTCTCTTGTTGAGTCAATCTCCCTTTTAGCCTCTATCTCGGGCTTCGTACGAGATACAAAAACACTCTCTTGTTGAGTATAAAAGACTCTCTTGTTGAGTCAACCTTTAGCCTCCACCTTGGGCTTCGTACAAGACACATCTAAAGCACTCTCTTGTTGAGTCAACCTTTAGCCTCCACCTTGGGCTTCGTACAAGACACATCTAAAGCACTCTCTTGTTGAGTCAACTCCTTTTAGCCTCCCTCTCGGGCTTCGTACGAGACACAAAAGCATCCTCTTGTTGGGTCAATAGCCTCCTCTTGGGCTTTGTATAAGAAAAACCTCGGTTAAGTCAATCAACCTTTTAGCATCAAAATTGTGGCTCGTTCACAGGATACAAACATCAACAACTCCTTTCATCTAATCGCTGTAAGCGGCAAGCCTCTAGATTATTTACATCCACGCCACTGTCCCTCTTTTAGCATGAGAAATTCCTAAGGAAAGATAGCATTGCTCTACACTGATTTAAAGTCTTGTCCTTCAAGTTAAAACCCCTATAAAGGAAATTATGGCATTTCTAGGATTCACATATCCCGGTTAAAGTAATCCTCCTTTATAGTTAGTCACCCAACAGTTGTGACAAACAGACCCCCTTTAGAGACGACAAATTCTCTATGAAGACAACACCTTTTCAGCTTCACATCTTGGACTTTGAACAAGATATAAATCACCGTTTCAGCTTCACGTCTTGGGCTTTGAACAAGACACCAAAACACCATTTCCTCCCATAGAATAGGAGGAACTACGATCGCTCTGATTTCCCTGTTTCGGTAAATGGGAATACGTAGGCATAAGATTGAAAGAAAAATCTTAGCGAGCACACTAATCCAAATCCCGTACCTTCACCTATCAAATGAAAAGCATCGGTCCTAGCATCCTAACAAAACTCCCCATGAACATTCCCGGTGTTTCGTTCTAAATAAAGAAGAAAAAGGCCCCATTACCATATAGCATCCGTAACCTAACAGACCGCTGTTTAAACTCAGTATGCAAGCAGGGTTAATTGAAGACATTTATTTCCCTTCCTTATTCAGCTCAATAGGATCAAAAATAAATCGACCTGTAGTAACCCCAGAGCGACAGTGCTTAAGAACCACGTCCAAAATCGCTCTCTATGCACTCAATATCTGAATGAGTGAGTGACACGATTTTCTTGGACCATGTGAGTCCATCCTTCAAGTCCCAGAAAGTCGCAGACCTCGGTAGGTGCGAAATAAACCACCTATAGATGAGAGCAACGCAACAAGTTATCTGGCCCACTCCTTGAAGAATTCTTGAGTGAATAAAGTGATAAGTGTCGGCCAACAAAGTGGGAACTGGATTCTTGAGCATGAAGATCTTGATGCATTAATATCGACAAAATCGTCAATATTTGGGAACAGAAATAGCCCATATACCAACAATACGAAAGTGGCTTCAAAAACCTCTGTATTCTTCTTGTCAGCGAGATACTGAGCTTTCTCAAACAAGAAATGGGCTGGCAGTCCAAGGAGTCCTCCTTTGATGGTCATATGAGCTCGAATATCAGACAACCTCAGGCACGTGGCTTTAGCAATATCCTTCTCACTTGGCGTGTCTTCTACTCCTGAGAATGGAAGCTGATAAGTGACATGAAGTCCCATCAAGGCAGAGTACTCTTCTAGAGTAGGCATCAGTTGATAATCTGGAAATGTGAAATAATGATACACGGGGTCGTAGAATTGGACGAGCGTAGCTAACAATCCATCAGCCATCGGGAGTCTCAATAGTGGGAAGATTCTCCCATACTTGTCTGAAAACGTCAGGGGATCTTGTATTAGACCTCCTAGTTCCTTTAGACTTTCTAGTTTCGGACTCATGAATGTGTACTGTTGGGTTTCCTTCCTTCCAAAATCCATTTTTCAGTGTCTGCAAAACAATTTTTAGTTCCTTGAAAGGTTAGAAAAATGCAAAAATGTAGTGCAAAAGCTTCATGGAACTAGAATATTTGTAAACACCAAGAGATACCAAAAACTCATTCTCATTAATTAACAGAATAGATTACAATCATCATCACTTCTTACAAGAGTCTTAACAGAAAGCTAAATAAAAGCTAACAAAAGACCTAAGGATGTTCTCCTAACAGCCTCATGTTGAGCCTCTTGATTTCTTCTTCCATTTGATCCTTTTCAAGAATAAGCTTGTCTACAATTAGCTTCCACGGAGTAGACTGAGGGTTAGAGGAACATGGATCCTCTTACGCTTTCCTCTTCTTACAAGAGAGTACTTCTTCGTTCTTTGCCTGTAGTTGCCTTTGGAGTTCTGCATTCTCCTCAACAACCACTTGGTACTTATGCTTCCAAGCATCTCCTGTTTGTTGTGCATTGTCCAAAGCGATTCTCAGTTCCTCTGCTTCAGACATGAAGATCAAGATGGGTTCCTTCTTTAGGGCCATAGGCTCTTGTCGGGGATAGGGCATCTTCAAATCAATAGCTCCTTATTATCTCCATCATCCTTAAAGAAAATACCCTCCACGTGAACACTGTTGGGCTTATCCCTCAAAGGATATCCTAATTGTCGAAGAGCTAGGACTAAGTTATAGCTAATTCCTCCTTTGGTGCCAAGAAGAGGCATATTACCAAAGTCTCCACAGCTGTCGGCAATCATCACCCCATCGTAGACACGATTGTACCAATCAATGTCAGAATGGGTGAGAGTTATGATCTTCTGTGACCACCAACCTTTCTTAGGATCCCAAAAAGTGTTAGCCTTAGGCAAGTGCGAAATAAACCATTTGTATAATAAAGTAACACAACAAGTGATCATCCCTCCATTGTGGAAATTCCTCATATGAACAGAATGGTAGGTATCCGCTAGCAAAGTGGGCACAGGGTTTTTCTTCAGGAAGATTTTGATGGTATTAAGGTCTACAAAGTCTTCAAAGCTAGGGAACAGAAAGATACCATAGATGAGCAAGGCAAGAATAGCCTCGAATGCATCCATGCTCAAATAATCGGCATAATACTGAGCTATCCCAACCAAAAATTCTACAGTCAACCCAAAAACTCCCCCTTTTGTAGTCATATTGTTTTGAATATAACAAATCCCAAATGCGTGGCCTTAGCGATATCTTGCTCCTTAGGTCTTTCTCGAAGATAAGAAAAGGAGACTTGTCGAGAATAGGCAAACTAACTAGATGGGAGTATTCTTCCAGTGTAGGTACGAGCTAGTAGTCAGGGAAAGTAAAACAATGGTAAACTGGATCGTAAAACTGAAGTAGGGTGGGAAGGAGTCCCTTATCCATCTTCGTCTTCAATAATGACAACAGTTTCCCATATCTATTCTTGAACCCTTCTAGATCTGTCACCAAGGTTCCCAACCTCCTTAGGACGTCCAAGTCAGGACTCTTGTAAGTGTACTTCAAGGTTTTCTTCCTTTCGCTGTCCATGATAACCCTATGATGTTTACAAAAAAAATTCTAAGTCCCACGAAACTTTTATGAAATGATACTCATGAATGCATGTATGCAAAAACACAGGAAAACGCAGGTTGACATATATGCACATATATACAAATAAATAGACAAAGGCCTAGGTTTACAGGACACGGGCGTGGAGCCATGGTCTACCCATACCAAGAGGTGTGTACTAAAGGTTATCATATCTGCAGAACAGGGTTCTAAGAAGTTCCCAGAGTCAACAACCCATCTTTCGGATATTATCAATTTCCCAAATAACTCGGTAGTCGACAATATTCTCAAGAGAGTCTCGTCTGAGTGTAGTATCGCGTATCAACTATTTTGGGACTACTCCCTCATAGTCATCGCACTACGTTCTAACAAGGCCAAAGTGGGGTGAAAAGGTAACTAAAGGTTCTCAGTGTCATGGGCTCCTAGGTCAAAAGTAGTAATGTTTCACGAATACTTGTTTAACAAAACTACTCCCAAGAGGGCCTCCACTGAGCGGTAGTTTCTCAAGTCTGCTTGTTCGGGAATCAACTCCCTATAAGCCTTCTTGAATATACCACCATCCTATCATAAGTACAATCAAGTCTGGGTATAGGACTTATCCTCACCACTCAAGGTAACAACCCTGCATATAGAAAAACCCAAATACAACAGATATATACAGATATTTACAAATATACAGATATACAAGCAAGCAAACATATAAAATACACAAATGCAAACAAGGTGGGCTTAACCCTCTTAGGGGAAATCTCTGTTCCCCAGTGAAGTCGCCAGTTCTGTTGGAGTGAAAATCGGATATCAAACTATTAATTAACTTGAATCACAAATCATGAAGTTCACCATCGAGCTTTGATTTATCCAAAGAAAATGGTAAAGATTGAAGAAAACCCTAAGTGCGCTATGTAACAACAAAGCTATAGATCTAAGGTTCGGGGATTGGTTATACCTAGGGAAGGTGTTAGCATCCTAAGTATTTGTAGTACTCTACAGGAACCTCTTGTTAGTATTTTTGTTATGCTAAAGTTTGCTTGCTAAGGGCTAAGCTAAAGACCTAGGGGGTTTATTTCTAAGTGTGCTCGCCAAGACGTTGCATCTCGTGCCTACGTATCCTAACTAGGATGGAATCAGAGCACTCGTAGTTTACCTAACTAGGGTTGAGGATCTCTTGACTGTGGTCAAGGTCTCAAAGGGAAATGAGTACTCATGACTAAGGTACTCACTTAGAGTTAACAAACTCTCTAATTCTAAGTTGAAAGACTAAACTAAGAGTTGGCTTTAATAAAGTCAAAGGGGAAAGTGAGTATTGATTACAATGGTACTCACATAGAGTTTACAAACTCTAAACCTAATTCTAAGTCATAAAGCAAAATGGATCTCACAAGGCCAAGAATGAAAAGTCAATATCTATAACAATAGTACTTACATAGGGTTAACAAACCCTAACCTAAAGTTAGGTTTAAACGGGGGAAGTGGCTCTAACAAGGCCAAGGAAATGATGATCCTAACAAGGTCAAGAGGTAAATAGGGAAAAGTCTAAGCTATCTTAGAATATGACTTACAAGTCAAAGATGGAACCCTTCCTTTGGAATGAGGGGCAAACAACTGGTAACAACAAGTGTTGAAAGGATAAGCTTTAAGATAAGGATGATGACAATCAAGGTATCAAAGCCAAAGAGTTCAAATAAGATAAAAATCCCACAAGGGTAGTAGCTACATCATGTTATGTTCATCATGCAAGAATGATAAATAACAAAGTCAAACACACACCAAAACAACAAGCATACTTGCTACAAACTTAATCACACAAGGACAAGTGCAAAGAAGTGGTTCAAACATGAAGTTCCAACTTCAAGAAACAAATGGGCAGTAGCATACACATCTCATAAATCTCATATTCAACATCAAGATGCCAATAAAAACACAAGCAAGAACCTCATCAAGGCATAAACAAAACTATATGCAAGGAACAAACCAAAACATCATGAAATGACTTCAAACAAACTAGGCATGTATGAAAAATCAAATGGGTAAGCAAAACCACTTTAGGAATCATGAAGTCAGTAGCTAAGACATGTCTTTCAAACCATACACATGCACAAAATTATCAAGAAAGCTCACTCAAAGAGTACACCAAAAAACTAGGTTAAGCACATACCAAAACATGCTCAAAATAGACCCTAATTTGATGTCCAAATCAAAAATAGGAAAATAGTCAAATAAAAAATCCAACTCAAAGTTTTAATTCAAGTTTAAACACTCAAGAATAAATGTGCAAAAGCTTAAAACAAGATTGTCACAAAAACTTTCTCAAAAGTCATTAACAAACCTAAGGTGTCAAAAGAATATAGGCTCAACAAATATAAATAAAAAATGGTTCACACAATAATTTTTAAGGCCAAAAAAAAAAACTCGAAACTTCCTCAAACATGTTACAACATGCCAAAAAATCAAAGGAAAATAACTCATTGAAGTCACTCAAATAGAAAACCCTAATTCAAGGGTAAGATGGTAAACACGTCAAAATAAAATGAATTAAATAAATAGTGAAATAAATAAATAAAATAAATAAAATTTTCCAAAAATGTGTCAGGACATAAAAATGTCTAAAAATGATTTTTAATTGATTTTTAAGTGTTTGGAAGATTATTAAATAAAATAAAAGTTAAAAATAACAAAAATATAATAAAAAGAGAAACTACAGGACAGGGGGTGCATTCAGTAGAAAACAGGACAAAGAAAATAGTGAAACTTCGCTTGGGCCTTAAAAGTGGAGGGTGTGAATAGCATTGCAGGCCCAGAATCACATAACACGTAAAAAAACAAAAAAACAAGGTGCTAAAAAAAGGGTCTGGGGCGAGGGGGATTCGAACCCCGGACCCCAAGGCTAAATGCGCGCTCTCCTTACCACTGGGGTGGCTATACATCTGTTGTATAAGCCAACCCTAGTCTAATATATTTGAAAACAATATCAACATGGCTAGGTCAGTAGAAACCCACCACGTCATCTCCACCTCAGCTCTTCTACTTCCTCAGACTTCTCTCTCTTCGTGCATGACCATGAACAGCATCACAACACCAACTCCTCCTCACGCTATCTCACTCATTTTTCAACAAAAATAAAAAATGTAAAAACCAAAATTGAATCATTTTTTACCAGGAACACAAATATGCAATTATTATGCTTTAAAAATGAACACATGCTTCACAAAACCCGGTCAAACCCGTGGGTACCAAAACATGGATCAAATGAGAAATAACATATTTTCAAAGTGTACAACACATGTAATAGTTCAAACATGATGCAAATAGCACAAAGAACATTTCTCTTTCACAAAATAAACAAAAATGACGTGAACATGAAGAGTTTGAGGAAGGAGAAAGATTATCTCTTGGAGCTGGTCCAAGGCCTCTTCAATGGTGATTGTAAAGGTGCAAAGGGATGGTGCTCGACCTCCTTAGCTCCTAAAGAGTGATTGTGAGTGCTTGATTGTCCTGGAAAACCTTTATTTCTTCAAACACGATCGTAGGTGTTTCAAAAGTGGATAAAAATGGTGGTTGATGGAGGTGGTGTTACAGATTGTGTTTGAGGGTTGAGATGAGTTGGTGACGATGTATAATGAAGTTTTGTGGAATTTGTTTGTGGTTTGCACGAAAGGAAATGATGGTTGGAGAGCATTTACAAAAACTGAGGTTATGGTGTTCTTGCCTGAAGGTTAGGGTTCTTGGTGTATTCTCTCTTCTCTCTTTCTCTTAGACTATGAGTGTATGTTCTCTGATGAATTTTTGAACAGCCAGAAGCTTCCTTTATGCTGAGAAAAAATAGTTCTTTTCTTTTTTACCAAGAGAGAAAAAGGTGAGGTGGATGATATCTACACGCATGGCCCCTCTTTGTCAGCCTTGAGCCAAGTGATTTCACCACTTGCTTGTGCTCAGGTTATGGCCAGAAGGAAAGTGAGAAAAACCAATGGATTATGGCATAGGAATTGGTTTACATGTTGGTTCATATTTTGTATCAAATATGCCCTAAAATGTCACACTTCCAAGGACCAAAAATTTCAAGATTTTGGATCACTCTTGACAGGTTTATGGACAAGGGAAGTCAGTCTTGGGTACTAAAAAAAGGTTGGTAGGTTTATGGTGAGAGATTGGTCATGGCTTGGTAAGGTGAAAACATAGTCATGGTAGCAACTTTGGCATGCCACAACTCCATGGATTAAGGGCCAATTGGTAAGGTTTTTTATCCTTTGGAAAGAGGGCATGGAGGTGAGTAATTTTGGTGTTCAAAGATCATTGAGATGGAACTTTGAACAAGGTGAAAAAAGTGCATGAAACTGGTCCAAAACAAAGGCCTATGGCTGACACGCAGGGCTTGGTCGTGCCTTGGAAACTTCTTGACATGGTTTGACACCCATCTTCATCATATCATATCTTGAGCTATAGAACTCCAAATAACAAGTTCTACACATGCTTGGAAAGCTGAGATGGAGGAGAACAACTTTCATGTTCGAAGAATTTTGATTTAAATCTTGGAACTATTAGAAAAAAAGCTTGCAAGTTGAGAAAAAATATGACTGGAGGTGCCTTGGCAACTTGGGCAAGTTGCCTAACTTTTGCCCAAAACCTCCAACTTTGAGACATCATAACTTTTGACTCCTTGATCCAATTGGGAAGTTCTACATATGCTTGGAAAACTTGAAGAACAAGGAATAACTTTCATGTTTGAAGAGTTTTGATTTGAGGTCAAGAAACCCATGAGGCCTTGGCTTGAAGTTGGTGCAAAAACCTAAATTTTGGACTTAGAAATTTTCTAAGTATAAGTGCCAAAACATGATTTCTTCCAACTTCAATCATCCATAACTTCAAATCCTTACATTTTTTTAACTTCATTCCTTCTACAAACTTGTAGTATGGAATGTCATCTTTAAAATGAGTACTAGTTTGCTTCATTTGGATCAATGATGAGTGAGATATGATCCTTGAAAGATGGATAAAAATCATAATTTCCACACTTAGAAAAATTCATCCAAAACCCTAATTTTCCAAATCTCCTAATTTTATGATTCCAACTTGATTTTTATTGATCTAACCACATGAGATAATAGAATATGACTTGAAATGTTCATAGTTGACCAAAAAACTCAAAGGTTGACTTTTTGGAGCCTCGATTGACTTTTTGATCAGATGAATTCAAAACCTCTCCCATTCACTTAGGAAGTCCTTGAAATGAGTTGTGTTGAACCAAAAGGCATCTTAGGAACCCTTGAAGTGTATGTGGATTTGTTTTGTTGATCTCTCTCTCTCTCTCAAATCCTGATTAATGAGAGCTTTCCCCTTCTTGTACAAAACCTAATTCCACAAAAGAAACAAACCCACAAAGCTTGATAGATTGGTTAGCTATGCAAAGATGATTGACCTATAATGCTCATGCCAATGATGATGACATCTAAGAGGGTAAAATTTGGGGTATGACATTAAGAAATCAAGAGTATTGCTTAATCCATTTGCATTCATCTTTAAGAAGTCAAGAGTAATTCTTAACCTTCATGGCATTCATATTAACTGACGATTATGATATCAAGAATGTTTCCTAAGTCTCACTGCATCCATTTGCATTACCATCAGTTGATTAAGAAATCAAGAGTGGTTCTTAATCTCTTTATGTTTATTCTTAATCATAAGCATATCATTCCTTTGCATAGGAGGTCAAAATTTGGGCTTGATTGGTATTTAAACTATCTTTTAACATGTTGATTTGAAGACGGGAGTTCTTCATAGCAGAATAGTTTCATTTTGGCATACATTCTTTCAGTCAAAAGTATTCATCAAGAGTTTAGATGGAAAGTCAGGAGTTCTGGCATTTCATCTGGGTTTGATGACATTCATTCAGTCATTTTGTTTGATTAAGAAGTCAAAAGGATTGATTTCTCAATCTTAGTGCATCAATCATTCCATTTTCATCATATTTCAGAGGTCTAGAGGGTAACAATCAAGAGTATTGTCGTCATCTGAATCCCTGTAGATTTTTAATTATTATTGAGAATCAGAATAAAATGGTCTAAGACTGATTCCTTTGCATCTGATTGTTTATTCACGATTATTCGATCAGTAGTTCAACGCATTCACAAGACATCTGCAGTTTTTACTTATCACAACATGCATTTTGTTTCGTGTAACACTTAGAATATCAACCAGAACAATTTTTCGGATCTACAGACAGACCGATCGAATGTTTTCTCAAATGTACGTTGAATTAGCAGGTGGAAAATTTCAAAATCGAGCTTGCAGATGTTAGTATTCATAATCTACAATTCGCGTAGTTTAACATGGCGTGCTCATTTTAATTTCTTGACTACTTTTTCAGTCGCATTTTTGTCAGTCTGAGCCTTTTAACCGGTTGATTTTTTATTTCAAAATTTGATCAAAACCTGTATGTTTCCAAGAAGTTTATTTCACGATGATCAGTTTGATGTGTTCAGTTTAATTTTTCAGACATTTTTGCGCCAGATTTTTATTCATTTTGAGTCATTTTATTTTTTGTTTTTTTAAATGTTTAGAAAAAATAATTAGAGTTAGTTATATTTTCATTTTCATTTTATTTTATTTATCTTAAAACCTTTGAATTTTATTTGTTGTAATTTGTTTAATTCCTTTGTCTCAAAATATATACCAAGGATCATTTTTTACTTTGTTTACAATCTAGTAACTCTAATTGATGTTAGCATATATGTGTTAATTGGTTGGTGGAGTCCAAACTTACTAACATCTCTCTTCTCTCACGTGACAAAGAAATATCTGTTGAAAAAGAAGAAACAAAATGTCTCTAACCCTCCCAATAGATAAGTGACACACGAACCACAATATCAAAAGAGGAGAAAAAAAATAGAAATTGGATCTTCTTTTCTTGTTGTAAGATACGTTGCATAACAGGAAAAAAAAAAAAAAAAAGAGGTCAAAAACTAAAACATCACTATTTCAACGGTTTTCTTCATTTTCAAACTAACCCTATTTTTACAACATAATCAAAACATATTTTTAAAATATCTCTCTCTCTCTCTCTCTCATTTTTCCAAACGCAGCAAGCCAAAACTACACTCACAAAAAACCATAAATATCTAAACACCAAAATATCTTGATGCTACAAACCACCATTCTTTATCTTTTTCTCTCACAACCAACTTCATTTTTCATCCCATGTTCTTCAACAAATCCACAACCAACACCTCACTCTCTCTTTGAAAAATCCACGCACAGTAACCTTCATCTACTACACACAAAATCTTCCTCCATACTTCACCTGCTACAACATAACATCTGCATCACCCATTATTTTCTTCACCCAACAACAACAACTCCTCACTACCGACCACCACGTGTTCGAACCACCCATCTCTTTCCTCTCTCATTGACACCATCCTCAACAACCTTCGTCGAGCTCTCCCATGCACCCCCCATCAAACGCAACCGAACACCAATCTCCACCGTAAATGCTTCCCGTCGGTAACCACCATAATACCACCTTTTCAAAAACCTCCATTATCGTCCTTAAACCTTATCGATGCCATAAGAGGTTGTTTTTCTCTCTTTTCTTTTGTTTGTTTTAGATGTTATATTGAGTGGGAGGTTCATGTCATCAATAAGTTTTTTTTTTTCTGTTGCAATTAATGTTATTTGTTGTGTTTACATGAGAAAGATGAAGAGGAAAGAAGATTTCTGTTTTTCTTTACTTTCCCCCTGCCACGTGTTAAGATCTGGATGGTGGCCTTTAGTATTTTGATATTTTTTCAAAAAACCTTTCTCTCTCTCTTCCTCTAAATGTGTAAACAGCCCACTCTCCTTTTTTTTTTCTTTTTTTTATGTATTATTATTATTATTATTATTATTATTATTATTATTATTATTATTATTATTACTATTATTATTATTATTATTATTATTATTGTTAATTGTTATTATTTTATTATAGTTGTTAATTATTATAATTGTTTATTATTATGACTACTATTATTACTTTATTATTATTATTACTATTGTTGTTGTTGTTGTTGTTGCAGCAGCTGCTGTTGTTGCTACTGTTGTTGTTGTTGTTGTTGTCGTTGTCGTTGTTGTTGATTATTATTGTTTAATTATTATTATTGTTGATTATTATTGTTAATTATTATTATTATTGTTGATTATTATTATTATCTTTAATATTTATTCATTATAATTATTATTATTGTCATTATTATTACTATTATTATTTAATTTTTTTAATTATTATTATTATTATTATTAAATATGATTATTGATTATTATTTCCACTTCTAAGTATTATTACTATTATTATCATTTATATTTTTTTATTATTGATTAAATTGTTTTCTTTAAATTGTTAAAAAAGAAAATTTGTTATTTGGTCCCATCGGTTTTCGGGTGCATTGCAATTTCAAAGTTAAAATTCAATTTAACTTCTGAAACTGCTCAAATGCATAAAGTTTGTTGATCGGCTTCAGATAGAGTTATTCTTACCTGAATTACTCTATGATTGCTTAACATAATGTTAAATTCATTAGTTTGTTTGTTATTTTATTTACCTTTAAAAAATATCTTTAAATTCATCGAGTTGTTGGATTTTAAGATGTGTTGCAATTTGGAAGTTAAAAAATTAATTTAACTTTAGAATTTGCTCAACGCAGAGTTTTGTTGACCGACCTCAGATAGAGTGATTCCTACATGAATTACTCTACGATTGCTTAAAATAACTATAAATTCATTAATTTAACTCCAACTTATTTTTGGTCCCTTAGCTTTCTCTTGGGCCTTATTACAATGGGATCGTTGTTTATTTATAGTTGTTTATTGAGATTTTATTATTAATTCTTATATTGTATCCCCATTCCTGTAATATGTAATAAGTTTACTGCTTTCCTGTATTTTTTATTGTGTTAGTTAATTGTTAATTCAAAGATTAAAATCAATAACTTTCAGAAAAGAACAAAAACAAACACTCGCTCCAACGTCGAGTCTTTTTCCCAAATCAAATTCAATTGAATGCAACGTTGAACATCTCCCCCTGATTAATCCAAACTCTTTTCACGAATTAATTTGCAACACTTGATCCAACATCAATTTGTTTCTTTTAAAACTTTCGCAACAAAAATGAACAAAAGAGAATTAGGTTTAGACTTTTCCCTTCTCAGATGTTTGAATACTATTGTAGAGCTCTATGTTCGAACATTTTTCTTCCATATTAAAATACAATAATCAGTTATCTTATAGAAGAAAAATGATTGATTGGGTATGGATCTTCTCCTTCTTGATTATTTGGATACTGTTGTAGTACTCCCTGTGTGAATAATTGTCTTCTGTTAATGAACTTTGACCTCATTTGATCACCACATAGTTTCATAAAAACTCTTGGATGAAAAGAGAGTAATTGGGCTTAGGCCTCTTCCTTTTCAAGCATTTGAATATTGTTGTAGAGCTCCCTGTTTGGATGCCTGTCTCCCTAAAAGCAACTTAACCAATCAAACTTGTTTTCCACCGTAGTTCGACTTCGAAAACATTTTCAGAAACGAGTATGCTTTATCCATATCGATGTGAAACAAACAAAGACTTTTGCCTCCAAGAGCGAGCAGTAAGTAAAGATTTAATCACTCGATATGTCTAAATGATCACTCTTTAAAAGCAACCAACTCAGTAGTTCTTAGTTAGTAGAACTACGTAGCCTTGAGTTCTCAATAGCACCTGGAGATACATAGGGGCAGGATTTTGAAATCTTGTCAAGCACACCTTAATAAAAAGTACCCCTTTAATAAAAAAAATGTTCTCCTTTGTCTCTTTTTCTCACTCGATAAAGTAGAAGATCGCAACTAATATCCCGCTAACACTCTTACACAAAACTAACTAAATGGGTCATGTTGAGTACAATGAATGTGAGGGGTGATAATGCATTCCCCTTGCATAACCGACTCCTGAACCCGATCTAGTTGCAAGCACCAGTTTCTTTTTGTTTTTCGTGGGTTTTATCGATATTTTCACTTTCCCCTTTTTGGGAATAAATAAAGTTCGGTGGCGACTTTGTTTCGTTTGTATTTCGAGTGTTTCTTACGCTTAGGTATTTTCATTCTGCGAAAAACTGATCCTACTTCGTGCTCCCAAACCCCATTTTCTTATTTCAATATAAAGGTTATCGCTTTTGATTTCTAACGCAACTGGCCACACTTCAACCACACTTTCGAAACCTAAGTTACACTTAAAACAAGACAACCAATATCGATTGAGACTTGACTACACTTCTGGTATAAGAACCAGATAATTATTACTTCTACAGTGCTCACATACCCTATTATCTTATTTCAACAAAAAAGGTTATTGGGTCAGCTTTCCAACACAACTGACCGCACTTCAAACGGACTTATGAAACTCGAGTTACTCGTGAAACAAGACAACCAATACTAGTTGATACTTGACTACGCTTATGGTATATGAATCTGAGAACTTCTACTATTGTAGCGCTCTATGGCCTCATTTCCTCACTTCAACAGAAAAGTTATGGTGTTATCTTTTTAATGCCTTGAATAGCGTCACAACCAGAGTCACATAGGTCCGGATATGATAAAAACAATTGAAGGACTAGGCATGTCAATCGATTGACCCTATGAGATTACTAGATTAACTATACCTCTTCCAAACGAAATTATTGAAAATCTAATAGGTTAATTGATTAACTTTTAGAATTTTTAGTATTTTCCAAAATTTCATACGAGTGACAAATTAGGATTTTTCCAGAAATCTCAAACTGAACATTCACATAAAAATTGATTTCAAATATAATTCAACAATTAAACCATTCATCCAATTCATCCAAATTTTCAACTATTCATCTAATCCAACGATCATATAATTCAACAAAACACCCATAACATACAAATTTTACTTCAATTACGAAAACTCAACAATCAAATTCAAGGTTTCTAACTAGAATTCACAGTCAATTACAACATTCCATATTTCTCAATTGCAAAAACCTAAGAATCAATTTCATGACCCTTTTGTGACTTAGGGTTCACAACGAACCTTATACTATGGAACAACTCCATAGGGACAAATCTATACCGAGATTCAAGGTAAAAGCCACTACCTTACAACTAATATACCCTTTTTAAAACTATCCCCCCTTACCTTAGATTGTTGTGACGAAATTGCTCTTAAGCTCTCAATAGTGGATGAAATCGCTTCTTTTCTTTACTATGGTTTTCCGCCTCTTTTTCCCCTTTCTATTAAATGATTCGTGTTTTTCCTTCTTTTCTTTCTGATCCCTTTTCTCTTTCTAACTCTTTCTTTTTATATTTTCTATTTTTATTAATTATTTCCTTTTTTTTTTTTAACTTTCTAGCCCTTCATTTTCCCATTAACTATAACTCTTACACCTTCTATAATAACTAGTTATATACCCGTGCGCCCGCACGGGTTAAAATTATTTTGTATAGTACATCTGTATTCAAATGCACATTGAGAGTGATAACCCAACACCTATTAAATAACAGTAATTATTTTGACAATGGGAATGAGTTGGTTTTCAATCATATAACCGTAAATTGTATTGCAAGTGTAAGAAATATGATGATATAAATTGAATTGTATTATAATATCCATATAAACAAAATTGTGTTTACCACATGAAATATGATCGTAAGTGATCGAACAATTGAAAGAGGTGTACTAAGATATAATCTTCATATTTAAAAGAAAGCCAAAGAATCAAAATATTAACACACATCTAAAATATACGATATGTCTTTGAAACATGTTTTATATTTCAATATTTGATATCTGAATGACTAAATTTGGAAGATACCATACAAGGAATGATCCTGTATGAATAATAACAACTTTCATGAGATTATGGCATGTACAGAGCTCTGCATAGCATAACTTATTGAAAATTCTATTAATTAAAAGTAACGAACACAATAGAACTTGGATTGAATTATATATTCCTAATAATCAAAAGGACATTGTCTCTTTATACACAAGTTCGAAAATTTTAGTCTTAAAATAAACTTGAATGAACTGAGGGCACACATGATGAGCTCGTATGTAACTATCATTGTCGTTGTGAAATGTTTGTGGAGGGTAATCTGAAGAAAAAAAATTGAAATAAAATATGTTATATATAATTCCTAATATAAAGTATGTGTATTCATGAAGGAATATTAGCAGAGAAAGTACGTAAATTTCAAATAAGAAAACATATAATGTCATATTTTGTTTGATGAATATTGAAATTGGAATTCTTGCAAAAGTGCATTATATAAAGTCACATATTATATTATAACAAAACACTTTTTCATTTAATAGACACAAGAATATTACAAAATGTTCATAAATCCATCATAGAACTTTGTGAGCATCAATCGAAGAGGATGAACAAATAATATCAACTTAATATTTATTTAGTAATAAATCATGCAAAGATAACTCAAATGCATGTTGAATTGATTAAAATAATTAAAATTGATTAATTATTATGAAAATATAAAGGCATAGAAATACACCATGAAATGCAATTGGCCGTCAATGTTGATGATATTTGCCTTTTTGGCTAACTCAAGAGAAATAGTATTACACACCTTTAAAGCTAACTCTAATAAATTAACTATAATATTTATACTTGAAATTTTCTTCTCGTGAATTATGATGAGGGGATCCTCAAGTTCCTGTTTACACAAATAAATGCCATTGTTATGCATGATATATCATAAAAAAAATATATTCATGACAAAAGTGATTAAGAAAGCATAGTTATCATTCCCATTTGTGACACAGCAACCTTGTACACAAACATATTTGTTCTGGACTGTACAAATAGCTAGACATGGTCCAATCCACTTCTGCTTCCAGAACGACTCAATTGCCTAAGTCCAGTCAAGAAGGGGTAGAATTTACCTTTCTGCCCTCCAATCGGGCACATATGGACGGATGGACCCCCAGAGCCATTTGCCCCTCCCCGGTATTCTTGCCCGTCACGCACGATTTCATTATCCAGGGACAGTCATGGGCATGTGCCCGGAACTATGTCTTTACCCGACATAACGGCTAGTTTTGGGCACCCTGCCCAACGTAACAGCTAGTCTTTGGCAGTTACCTATTCCTCGGGAAATGGTTATTTCGCCCCGAAAATAGGGATCGTTGGCCACGCGCTGGAGGCATTATATAAACCCTCTCACTTAAGAGGGCCAGGTATCCAATTTCCATCCTAAGAACACACTTTTTACTTGCTCCTTTTCTATGACCCTTTCTTGCTTGAGCGTCAGAGTGTCTTGCAGGTACACCCTCTCCTCTTCTCACACCTAGCATCACAGACGTTCTTGGTGGCCCATCCCAAGATCTGATCAGCCTTCACGATCAGTGGCGCCGTCTGTGGGAATCTTGTTTTCCCTGTCTTAACATCCACCTCAGTTTCTAAGACCAAACCACATTCCTCGTCCAAGATTACGATTATGGCCTCTCAAGATCACGTCAAAGGTGCTCACCATCTTTCTGTCCCCCCCGTCAAAAAAACCGATGCTGACGGTTCCTCATCCCTCCTCGGAGGAGACGCCCATCGTCTGAGGAACGGGGCTACCGCGTCTCGCTCCCCTAATCTTACTGACCGTGTTGACGACCGGCCTGTACTGGCCCTCTAGCCCGTTCTAGCTCCACCCAACGCTGACCTGGCTGTGGTGGCCCTCCTCGAAGCGATCAACAAGACTAACCTCTTGATCCTCCAACAAAACAAGAGGATTGGGATGTTGGAAGAATCTGCCTGTCCGAGATCCCCCCCGCCGAGGAAGAATCAACGACGATCGAAGAGTCCACGACCCCGACGGGAAACCGACCGTAGGGGGCACCAAGAGCCAGAGTCTCATACTGTTCGGAAGCGCGATCACATTTCCCCATGAAACCAATCTTCCCCGGGCCACAAGAGAACCCGGCGAGATCAACGTTCACCCTCGGTCCGACCAAAGGGTCGGGCCCGTACACCTTCACCCCAAAGAAGTCGCCGTTACGAGCAAGTAGTCCGCTCCCCTTCCCGGACCAGTTCCAGTAGTGACGATGAGCCCTACGGCCCATTGTCCCAAGAGATATTGGTTACCCGCCTCCCCAAAGGCTTGGAGAAGTCCCTCAGCTTTGGGCACCTACGACAGAACGAATGACCCCGATGAGCACATCGAAAACATCGATGCGTTGTTGGATTACCGTGGCGTCCGGGGCACCATCAAGTGCCGCCTGTTCCCGACCACGCTCCGGAAAAGGTCAATGACTTGGTACAAACAACTGCTCGAGGAGTCCATCACGTCGTGGAAGCAGCTGGGCAGAATGTTTTCTAGGCACTTTACAGCATCACGCCGCCATACCAAAACTGAAGCCTCCCTTGGGGCCATAATTCAAGGGAAGGATGAACCTCTTCGGGCATATATCAAGAGGTTTAACAAAGAAGCTGTGCAAGTCCCCACTACCGATGACGTGAAAAAAATTTTGCTCGAACAGGGACTCCGCCCACACTCAGAGTTTTCTAAAGCTATCGAACTCGTACCTCCAAGAAGCCTGGACGCCTTCCTCCTTAAGGAGCAATCATACATTCAGTACGAGGAAAAGGAAGCAGCCGATTCCACCCGAGCCTCCCGCCACCAGGAGAATGCCCGGGCCTCCAAAGGCGACGAGCCCTCGACGTCCCGTCGGGGGGAAAGAAGGTACGAAGATCGTCCCCGGGAATCCAATGACAACAAGGGGCCCTCCGGCTGGTTCCATGACTACACTCCCCAGACTGTCTCCAGGGAAAAGATTCTCTCCGAGTGCGCCAACTCGGAGTTCAAACAGGTGGGAGTCCAGTTCCCCAAGCAGATACCGGCCAAGCACAACGCCGATAAATCAAAGTACTGTCGTTTCCATAAGAGTCACGGCCACACCACTGAGGACTACATCCACTTGAAGGATGCTATAGAAATAATGATCAGGGATGGCCACCTGAAGCAGTTCACAAAAAAGAAATACGCTCCCCAGCAAGACGCCCAGGAGTCAAAGAAGGTAGAGGAATAGGCGCCTTCCCCCGAAGAAGCAAACCTCCAAGTCGCCATGTCCATATCACGGCCGAAGGATTTCTACGTACCAGACGAGCTTAGCACTCCCGCGTACTTCGTGGCCCACAGCCGTGGGAGACCTTCCCCTCCGCGATGGTCATCTCTGGAGGGGGCTTCAACAAAACCACCGTGGACTCTGTAAAGAGAAAGTTCGAGCACATGATCAGCACTAGCTCCAGCAAGGTGACAACGATCGACAATGCCCAGAAGGGATCAGTCCCCATCTTGTTCTATAGGGAAGAGCTCCTCGGAGGGCCCCCGAACTTAAGTATCCCACTGCTCGTCCGCGCCCAGATGGCAATTTTGATGTTAGCAGGATTCTCGTCGATCAAGGCAACTCGGTCGATATTATGTACTCTCAGCTTTTCTCGAACCTCTAATTAGACGAACCGCATCTCACTCCCTATGTGGGTTCTGACCTCCAGGGTTTCAATAGGTCGATCGCGAAACCCTGGGGGTACGTAGAGCTGATCGTGACCTTTGGACCGGTCTCCCCGACATCGCAAGGATGCAACTCAAAGCCTATCTTCGTGAGAACGCATACTTGTTCGCCTGGAGTGTCGCAGAGATGCCCGATTTGGACCCATCCTTCGCCCACCATCAACTCACGATCGACGCAGCTGTCAAAGCAGTAGCACAACTTAAGAGAAAGCAGTCTCCGGAAAAACGGAGGCTGCAGAACAAGTTGTAAAAGACCTCCTAGAGGAAAAATTCATATCGGAAGCCAAGTACACCACTTGGCTGTCCAACGTTGTACTAGTGAAAAAATCTAATGGAAAATGGCGAATGTACGTTGATTATACTGATCTTAATAAGGCATGCCCGAAGGATGCCTACCCCCTCCCCAATATTGATAAACTTGTTGATAACTCTGTCGGTTTTAAACTATTATCATTCATGGACGCCTACTCGGGCTATAATCAAATACCAATGGCAATGAGTGATAAAAAATACATGGCCTTCATGACCGAATCGGGCAACTATTACTACAACGTAATTCCTTTCGGCCTGAAGAACGCCGACGCGACCTATCAGAGGATGGTGAACAAGGTCTTCCAGGGAGAAATAGGCGACATGCTCGAAGTCTACATGGACGACATGATCGTGAAATCCCACGAGGAAACCGATCATACAGCCCATTTAAGGAAGGTCTTCGAACAGGCCAGGAAATACCGGATGCATTTCAACCCAGTGAAGTGCAAGTTTGGAGTCCGGGCAGGCAAGTTCCTCGGCTTCTACTAGATAGATCGAGGAATCGAGGCCAACCCCGACAAGTGTCGGGCATTCTCCAAACTTCCAACGCCCAATTCGAAGAAATTCATCTAGTCCCTCAACGGGATGCTCGCGTCCTTGTCCCGTTTCGTGGCCAAGTCTGCACAGCACGCCCTGTCATTCTTCAAACTCCTCCGCAAGGAGACATCATTTGAATGGACGGAGGAATGCGACCAGGCTCTCCTCCACCTAAAACAGACACTGTCTGAGCCACCAGTCCTCTCTCGACCAGACAACAGAGAAACTCTATACATGTATCTCGCCGTAGCAACTGAGGCCGTGAGCGTTGCTCTTATCCGCGAAACACCTGACGGACAAAAGCCCATATACTTCACCAACAAAGTATTGCAGGGGCCAGAACTGAGATACCAGCAAATAGAGAAGGTGGCGCTGGCCCTCATCAACGCCGCTAGAAGACTGAGACACTACTTCCTAGCCCACGCGATCGTAGTACAGACAGATCAACCTGTAATGAAAGCAGAGCTGTCCGAATTTGACATTCAGTATGAAAGCAGAAAAACCCTCAAAGCCCAGGCTTTGGCTGACTTCATCGCCGAAATGACGTCCGCGGATTCCCCTACCTGCGGGGCACGCAAGTGGGCCATTTTTGTCAACGGGGCATCCAGCTCGGCAGGGAGCGGGGCGGGCATCATATTAGAGAACGACAAGGAAATCATCGTAGAGGTATCGCTCACTTTATCCTTCCCCACGTCCAACAACCAGGCTGATTACGAAGCCTTCCTCGCTGGCTTACGCCTGGCCGAAGATCTTGGGGCAGAGGAGATCGTCATCTGCACAGACTCACAACTTGTGGCCCTCCAGGTTCGAGGAGAGTACCAGGCCAAGAACGACAGCCTGTCCGAATACTTAGCCTTGGTCAAGGAAAAGATGACGAAGTTCTCCAGAGTAGAAGTGAAGCATGTTCCCCACGAACATAACGTAAGAGCAGACGTATTGTCTAAACTAGCAAGCATGAAGAAAAAGGGCGAAAAGAAGTCCGTTATCCAGGAGGTACTTCCTTGATCTAGTATCGAAAAGGCCTCCCCGACCCTCGACGTGCAAGTAATTGGCGACAGCAACTGCTGGATGACCCCCGTATATAACTATCTCACTAGGGACGAACTTTTGTCCGATCCCAAAGAAGCCAGCACAGTCAGGTGCAAGGCCTGCTCCTACATCCTGGTCGAAGACTAACTCTACATGCGAGGATTCTCCATCCCACTACTCAAGTGCGTCGAGGAGGAGATGGTCGCCCACGTCCTGCGCGAAATCCACGAAGTAATCAACGCCCAACATCTCGGAGGAAGATCCCTCGCCCGGAAAGCCCTTCGGGCAGGGTACTACTGGCCAACCATGCAGGAAGATGCTAAAGAACACGTGAAGAAGTGCGATAAATTCCAACGACACGGGGACATGCACCTAGCTCCGCATAACAATCTCCAGGCTATGTCCTCCCCGTGGCCATTTGCCTGGTGGGGCCTGGACATCCTGGGGCCATTCGTAGTAGGATCAAACCAGAACAAATACTTGATAGTAGGTGTTGATTACTTCATGAAATGGATAGAAGCGGAAGCTCTAGCTAAAATAACAGCCCTTAACCTACTGCGTTTCTACAAACGAAACATTCTCGCACGTTTTGGCATTCCCCAGGCAATAGTCACGGACATTGGGACACAGTTCATAGACAGGAAATTCCAGGATTTTGTCACCCAGCTGGGCACGAAACAACACTTCGCATCCGTCGAACATCCCCAGACTAACGGGCAAGCCAAAGCGGCAAACTGAGTCATCCTTCGAGGCCTCAAGCGAAGGGTGGACGGAACAAAGAAAGCATGGGTCGAGGAGCTGCACAGCATCCTGTGGGCATACCGCACGACTCCACACTCTTCAACTGGGGAAACCCCTTTCCGCCTGGCCTACGGGACCGAAGCCGTAATTCCCATTGAAGTTCACGTACCCTCCAGGTGGATCGAATCACCCCTGAACGAGGAAATGAATGACGAGGCACTAAGGGAGGAACTTGACCTCGTCGAGGAAGTTCGATCGGGGGAAGCCTTCCGCGAAGCCTCATTAAAACAAAAAATTGCCATCCGGCACAACGCGAAAGTCATACGACAAGAGTTTGAAGTGAGCAGCCTTGTCCTGAGAAGAAACTATAAAGACTCTCGCGAAGGCAAACTCGCTGCTAACTGGGAAGGACTCTATCGCGTCCGAGAAAAAATGGAGAATGGGGCCTACTACCTAGAACATCTCAACGAGGAAGAACTTGCTCGATCATGGAACGCCAAAAAGCTAAAACAATACTACAGCTGAGGCCTTAACAGATTTGCTTCGTCAAAATGACGAACGTCACGTCCCGACCACGATGCACGCCTAGGTACAAGCGTTGCATGTCATCTAAGGTAGGACCCCGCTCAAGAACGAGCCAGGTCCCTGTCCGATAGTGGTCCCTCAACCGAGCACCGCCGTCGTCAAATTACCACGATAGGCAGAACACCCAGCTCGCGATGGGAGGTTCACGCCGCGAACTCAGGCCTCAAACGCGACCTGAGCTCCCTTTTCTCACCCAGAAATTCCCCGGTTGTTCGATCAGTCCCCCTCACTACCGAACACATCTACTTCGAGCAATTCCCTAAAGCTTAAAACAAATTAAAGTGAACCCTGTTATGGGCACAAAAACATATCGAGCAACAGTACAACACTTAACAAAATAAACAATAAAAGCTATGCACAAACATACAAAATAGGCCACACTAACCGAATACATACATTAAATTTAAGTGACCACAAGGGCCATAAGCTGTGCGTATTACAAAACAAAGGGGCTATGCCCCCAAACCAAATAAAGTTACATCAAAACACGGCACGCAGGCCGGATACATTACAACAAAACAAAGAATCCAATCTCATTCATGCATTTGCTCAGGCTTCTTGGTGTTGGGCTCAGGCTCTTGGTTCTCCTCGTTCAGAATCTGGGCATGCTCGTCGCCAATATCGAAGAAGTCCGGATTAACTATTCTGCCATCCTTGACATGGCCCAAGAAGTTGGTACCCTCTGTGGAGATCTGAACCCCTAGATTGACCAGCTGGAGTTGGGCCACAGCATTTTTGAATGATTCTTCTCCAATGGCAATAACGTCTTCCTCTGCCCTTAGCATATGGGCGACAAGCCCGACCCTTGCCTACACGTCCTCGGGCTCATCTTTAGTCGGGGCACTCGCTGCCCTCAGCTGTCCAATCTGCTCCTCGGTAACCTTCTTCTCCATCGCCAGCGTAGCGTTCTCCCCCCTCAGCCTGACAGCCTCCTCGTCTGATTTCTTCGTCGCATCATTTGTAGCCTTGGCCTCTTCCCGGACCTTCCTCACCGTCTCTTCCAAAGACGTAATGGTTGCTCGGGTATTCTTGAGTTCAGACTCGGAGGAGGAATCTCCCTTGGCATAGATCGCCGCCATCTCCAGGACCCTGACCAATGCAGAGGCATCCTGCGCGAGCAGCGCCTTCTTGCTCGGGCGATCCATACCTTCCAGTTGGAGAGACTCTGCCCGTGGCACCACTAGGGACGTCCTCTCAAAGAATTTTCTGCCAAGGACACAAGGAGGAAGCTCGAACTTTCCTTTCTTCGGTGCCCGGCTGAGGTCCACCATTTCATTGGCTCTGGTCCGCTTAAACCTTGAGGTCAAAGGCAAAGGGGATCCCTAGGCAGGAGCAGGCGAAGAGCTCCCCGTAGCAGGATGTGGTGAAGGAGCACGTTGTGCAAACAGAGACTTTAAAGCGGTCACCCCAGGCTTGTTCCTCGCCAGAGCATTCTTCACCATTCTCTCATGGGCAGAAGGCATCTCACCTACAAAAACACAACAAACATATTAGACGACGAAGAAAATACAATTCGGGCAAGTCAAAAAGCTAAAACTACCGAGCAGTTTAAAAGCGTCTGTTGGAGTCTTGCACTCCAAAAGCGCCTTCGTATTAATATAACGGTACTCCACCCATTGACTATCATCCTCCTCGAAAATCGGATCGCCCTTCTTCGTCCAGCAATCAGCGAGCCTAAAAGAATTAACATAGTTCACCAACGTCTCATAACCGACCAAGTCTTGCTCGTCCAACATGCTCGGATGAGCGACATAACCAGCAGGCTCCCGAGCAAAATGACTTCCACTCCGATGGAAAGGAAATTTGAACACCCTATCCCCGATCACTTTCCCTTCCTCGTCACGCATGACATTACCATTCTCGTCCGTGGACACTGCCCAAACATACGTGCTTTCTTGGGCTCGCTCCGACATGGGCTCAATAACGTGGAACCTCTCCTTGAATGTCCGGATAGACTCCGAGAAGGGCATAAATAGATTCTGAGGTTGCTTCAGCGACACCCAACCATATCTTCTCCCCATGACCTGCCTCTGAAGGTGGAAGATAGTGAAGAATAAGGGTATAATGGCTCCTTTCTTAAGGAACTCACAGGTCAGCTCGAAGGCGTGGATGAACGCCAGCGAGTTAGGGTGCAATTGTGACGAGACCAAATCCAGGTATACAAATATGGATTGCTGGAAGTCTGTGAAGGGCAGCCTTAACCCTAGCTCCTTAAAGGCATACTCATATATGGAGAATCTCTCTCCATAATCCGTGCAAATCCGATCATCTTGGGGGAGGGGAATGCACCTTTCACTCCCCCTTCGGTCCTACGTCCATGAAAACATCTCCTGTGTAAGACGCAAAGGTAGATTCATGCTCGGCAGGCTCCGCCACTGACCATTCCTCCACGGAATCATGCTCAGTATCATCCCTGACTTTGCTGGGGGCATTTGAAATTTCTGTCTCGCTACTCTCCGAGGAACTCTCCTCGGACGAATCTATAAGGATCTCTCTTTCAGGCCCGGACACCATCTCGATCACCTAAAAAGTAGAGGACAAAAGTGAATTCGACCGCAAAATCAAATCCACCCTTCCACCGCTAGTCAATTGAAAGGGCGCGTAAAGGGCCGAGGACGGCGTCCCCGGCCTAAGCCCTAAATTAAACAAAAACACAAAGAGTATCCCACCAGGAGATGGTCGGGGCAAAACCCTCATACAACGAGGAACTCCCCCGAACCACTACCCAGTTTTCGTTTGAAGATCGACCGAAAACTTCATACGTTCATCGAAAACTTAATCAGAACGCCAGAAAACTAGGTAGCCACCCCGGTTACACATGCGCCATCGTCACAATAGCGCCGGAAACGGCCTTACTCTTAGCTCTCTAAAGGGCCCCGACGGCCATATCAGCAGCAGAAGATGGCCTAGCCACTGTCCACCACCAACAGACACCGGAAAGGCACCACTATCTCACCTAAAATTAACCTAACCGCATGCATTCTAAACAAATATGAAAAAGTTGGAAGAAAGCAGGAATTGATAAGTGCAAAATGTAACTATTTTTTTATATAAGTTTTGTTGCACTTATCGATACTTTTTGGTTAATATCGTTCGAATAAACCCCGATTTGTTTATAAATACATTACTTTACATTTTAGTGTATACTTGTGTTTTTATTCATTTATGTAACGATTAATAGTTTTCCATTCATTTTGTGGATAATTAAGCATTGTTGGAGCAATGAGTAATAAAAGCTCCAGGATGTACCATTTGGATCAATAAAAGGAAGAAGGCAAAGAAAGAAAGCCATTGTATAGAAGCTGGAAGCCATAATAAAGAAGTGCAGTCAGCCTGATTTCGCTGGGCGAAGCTAGTGTCGCTGGGCGATACTACCTTTTGTCGGGCGAGTTGCACCAGAAGAATTGCTAACTGTCATGCTCCACCGGGCGATGCTTTTTCCCCCGGGGGATGCTGCCTTTCGCTGGGCGAAGCAGGGGCGTATGGAAATAAGGAAATTCAGTAGCATTCCAAGTTTTTGAGCTTTTGCCGGCGATACTTTTGCCGCCGGGCGAAACTAGATATTTGTTGTCAGGCTGTCCAAGTACGCAGCTGGTGTGAGAGTAATAAAGTGCTCCGCCGGGCGAAGCCATTCTTCCGCCGGGCGGTGCGTCTGAGACATAATTTTGTATATAATTCATTTTACTTCCTTTTTGTTAGGTTATGTTGTTTGGGGGTGATTTTTGCTCTCCCAACTTCATCAACCTCATTCTTTGGTAGAGATAGCTAGAAAACAACTTGGAAGCTTGCACACGGATGAACCAGAGTGGATTGATCATCGATCAGCTCTGACAATCTGTGAGATGTTTGGTTCATTTCTTTTCTTCTTTGTTTTTTTATTCTTTGTTGGGTTGTGTATATGTATTTACTATGATCTCATGTGCATTTGTCGCCCATGGCGTTGTATGAAATTTGCTTTACAAATCTTTATTGGTGATTGTCTCTGATTTTTGCTTTATGCCCGGAGTTTGTGTTGTGTTAGAGATAAACATCGCGAACTTCGATTAGGGGTGATTATCTGTTAGTTTCTGGATGCTAGAGAAAGATTTAGAGCTAACAATCTTCAATAGGCGTCGGAACTTAATGCCATCCGTGTCTTGAGTCGAGTGCGAGAGTGTTGACGCTGGTAGCACGGTTGTTCTATCAACTTTGCGTTAGACATAACCTTTGTTGTGAGCAATACTGGGTGATATTGAGGAGTATTGTAGGTTGAGTATAACTGGTCGGTAAGTTTAAGTTTGTGAGGAGTAAATTGTGTGCATGCCGGATAAGTTTCTTCTCTCTGAGGAATGAATTCTTTTTATGTTGATATTTACTTTTCTGTTTTCTTGTTTGAAACCATTATAATCCAAACTCATAAATGCGAGAAACTGTCGAACGACATTATTTTCCTCGAACCGATCTCTGTGGACACGACATAAATCCCAAAGGGAATTCTTCCAAAAATAAATATTTTTGCTACTTGCCTCTATTCCGCAACCAACAAAATGGCGCCGTTGCCGGGGATTGGTTATGATATTGAATCGCATTGTGATAGTTTCTTTGTTTTTGAGTTTTGTAGATATCGTATATATTGTATATTTTCACTTGTTTATATTGATACTTATACATTTTAACGTTTGTTTAAGTGTTTGGTTAAGACACTTACTTTTGGTTTGCGCGGTGAGGCATCACCATGGCATGAAGGAAGGAAGTTACTAGCTGAGCATTGTAAAGGCGTCGAGCTTACGACGTAAAACAAGCATGTTTTATTGTTTTTAGTTTCTAATGTTTTGTTTGTTGTCTGGACGCAAATTTTGGTTGGCTAATTTGAGGATGCATTTGGTGATTTTCCAAGTTTGATCATTTCAACTTGCGGATGTATGGTAATGATATTGTTAAGTTTTGTACACGTCCAAGGTATGTGTTTATCGCTTTCTTGACTTTAGCATATTCATGTTACTTAGGCATTTTACAAACTTCCATGCCATTCATTCTTTTGTATACTTGTTCTTGTTGTGAATCACTTTAGTTCCCACCTTTTTGTGAGGTAGCTTTCCATTGTTCATATACACGCAGAGTACCAACATTCTTGTTCTAACTGGATTTTATTATGCTTAATCTTTTGTTTGTGTTGATTATATGAAATCATGAAAAGGATCAAGGCATTTTGTTTCATTTTGAGCACATCTAACAAGCTAAATAATCATTCGTCTTGTGAGCGTGTGATCATTCGTAACCCCTTTGAACTTTTTGATCCATGTTTTTATTTGAACTTAATGCTTGTCTATGAGTATTTAGTTCACTTATTTTTAAATGGATTTTGTTTTTTCTTGAACCCTCAACTTTGTGTTGTTGTATGAATTTTTGCCTTGCCTTAGAAAGTAGGGAGTATTCACATGATGATGTGGTTGAATTCAAGTTGGGGAGAGAATGATTATTTACTCATTGGTTGGTTTCTATGAGGTTGTAAAAGAAAAGAAAAAAGAGAAAAATATGGAAAAGAAAAGAAAAGAAAAAAAAGAGAACGAAAAAGAAAATACTTGAGAAAGGAAACAAAAAGAGTTCAAATAATTATGCTAAATAAGTATTGTGTGTTGTGTAACACTTGGGATTTTGGAAGAAGTTGATTGGAATTTTGTGTTTGAGTCTTTGTGAGTTGATCACTCCCTTAGGTTTAGGCAAGTTTTTGTTTCAATTACCTTTAGAAATTGCCCCTTGTTTGTTTACCCAACCACGCTACAACCTTGAAAGTCCTTGTGATTCTTGCCTTTGTATGTTCAATGTGAATTTTTGGATGGTTGCATAATTTAGTCTATTGTTTGCATGATTGTTGTGTGAGTGATAAGTCCCTCATTTAGTGTTTTTCATCTACCGATGATTGTTTTTGCTAGGTGTGATTCACGGTTGAACTTGTGTTGTTTTAGGATGTTTGGCATGATTTTTGTATTTTGCTTTTGTTTCGTGACTATGTTATCGTCGTAGTTTAGTGGTAAGTATTTACTTTGTGTGTACCGTTTTTCATTTGAACCATACATTTGTTTCCATTTTTCAAAACCTGTTGATTCGTGATTCTTTGGTTATTGCTTTTGTGTTTTTAAGTTTGCTTGATTCTTGTTTGCGGACAAACAAGTTTAAGTTGGGGAGAGTTTGATAAGTGCAAAATGTAACTATTTTTGTATATAAGTTTTGTTGCACTTATCGATAATTTTTGGTTAATATCGTTCGAATAAACCCCGATTTGTTTATAAATACGTTTACTTTACATTTTAGTGTATACTTGTGTTTTTGATTCATTTATATAACGATTAATAGTTTTCCATTCATTTTGTAGGTAATTAAGCATTGTTGGAGCAATGAGTAATAAAAGCTCCAGGATGTACCATTTGGATCAATAAAAGGAAGAAGGCAAAGAAAGAAATCCATTATATAGAAGCTAGAAGCCATAATAAAGAAGTGCAGTCAGCCTGATTTCGCTGGGCGATACTACCTTTCGTCGGGGGAGTTGCACCAGAAGAATTGCTGACTGTCATGCTCTGTAGGGCGATGCTTTTTCCGCCGGGTGATACTGCCTTTCGCTGGGCAAAGCAGGGGCATAAGGAAATAAGGAAATTCCAGTAGCATTCCAAGTTTTTGAGCTTTCACCGGGCGATGCTTTTGCTGCCGGGCGAAACTATATATTTGTTGTCAGGCTGTCCAAGTACGCAGCTGGTGTAAAGAGTAATAAAGTGCTCCGCCGGGCGAAGCCATTCTTCCGCCGGGCGGTGCGTTTGAGACAGATATTTATATATAATTCATTTTACTTCATTTTTGTTAGGTTATGTTGTTTGAGGGTGATTTTTGCTCTCCCAACTTCATCAACCTCACTCTTTGGTAGAGATAGCTAGAAAACAACTTGGAAGCTTACACACGGATGAACCGGAGTGGATCGGCCCTGACAATCTGCGAGATGTTTGGTTCATTTCTTTTCTTCTTTGTTGGGTTGTGTATATGTATTTACTATGATCTCATGTATATTGGTTGCTCATGGCGTTGTATGAAATCTGCTTTACAAATCTTTATTGGTGATTGTCTCTGATTTTTGCTTTATGCACGGAGTTTGTGTTGTGTTAGAGATAAACATCGCGAACTTCGATTAGGGATGATTATCTGTTAGTTTCTGGATGCTAGAGAAATATTTAGAGCTTACAATCTTTAATAGGCGTCGGAACTTAATTTCATCTGTGTCTTGAGTCGAGTGCGAGAGTGTCGACGATGGTAGCACGGTTGTTCTCTCAACTTTGCGTTAGACATAACCTTTGTTGTGAGCGATGCTGGGTGATATTGAGGAGTATTGTAGGTTGAGTATAATTGGTCGGTAAGTTTAAGTTTGTGAGGAGTGAATTGTGTGCATGCCGGATAATTTTCTTCTCTCTGAAAAATGAATTCTTTTTATGTTGATATTTACTTTTCTGTTTTCTTGTTTGAAACCATTATAATCCAAACTCATAAACGCGAGAAACTGTCGAACAACATTCTTTCCCTCGAACCGATCTCTGTGGACACGACATAAATCCCGGAGGGAATTCTTTCGAAAATTAATATTTTTGCTTCTTGCCGCTATTCTGCAACCAACAGGAATTAGATGACTTACGTGATCGAAGAGGTTGTAGAGAAGTGCTCGAAGCTTTTCACGGTGGATGAAACGACGGTCGACGGCGGCGATGAGCTGAGTTCTCTGAGGAAGACGAAGAAGAAGAGAGATAAACGAAAGTGCAAATGATCATACCTTATATACTGTTGAGGGCACATGCAGGAGCACGCTCAGATAGGTCATAATGACCCTAGACTAACCATCACTGCCTATTCAATATAGTACAGGGCTCGAGGCACACATGGCGCCCCTTCGCTTCAGTTCCTCCTAACCGTTGGTCTCCCTGCACGCCGGGCAGACCAGACACTGTCACAACTCTTACGGACACTAGGACCCTCGGGCACCATGGGACAACTCCCCTCCTTCACAAAATGACGATTCCGTCACAATTCCTTGGAGCTACGGGTTATCCTTAAGGCATCACTCCCATGCTCGAGAGCAACGACTTGGAGGGCTCCTGTTCTGGACTGGACCAATGGCTAGACATGACCCAATCCACTTCTGCTCCCAGAACGGCCCAATTTCCTAAGTCCAGTCAAGAAGGGGTAGAATTTACCTTTCTGCCCTCCAACCTGGCAAATATGGACGGATGGACCCCCAGGGCCATTTGCCCCTCCCCGACATTCTTGCCCGTCACGCACGACTTCATTATCCAGGGACAGTCATGGGCATGTGCTCGGAACTACGTCTTTGCCCGATATAACGGCTAGTTTTGGGCACCCTGCCCGACGTAACGGCTAGTTTTTGGCAGTTACCTATTCTTCGGGAAACGGTTATTTCGCCCCGAAAATAGGGATCGTTGGCCACACGCTAGGGACATTATATAAACCCTCTCACTTGAGAGGGTCAGGTATCGAATTTCCATCCTAAGAACACACTTTGTACTTGCCCCTTTTCTCTAACCCTTTCTTACTTGAGCGTCAGAGTGCCTTGCAGGTACACCCCCTCCTCTTCTCACACCCAGCATCACAGACGTTCTTGGTGGCCCATCCCAGGATCTGATCAGCCTTCACGATCAGTATTAAATTCAACAAAGAAAATAAAAAGATGATCAAACAAATAAATATTTCCAATAAATACACAGCATGTCACTTTCACTTTCACCTTCAATGTTCAATAATGTGTTTCTCTTATTTTTCTTTCTACTAAACTTTGGTAGAAACTATATTCACTTATGCACCTGCAAAAAATGCTCAAGTATAATCCTATGAGAGAATATTTGGCAAAGCAGCACTTGATGATCCCTACTTTGACAGTCTTGCCAAGTCTCAATATTAATGATGACTCTAGCTTAAAAGGTTTAGTGCAGAAGTGTCTGTTAAGCAACAATGTATTGACACTTAAAAAAAGTAACAATATTAATAATGGCTCTAGCTTGAAAAGTTAATCGGAAAAGTTTATATTTTTATAGATTTTTGAATGCCTTTGACTTTGAGATTATAAATGGATATTGCTTTGAATTCTTCTAATGCAACTTTACCTGCAACACAATGGACTTTATAAGATTGTATGATATCTCAATCTAAACTATATTATCATATGATGTTTTAACATATCTTTGTGACAATGGAGGATAATGTCCAGAGTATGTTTGAGAAGTTTCTTGAATATAGCATGAACAATTACATAACTTCTACAGAATTATCAATATTACAGATTTTTCAAGTATCTCCATGAGAATGTTTTCTTGATTTTCCTTACATCTTTCAATATTGTTCAATAATGATCAAAACCAACAAATATATATGTAAAAAATTCACTTAATCATGGAATGATTCATTATGTTCTTGTTGTTTATAGATATGTTTTTGCTACTGCAGCTATTGCACCTTTTGCTATTGTTTTGAAAGATCTTACTAAAATCATGTTTCACGATAGATGAATGAATAGAATATCGAATCAGAAAATAAATACCAGAGCACAATCCATCTACCAACCAACTACATTTATAAAATAATACAGGGTTAAAATGTCAGTCATTGAATGAAATTGTGAAGATCAAATTATCATGTTACATATCCAATCCATATTTGATCAAACAAATTATGTGTGCTTGGTGAAGATCAAATTATGACAATGTAAGAAGTATTTAGAAATCAAAATAAAAAGTGTTGTTACCCTAAAGTGCTAACTCAGAAGAAAATGAGAAATAGATAAATCAGAGAGAGATGCAAGGAATACACTTACAATTTTGAAGAAAACTTGTTCCCAGGTAAGGGTTGATAACTTCAAGCAATGCCTTCTATACAGCTAGAGTTTTCCACATTATGTTTCTATAAATGCCTAATAATAGAAGAAAATATGTCAAATACATAATTACGGTATTTGATTTAGAAAAAACACAAAAAATAACTGACTCATGCATATAATAGAACAATATCACACATTTCAAAAGAAATTTGTAAATATTAAGAAAGTACAATTCTCATCAAATTATTAAGATATGAAGTACCTTTCTTGTTTCGTGCAATGCTTAAAAATATGAATCATAATAACTATAAGTAAGTCATCTAACACAATATCTACCAACTACACAAACATAATGAAATGAAAATAAAAAAATAGTTAAATAAATCTGCATATAAAATCAGAACAATAAGCAACAAATAGAAACAAAAACACATAGAAAGTTATAATATCATACTCAGAATCCATCTTAATGTGATGAGCATTGAAGATGCAATGATAGTTTCCAAATAATGGAGATCTTTTCTAAATAATAAAGAAAAATATAGTAGCCTCTTGTTAATCTTCAAAAGGAAAAAAATTACATAATAATATAAATTTAGGGAGTGGAATTGGTTTCAATGGAAAAACCTGAACAAGTGTATCATGGCAGTGATCTTTATGTAGAGCCTTCACTATTTCATGAAGTGTTTCAGCAGGTTTACTATGCAATAGTAGCTGCATCTCGGTATCATCAGCATGATTACTCTTCAAAGCAGTAACCGCAACATCAAGCTGGTTGATTCTTTCGGTCAAAGCACTACAACATATTTCAGGCCAGTTTTCATTCTCAGTTCAGGCCAATTCATTCTGAAGGCACAAGTGATCCTTTTCTAGTTCATCAATTTCAGTATCCGCTTTAGTGATCAAAATTCTCAAAACCGTAACATAGGATTCTGCATTCAAGGCATCTTCTTCAATCTCATCTATAAAACTCAACAGAAAGCAACAATAAATACAAAGCATCAAACCAAACTAAATACAGGGTGAGCAAGTATAAGAATAAATACCACAATCATCGCCATTGCCAAAGTAATCACAGTGCCACTTGAGAATCTCGGAGTAATCACCATCATAGGAAACTAACACTGGCATATTACAAGCAAAAATAGAAAGGGAAACAAATTAAAAGAATTTCAATCAACCGAATAAACCATTCTTCAGAGAACACTGCAACCGATATACCAAATTGAAAGAAGAAAAAAAAGATGACAACAAAATAAGAAACCTATATCGGAAGATGGACTTCATAGATCCCAATCCATGAAATGCAAGTAACTATTTTGTGAAACACAAAACGACAATAAAATAGAAAATCACATCCCGAATCACTATTAGCATTATTACCTGAAAAAATATAACTAACATCTTTTTGGAAACTATTTCAACATCATAGTTGATATATCTGGAACAAAATCGGAGTCCCAAAACTTAAAAATCGGTGAGACTTGCAGAAATAAGAAAAACAATTACATAAATGTCTTCGTCCCCGGCTTTCTCTATGTATCCATTTTTAGAAAACTCACATATAAAAGAATGAGAAAACTCACCAAATAACAAAAATAGATTGTCAAATTTCTCGCCTCACCATTGTTTTTGTAAAGCTTTTAAGAAAGACAAACCACACCCATAAATATCAGGACCTTGAAATAAAATGTTGATATATAGATATGCAGATACACATAAAGAAACACATAAACCTTTTAACAAAAGTGCTCGAAACCAACAATTTTCATTGTCACGGTTGGTAGGTGAGGCGGCTTATACATCGTGGCAAAAGTGGGTCTGGGAGATTTGGTGAGACGCAAATAGGAAAAAGTGGGTCTGGGAGATTTTATGAGATGGAAATAGCTAATGGAAAGCAACATAAAACTTGGAAAAGTCGAACTCAGAAGCACCATGCATCCTCATCAGCAGGATCTGCAAGGGAGAGACAAAGGAATAGAAGGTGGTACAGAAAAGGAAGATGATTGATGGAAGAAAAATGGTTGAAAGAAGATATTTTTCTGGTTGATTGAGATTGAGATTGTGAGAGTGAGGGGCGGAGCGTGGGTTAAAGAGACATTCTGAGAGAGAAAGAGTTTAGGGTTTAGGTTGAGAGACAGAGAGAAGATGGTATTATTGAAATAAGATTGAATTTTGAAAAAAAGAATAATAATAATAATTTAAATTTCAAATTTTGGAAAAATGAGGGAATGCATTGTTGCCACGTGTCACTCAAGGGTGGTGTATGAAGTGTTAAAACCTAACATGTGGCATGTTGTAATTGAATAGGAGAATGAATAAATGATAACATTAGTCGATTACATAAATGCCCTTTTGATAGTGTAAATAAAAATGAGTGAAAGGGTAAATATGAAAGTTAATACAATTGAATTTTGAAAGGTTGATAGTTGATAATAATAATAATAATAATAATAATATCAAATAATAAAATATTAAAATAACAAAGATAATAATAATTAAAAATGGGGATATTATATCTTCCCCTCCAAACCCCCAACGCATTCTAATAAGAAAAAAAAATATATTTCATTTATAAAGATCAAAATGTAAACTTAGGATAAAAATAGGTATGTAAATTAATGGAATGGTAAAACAAATGAAATAATCCTTATCCTCTATGCTTGGAGGAGAGTTTTTCTAGGAGGAGGTTGATTGATAGTTTTATTTCGCTTCATTCAACTAATACATGTCTTGATGGCTCAAAATGAATTGATCAATACAAGCATCACTAGGAGTGACAAAAGAAAACACTTCTTATTTGAATAGACCATTTCTTAATGCACCACCCTAGTTTCTTATACACCACATGAAATTTCGTTTTTGCCCCCCTGTTCCGGATGTGCACATCCAGACGCACCGTTTTTGTAAAAAACGCTGATGTGTTCCGGATGTGCACATCCGGGAACATAGCATAGCTTTATTTTTTTTTAAATTCAGGAACTGCAGATTCGGAAAATAGCATAACTTTATTTTTTTTTTTTAAATCGGTTTTGTCGACTGGTCGCATACGTTAATATATCTTCGCAGTATATTTCGGAGATAAACCCTTTTCGTTATTGAAAATAAGTAATGTGGTTGGTGCACCAGTAGCAGTAATGTCATCAGAAGTTATAACAAACTCTAGGGTTAGAGTCTCTCCGTCAATATAATGGTTGTCTTCGGCATTCTAATAAAGTTAGGACTCAATATATTTCGGAGATAAACCCTTTTTCGTTATTGAAAATAAGTAATGTGGTTGATGCACCAGTAGCAGTAATGTCATCAGAAGTTATAACAAACTCTAGGGTTGGAGTCTCTCCGTCAATATAATGGTTGTCTTCGGCATTCTGATAAAGTTAGGACTCAATATATTTCGGAGATAAACCCTTTTCGTTATTAAGAGTAGTTACTAACTTACACGATACAAGAAAAGTGTTTGAATGCATAAATAACTCATTATTATTTACCATTTTGGTTTTCAGGGAGTGGCGTGTGGCTTTCTATAAATCAACTGGGTTTAAGCCTAAAAGGATTATATTTTCTAGGATCAAAGATTGTAGGACAAATCAAGATCAATAGTAAAACATTACTTCCTTGACGTTATCCAAGATAAATGACATTGAAACAGTATAATATATACATATACATCAATATACATCAGTATGTATCATTTAGAAAAACCAATGCCGAAAGCCACACGTCACTCCCTGAATTATTCTATCATGAGGAATACACAAATCTAACAAAATTATCTTATCATTCCAGTGGGCCGATTTCCCTTCTAAGGATCCACTGTTATTTTAAAGAGATCTTGAATTATCTCCTCGCAATGAACCTGAGCAGAAACAATTCATCTGTATCTTGTGACCCAAAGTCAGTCCTGTAGCGCGATTTTTGTGGTCCAGAGTCACGATTGCTTGGGTACTACAGTTCGATTCATTTTTTATCCTGTTAAGCTGATTAAGGAAGGGAAATAGACGTCTCAAATTAAACCTGCTTGCATACTGAGTTTGAACAGCGGTCTGTTAGGTTACAGATGCTATGTGGATGTGGGGCCTAATCTTCGATTTATTTTGTTAAAAACACAGTGTCTGGATTATTTGTGAGGTTTTTGGTAATGTGTTTAGGTTTGATTCTTTTGGGTTGATTTGGTGGAGGTACTGGATTTTGGGTTTTTGATTAGTATGCTCGCTGAGATTTGTTCAATCTTATGCCTACGTATTCCCGTTTGATGAAACAGGGAAATCAGAGCGATCGTAGTTCCTCATATTCTATGGGAGGAAAGAGGTGTTTTGGTGTCTTGTTCAAAGCCCAAGACGTGAAGCTAAATGTGGTTTGTATCTTGTTCAAAGCCCAAGATGTGAAGCTGAAGGGTTGGATGAGAGAGAATTTGTCATCTCTAAAGAGGAGTTGTTGATGTTTGTATGTTGTGAGCAAGGCACAGTTTGATGCTAAAAGATTGATTGACTCAACCGGGGTTTTCTTTAAACAAAGCCTAAGAGGAGGCTAGTGACCCAACAAGAGGGTGTTTTTATATGTCTTGTACGAAGTCCAAGACGGAGGCTAAAAAGGTTTGACTCAACAAGAGAGTCTTGAACAGGTGATTGACTCAACAAGAGAGTCTGGAGGTTGTTTGAATCAATGAGAGAGTCTTTTATACTCAACAAGAGAGTGATTTTCTATCTCGTACGAAGCTCGAGATGGAGGCTAAAAGTGGTTGACTCAACAAGAGAGTCTTTTATACTCAACAAGAGAGTGATTTTTATCTGTCTTATACGAAGCCTAAGACGGAGGCTAAAAAGGGGTTTGACTCAACAAGAGAGTCTTTTATACTCAACAAGAGAGTGCTTTTATGTGTCTTGTACGAAGCCCAAGATGGAGGCTAAAAAGGTTTGACTCAACAAGAGAGTCTTTTATACTCAACAAGAGAGGGATTTAGTGTCTCGTACGAAGCCCGAGATGGAGGCTAAAAGGGAAGTGACTCAATAAGAGAGTCTTCTATACTCAACAAGAGAGTGTTTTGTTGTCTCGTACGAAGCCCGAGATAGAGGCTAAAAGGAGATCGACTCAACAAGAGAGTCCTTTATACTCAACAAAAGAGTGTTTTATATGTGTCTTGTATGAAGCCCAAGACGGAGGCTAAAGAGGTGACTCAACAAGAGAGTTTGAAAAGGTTAGCTCCACTGGGGAGAATCATTGTACAAAGCCCAAGAGGAGGCTAGATATGCTGGTGACTATTTCAGTTTAGTGACAGGTCCAGTATGTTGGATAAAAGAGAAAATTAGTTCTTATGAAGGATGTCAGATACCATGAGGCTCTGATTGGTTGATGACAGTAAAATGGTCTGAGTTGAAATTTTTACTGTATTGTGACAGTTGAGTTCTTTTCTCTGGTGAGAATTTCTGTGAGTTTACAGTAATTGACCCATGCTGGGAAAGATTAAAGGTAAGGTTGTGTTTTGGTACTGATCAGAGGATCAGGGTTATTTCCTGTTCTTTAAGGAAATGGGAAATCCAAAGGGTATTGAGATTGTCCAAGTCTACTCGTGTTTTGAGAAATCGATTCTCAAATAGTGAATGATCTTTGTATAATGCCCAAGAGAAGGCTGGTATGTTAAGGGATGAAGTCAACCCATTAACTGGTCTGACACTTGACCCAGAAAGACAGCTCTAGCAAATTGATGACTAGGTTCTGTTCTTATACCTGTAGAGGTCTCTGGGTCCTTGTACTAAGCCCAAGAGAAGGCATGAGAGCTTTTAAGAAGCCGAAGGGTCCTTGTACAACGCCCAAGAGGAGGCGGGGATGCTTTTAAGAAGCCCGTGGGTCCCTAAACCCCGAGAAGTTTAAGACATGCCATTCACCGAGAATAGATAAGCCAGGAAAGTCCGAGAATTTGGAAGAAACTCAAGAGATGCCATTCACGGAGAAAAGATCATCTCTAAGGAGTAGAGTTTCTTTGACAATTTCTAAGAGTGACATTCTGAGAAATGGTTCACCGAGAATGCTGCCTTTCACGTTTCCATATTGTTTAACCCCAAGAGGAGGGAAGACTGTATCTAGTAATCTTATGGGGGATCTAGTTTTGTTTCTATTTAAGAGTGGCCAACAGGGCTTTACCTAGTACTAGACGTAGTTGCCGGGAAAAACTCTAAATAACTATACTAGTATTACACAGTGGATATCTGACAAGTATATAAAAGTTTGTGAAAGAATACTTACAGTGAGCCGCCCCATAATACAATTATATATATATATATATATATATATATATATATATATGAAAGCGGATAAAGAAAGCGGGTAAACACTTACTCGATTGTAGAGCTTCCATGCTGTTTTGTTAGTTGTTCAACAAAGAAAGCTTTGATAACAATATTATATTCTAAATCAAAGGAGAAAGTACTTTGAAAAGATTGTTGGGGGCTTACAGCTCAAGGAGAGGCCCAAGGTTTTTTCAGTGATTGCACTGTTGTTTTGAAATTGTACAGGGACTTATACAAGTGACTGAGGCCCGAAAAGGTTTTCTAAACAAAGGAATGAGTCTTACACTCTCTCAAGAGGCCGAAAGGTGTTTAAAGAAAAGGAATGGGGCTTATAACACGAGGGTAGGCCCAGATGATTTTGATTTTTGAATTGGCGATCGCGCCGAGGTTTCTTTAACGTACTGGGTCTTATACAATGCACTGAGGCCCAAAAAGGTTTTGGTTAAAAAAAGGGTTTGGGTCTTACACTCTATTAGAGACCCAAAGGTGATTTTAAAAGAAAAGATGGGGCTTACAACTCAAGGAGAGGCCCAGGGGTTTTGTTTGAAAAATGACGATCGCGCCGAGATTTCTTTAACGTACTGGGTCTTATACAATGCATTGAGGCCCAAAAAGATTTTATTTACAAGGGATGGGTCTTACACTCTATTAGAGGCCCATAGTGTTTGAAAAAGATTTGTGAGGGTGAAAATCAAAGAAACCCTAAATTTGTTTTTCTTTAAAAGTAAATATTTAAAAAAAATCAATAAAATGATAAAAACATACAAAATAAGTTTGAATAAACCACTTGTGATTTTTGTTTAAGGTTTGAAAAAATGAGGTTTTAATCACAAGATGAATTAAAACTCATTTGGTTTTGATTTTCAAGGTAAATATTCACTTTTAAATGTTTAAAAACAATTAAAAATGAATTTATTCACAAAAATACTAATTATATTAAATAAATAATATAAACTTGATTTTTTTGTGGGATAAAATATTTCAACATTTTTGTGATTTTTTTGCAAAAAGAACCAATAAAAAATAATTAAAATTGAGGGAGTTATTAATTTTTCAAATCATTAAAAATAATATGAAAAATAGTAAAATATGAAAAAATATGAAAAAAGTGGTAAAAAAGAGGATCTGGGGCGAGGGGGATTCGAACCCCAGATCTCTTGTGTACAGGGCGCGCGCCTTACCACTAGGGTGGTGATACATCCGTTGATTGAAACACAACCACAAATATACAAGGCTTGCCTTGTTTTTGGCCTGGCCCAAGGCAATGCAAGGCAAGATTTTGGTTAGAAACGTGAAGGTCATAACTTTCTCATTTCTCCGTGGATTGGGACAAAATTTAGGTCTATCCTGCCTAGAATTTCACAAGGAATCCAATGGTGGTGATGTTTTTTTCAGATCATGCTCCTATTGAAAAACCCGATAGTGGTTTTGAATTAGGCCATGATTTACATTTTCTGTGCTATCTCTTGGTACAGGTATGAATTACATGATAAATTGGTGCAAACACAACACATATAACATGTATAAGAGATGCATGATCAGTGGACATCAAAGGAAAGCATGATTCAAAGAATTCAAGTCGTGATGCTTACCTCTTTTTGGAGCTTTTGTGCAATCTGCCAAGTACTTTGTTCCAGAAATGATTTGATGCTTTGGACACCCTTAAATGATCTCTTAGAAGCTTTTAGGATGGTTGGAAACAGCTGGAAACCTTAGGAACAAGTTTGAGCTCTTTCTTGCAAAAGGGGCAAAAGTGGCCAAAATAGCAACTCTCTCAAATGGTGTTCCAGATGTGTGGAACCATTTGGGACAGTTCAAGGATGATATTTGGAGTGTGTTTGAGGTCTTATCTAGTTTGGAAAGTGACTGAATCAAGACATGGCTTGAAAAATGCACAAAAGTCTAATTTTGAGGTTTTGAGAGGTGACTTTGAGATTTTGGTGTTACAGGTCACTTGTGAGTGTTTGGATCACATCTATATGATGTTTATGAGGTGTGTGTGATTGGTTTGGTTGGAATTGCTCTCAAACTCAAAACCCGATAGTGACTTGTCTTAGAAGGCAAAATTGGAAGTGAGAAGGTGATTTTGAGGAAAGCATCTGTTTGATGGCTTTGGTGTACTCAAACTGATCACAATTGAGCTCTATTTATAGTAGAGCAAGTTTGTTTTGGTTGCAATAGTGAATGGCAACTGCAACAGAGGTTTGGCCAATGTTGATCAATGGGAATCCAAGTCTCCTCTAGCCATTGACTAGAGGTTAGAGCACTGGCTGCTGGTTCCCTAGTTCTTGGATAAGTCTTGACTGAATTCAGTTGGAAAGGGCTCAGTCTATGCCACCTTGGTGCATCCATTAAATGCTCCAAAACAAAATTGGAGTCTTGTCCCCTCTTTAGGGTTTTTTAGGTTTAGCATGCTATTTTTAGTTCCAAAGACTTGGGAGGCTTATGGATCAGTGTTTGTCCCTTCTTGGTCTCCCCTTGAGGTGTTCAGATGGATAGACTTGCTCGCCCTTTGCAAATTTTGAGCAAATCGAGCAAAACTCCAAAATCTGCCTTGTTATGACAGTTGCAGCAAGGCATATTGCCACTGTCATAACTTCTTGCTCAGATTGAGTTTGGTGAAGTCCTTGATCATTTTGGGAAGCCCTCATATGATACAACATATGTGTGATCATAGTTTGTTTTGATACCTTTTGGATCCAAGTGAAAAATGCCCCTACATTTGGAAAAAAATGAAGGCAAATTCTGACTTAGTGAAAATTTCACTGTGTTGGAAAAAATGACATTTCATGTTTTCAGCCATTTTGACCCAATCATAATCAAAATCCATGATGAATTGGAGTGAGGTATAGTTGAAGCTTTTGTAGAGGGCCATGAGAGCTACAAATCCATATTTGAATGGGGAAAAATGGCCTTGTGGTTTAGGAGATATGATCCTCCAAAGTTGGTACCCTAGCCACTTTGTTCCATAACTTAGAAAATTTCTAAGTTTTTTATGGTTACCCCTTTTACAAGTTATCCCACTTTTCTTGATTTTCCTTGATGAATGATGATTCCAATCACACATTAACATCATTTTAGGGTCAAAGAACCATAATTGTGAAAAATCTCAAAAACTCAAAGTTGACTTTTGTGCACAGTTGACTTTTTGTCAGATGAACTCCAAACTGCGCGATCCTTTATGAAATCAAGTCCTTGACCTAAATCAAACTTGATGGATTGATTTCATAGGTGTTATAGGGTGTATTGAATCATGTCCCGAGGTTTGGGAGCATGTCTGGGTCAAAAGTCAAAGGCACAGTTGACTTTTCCCGCGAAACCCTAATTGTGGTTCTGATGAAATTGAAACTTGTTGCTCAAGCTTCTTGGATCAATCCATTGTTGCAAATGGATCAATGTGTTGTATTTGAGACCCTCAATTCCTCTCTTGAGGTCTTGGCTCATGTTTTGTCCCAAAAGTCAACTTAGGGGTGAATTAGGTCAAGAAACCCTAATTCCTGATTTTCTATGAATGCATCCCCTGAGGCAAAATTGACTTGATGATTGGGTTTATGAGGTCCCTTGGAGTATATTAGGTTATGCATTGAATCATTGGCTCATGCCCAGAGGAAAATTTCCATCTGGAGGCCCTGGTCGACCAAAACCCTAATTTGGTGACACTGGCGATCTTGAGGCTTAATCCACTCAGAATGTTGCAGCCTTATGCTTAATCTTGAGGTGGGAGTCCTCTTGATCCATTGGGGATGTTTGAGAGGCTAGAGAAGTTGAAGATCATGTCATTCCTTGATTGATCCTTTGTCTAAGAGCTCTGAGAGGGCTTGAAACCCTAATTTTGATTGTAGTGGATGCTCACCCATCTTTGGGGAGACTAATGAGGCATAATGATACACCCATATTGTGATGATGATTTGCACAATGATGGGAAATCTCGGTGGTCAAAATTTAGGGTATGACAAGTTCATTGGTTCTGCAAGTTGTAATAGGAGTACCACCAACTTTGTGTCGACTCTACTTCCACTTATCTTGGATAACGTCAAAGAAGTAATGTTTTACTGTTGATCTTGATTTGTCCTACAATCTTCGAGGATAGATTTGGGAGTTCGGATAACGTCAAAGAAGTAATGTTTTACTGTTGATCTTGATTTGTCCTACAATCTTCGAGGATACATTTGGGAGTTCGGATAACGTCAAAGAAGTAATGTTTTACTGTTGATCGGTATTCTTTTAAAATACATATTATTATTATTTCTTAAAATAAATATACCTTTTTAAGTTTCAGCCATTTTTTCGGATGTGCACATCCGGAATACGCGTAACTTGTCATTCCGGATATGCACATCCGGAACAAGGCAACGTTTTTAAAAAAAATGGTGCGTCCGAATGTGCACATCCGGAACTGGGGGGCAAAAACGAAATTTCACGTGGTGTATAAGAAACTAGGGTGGTGCATTAAGAAATGGTCTTTGAATATCCTTGAAGACTTCTTTGATTATTTCTTTGACAGTTCAGGACAATCTTCTACGCCGTCCATTTGCATATTTTTGAATATTCTTAGAGGGGTCAAAAAAGCTCTATATAACAAAATCCTAGTGTTTAGGCCTCTATTTGACCCCCTTTTTTTGGCCTCCTATTACATAAATATCTTTTTGACCCCTTATTTTTAAGTCCGCTCATATTTTTACTTTTTATGAGGCTTAAGTAAGGGATTCAAAATCTAATTAGTTTGAAAAAAAATATTTTTTTTATTTTTTTAATTATTATTTTTTAAAAAATAAATATTTTTGAAAATTAATTTTAAAATAATTCCAAAAAAGTCGATTTTTTCAAAAATAAAAGAAATTAGATTTTTTCGAAAGTAAAAAAAATGATTTTTTCGAAAATAAAAAAAATATCGATTTTTTCCGAAAAAATTTGTTTTTCGAAAATAAAAATAAATTGAAATAAAAAGGTCGATTTTTTCTAAAATTAAAAAAATTTGATTTTTTTCAAAAGTTAAAAGTAGTCGATTTTTTTCGAAAAAGAAAAAAGTTGAATTTTTTTTCAAAAAAAATCTGATTTTTTTCAAAAATAAAAAAAAATTGAATTTTTTTTAAATAAAGAATTTTAATTTTTTTCTGAAAAAAAAATATTTAAAAAAAAATCAACTTTTTAAAATCTTGAGGCCCTTCTTAAGTTTTAGGGACCCTTAGTTTAGAGGACCTACTTATTTTAGAGCTCATTTTTCTTTAAGATTTTGGACCCCTTATATTTTTAGGACATTAAAAATTAGGCCCCAGTCCCTTAATTTAACCGCTCTAAATATTCTTAAGACATATGAAAGTAGTTGGAGTGATAACATACAGAAACTTACAATTGTACACCCGTGATATAATAAAAGGCTTAAATACTTATTTTTAATTTACGACATTTGCTCACGTGTTTGTAGAGAGAAGTTCTCCCCTTTCTCTCTAGAAACTTAACGTGCTCTTTCTCTTTCAACACTTTAGGGTTTTGGAAGCTTTACCCCAGTTACGGCTGGTTTCTTCCTACTTTCTGGTGGGTCTCAACTCTTTTACTGAGAGATTCTTCTCGCTGAAGCTCTTGCTTTCAGTGGTGTGGGTTATTGCCTGAAGCAGTCTGTTTACATTTCACCATGGATAAATGGAGGAACCTTCCACTTTCTAAGGAGGAAGAAGAAGGAATAACGGCTGAGGACGAAGAGATTTGTGAAGGGGAAGTGTTTCAACGATCACTTGCTGGGAAACTTTGGACGGATAATAGCTTTAATTCGCGAGCATTTATCAGTACCATGACAAATGCTTGGAAGTTGAAGAACCTAATTGAAGTTCAGGAGCTCAACAAGAACCTGTTCCTCTTTCGGTTTGCAACAAAACGAGATTTGGAGAATGTGTTAAAAAACGGCCCATGGAGTTTTGACAGGAACATCTTGATTCTCAGTCGAATTTCGGGGGATGAACAACCATCGGATCTAAATATGCACTTCGGGTCATTTTGGGTACGAGTTTACGAACTACCTCTGGGTTTAAGATCCGAAGCGACTGCTAAGAAAATTGGAGGAATACTGGGTGAGTTTGAAGAGCTGGATTTTAAAGAGGCCCACAGAAATGGTAGGTTTCTGCGAATTAAAGCGAAGATCGATTTGAAGAACCCACTGAAGAGAGGGACGGTTGTGAGATTCAAAGAGAAAAATCTTCGGATCCATTTCAAATACGAGAGACTACCGACTTTTTGCTTTATCTGTGGGAGAGTTGGACACCAGCTGAAGAATTGTGAGGCAATGGGGGATTTGGGAGAAGAAGGCTTTGAAGATCTTGATGAGCAGGATTTGTCGTTTGGGGCTTGGTTGAGAGCGTCACCTTTACCAAAAACTTTTGATGAATCAAAAGCTAAGGAATCGAATTCTAGCTCTTGTGGTAGAAGTCTGTTTAACACATCGTCTGGCCAAAGCAGGTGTGAATCGAAAGGCAAGGAGAAGGAAAAGGAAGTGGAGGAGGGAGTTGTGGAACAGATGAAAGGGGTTTCCATTGGTGGGGCAAGTGGGGTTGTCGTTCCAAAAATGGGCGATGGAGTGGTTCAGTAGAAGACCATAACCAGTCCTGAAATAGAAGGTGTAGCTGAAACCTTGGATGTTGTTGATATAGCTGGTGTGGGAAAGAGAGACTTGGGTATCATTACAAGTATCGAACCGAAGAGGAAGAAATGGACGAGGCGGCAGCCGGTGAAGAAAGGCACTCCAAAGAAAACAAAAAAAGACTGATCTTGAGTGTGGAAAGCGTAATCTCATAGATGTTATGGTCATAGACGGTACAATAGAAGCAGGTGGATCGGGTGACAAAAAGCTCAAAGCACAGGTCGTAGAAGAAGTGGAACAAAACAAGAATCCAGAGGTGGTGTTGGTGAACCAACACCGCCTAAATCAATGAAAATAGTCAGTTGGAACTGCAGGGGGTTAGGGGGTCCCCGTGCAGTTCGAACCTTGCTGAGGCTCATCCGAATTGAAAACCCCCAGCTCATCTTTCTTATGGAGACACGGCTTAAGAAGTAAGAGTTTCATCGTATCAAGGTTCGTACGAGTTTTGAATGTTGTTTAGCAGTTGATTGTGTGGGGCAAGGGAGGGAGAGATCAGGAGGTGTGGTTTTGTTATGGAAGGATGATGTTAAGCTGAACATTGTTTCCTTCTCGATTAATTATATTTGTGGTTCTGTAACGGATGAGATTGATAACTGTGAGTGGTTTCTTAATGCTATCTATGGCTTCCCTGAGGATCAAAACAAATTCAAGACGTGGCAAATGATACAGCGCTTAGTGAAGAATGTTGGGGAACGAGTAGTAGTGGTGGGAGACTTCAATGATATTATCTCCGAGGCGGAAAAATGTGGTGGGAACTCTAAATCTGTTTCTCAACTGGCAGTTGGTAGGAATACTCTTGAGGAGTGTGGGCTGCTGGATTTGGGTTTTATTGGATACCATTTTACTTGGTCCAATGGTAGGCAAGGTGAGCGCAATGTGCAATGTCGTCTGGATAGAGTGGTTGCTTCGTTGGGTTTTCTGAATAGATTTAATCCGGTGTGTGTTACTCATCTTCAACGGTTTGGTTCTGATCATGCTGCGATCATACTCGAGCTTGAAGTTAAGGAGGAGCATAAGGAGAAAAAGAGAAGTGCTCTATTTCATTTTGAGGAAGTTTGGAGCAAAGACCCTAGATGTGAGGACCTTGTGAAACGTCTGTGGTCTAATAGTTCGTATCGTGGAACGCAAAAATTAGCAGCGATGGAGGGGCTTAATGAACACTTCAAGAAGTTTAGAGTGGGAAATATGAATCTAGAATTGAAGAGAATTGAAAGCTTACTCAAAGAAGAGGAAAGATGGGATTCTAGTGAGGAATCGATAAAGACATACAAGGCTTTAGAGGTTCAGAGAAATAATCTGCTTGCTGCTGAAGAAATTGTTTGGAGACAGAAAAGCCATGCCCTTTGGCTTCAATACGGTGACCGTAATACCAAGTTCTTCCACAAGAAAGCTGAGCAACGGAGAAAAGTTAACTTCATTTCCAAACTGAAAGACGAATTGGGGCAATGGTGGCGAGGAGAAGAGCATTGTGCGAAAGTTCTTAACGGATATTTCAATACGCTTTTTACTTCATCCAATCCTTCCCGTATTGAAGAGTGCACGCAGGTGGTCTATGGTAAATTGTCGATTGCAAACAAGGAGGAGTGTGAGAGAGCCTTTACAGCGCAAGAGGTTCTTCTGGCTTTGGATCAGATGGATGCCTTGAAGGCACCTGGGCCGGACGGGCTTCCAGCCCTCTTTTTCAAGAAATACTGGCATATTGTTGGCGGAGACGTAACTCAGATGGTGTTGGAAATTTTGAACCATGAAAGAGATCCAAAGAGTATGAATAAAACCCACATCGTCCTAATTCCGAAGTGCAAAAATCCCTCGAGCCCAAAGGATTTCCGTCCTATAAGCTTGTGTAATGTGGTGATGAAAATGGTGACGAAGACAATAGCGAACCGTATTAAACCTATGCTGCCAGATGTTATTGATGAAGAACAAAGCGCCTTTGTCAAAGGAAGGCTCATTACCGGCAATGCAATCGTTGCTATGGAGTGTTTTCATTGGTTGAAGAAAAAGAAAAAAGGGAAGAAGGGGCATATGGCCTTAAAGCTTGACATGTCGAAGGCATATGACCGGGTCGAATGGAAGCTTGTTACAAGTGTTCTTACCTCCATGGGCTTTCCACAGCAGCTGGTGTCCCTTATTGAGAGATGCATCACCTGGGTTACTTATAGCGTCCTCTTGAACGGGCAACCTTGTCAGGAGTTTACTCCGAAACGGGGTCTCCGCCAAGGGGACCCGCTCTCACCTTATTTGTTTGTTCTTTGTGCAGATGTTCTTTCGGGGCTGCTGAAGAAGGAAGTGGTGGAGGGGAGAATTCATGGGCTAAAAATTGCACAAAAGGCGCCGATAATCTCGCATTTGTTCTTTGCAGATGATAGCCTGCTTTTCGCGCGTGCTAATGCAACTGAAGCAGACAGGATCCTTCAGGTGTTACAGCTTTACCAAGAGTCTTCAGGCCAAACGGTTAACCTGGAGAAATCTGAGGTTTCCTTCAGTCGAAATGTAGATGAAGCAGCTCGCATTATGATCCGGACACGGATGGGTGTAAAGACGGTGATTGGTCATGCGAAGTATCTTGGTTTACCTGTGGTCCTAGGGAGATCTAAAAGAGAAGTGTTTGATTTAGTGGTAGAAAAAGTTTGGAAGAAAATAAAAGGGTGGAAAGAGAAGTTTTTATCTCGGTCAGAGAAGGAGGTCCTTATCAAAGCAGTTGCCCAAGCGATTCCAAGTTATATCTTAAGTTGTTATAAGATGCCGGATACAGTTTGTCAAGAGTTGGAAAGTCTGATTGCCAGGTTCTGGTGGGGGTCGAAAGATGGCGAGAGGAAGCTTCATTGGATGCGGTGGGAGAGACTAGCCAAAGCCAAGAATGATGGGGGTATGGGATTCAGGAGAATTTCAGAGTTTAATTCATGTCTTCTTGGGAAACAGTATTGGCGCCTTTTGACAGCCAAGAATTCTCTCATGAGCAGGGTCTTACAAGGCAGATACTTCCCTAAAGGAAACGTTGTGAGTTGTCCGGTTGGTTTTGTGCCAAGTTTCGCGTGGCGGAGCATTTTAAGTACTAGGGAGTTTGTCCTGTCAGGTACGAGATGGAGAGTAGGGAATGGTTCGAGGATTCAAGTGTTTAAGGATCGGTGGATTCCGGGGATGGCTGCTATTGAAGTTGCGGGGCAGACGAGATTATGTGAGGAAAATGTTACAGTTAGCTCCTTCATTGATCCGAATCTGGGTGTTTGGATGAGAAACTTGGTCTATTCCACTTTTGAACGATATGTGGCAGACGCGATCATCAGTATTCCGCTATCTATCAGATCTGTGGAGGATGAAATTATATGGTGTGGTGAAAAACATGGAGGCTATTCTGTCAAGTCAGCTTATCGGCTGGCTATAACTGCTAAGCGGCATGGTAATCCAAGCTCTTCTTGTGACATCTTTAATAAACTGTGGAAACGTTTGTGGAGTTGCTCATCCAATGGCAGAATTAAGAACTTTCTATGGCGGGCAGTGAACAACATTTTGCCGACCAGAGGTAATTTGTCTCGTAAAGGTATGGAGCTGGATCCCGTTTGTCCCTTTTGTCAGCTGGAGGTGGAAACTGTGGATCATATTTTTTTGAGCTGTGTGATTGCAAGGCAGGTGCTCTTCTCATCTCCTCTTGGCATTCGAAGCTCTGTTGCCACTGACTTTGGATGTTGGTTGGATGTCTGCCTTGAAAAGCAGGATGATACAACAATACAGTTGGTGGGGGCTCTGTTTTATAAGATTTGGGAGGCTCGAAATCAAGCTGTTTTCCATGCGAAATGTCCTGATCCGATTCGGATTGTGCAGCAGGCAATAGGATGTATTCAGGAATTTAATTTCTGGAATTCTGACCCGAAGAAGAAGATTCCACTGACTGTCATGCCCATGAGTGTTGAGACGATGTCTGTCCTACAGGTGGATGCCGCAGTGTTTGAAGATGGTGTTACAACATTTGGGTGTTTTATTCGTGATCCCATCCTCGGCGTTATCGCGTCTGCTTGTAAAAAAGAGAATATTACTGTTACATCTGATGGGGCGGAAATGTTGGCTATAAGATGGGCATTAAATCTGGTGTGTTCCATGAAGATTTCAAGATTGCTAGTTTTTTCAGACTCCTTGGTTGCTGTTGATGCTATTAATGGTAGCTCCCCGCACGCTTTTCTGGAACCCATTGCGGAAGATTGTAGAATTATGCTTCGTCAATTTTCTGTTTTTTCAGTGTCTCATATCAGTAGGAATTTCAATTCTGTAGCTCATAGCTTAGCTAGGCTCGGTCGTAATGTGGGATCGAGAGTTTGGTCGGGTATCTGCCCGTTGATTTCCTCTGTATTTCGTGATTTGGCGCCTTCGGACTTTTAATGAAATTGCTTCCTTATCAAAAAAAATAAAATTACAACTTCAAACATACATACACAAATATTTCATAACCATGACTTGTATCATAAGGGATATGTATATACTAATCCGACAAGAAAGGGACACCAGCAGAGATTAAGAACAAAAAATAAAATACTTATAAATACTTTATTTCAAATTTCCAACTCAACCATTACATATATAGACATAAAAAGCTTATGTTCCTAAGCTCATAATGATAACGGATACGAATATACTAATGGAGGAATGAGAGGATACCAGTATGAGTTCCTTGACAATGTATGAATCAACGACCATCCTCAAGGCTTGTTGTTATAGAAGTCCCTACGGAGCTTACCAAAAGAGTAGGAGCATGATAGGTTGCAACAGGTCTCTTTGGTGGAAGATTTGGCAATGCAACCTCAAAATTAAGCACTTGAATTGCTTGTCTAATTGATGGTCTTAGATTCACATCAGGATGAGCACACCATAATCCAACAATCATTAAACACTTAACTTCTTTCTCATCAAAATCCTTTCTCAGAATCTCATCCATTGCCACGAGTAACTCACCTCTTCCATAATGATCCCAAACCCACTCAATCATTCCTTTCTCTCCTCCATCTTTGTCCTTCATAACTTGAACAGCTTTCTTTCCAGCGGTGATCTCCAAAGCAACTATACCAAAACTATACACATCTGACTCTTTACTAGCCCTACCTGTACTCACATATTCCGGAGCTAGATAGCCAAATGTTCCGGCTAGCCCGGTTGTCTGAGGACCAAGTTCATGATCCATTAACTTAGCCAACCCAAAATCACCAAGCTTAACATTGAAATTAGAATCTAACATAACATTACTTGATTTGATATCCCTATGTACCACACACCTCTCCCATTCTTCATGTAGATAAAACACACTAGACGCCAATCCAAGAACTATTTTGTGCCTTGCACTCCAAGAAAGAGGTGTTCTTTTACCAAATAAATGAGAATCAAGACTACCATTTGGCATGAACTCATAAACAAGAAGAAACTCACCTTTGTCATGGCACCAACCCAACAACTTCACAAGATTCCTATGTCTTAGCTGACTAATCACTTTAACTTCAGTTACATACTCTTTCTTACCTTGTTTAGATTCCTTCGATATTTTCTTCACCGCAATTGGTATACCTAAATCAAAAAAGTATCCTTTATAAACAGCTCCAAAACCACCTTGACCCAACTTTCTATCCCTAGAAAAGTTATTGGTTGCAAACTTAAGTTCTTTGTAGGTGAACCGCCGTGGCCCTGCCCCTCTTTCAAGGTCTTCGTTCATTGAGGTAAATACATTGCCTCTTCCTTTTTTTTCTTCCTTCTCTTTATCTTTCGCCAAACTAATGCATATACTATCAGTGTTCCTACTCCCACTACTAACGCCCCACTTAGTATCAAAACTAATCTTATCCTTTTTGTATTCTTATCGCCATTTTTGTCCAAAGTGGAGTCAAATTCCCATGACAAAATATTATTTAATTCTCCAAAGGAACCCGTTGCAGCTGAAAATCCTATGCTAACCCATTCAGGTAAGGCCTTCATCAAATCAATTTGATATGAAAGACTAGTTTTTTCTTGAGGATTAGAGGTAGTTTGATATTTCCAAGATGCAGTCAAATTCTTGGTAGTAGAATTGTAGTTAATCCATACCTCAACAACCTCACCACTGTGTAGACTTGCATTCCAAGGTGTCGATGTTGATGAAACAATGGAGTTGATGTTGATTCCCACATGTTGTGTTGTCTCACCCCATTCAGTATTTGGGTATGAATCAAACTCCACGTGAACAATTTGGTTAACAGATGAATTCCTACTAGTGGTGTAGAGTATAGTAGTGGTGTTGAATAGGCCAAGAAAGCCAGCAGCAGAGTTGGGCGGAATTTCCTCTCCAAACGGAGCAAGAAAAAAGGCAAGGCCGTGACCATATATAGTTCGATTTTGAGTGTCGATGATAAAAGTGTAATGAGTTTTGAAATCAGTGAGTTGACCTCTGTTTGAGTCCCATAGTAATACCTTTTTGGCATACACAACCCTTCCAACTTGATTTGTATACATGTTATTTATGTTGAAATTAACTTGTCCATCACCAAGTGCTGCAGATCCTTGGTAGATAATTCTAGCATCATCAGGATAAAAACTAGGAATTTCAAAGTGAATGGAATTAGCAGGAAAAGTGATGAAAATAAAAGAGAGGAAGAAAAGGGGAAGGATAGAGAAATTTGGAGACATGCTTTGAGTTGTGAAGAAATCAGAAATGATACGCTGGGAAATTGCTTTCCTGAATTTTTACATATATTAGCGTTTGTGACAACTTCTTTATTATTCTATAGATAATTCTACCAATTTTTAATGAGAAATAAATTAGAATTTCTCATAAACATTTTGTTAAAACTTATACGGCATATGAAAGCTACATAAAAGAAAGAAACAAAATTTTGTTACAATTTCATTTGACCAGTTCAATCGGAATGGATCAAAACACATAATAAAACATTATAGTTAGAAGACTAAGGTTTTCTTTATTAAAGAACAGTGTTGTTCAAACCTTTCCTAATTCAACGCCTCAGACACTCAAAATATATTTAATACTCACACTAGAATAAAATTATCTGAAACTAATTTGGTATTAGTGGGACATACTATAACATAAAATATTTACACACTGTAGTTAGAGAGACAAAGGAAAGATTATGTGATAACACAAATACATTCAACACACTTAAATTGAAAATGATACACATGCATGATTTTATACATGCTTATGTTGCGATGCAAAATGGACAAACTTAGTTAATAAGACACTAAATAGATGATTCACATATTTTAATTAAGGTAGTCTTGCTAGATAAATAAAGTAATTCACATGTTAGCCACACTTGAACAGTGACTAAAGTATATCTTATTTTTTCTAATATAAGTTTTTGCCAACTTTTGCCAATGATCACAAATTGCTAGCGCCTATAGAACATTTGAAAAGCATTTCTTCAAGTGTCCTAGAAATACGTTCTCTATTCTAATAGTATATGCAATGTTTATAAATAGTACGCTTAAGGAGTAGGCAACACTTGCGTAGAAGATTAGAGAACATTTCATATTCTTTCAAACACTTTTCATAATTTTGATAACATTTTTCAACTGTAATCAGAGAAAAAAAATATTGTAGTGCGACAAATATAATAACAAAAATGTTGATTATGCGGGTCATATGAACATTTTTGGAAATTTGTCAACCATAAGCAACTTGATATATTCCTTTATGACCTTTTCATTATCTAATTCAATTATCATATGATAATCTTCATAGACAATTTCTTGGGATGTAGCATGTGAGAATGATCAACACATTTTCTTATTCATGGCAGGTAGAAAGTTAACTCAAAAAGACCATATTTTAATGCACCACCCTAGTTTTTTAGACACCACGTAAAATTTCGTTTTTGTCCCCCAATTCCAGATGTGCACATCCGGACGCACCGTTTTTGTAAAAGACGCTGATGTGTTCCGGATGTGCACATCCGGAAACATAGCATAGCTTTATTTTTTTTAATTCCGGAACTGCAGATCCGTAAAATAGCATAACTTTATTTCTTTTTTTTAAATCGGTTTTGTCGATTGGTCGCATAGGTTAATATATCATTGCAATATATTTCGGAGATAAACCATTTTCGTTATTGAAAATAAGTAATGTGGCTGGTGCACCAGTAGCAGTAATGTCATCAGAAGTTATAACAAACTCTAGGGTTGGAGTCTCTCCGTCAATATAATGTTTGTCTTCGACATTCCGATAAAGTTAGAACTCAATATATTTCGGAGATAAACCCTTTTCATTATTGAAAATAAGTAATGTGGCTGGTGCACTAGTAGCAGTAATGTCATCAGAAGTTATAACAAACTCTAAGGTTGGAGTTTCTCCGTCAATATAATGGTTGTCTTCGGCATTCTGATAAAGTTAGAACTCAATATATTTCGGAGATAAACTCTTTTCGTTATTAAGAGTAGTTACTAACTTACACGATACAAGAAAAGTGTTTGAATACATAAATAACTCATTATTATTTACCATTTTGGTTTTTAGGGAGTGGCGTGTGGCTTTCTATAAATCAATTGGGTTTAAGCCTAAAAGGATTATATTTTCCAGGTTCGAAGATTGTAGGACAAATCAAGATCAACAGTAAAACATTACTTCTTTGACGTTATCCAAGATAAATGACATTGAAACAGTATAATATATACATATACATCAATATACATCAGTATGTATCATTTAGAAAAACCAATGCCGAAAGCCACACGTCACTCCCTGAATTATTCTATCATGAGGAATACACAAATCTAACAAAATTATCTTATCATTCCAGCGGGCCGATTTCCCTTCTAAGGATCCACTGTTATTTTAAAGAGATCTTGAATTATCTCCTCGCAATGAACCTGAGCAGAAATAATTTCTCTGTATCTTGTGACCCAAAGTCAGTCCATTGGTTCTGCAAGTGGTAATAGGAGTACCACCAACTTTGTGTCGACTCTACTGCCATTTATCTTGGATAACGTCAAAGAAGTAATGTTTTACTGTTGATCTTGATTTGTCCTACAATCTTCGAGGATAGATTTGGGAGTTCGGATAACGTCAAAGAAGTAATGTTTTACTGTTGAGCTTGATTTCTCCTACAATCTTCGAGGATACATTTGGGAGTTCAGATAACGTCAAAGAAGTAATGTTTTACTGTTGATCTTGATTTGTCCTACAATCTTCGAGGATACATTTGGGAGTTCGAATAACGTCAAAGAAGTAATGTTTTACTGTTGATCGGTATTCTTTTAAAATACATATTATTATTATTTCTTAAAATAAATATACCTTTTTAAGTTTCAGCTATTTTTCTGGATGTGCACATCTGGAATACGCGTAACTTGTCATTCCGGATATGCACATCCGGAACAAGGCAACGTTTTTTTAAAAAACGGTGCGTCCGGATGTGCACATCCGGAACTAGGGGGCAAAAACAAAATTTCATGTGGTGTATAAGAAACTAGGGTGGTGCATTAAGAAATGGTCCTTAAAAATATGTTGTATTTTTATAGTTTTTGATGATATATGACATATCTTTATATATAAATTAATGATTTATCTTTCAAATTTTGAAAATAGGATCAACCCTAACAAATTAATAACAAACTATTAAATTTATCTCTAATACTCTCCCTCAAGTTTAAGGGTGAGGATTATGAACACCCAACTTGAACATGAGGTCTTGAAAAACTTTCACGCCTAAGGACTAAGTAAAAAATGTCAGCATTTTATTGTTCGGTGGGCAGATAAGTTGTGCTCATGGCACCTGACTGTATGTCAATTTTAATGTGCTTTGTGTAACGCCCCAGTCAGTCCAGTCAGTTTTGTCAGTTTTGTCTTTTTAATTAATTGAGTCGTTTTGATTATTTTATTATTATATTATTTTATTTCTGACTTTTATGTGAAAATATGTTATTTTTCATCGTGATTATATTTTATCGCGTTTTGGGAGCGTTTGCGAGATAATTGAGTGTGGGGGGTATTTTGGGGCATTTTGGTTTATTTTGTTAAGTTTGATATATGATAGAATAGAAAGAGAGAAAAATAGTAAGGAGAAAGAAAAAGGGAAGAAGAAAAGTAGAGAGAAAGAAGAAGAGAAGAAAAAGAGAGAAAAGAAGAAACCAATCTCCAGACTTTATTAAACACGATTAAATCGGGTAGGGGTGCGAAACTCGATTATACTATGTTTGTGTATGATTATGTATGTGTTTGCTTGTATGTTTCTTGTTTTACATAGCTTTGGAATTCTAGGTTTCGCAGTTGGAAATCGACGTAAATGTGGTAGAATGCTTGTTGCCATGATTGTATTGAGTTCTGATTGATATATGATGTTTTGAAAATGTTTTGGTTGTAAAAAATCTCATTTTGGGTTTTCAAACAGCGCTGAAAAATTCTGAGTTTTCGCAGGTTCGCCTAGCGAGCCTGGGGCGAAGGGGGGAGCGAATGAATTTTCGCGGGTTCGCCTAGCGAACCAGTTAGCGAAGGTCAGCGAAGGTTCGCTGAGTTGTTCGCCTAGCGAACTTTGTATGTTTTTGGGTCTGGTGGTTGCTGCCTTGGTTCGCCAAGGGGTTCGCCTAGCGAACTTTGTGTCTGTTTTCTAGCTGGTAGTGGGTTCGCTAGCCATTCGCCTAGCGAAGGTGGTAGCAAATGCTCGCTAGTGGGTTCGCCTAGCGAACAGGGCTGTGTGTGCAATTTTGTTTTCTGCATAACTTTTGATCTGTGGTTCGGTTTGAGGCGTGGTTTGATGCGTTAGAAAGCTTATAAAATGTTCTTTTTTATGAGGATGGTTTTGAGATTGTTGGCCGATTAAATTATGTCGGGAATTAGAAAATGTGTGGTATTGTTGTCGACTTTTGCCGGTTAATTGGGTGTAATTGATGGGTTATCATACGATTTGCTTGTGATATATGTTGGATGCATGTATTTAAATGTTGTGATGATGGTTTGTGGCCGTATGGCAATTAAATGCATTGTTTTGGGCTTGAGTGTAAAGCATGATTTTGTTTATTACGATGAGTGCATTTATGTGTGTATTTTAAATGCCATGAGTCATTGTATGCCAAGCATCATGATATGCATTCTTGTAATGTCGTGTGCCCGTGTGGGGTGTGAGCGATCGAATCGTGTGCCCGTGTGGGGTGTGAGCGATCCATAAACGTCGTGTGCCCGTGTGGGGTGTGAGCGACGGGGAACATCGTATGCCCGACGGGGAGTTACACTAAGTAACGAGCGATGGTTCCAGCAGAGTTCCTGAGTGAACTAGTGATGAGAAATGTTGGAAGTCGGTACCGCATATGCATTGCATAGAGTCGTTGTGTCGGTCTCTGTGCATTTGCATAAATCATGGATTAATTGTGTATGGAATTGTGAATGTGATTGATGAGATGGAATATGTATAATTGTATTGATGATGAGTGTATTGTGTATGACTGAAGTGCATTGGTATGGAATACTTGATAAGTGTACTGTGTTGTGTTGTAATTGATTGTGGTGCATTTGTGGTGAGAATATTTTACTTGTGTGTTTCTATGTTAATATATAATTATATGCAATTGTATTATAATTGATTTTCTCACCCTTCTGCTGTTTTATAATGCTCTATGAGGCATTGCAGATTAGAGTTGTTGGAGGTCTTTTTGTGAAGCTAGGTCTTCATTCTTTTGTCTGTCGGCTCTGATATGTGACACCGGGTAGTCGGGGTGATCGAGTGTGATTATTTTGTATTGTGTATATGTATCTGTTGGATTGTACATGTATGATTTTGTATATGACAAACAAACTTCTATGATATATATATATATATATATATATATATATATATATATATATATATATATATATATATATATATATATATATATATATATGAGTTTCAGTTACAGATTTTCCATTTTTATTCTGTTTCTGAATTGTGGGTGTATTACTACCTGAATTGTTGCATATCTTTATGAGCAGGTGATTGTATTTTGTTTCAAATTGATGTGACCCATCGGTCTATGTTGTGCATGTTTTAAACATACTCTGATGAACTTTTGAATTTTATTTACCGCTTTGATTATTTTGGGGGTATAGATTGGGGGTATTACATTAAGTGGTATCAGAGTCAGTCCGTGTCAGTTCGTGTCTGTTTGTGCCAGTCCTTGTCGGTGTGGCGTTTTGAGTGAGCTGTTTGTTTAATCATAGTTTCTGTTATTGGAAATGAACAGAATATGGCTGGTAGGAATGATGCTGCTTTGGCTGCTGCTATGCAAGCAATGGCTCGGACTGTGCAGGGTACACCTAATGCTGCGAGTAATGATGAGTTCAGGAAGAACAGACCGCCTGTCTTTAAAGGGAGACATAATCCTGATGGTGCACAGATTTAGTTGAAAGAGATTGAAAGGATTTTCCGAGTTATGGATTGTGATGAGGACAGTAAGGTGAGAATGGGAACTCACATGTTACAGGAAGAAGCGGATGACTGGTGGGTTAGTACTCGTCAGGTGTTGGAAGCTGGGGATGAAGAAGTTACTTGGGAATTGTTTAGCCGGGAGTTTCTGAGGAAGTATTTTCCCGATGATGTAAGAGGAAAGAAGGAAATTGAGTTCTTGGAATTGAAACAAGGTAATATGTCTGTTGTTGATTATACTACTAAGTTTGTGGAGCTTATGCAGTTTTATCCGCATTATACTGGAGCGACTCATTTGTTTATTTCGTTTGAGTGCGCTAAGCGTTTGAATCTTGTGTTGTCTTTGATGGATGGTGAGATGGTTATTGATACTCCAGCAATGGGGCCAGTAACTACTTCTTTGGTTTGTTTGAGTTGTCCTTTGACCATTTATGGTAAAGACTTTGAGATGGATTTAGTGTGTTTGCCGTTGGAGGGTTTAGATGTGGTTCTGGGAATGAATTAGTTGCAATTCAATCGGGTTCATATTGATTGTTATCATAAGTTAGTAAGGTTTCCTTCTCTTGAGGAAGATGAAGATTCGAGTTTCTTATCTACCAAAGAGTTGAAGAAACTTTTGGCGGATGAAGCTCATTTGTTTGGGTTGTTTGCGTCGTTGACTGTGGATAGTCAAGTTTCACTCGAGGTATTCCCTGTTGTGTGTGATTTTCCTGAAGTGTTTCCTGAGGATATTTCAGATGTACCGCCAGAGAGAGGGGTGGAGTTTTCGATAGATCTAGTTCCTGGTACTATACCTGTTTCTATGGAACCTTATCGTATGTCGGCATCTGAGTTGGTTGAGTTAAAGAAGCAGTTGAATGAATTGTTGGAGAAGAGGTTTGTGAGGCCAAGTGTTTCTCCTTGGGGTGCTCCAGTTTTATTGGTGAAAAAGAAAGATGGAAGTATGCGGTTGTGTATTGATTATCGCCAGTTGAATAAGGTGACGATTAAGAATAAGTATCCTCTTCCAAGAATTGATGATTTGATGGATCAGTTAGTTGGTGCTTGTGTGTTCAGTAAGATTAACTTGAGGTCGGGGTATCATCATATTAGGGTGAAAGAGGAAGATATTCAAAAGACGGCTTTTAGGACACGTTACGGTCATTATGAATATTCTGTGATGCCGTTCGGGGTTTCTAATGCGCCAGGTGTGTTTATGGAGTACATGAATCGTATTTTCCATGAGCATTTGGATCGATTTGTTGTTGTGTTTTTTAACGACATATTGATTTATTCTAAGTCTCGGGAGGAGCACGCGGAGCATTTGCGTATTGTTTTGCAGGTTTTGAAGGAAAAGAAGTTTTTTGCCAAATTGTCCAAGTGTGAATTTTGGTTGTCGGAGGTGAGTTTTCTTGGACACGTAATTTCAGGGAATGGTATTGTTGTGGATCCATCTAAAGTAGAAGCAGTTCTACAATGGGAGGCTCCGATATCTGTTACTGAAATTCGAAGCTTTTTAGGTTTGGCCGGATATTATCGAAGGTTCATTGAAGGTTTTTCTAAGCTAGCACTTCCTTTGACCCAGTTGACTTGTAAAGGGCAAGCGTTCATTTGGGATATTCGGTGTGAGAAAAGTTTTAATGAGCTGAAGAGAAGATTGACGACAGCTCCGATTTTGATTTTGCCGAATCCTACTGAACCGTTTGTGGTGTATTGTGATGCGTCTTTGATTGGTCTAGGTGGTGTGCTAATGCAAGACGGTAAGGTCGTGGCGTATGCTTCAAGGCAATTAAGAGTGCATGAGAAGAATTACCCTACGCATGACTTGGAATTAGCGGCTATGGTGTTTGTGTTGAAAATTTGGAGGCATTATCTTTTTGGTGCGAGGTTTGAAGTCTTTAGTGATCACAAGAGTTTGAAATATTTGTTTGATCAGAAGGAGTTGAATATGAGGCAACGAAGATGGTTGGAATTTTTGAAGGACTGCGACTTTGGCTTGAATTACCGTCCTGGTAAAGCTAATGTGGTAGCCGATGCGTTGAGTCAGAAATCGTTGCATATGTCCGCTTTAATGGTTAAGGAGTGGGAGCTTTTGGAATCGTTTAGAGATTTGAGTTTGGTTTGTGAAGTGTCGTCGGATAGTGTGAGGCTGGGTATGTTGAAGGTTACTAATGATTTTTTGATGACGGTAAGTGAGAAACAGAAGTTGGATGTGAAATTGGTGGATTTGATGTTGGTTGGCGGAAAGGATGCGAGTGGTGATTTTCAAGTGGATGTTAATGGTGTGTTGAGGTTCCGTGGGCGAATTTGTATTCCGGACGATTCGGATTTGAAACGGATGATTTTGGAAGAAGGACACCGGAGTAATTTGAGTATAAATCTGGGAGCGAATAAGATGTACCAAGATTTGAAGAAGATTTTCTGGTGGTCTGGATTGAAAAGAGATGTGGCTCAGTTTGTGTATGCTTGTTTGACGTGCCAGAAGTCGAAAGTGGAACATCAGAGGCCTAGTGGTTTGTTGCAACCGTTGGATATTTCGGAATGGAAATGGGATAGCATTTCGATGGATTTTGTAACGGGGTTGCCGAATACACTGAGAGGGCATAATGCTATTTGGGTGGTTGTTGATAGGCTGACTAAATCGGCTCATTTCATTCCGATTGACATCAGTTTTTCTTTGGAGCGGTTAGCTGAGATTTATATCAGTGTGATTGTGAAGTTGCATAGGGTTCTGTTAAGTATTATTTCGGATCGAGATCCAAGGTTTACCTCGAGATTTTGGGAAAGTTTACAGAAGGCGTTGGGTTCTAAATTGAGATTGAGCTCGGCTTATCATCCGCAGACGGATGGGCAGACGGAGATAACGATTCAGTCTTTGGAAGATTTGTTGCGAACGTGTGTTTTGGAACAAGGTGGTGCATGGGATAGTTATCTTGCGTTGATTGAATTCACGTATAATAACAGTTTCCATTCTAGTATTGGAATGGCACCATTTGAAGCATTATACGGACGAAGATGTCGGACACCGTTGTGTTGGCATGAATCGGGCGAGAGTTCGGTGGTTGGACCAGAGTTGGTTCAACAGACTACGGAAAAAGTGAAGTTGATCCGTGAGAAAATGAAGGTTTCTCAGAGCAGACAAAAGAGTTATCATGATCGAAGGAGGAAAGATCTTGAGTTTCAAGAGGGCGATCATGTATTTTTTAGGGTTACGCCGGTAACGGATGTTGGTAGAGCATTGAAGTCGAAGAAGCTTACTTCTCGGTTTATTGGTCCTTACCAGATATCTGCGAGAGTGGGTGTTGTGGCTTATAGGGTGGCGTTGCCGCCGAGTCTGTCGAATTTGCATGATGTGTTCCATGTTTCACAGCTTCGGAAGTATATTCCGGATCCGTCACATGTGATTCCGATGGATGAGGTTGAGGTAAGGGAGAACTTTACGGTTGAGGCGTTAACCGTTAGGATTTTGGATCGCGAGGTGAAGCGGCTGAGGGGCAAGGATATTGCACTGGTGAAGGTAGTGTGGGGAGGCGCTGCTGAGGGCAATTTGACGTGGGAGTTGGAGAGTCGGATGCGGGAGTCGTATCCAGAGTTGTTCATCTCAGGTATATTTTCGAGGACGAAAATTTCTAAGTGGGGGAGAGTTGTAACGCCCCAGTCAGTCCAGTCAGTTTTGTCTTTTTAATTAATTGAGTCGTTTTGATTATTTTATTATTATATTATTTTATTTCAGACTTTTATGTGAAAATATGTTATTTTTCATCGTGATTATATTTTATCGCGTTTTGGGAGCGTTTGCGAGATAATTGAATGTGGGGGGTATTTTGGGGCATTTTGGTTTATTTTGTTAAGTTTGATATATGATAGAATAGAAAGAGAGAAAAATAGTAAAGAGAAAGAAAAAGGGAAGAAGAAAAGTAGAGGAAAAGAAGAAGAGAAGAAAAAGAGAGAAAAGAAGAAACCAATCTCCCGACTTTATTAAACACGATTAAATCGGGTAAGGGTGCGAAACTCGATTATACTATGTTTGTGTATGATTATGTATGTGTTTGCTTGTATGTTTCTTGTTTTACATAGCTTTGGAATTCTAGGTTGGAATGAGATTTTTGTGAGAAATCGATACTTTCGCTGTTGGAAATCGACGTAAATGTGGTAGAATGCTTGTTGCCATAATTGTATTGAGTTCTGATCGATATATGATGTTTTGAAAATGTTTTGGTTGTAAAAAATCTCATTTTGGGTTTTCAAACAGCGCTGAAAAATTCTGAGTTTTCGCAGGTTCGCCTAGCGAGCCTGGGGCGAAGAGGGGAGCGAATGAATTTTCGCGGGTTCGCCTAGCGAACCAGTTAGCGAAGGTTCGCTGAGTTGTTCGCCTAGTGAACTTTGTATGTTTTTGGGTCTGGTGGTTGCTGCCTTGGCTCGCCAAGGGGTTCGCCTAGCAAACTTTGTGTCTGTTTTCTAGCTGGTAGTGGGTTCGCTGGACATTCGCCTTTCAAAGGTGGTAGCGAATGCTCGCTAGTGGGTTCGCCTACCGAACAGGGTTGTGTGTGCAATTTTGTTTTCTGCATAACTTTTGATCTGTGGTTCGGTTTGAGGCGTGGTTTGATGCGTTAGAAAGCTTATAAAATGTTTTTTTTATGAGGATGGTTTTGAGATTGTTGGCCGATTAAATTATGTCGGGAATTAGAAAATGTGTGGTATTGTTGTCGACTTTTGCCGGTTAATTGGGTGTAATTGATGGGTTATCATACGATTTGCTTGTGATATATGTTGGATGCATGTATTTAAATGTTGTGATGATGGTTTGTGGTCGTATGGCAATTAAATGCATTATTTTGGGCTTGAGTGTAAAGCATGATTTTGTTTATTGCGATGAGTGCATTTATGTGTGTATTTTAAATGCCATGAGTCATTGTATGCCAAGCATCATGATATGCATTCTTGTAATGTCGTGTGCCCGTGTGGGGTGTGAGCGATCGGATCGTGTGCCCGTGTGGGGTGTGAGCGATCCATAAACGTCGTGCGCCCGTGTGGGGTGTGAGCGACGGGGAACATCATATGCCCGACAGGGAGTTACACTAAGTAACGAGCGATGGTTCCAGTAGAGTTCCTGAGTGAACTAGTGATGAGAAATGTTGGAAGTCGGTACCGCATATGCATTGCATAGAGTCGTTGTGTCGGTCTCTGTGCATTTGCATAAATCATGGATTAATTGTGTATGGAATTGTGAATGTGATTGATGAGATGGAATATGTATAATTGTATTGATGATGAGTGTATTGTGTATGACTGATGTGCATTGGTATGGAATACTTAATAAGTGTACCGTGTTGTGTTGTAATTGATTGTGGTGCATTTGTGGTGAGAATATTTTACTTGTGTGTTTCTATGTTAATATATAATTATATGCAACTGTATTATAATTGTTTTTCTCACCCTTCTGCTGTTTTATAATGCTCTATGAGGCATTGCAGATTAGAGTTGCTGGAGGTCTTTTTGTGAAGCTAGGTCTTCATTCTTTTGTCGGTCGGCTCTGATATGTGACACCGGGTAGTTGGGGTGATCGAGTGTGATTATTTTGTATTGTGTATATGTATTTGTTGGATTGTACATGTATGATTTTGTATATGACAAACAAACTTCTATGATATATATATATATATATATATATATATATATATATATATATATATATATATATATATATATATATATATATGAGTTTCAGTTACGGATTTTCCGCTTTTATTCTGTTTCTGAATTGTGGGTGTATTACTACCTGAATTGTTGCATATCTTTATGAGCAGGTGATTGTATTTTGTTTCAAATTGATGTGACCCCTCGGTCTATGTCGTGCATGTTTTAAACATACTCTGATGAACTTTTGAATTTTATTTACCGCTTTGATTATTTTGGGGGTATAGATTGGGGGTGTTACACTTTGTTCTTTCATGGAAGACCGGGTTTGCAGCTAATTGAAGAGCTGCTTGATTGTCGCAATGCAGAAGCATAAATTTGATGCATGAAACTTGTAGAGTCTCTAACAAATTACGTAGTCATAGTATTTCACTTGTGGCCAATGCCCAAGTTTCATTAGATAACATGAGATGGATTTTCTTGTAATGGGACACAATGCCCAATCTGAGTCATAGTAGCCAACTAGTTGTAGATCATTATGTTGTGGAAGAATGGTACCTTGAGCAGGAGAATATTTGAGATATCGTAAGACTCACATAGCAGCATTCTAATGGTCTTGGAGCAGAGTTTGCATGAATTAACATAGAATATGAACTGAGTAGGTTAATTTAGGCCAAGTGATAGTTAAGTAAATCAGGCGTCCAACTAATCTATTATATCTTGACGGTTCTAAGAGTGGAGGTCCCTTGGCCAAAGCAGGTTTGTGATTTTGTTCCATTGAGAAAAAAAAAAGAGCTTACAACCAAGTTATCATACTCCAAATTTTACCCCTTAGATGTCATCATCATTTGCATGAGCATCATAGGTCAATCATATTGCATAACTAACCATTTTATCAGACTTTGTTTGTTTTGTTTCATTTGTGAATCAGGTTTTATTTCAAGAGGCTTCAAGGGCTGATCAATCAAGGTTTTGGATGGATCACTAGACTAAGCGAGTTTCTCATACTCCTAAGAGACCTCATCTCCTTAATAATCTAGTGTAATTTGATTTCATCACAAGTTCTCCGAGGCTCAAGTCTTGTAAGATTGAATCGAGGATCAGGCAAGGTTACCAGGTTAAGGTTCTGTATGCAGTGTTGTTGGAATTCAGTGGAATTTAACCTCATTTTGGTCGAAGAAATGGTTTGTTTCAATATCAGGTTATCAGGCTGTGGCAAAGATTATGAATCAGGTTTTTGCTTCTCATCAAGTCATTGTTTCAGTGTGCACTCAAAGCGGAGATTAGGGTTTTCCACCCTTGGTGTTTAAGATAGGCGAGTGTCATTCAGTTGGGTCCATCTGAGGCTAGCAGCACGGTGTGGAGTATTGTTCAGTTCAATTGGATGTGATCTTAATTTTGGTCAGGAAAGTGGAGATTGTTTAGTCTCTATGTTCGAAGATCGTTAAACCAGGGTTTCGTGTCAATACAAAGTAATTGTTGAAGGTACAGAACCATCAAAGGTCAAAGCAGTGTAATTGTGTTCAAGTCCTGATTATGTGCTTTCGGTTCTCATCATTGATCCAAGGATTCGTCAAGTAGTGGCCCAATCAAGATCATTTCAAGATGGATTCGAATTTGTGTCGTTGTCCAGGATTTGTGGTGGTCAAGTGCATTTGTGGAGTTTAAGTTGTTGAGGCACGTTGCAAAACTCATATCCATCTTGTAACCGTTTTATCCATTTTTTTTAATTTACAAATCACACCCAATTTCTATCCATATCCATATTTCCATACCAAAATCCATTTAACCAATTTTCTTAATTCATATCCATATTCCTATATCAATTATCCATTTAACCCGTTTATCTTTCCTAAATCCATTTTGGTTACTACATTTCAAAAAAAAAAAATCCAAATCATAGTTCATTAAGATCATTCAATAAGAGTTCATTTTAAAGGCCCATTTTTGTTTATTGCCATTACAAGAAAATCACCTAAAGTAAAAAACCCACACTATAATTTCATACAAGGTCCATCTACAAAAGAATTCAAAAAAAAAAAAAAGGGAAAAACCCAGCAACATGGTCAATATTCTCTAATTGTTTCCAAGCCTACAAAGCTACACAATAACAAAACCGTACAAAAGCATGCTCTGATACTTTCATGCATTTTGCAAAACCAGCTATTCCAATTTCAAACCAAGTCACTTTCGCAAACCACAAGCCTGCGAACTCAATCCCTGCTGCACCAAAACCTGAAATGGCAATGAAATTCCAAAAAGCAATTCTGCAACTTTAACCACGCCTTCACGCCTTACACGTACCAAGTGGTAAACCTGCTGATGCAAACAGGATACAAGAAAAAAAGAGGATTTTTCTGATATAGGGGAGAGGATACAATCAGAATGAAAAAGGGGATAAAAAAAGTTACCTCCCGAATAACTTAGATAAAAATTGCAGCTTCCTTGAAAACCCTCCATCAACTTCTTGACTCTTCATTTTTTCATATCAACACGGTCCATACATCATTTGGCTCACAATACAGACCTTCGGCCACTTCACAAGCACTCTTCCAGCCTTTGTCACATAATTCACATACATAACAAAGCCAACTACAAGCCATGAGCAAATACACACTCCAACATGATTTCAAATACACACTCCAACATAATTTCTTGCTACCACTGCTCAATATCGCGACCTACACACCACACCAGACCAAACATTCTGCAAAGACAATGTGCAAACCTGCAATACTACACGCCAAAAACCGTACGACCTACATACTATGTTGCCACTCCACTACAGGAAACCTGACAAAACCTAAACCTGCTGTCTGCTACAAGAGGGCGAAATACCACAATCTCAAAAAATAAGAGCATCAGAATTCCTCTCAAGATATCAACCATAACATCAACAACGAATAAAACTCTCTTCTTCAATCTTTCTCTTCTTCATCAACACCAAAAACACCACAAATCTTCAAAACCTTCTCCACACAAACTACCCTCCATCCACTTCACTTCATCGCCCTCATCAAATCTCAAACGTCATCAATCGATTCCAAACACTCAGCAATCATTAACCCACCTTCAACCATTTTTTCAAAACCTAAACCTATCGAACCAGAATAGATCGAGATGAAGAGAGGTTGAAATGGAACCAACAAACCGAAACTAAAACAAAACAAAACCTTGATTTGAACCTGGGTCAGAATCGTCGAACTGGGACGAAAGGGAGGAGAATAAGAAGACGGAGCAAGAAAATGAGATCGAACCTGAAACGCTAACACGAATCAAAGCCTGAATCTGCGGAAGGTTAAAGCATTACAGAGAGTGTGTTTTTTTTGGCGAAGGATAAGGTTGAACGAGATGATGCGACGACGTCGTATCCGTTTGCTTTGACTTTGTTTTTCTCCTTCTGATGTTGGTTGCACTATGCGTGTTTTGGATTTTTCATGGCCACGTTTGACCTAATCTACTTTTGTTTTGCAATCTGATGCAGTTTTTTTTCCATTATTACTAACCATGTTGCCATCCGCAATGACTGGGCCGGTTTAGTTTTTTTGGTTTCGATTTCTCTTTTTTTTAATACTGGATGGGCTCATAAGCCCATGGGAAAGTCATAAGCACTATCCACACACAATACAAATTGTTGCGCCTCTCTCATTCTTGTAATTCAATGTTTTTTTTTCTTCATTATTATCATTTATTTATTTTTTTTATTTTTTATTATTCTTTCTGATTTTAATATATATATATATATATATATATATATATATATATATATATATATATATATATATATATATATATATATATATATATATATATATATATATATATATATATATTAGAAAGTAAATACTTGTGTTTTACTGTGGATTTTGCTTATGATTTCAATTGTGTTTGTTTTGTTATTTCTATTTCATATCCTTTTCGATTTTGTTTCAATTATTGGTCGATGAAGTCTTTAGAATCATAGATGTTGGTTATCGAGGTTGTTTAATCTTCATGATTTTAAATCTGTAGTGAATGATAATGGAGATCATTTTCTATACTTTGGGATTGTGATAGGTTACCTTCGATTAATCGACAAAAGTTTGTGATTAAGACGAGATCCCCACTTTTCTTTTTCGTGTGGCACGAATTCTTTAGAGATTGATCCTCAATATCATTTCTCTATCGTGTTTTAGCACAAATATCGTATTGTGCGGCCTCCTATAGCATGATCTTCCACATAGATCGTGCTACGATGGTTTAACACTACATTGGACCTGATTCATCCGATTAATTAATCACTAACCACTGACTTTAACTTCTGTTAATATATATCACTGTTCATTATCATTATCACTGTTCATATATCATTGTTCATATTCATACTGTCATCTTGTTCATAACATTCAAAAAAATACACAAAAACATCATAAAAATATCGAAACCCTAAAAGACTGTTAATTGGTGGACTGTGGTTATTGTCTCGAGTTTTGAACCGAGGACTTAGATTTAGGACCCTTTTGCCCTATGCTCTTGGAGTTTAGATTTGGAGATCTTGGTCCTTCTGTGTTGCTTTGTTTGTATTGGGAAATTTTTTGTGTGCAGAAGTTGATACTTTGATATTTAAGCAATCTGATACATAAAGCTCCTATTTGGTTCTTGTAACACCCTTCTATACCCCCAAAACAATAATCGAATATTTCAATTAGAAAACATAACCACAAGGGTGTCACACATGTCAAAACACATAACCTGCTCCGTAACACGGGTTACCATAAAAATAAATTCAATGTACATATTTATACCTGGGATGTTACACGACATCCAACACATCTGATTTGTACTTGGGATGTTACACGACATCCAACACATCTGATTTTGGTCAAGTACTTATATAATAAGACATTTAGTACCTGTCATCGCGTGCTCACCCAAGAGTTTACGGTATCATTGCAGCGGAATTACTAATAAACATACCACAATAGTATTGTAACTCAAGACGGTAAGTCTCATGGATTTCAACTTAATGGCATAATCCAAGGAGTACGGCAATCAACTTAAAACAACTTAAAAATCGCAACAACAAAAAAAAGTTTGTAACATCGACAACAATAACACCAAAAATTAAATCAAACGTTTATCCCCACCTGATGTTACATGATCAGAGCAAGAAACCACTAAATAAAAGCGATAAACTACGGAAGTCACTTCAAGAGCTATCCTTCCACTTACTTCCGTCAAAGCTACTCCTGAGTATCTGCACGATGCCCATGTAAAGGCAACATTCAAACAGAAGGGGTGAGAATACAATTCAATAATAACGGTAAAAGACAATCAAAAGTAGATTAATCTACCAACATCACACACCAAATACAACAACATAGGCGTATTAAATATTCTCATCCACACAACATAACATCAAATAATCACTAAATGTAGCACAAATGCAAATGTACTCGACAACTGACTCAAAATGCATGTGACACCAAACTATGAATACTCAGGTTCATTTCACTCCACGATCCCCACCATAGGATCGATTCCCTCTTAGAACCGGAGCACACCAAAATCGCTACCCTCACCATGGGCAACGCTTCACTAATTCCTTAATAGAATTAGCTACTCGCACTTGATCTCCACCATAGGATCAAGGCTCACCAAAACTGGACCGAGGTCCGTACACCATGATGCATGAATTCACAATAACATGCAATATCACCAAAATACTCATCAAATTCATCACGAAAATAATCACCAAAATTATCACCAAAATAATCACCAAATTATCGTTCAAGAGTTTAATCAAAATTATCATCCAAAATTATAACTCCATAGAGTTTTCAAGGAACTCTAAACAACTTTACATCAGTCCTTACAACTCTGAAACAACTCTAAAGTGTTCAAAAATACTCTCTGACAACTCTTACTCATAAAGATAACTTTTATGGACTCAATTGACAACTCTAACAAAATTGAAAATAATTTAAATTAATCAAATAATCTAAATGGTTATTTCTAATTTGAAACTATTAAAATATTATACAAATAATATTAAATTTTTTATTATTATAGCAATTGTATTGAAATATTATATATATAATATATATATTAGTAATTTGAAACCAGTTTCGGCATATCCATATGTTAACGTAAGGTTCATATTTATATCTAATAACATGTGTGAAAGCACCCTACATGTATCAGTAACATTAAAACTAAGTACAACTTATATCTATGCAACAAAACTACTTTTCTATTATATATAATAACATTACATGAAGTTAACGACGACAGTCTACGAAATTTAACAACGAACTCTACAGTGACCATATATATACATCTGAATGGCGGTACAATAACCCATGTACATATATTATAATAATCGAAGTAATGTATATACCAGGAACTGCAAGCAAATTCTATACCTATCAAATTAACACTACAAGATTAATTAACGCTACAATCTATACATTTTCATAGAAAAGTTCTCCATATACTTATTAACAGTGAAAAGAACAACGATCTCTACTATAATTACTAACAAACCAATATATGTATATATAAAATAGTGGAATTGTATCAATATATAAATGAACATTTAAATTTTCTACCCTTTTATGATTTCTCTATTATTGAACGAAATTTTCACCCTTACCTTGTAATTCTAGCAATTGATGCAATTCTCCCTTGAATTTCTCTTCTTCTACCTCTAGCCAATTTTTCTTCTTTTGCTCTAACTTCCAAAAACACGTACTGACACTCTCCAGTTCTCTAACCCTTCTTTTAGATTAAAAACCTAGTACCTTATTTTAGTTATTCCCATTCCACCCTTACTTATCTCTATTTCCTATTTTATTTTTATAATAACTTAATTCCCCTTATTTTTCTAAATATTCTATAACTTTATTTCTCCACTAAATTCTCAATCTTTTATTTTAATAAAAATACTACTAAATACTTCTTATTTTCCTATCATTCGACTATATTCACTTTATTAAATTTAATAAATCATATTATTTAACTATCAACAATTCTAATTACTTTTAATTTATTCCAACTAACTTCTACTCCAATTGATTATTTAACTACCACATCCCATCAATCCAATAAATTACACAAAATTATAATTAATTCGTAATTAACTCAATTAAAATAATTATCGAAAATGGGGTGTTACAACTCTCCCCCACTTAAGAAATTTTCGCCCTCGAAAATTACCTGATGAAAATAGAGTCGGATACGACTTTCTCATATGCTCTTCGCTCTCCCAAATCATGCTCCCACCAGCTGGTCCTCCCTAAACTAACTTCACCAAGGCAATCTCTTTACCCCGCAACTGCTTCACCTCTCGATCCTCTATCCGTATGGGCGATGCCTCCATAGTCAAGTTATCTCTCACCTGCACATCATCCACTTGGATCACATGAGACGGATCTGGAATGTATCTCCTCAACTGAGACACATGAAACACATCATGAAGATTAGCAAGCAACGGCGGCAAAGCAATCCGATAGGCCACCTCTCCTATCCTCTGTAAAATCTGGTAAGGACCAATAAAACGTGGTGTGAGCTTTCGAGACTTCAACGCTCGACCAACACCAGTTACTGGTGTAACTCTCAAAAACACGTGATCTCCCTCCTGGAACTCAAGTGTTTTCCTCCTCTTGTCATGGTAACTTTTTTGATGACTTTGGGACGCTTTCATTTTTTCTTGGATCATCTTGATCTTTTCGGTCGTCTGGTGAACAATCTCAGGTCCGAGCACAACACTCTCGCCTGACTCATACCAACACAAAGGAGTCCTACACCTTCTACCATACAATGCCTCGTATGGCGCCATTCCAATACTAGAATGATAACTGTTGTTGTAGGTAAACTCAATCAACGACAAGTAGCTATCCCAAGCACCTCCTTGTTCTAGCACACAAGCCCTCAACAAATCTTCCAACGACTGGATGGTCCTCTCTGTTTGACCGTCTGTCTGCGAATGGTAAGCAGAACTCAACCTCAGCTTAGTACCCAAAGCTGTTTGCAAACTCTCCCAGAATCTTGATGTAAATCTCGAATCTCTATCCGATACAATACTTGAAGGAATACCATGCAGTTTCACAATCTCATCAATATACAATTCGGCCAGCTTCTGCAAGGAATAATTGATCCTCATCGGTATAAAATGAGCCAATTTGGTCAATCTATCAACAATCACCCAAATTGAATCACATCCCTTCGAAGTCTTCGGTAGACCTGTCACAAAATCCATAGAAATACTATCCCATTTCCACTATGGAATATTCAACGGTTGCATCAGACCCAACGGTTTCTGATGTTCAATCTTCGACTTTTGACAAGTCAAACAAGCATACACAAACTCAGCTACTTTTCTCTTCATTCCTGGCCACCAAAACAATCTCTTCAAGTCTTGATACATTTTTGTGGCACCGGGATGAATACTTAACCCACTTCTATGACCTTCCTCAAGAATGCTCTTCTTAATTTCTGGTACATCTGGAACACACACCCTATCTCTGAACCTTATCACACCATTCTCATCAACCCAAAAATCACCCCCGTTACCTTGGTTTATTAACGTGAGACGATCCACCAAACCCAAATCATATTTTTTACCTTCTCTGATTTCTTGGAGAATACCACTAGTCAGCTTCAGCATACCCAACTTCACACTGTTAGGAGTTTCTTCACACAATAGACTCATACCTCTGAATTGTTCAATTAGTTCTAACTCTCGAACCATAAGCATTAACATATGTAAGGACTTCCTACTTAACGCATCAGCTACAACATTAGCCTTACCCGGATGGTAACTCAATTCAAAATCATAATCCTTCAGAAGTTCAAGCTATCTCCTCTGCCTCATATTCAACTCTTTCTGATCAAACAGATACTTCAGGCTCTTGTGATCGCTGAACACTTCGAACCTAGATCCAAAAAGATAATGCCTCCAAATCTTCAAAACAAAAACCACAGCTGCCAACTCTAAGTCATGCGTCGGATAATTCCTTTCATGAACCTTCAATTGTCTAGAAGCATAAGCAACGACCTGACCATTCTGCATCAGTACACCACCAAGACCCATCTTTGACGCATCACAATATACTACAAAAGAATCACTCGGATTAGGTAAGATCAATACCGGAGCACTCGTCAATTTCTTCTTGAGTTCTACAAAACTTTTTTCACATGCAACATCCCACACATAAGCTTGACCCTTTCGAGTCAACTGAGTCAAAGGCAGTGCTAACTTCGAAAAGCCTTCTATAAACCTACGATAATAACCAGCTAAGCCAAGGAAACTTCGAATCTCAGTAGCAGACTTTGGAGTCTCCCACTGCAACACAGCATCAACTTTCGACGGATCAACAGCAATTCCTCCACTAGAAATCACATGACCGAGGAAACTCACCTCTTTTAACCAGAATTCACACTTGGACAACTTGGCATAAAGCTTTTTGTCTCTCAACAACTGCAATACAACTTTTAGATGTTCCGCATGTTCTTCCTCGAACTTAGAATATATCAAGATGTCATCGATGAATACGACCACAAATTGATGCAGATAAGGATGGAAAATTCTATTCATATACTCCATGAACACACCTGGCGCATTAGACACTTCAAACGGCATTACTGTATACTCATAATGACCATACCTTGTCCTGAATGCGGTCTTCAGAATATCATCTGGTTTCACACGAATCTGATGATAACCTGACCTCAAATATATCTTGCTGAACACACAAGCACCCACCAATTGATCCATCAAATCATCAATTCGTGGAAGAGGATACTTGTTCTTGATAGTAACTTTATTCAATTGTCTGTAGTCAACACACAACCTCATACTACCATCCTTCTTCTTAACTAGAAACACCGGTGCACCCCATGGAGAAACACTTGGTCGAATAAACTTTTTCTCAAGCAACTCTTCCAACTGCTTCTTCAATTCACTCAACTCTGTAGTTGACATCCTATACAGAGCCATCGAAACAGGATTAGTACCAGGTACCACATCAATGGAAAACTCAATCTCACGCTCTAGTGGCAAGTCATTGATATCATCTGGAAATACATCTGGGAAATTGCACACAACGGGCAAATCAACACTTACTGCCTTATTGTCAACTTGCAATGATGCAAACATCGCAACCATCTGAGTCTCGTCTTCTAAGAGTTCTTCTATTTGCTTAGCAGACAAAAACATCAGCTCTCCACAATCACCAATCTCTGGGAACCTCACAGTTTTGTTGTAGCAGTCGATATGAACATAGTTGAACTCCAACCAGTTCATTCCAAGGATAATATCGATTTGATGCAAAGGTAGACAGACTAAGTCCATCACAAAGTTCTTACCATAAACAGTCAAAGGACAACACAAACAGACTAATGCAGTAGTCACAGAACCATTAGCCAGGGTATCGATAACCATACTCCCAACCATAGAAGATAATTTTAAACCCAACCTCGTAGCACACTCAAGAGAAATAAACGAATGAGTAGCACCAGTATCAATAATAGCAATTAACTCAACGTTATTAATGAAACAAGTACCTCTGATTAAGTTATCTATCTTGGGAACCTCTGAACCACTCAAGGTAAACACTCTACCGTTAGTCTGGGCAGCAGTAGCGGCTGTCTTCTTTGGCTTTTGACATTGCGTACTGATATGACCCTGTTCACCACAATTGTAACAAGTCGGACCATCATTCTTGCACTCTGCAACACGGTGACCTGTTTTTCCACAATTGTAACATCTCAGAACCTTATTATTACATTCATTAGCACGGTGGCCTTGCTCGCCACACTTGAAGCACTTGACAGAAGCGGGAGCTCCTCCCCCACTTGCCTTCTTCCCATCTGAAGCCTTCTGCTTCCCCTTGTCAGCTGGAGTCACATAAGGTTTCCCTCTAAATTGTCCCTTCCCTTTCTTCTCACAAAGATTCTTGTAGTGAGCAGATCGAGCCCTGTTATCCTCATCGTAGATCCTACTCTTATTCACCAGTTCAGCATACCTACGAATCTGTTAGTATCCAATACCTTGTTTGATCTCCGGTCTCAGCCCATTCTCAAACTTGAGACATTTGGAAGTCTCAGCATCAGCGCGATTGTAATGAGGACAGAACTTCACCATCGCCTCAAACTTCGCCGCATACTCTGCCACAGTCATGTTCCCTTGCTTTAGCTCAAGGAACTCCATCTCTTTCTTGCCACGCACATCCTCTGGAAAGTACTTCTCCAAGAATTCATTTTTGAACACAGCCCAAGTTATCTCTATACCAGTATCTTGCAATCTCTGACGCGCATTATCCCACCAATCCTCAACTTCCTCTGACAGTATATGAGTACCAAATTGTACCATCTGAGCCTCAGTGCAAGCCATTACTTGGAATATCTTCTCAGTTACTTTGAGTCATGCCTGTGCACCCTCTGGATCATGGCTACCTTTGAAAGTTGGTGGATTATTCCTCTGAAATTTCCCCAAAGCGTGAAACTCATCAGGAGCTCCTCCTGCTCCCCCATTCTGATTGTTCTGTCCATTTTGAGCCATCACTTGGGCAAGCGATTCCAAAGCGTCAGCAATAGCACGATCGTTTCTTCCAGCCATTCTGCACACCATTAAATAACATTAGAAGAAACAAACCATCGACGGTGTACATACACTCATCGACTAACAGGGAATTGATATCATATAAAAATCTGGCCGGACGGACCGACCTGCTCTGATACCACTAATGTAACACCCTTCTATACCCCGAAAACAATAATCGAATATTTCAATTAGAAAACATAACCACAAGGGTGTCACACACGTCAAAACACATAACCTACTCCGTAACACGGGTTACCATAAAAATAAATTCAATGTACATATTTATACCTAGGATGTTACACGACATCCAACACATCTGATTTGTACTTGGGATGTTACACGACATCCAACACATCTGATTTTGGTCAAGTACTTATATAATAAGACATTTAGTACCTGTCATTGCGTGCTCACCCAAGAGTTTACGGTATCATCGCAGCGGAATTACTAATAAATATACCACAATAGTATTGTAACTCAAGACGGTAAGTCTCATGGATTTCAACTTAATGGCATAATCCAAGGAGTACGGAAATCAACTTAAAACAACTTAAAAATCGCAACAACAAAAAAAAGTTTGTAACATCGACAACAATAACACCAAAAATTAAATTAAACGTTTATCCCCACCCGATGTTACATGATCAGAGCAAGAAACCACTAAATAAAAGCGATAAACTACAGAAGTCACTTCAAGAGCTATCCTTCCACTTACTTCCGTCAAAGCTACTCCTGAGTATCTGCACGATGCCCATGTAAAGGCAACATTCAAACAAAAGGGGTGAGAATACAATTCAATCATAACGGTAAAAGACAATCAAAAGTAGATTAATCTACCAACATCACACACCAAATACAACAACATAGGCGTATTAAGTATTCTCATCCACACAACATAACATCAAATAATCACTAAATGTAGCACAAATGCAAATGTACTCGACAACTGACTCAAAATGCATGTGGTACCAAACTATGAACACTCAGGTTCATTTCACTCCACGATCCCCACCATAGGATCGATTCCCTCTTGGAACCGGAGCACACCAAAATCGCTACCCTCACCATGGGCAACGCTTCACTAATTCCTTAATAGAATTAGCTACTCGCACTTGATCCCCACCATAGGATCAAGGCTCACCAAAACTGGACTGAGGTCCGTACACCATGATGCATGAATTCACAATAACATGCAATATCACCAAAATACTCATCAAATTCATCACGAAAATAATCACCAAAATTATCACCAAAATACTCACCAAAATTATCACCAAAATAATCACCAAATTATCGTTCAAGAGTTTAATCAAAATTATCATCCAAAATTATAACTCCAGAGAGTTTTCAAGGAACTCTAAACAACTTTACATCACTCCTTACAACTCTGAAACAACTCTAAAGTGTTCAAAAATACTCTCTGACAACTCTTACTCATAAAGATAACTTTTATGGACTCAATTGACAACTCTAACAAAATTGAAAATAATTTAAATTAATCAAATAATCTAAATGGTTATTTCTAATTTGAAACTATTAAAATATTATACAAATAATATTAAATTTTTTATTATTATAGCAATTGTATTGAAATATTATATATATAATATATATTAGTAATTTGAAACCAATTTCGGCATATCCATATGTTAACGTAAGGTTCATATTTATATCTAATAACATATGTGAAAGCACCCTACATGTATCAGTAACATTAAAACTAAGTACAACTTATATCTATGCAACAAAACTACTTTTCTATTATATATAATAACATTACGTGAAGTTAACGACGACAGTCTACGAAATTTAACAACGAACTCTACAGTGACCATATATATACATCTGAATGGCAGTACAATAACCCATGTACATATATTATAATAATCGAAGTAATGTATATACCAGGAACTGCAAGCAAATTTTATACCTATCAAATTAACACTAGAAGATTAATTAACGCTACAATCTATACATTTTCATAGAAAAGTTCTCCATATAGTTACTAACAGTGAAAAGAACAACGATCTCTACTATAATTACTAACAAACCAATATATGTATATATAAAATAGTGGAATTGTATCAATATATAAATGAACATTTAAATTTTCTACCCTTTTATGATTTCTCTATTATTGAACGAAATTCTCACCCTTACCTTGTAATTCTAGTAATTGATGCAATTCTCCATTGAATTTCTCTTCTTCTACCTCTAGCCAATTTTTCTTCTTTTGCTCTAACTTCCAAAAACACGTACTGACACTCTCCAGTTCTCTAACCCTTCTTTTAGATTAAAAACCTAGTACCTTATTTTAGTTATTCCCATTCCACCCTTACTTATCTCTATTTCCTATTTTATTTTTATAATAACTTAATTCCCCTTGTTTTTCTAAATATTCTATAACTTTATTTCTCCACTAAATTCTCAATCTTTTATTTTAATAAAAATACTACTAAATACTTCTTATTTTCCTATCATTCGACTATATTCACTTTATTAAATTTAATAAATCATATTATTTAACTATCAACAATTCTAATTACTTTTAATTTATTCCAACTAACTTCTACTCCAATTGATTATTTAACTACCACATCCCATCAATCCAATAAATTACACAAAATTATAATTAATTCGTAATTAACTCAATTAAAATAATTATCAAAAATGGGGTGTTACAGTTCTTGGTCCTCATGAAGACTTGGCTAGGACGTTTTGCTTTCATCTGATGTTTGGCTGTTGCTTGGCTCGCTATTGGCTCACCAGTTCAAGAGAGGGGAATGCTTGTCATGCACTATCTTTTTGGTTCGATCTTTCCATCTCTTACTATTTGCTTGGTGTCTATTCTTGATTCTGCTTGATGTCTGCTTTCATGATACTTATGTTAATGCTTGTTTGACTTTGTTCTTAAACATTTGTACATGTTGAGCATGACATGATGTAATTGCTACCACCCTTGATTTGGCATCACATTTGAATCATTTGGATTTGATTACTTGATTGTTATCATCCTCATCTAAAGGTTTCTTATCACAATACTTGTTATTACAAGTAGTTTGTCCCTCATTCTAAAGGAAGGTTACTATGTTGACTTATAAGTCATCTTCTCAGCTGGTTTAGTCCTTCCCTCTTTCTCTTCCATGACCTTATTAGGATCATCACCCTTGGCCTCACTAGAGCCATTATTCCCTCTTTGACCTAGTTTTAGGTAAGGGTTTTGCTAACCCTATGTGAGTACTATAATTATATATACTTACTTTTCTCCCTTGGCCTTATTAGAGCCATTTTTCTTTACAACTTATAGTTAGGCTTGGAGTTTTTGAACTCTATGTGGGTACCATTATGATGTGTATTCATTTTCCCCTTTGACTTTGTTAAAAGTCAATCTTTTAGTTAGTTTTTCAACTTATACTTAGAGAGTTCTTTAACTCTATGTGAGTATCATGATTATGAATACTCATCCCCCCTTAGAACCTTGATCATTATCAAGAGTTCCTCATCCCTAATTAGGAGAACTACGGAGGCTCTGATTACTCTTACCTAATCAAGATACGTAGGCACAAGATGCGATATCTTGTCGAGCCAATTTGCCTTACAACTTAGACTTAGAGAGTTTTTGAACTCTATGTGAGTATCATGATCATGAATACTCATTTCCCCTTTGAACCTTGATTATTATCAAGAGTTCCTCACCCGTAGTTAGGTGAACTACGAATACTCTGATTCCATCCTAGTCAGGATACGTAGGCACGAGATACGGTGTCTTGGCGAGCATACTTTGTATATACCCTAGGTCATTACCTTAGCACATTTCCCTTAGCAGGCAAACTATAACATATAACACAATAAAATAAGAGGTTCCTGTAGAGTACTACAAATATCTAGGATGCTAACACCTTCCCTAGATATAAAAAACCCCCGAGCCTAGATATCTTGCATTGTTTTTACATTGCAATTAGGGTTTCCGGTCTTTACCCTTTCCTTTGGATAAATCAAAGCTCAGTGGTGAATTTCAAAGATGTGTGATTCAAGTTAATCAATAGCTTGATATCTGATTCTCACTGTAACACAAGCATTCCACATTCTTGTAGAATGTCTAAGGTGTATTTTATTTTACAAGGGAATATCTCATCTGCCCCTTGTGCTAGTTCCAGGCCTAGGAAGTATTTAAGCGAACCAAGATCCTTCATGTGGAAACATTGACTAAGATATTGCTTGAATTGATCACAGGCCTCGAGGTCATTACTAAAAATGATCAAGTCATTAGCAAGCATCTGATTGTGCTCATTTTGGCCACTGGTGCAAATGTTTCATTGAAGTTCACACCTTCTATTTATGTGTAACCTTTAACAACTAATTGAGCCTTGTACTTTTCAATCTCACATGTTGCTTTATGTTTGATTTTGTACACCCATCTACATTCTATCAAGTTTCTTCTTTGCAATAAATGAGTTAGTTCCCAAGTCTTATTGTATTCTAGAACCTTGATTTCTTGAGCCATGGCATCCCTCCAAACTTTGTGTTGACTACTTGGTATATGATTGAGGTTCTTCGTCATTAGTGATGGCTGCAAGGTAAGCTCTATGTTTTTGTGAAAACTTATCATATTTTAAAAATTTTGAGATGGGATATGTGATACATGAAGAGGACTCTAGAATTGATGCCATGCACTTGGGGTTTATGTTTAATTTACCACAATCATAGTCTTTTAGATAATTTGGAGGTCGTTTCATGTGTGGTATGTTCTGAGGGTCCCCCTTATTTGAGACTTCTTCTTCACTTTCACTTTATGATTCTTTTTTAGAATCATTGGTGACTTCCTCATTCACGTCATATATGGATACATGTTCTGAAGGTGTGAGAAAACACAAGAAAATGGGGTTTGAATTGGGTTTTCAAAATGAAAGCTTTTTGTGAAACTCAAACAAAGATCACAAATAAACTAACAAGAGAGAAAGACACACGATATATCATGGTTCACTTGAAAACTATCAAGTTAATCTAGTCCCCCCGCCAAGGTAATTTCACCTTATACACAAGGACTTAATCCACTATAATCAACTGATTACACTGCACTAGCAACTGCTGATAACTAACAATCAAAGACTAACTGTCTCTTCTTAAGGATTCTGACCTAACTAGTCCTTTAAGGAATACAAACAACTGTTTGAACAAATTTAATGTTTACAATGAATTGCTTCTACACAAGCTGATATAATCACTATGAATTGCTCAAATAACTTAAAGAAAATATATACTGTAAGAACAATGTTTCTTGCTTTGTATTGTGGTGCTTTACTCTTCATGCATATGTCTCTCTTGATTTTCGTCAAATTATCAAATCTTTATATAGCCAGAAAGAGATCCGTTGGAGGGCAGATCAGGAATATCATTAAGATTGATGGCGACTTAAAATAATGTCGTTATGCAGGGATGAAAATCATACACAAAAGTTATCCTTTGTACCACTAAATCAGGGTAGTGGAATGGTAGTGGAAAAGAACGTGTTTGATATGTACTATGTACTATTTTCCCTCGCAAACGTCTCATCTTCTTCTGTTCATCAGAGGCTTATGAATAGAGATGATTGAAGCATGAGTAGAAGAATTGACCACTGGGTCTTCAGAGTCTTGAGTCATCAGAGTCTTTAGAACTTGTTCACCAGAACCTTGTCTTCGGAGTCTTTAGCACTCGGTCTTCAGAACCCTTGGTTATCAAAAACATAAGTCTTCAGAACGTTGTTCAGCAGAACCTTGTCTTCAGAGTCTTCAGCACTTAGTCTTCAGAACTTAAGTCTTTAGAGTCTTCAGAACGTTGTTCAGCAGAACCGTGTCTTCAGAGTCTTCAGCACTTAGTCTTCAGAAGATAATTATCATAGTCATATTCATACCCAGAATCCAAGAGAACATTGCAGCAGCAACATATTGTCTTCTTAGAATCTTTCTGAAAATGAGCAGATCAGAAGCAGACTTGCTTCTTTGGTGCAGAAGCGACTTTTGGTCAAATAAGAGTGACATTGCACATGATCTCTATCATAGTCAGAGCTTTCTTTATCAGAGTCAGATCTTGTTTGTTAATTCTTCAGAAAAAAACGTTAGAGAACCAAAATTGTTCTCACACAAATACTACTTTGTTATTATCAAAACTTAGAGTTATCTGGCAGAACCAAATCTTGTTCTAACAATCTCCCCCTTTTTTATAATGACAAAATAATGTATTTTGATAAAAGAATTTTGTACGAAGAAAATTAATAGGAAATGACAAAGATAAGTTTAGAATTAACTTCCCTTTATCAAGCTCCCCCTTAATCTAAGACTTAAAAAAATCTTATCAGATTAGGGATACCAGAGCCTGATTACAAGGATCTAGTCAGATCCAGAATATCAGAGCTTGATTATAGTGGTAATGGATTCTGATAACAGAGCCTGATTGGTTATATCAGACCCTGATTAAATCAGAGCCAGATTGCCAATATAAATATTGTTCCTGAAAAGCATTCTAAGAAGAAAATTGTGCAATTAAAGTGTTAGAATGTTAGAGCTATGATCCAGAGACAAGATATTTATCAAAATAACTTTCCATTAATATACTCCCCCTTTTTGTCATAATCAAAAAGGGTAAACCAGAAAGATAATCCATAGTACAAAATAAGATAAACAAACAGACAAAGAAAACTAAGGGGTAGCCTAGAAAGGTGCCTAAGGCTGAGAAGGAGGAGCGAGCCTCTGAAGGGTCTGAGCAAGTGCATTCTGAATGATGGAAGTGACTTCATCTTGCTTATTCATTCTCATTCTGAACAACTCTTGCTCCTTCTGAATGCTAGCCAGAGTCTTCAACACTGGATCAGAGTTAGAGTTTTCAGCAGCTTCTCTCTCAGCTTGATCTTGAGCTTTCTCAGCCAACCGTCCAGCTTCTCTGTCAAGAGCTTCCTTGGCTAACCTGTCATCCAATTCCCTTTCAGCAGCTAGCCTAGCTTCAACTTCCTTCTTATATTTCAACCTCGTTTCAGCTTGTTGGACAAAATAATCTTTTGTCTGAATAGAGAGATTTTGAATCTTCTGAAATTCTTCTGACATCCACTAATTGAATTGATTCCATGGAGCACCCAAGGCAGAAGGGTCTTCGTTAGAATTTGATTCATCAGAGAGTGTCTTTAATCTCATAACCACATTATCCTTAAAAGCAGAAATAACTTCATCTAGGTTAGGAGGAAGGTCAGAAGGTTGATTCTTAGGGAATGATTGGGTTTCTTTTGCAGAATCACCCAAATTGGCGGTATCATTATTTGAAAAGGGTTCAGGATTGTCTGGTATATGTTCTGGTATTATTTGTGGAGCGGTTAATGGTGTGGTTGATGGAGAGTTCTTCAGAAAAAGATTTTGTGGTTAATGGTAGGGAGATGGTTAGAGATGGTTGTTCAGTCATGATGTGGGTTGGTTGTATAGATATGGTGGAAGTTGGTTGAGTTAAGATGATTTAAATTAATTGTGGTGGAAGTTGTATGGATGATGCAGACGATGGAATTATTTCAGTTGGTGGTTCAGAAATGGGTATGGGAGAGGTGGTGACAATAGTTGAAAATAGTGGTGGTGGAGTAGAGAATATTGGTCATTATGCTGAAGGCGGTGGAGATGGTGTAGGAAGAGATTAAGATAAATTTTTGTTAGTAATAACAGGTGCACTTACAGAATGAGATACCAATTTAGAAGACTTACTCTGTTTACCAGCAGGAGAAGCAGATGTAGATGCCATCTTTATCTTCTTAGATGATGGTCCTTCATCATCATCACTTTTCTTTTTCTTGCCTTTCCCCTTTTTTTTGGAAGATCTCAGGAAGAGCATCCGACAGATTACCCATGTCAATCCACACATCCAGTGCTTCATCTTTGCATCCAGCAAGGTAATTTGAGACCTCATTTGGATTATAGTTCTTAAGAAGGAAGGAAATCGAGAAATTGGAAACCTAACAGCGTTAAGTTCATGTTGTGTTGGTAGAACAATTCGATGAGTGATCTTTTTGATAAGCTTCATATTCTTCAAATTCTTAGCCCAGAAAACGTGTCCAAACTCCTTTGCTAGCTCATTAGTATGCCCAGCCACTAACAGATCGTCAACTAATCCAGATTCAATAAGATTATTGGAGATGAGTCTTCCGTAAGGGATATGATTTCCCTTTTTGGTAGAGCCAATCCTTGAGTTTACTATTGACTCTCTTAGAAAACTGAACAGGATAAATGGGAGATGTATCTTCTTTCCTTTAAACAGGAAGTATAGAACATACTTCTGAGACAGATTTATGTAACCAGATGAATGAGTAGGAAGGCAGTGGTAAATGCTACCCAACATGATTTTGAATCAAACTCTTAGAGAATATTTTAAGAACGATGAGGAAGGATCCTTCTTAGAATCCATAACAGTTCCTTCTTTAAAGATAGAAGCGATGACTTTGGCTTCCATTTACTTATCTGCTTGAACATTGAATATTCTTAGCCCTTTCCATCATGAGAGATTAAATCACAGATAGTCTTTTCTGTAATGATGATTTGTCTTCCAAATACAGTGGAAACGATGACATTCCTACTAGTAGTTGCATGAATCCAGAAATATTTTACCAAGATAGGAAGGGTGGATCCTTGCAATCTTTTAAAGAAAGCATTCCAACCTTGGAAATCAAGTGTTTGAGTAAGATCACATCCATTATCCTTTATATTTTTGAAGTCCACCATGGTTTCACAAAGAACACGAAGATCAGCTACCGGCGTGTTGAGAGTGATAATACATTTCTCTGGAATAGTAAACTGATGTCCAAGTAGTTGAGATTGAGAGAGAGTTCGAGATGATTCAGCCATTGATGAAGATGATGGAGTTTACGGAGCACAAAAAGGTTTTAGGGTTTCTAAGAAAAAGTGTGGGAAGTGAAAGTAGCGTAGTGTGTGAAGGTGAGAGAGTGAGTATTTATAACAAAGATTTTGATGATTAAGAAAAGGTGGGAGTAATAGGAAATAATTACTTGAAACCTAATCTCACGAAATCACAATGCTCGAGGTGTCTCTTCAAGAGTAGGATATGATTTGATTTTTGAACAGGTGTCCCATAGTCGTTTGTTTTCAAGAGAGCACGTTTGATATTCCCAAAGTCAAGAATACCAAGAGGTATCTGACTGGACGAGTTTTTGATCAGGACATCTTCTAACATGTAGAAGTATCATTAATCAGAAAGACATAAAATAATGAAACCATCTACTTAACATCAGAATCTTATTTCAGAAGTTCTGGTGACTTGACACATCAAAATATCATCTACTCATTCCGAACACGGTTTTATAAATAGATTTTCCAGAATGAATACAAACCTATCCTCGACAAGGGGTTTTGTGAAAATAGCAGCCCACTGGTGGTCTGTATCCACAAATTTTAACTGAAAAGTGCCTTTATGAACATAGTCACATAAAAAGTGATGTTTTATTTCAATCTGTTTTGCCCTAGAATGAAAAATAGGATTCTTAGATAAACAGATAGCAGAAGTATTATCACAGAAGATAGGAATGTTACTCACGTGGATCTGATAATCTTCGAGTTGATTCTTCATACAGAGTATCTGAGTAATGCACAATGATGTTGAGATATATTCTGCTTCTGCAATTGAGAGTGCAATTGTTGATTGTCTTTTGGTTGCCCAAGAGACGATGTTGTTCCCCAGAAACTGACAGATTCCAGAAGTACTCTTCCTTTCTAATCTGTCTCCAGCATAATCTGCATCACAATAACCAGAAAGCTTGTACTCTGATGTTTTCTTATGCATCAAGCCAAGGTTAGTTGTTCCTTTTAGATACCTTAGGATTCTCTTTACATCAGTCAAGTGAGTTTCCCTTGGATCTGATTGGAAACGAGCACAAAGACATACACTAAACATAATATATGGACGAGAAGCTGTCAAATACAGAAGAGAACTTATCATACCATGATAGAGCTTCTGAAAAACCTTTTTAGTTACTTCTTCTTTTTCCAGAATGCATGTTGGATGCATAGGAGTCTTTACAGGTTTACTTTCTGACATATTGAACTTCTTCATAAGTTCTCTTGCATACTTGCTCTGATGAATGTACGTTCCTTCTGGACGTTGATCAATCTGAATTCCTGGAAAGAATCTGAGTTCTCCCATCAGACTCATTTCAAATTCAGCCTGCATTTACTTAGAAAATTTCTTGCACAAGGAAGTATTAGAAGAACCAAATATAATATCATCAGCGTAGATTTGAACAACCAGAATGTCATTTTTAAAGGTTTTGCAAAAGAGTGTTATATTCACTTTTCCTCTGGTAAAGTCATTTTCCAAAAAAAAAGTTACTTTGCCTTTCATACCAAACTCTGGGAGCCTGTTTCATACTATATAACGATTTTTTTAAGTTTGAAAACAAAATCTGGGTTTTCAAAACTTTCAAAACCAGGAGGTTGGTGCACATACACTTCTTCAGAAATATACCCGTTTAAAAATGCATTCTTTACATCCATCTGATATAAAGTAATGTCATGATTCACAGCAAAGGAAATTAAAAGACGAATAGATTCTAACCTGCCAACTGGTGCAAAGGTTTTTGTATAGTCTATCCCTTCTTGCTGACTATAGCCTTGTGTTACCAGTCATGCTTTGTTTCTTACAACCTCACCTTTCTCATCTAACTTGTTTCTAAATACCCACTTTGTTCCAATGACATGCACACCTTTTGGTGTCTGAAAAAGATCCCAGACATCATTTCTGGTGAATTAATTCAACTCTTCTTGCATGGCCAGAATCCACTCATTCTCCCTAAGAGCTTCATCAACTGATGTTGGCTCTATCAGAGACACTAAACCCATAAGATTTTCTTCAGAAGGTTTAAACGATGAACGAGTTCTGACTGGATCAACTTTGTTTCCCATAATCAATTCTTCAGAATGAGAGGTCTTTAGTTTATTCTTCTTCTTATGATATGGGCTATTAGCTGCTTCTGGTAAGGTTGTATTTAATTCTTGAGAATCTGCATCTTTGTCTCCTTCCTTAGAATCTTCCTACTTGGATTCTGATAAATTAATCTTCAAATCTGCAAAATTTTCAACTAGCTTTGACTTTTCAGGGTCAAGCTTATCATCGAATCTGACATGAATTGATTCCTCAACAATCCGTGTTTCTGTGTTATAGATTCTGTAGCCTTTAGAGCATTCAGAGTATCCCAACAGTAAACACTTTTGAGCTTTGGAGTCAAACTTGACACGATTCTCTTTAGTGTTCAACATAAAACAAATACATCCAAAAGGATGAAAATACGAGATGTTGGGTTTTCTATTCTTCCACAATTCATAGGGAGTTTTACCCAGAATAGGTCAGCTAGAAATCCTGTTCTGAATATAACATGCTGCATTTACTGCCTCTGCCCAGAAGTGCTTAGCCATGTCAGTTTCTTGGATCATGGTACGAGCCATTTCTTACAAAGTCTTATTCTTCCTTTCTAGTACTCCATTCTGTTGTGGAGTTATGGGACAAGAGAAATTATGGGAAATTCCATGGGAATCAAAAAGATTCTCAAAGTATTTGTTCTCAAATTCTCCGCCATGATCACTTCTGACTCTGACAATTTTGCAATCCTTCTCTGTTTGCACTTGTGAGCAAAAGGTAGAGAACACAGAATGTGACTCATCCTTGTGTTTCAAGAATTTTACCTATGTCCAATGACTATAGTCATCAAGGATAACTAATCCATACTTCTTTCCACTGATTGAAGTAGTTTTCACTGGTCCAAACAAATCAATGTGTAGAAGTTCTAACAGTCTGGAGGTGGACACAACATTTTTTGCTTTGAAGGAAGTTTTAGAAAACTTTCCTTTCTGACATGCTTCACAAAGAGCATCTGAAGAATACTTCAGATTAGGTAAGCCTCTGACAAGTTCAAGTTTATTTAGCTTAGAAATCCTCCTCATGCTAATATGGCCTAAACGTCTATGCCTTGCCCATTTCTCCTCATTAACAGACATTAAGCATTTGATATTCTGTTCACAGAGATCTGAAAGTCTAATATTGTAAATGTTGTTTTTCCTCTTTCCGATAAAAAGGATTTAGCCATTTTTCTGACTGACAGCCTTACGTGACTTTTGGTTAAAGATGATATCATAACCATTGTCACTAAGTTGACTAATTGACAATAAGTTATTCATCAAACCATCGACCAGAAGAACATCAGTAATAGAAGGAAGTTTACCATTACCAACAGTTCTAGAGCCAATGATTTTTCCCTTCTGGTTTCCTCCGAAACCAACGAAGCCTCTAGGATTAAGTTCCAAACTTTGGAACATATGCCTTCTTCCCGTCATGTGTCGCGAGAAACCACTGTCCAGGTACCATGATTGGTGTTTCAACTGAGCTGCTAAGGATATCTGCAACATAGATTATCTTGTCCTTAGGTACCCACTTTCTGGGTCCTCTTTTGTTAGTTTTCCTAGAGTGTTTGACAACTTTGGGCTTAAGTGCAACAGGATAATCAAGTGGAATTTGTGCATGATATTTAGCTTTAGAAATAGATTTATGTGTCGGTGGGGGTTTCTGTGCAAGGTCAGAACAAACAAGCTCAGTGCCAGAGGGCACAAAATGGTCATAGAGAGGTTTTGGTTTTACAGGCTGACTTTCATAAATTTCAAATGTTTCTATACACCCTAAACGTTTCTTGCCATTTCTACTAACTCCATAGATCATGGAAGCTATTCTGCTTCTATCTATGCTTTTAGCCAAAAAGTACTGGAATGCTCTATCATACTTGTTGACACAACTGGTGTCAGAGACATTGGAGATTAATTCTTCTTCTAATTTAGAAATTTTGCTTTTCAAAGCACAATTACTATTTTTTAAAGAAAAAATATTTTCATTTAGAGAAGAATTATTCTGTTCAAGCTTATCTCTTGCTTTAGAAGCAATTACATGGGAGTTTTTAAGTTCCTTGTATTTACTTTGAAAATTTTGATATTTTTCCAGCATTTCTGAAAGACACAACTCTAATTCACAACGAGAGAGTTTAGATAATACCTCTGAGTCGGAGTCTGAGTCTGATTCTGGTTTTAATGGCATTTTTCTTCTGGTTCTCCAGAGACTTCAGCGTCAATTGTTGTTTCCACTAACGCAACGTTTGCTTGTTCTTCATCAGAATCTTCTTCTTCAGAATCAGAGTCATCCCAAGTTGCCATGAGTCCTTTCTTCGCTTTGGAGAAGTTCTTTTTAGGCTTATTGTCTTTCTTAAGCTTTGGACACTCGTTCTTGTAATGACCTGACTCATTACACTCATAGCAGATGACTTCTTTTCCAGAACTCTGCTTCTTTAGTACAGATGATTACTCAACACGGCCTTTGTTTCTTCTTGATCCTCTAAAGTTTCCTTGTCTTTGTTTCCAGAGTTTGTTGATCCTTCTGGAGATAAGTGACAACTCATCTTCTGATTCTTCATTAGAATCTTCTGATTCTTCATCAGCTTGATAAGCCTTTGCCTTTTCAGGTTTAGACTTAAGAGCAATAGATTTACTCTTCTTCTGAGGTTCATCTTCTTCCAGCTCTATCTCACGACTTCTTAAAGAACTAACAAGTTCTTCAAGACTTATATTGTTCAGATCCTTGGATAGCTTTAGAGTTGTTACCATAGGTCTCCATTTCTTGGGAAGGCTTCCGATAATCTTTTTAACATGATCAGCAGTATAGTATCCTTTGTCCAAAACTTTAAGTCTCGCGACTAGAATTTGAAACCTTGAAAACATAGTCTCAACTGTTTCATCAACCTCCATTCTAAATGCCTCGTATTTTTGGATTAGGGCAAGTGCCTTTGTCTCCTTAACTTGAGCATTTCCTTCATGAGTCATTCTTAGAGAATCAAAAATGGATTTAGCAGTATCTCTGTTTGTTATTTTCTCATACTCAGTATAAAAGATAACATTTAGCAATATAGTTCTTGCCTTGTGATGATTCTTATAATCTTTCTTTTGTTGGTTGGTCATAGCACTTCTAGACACTTTTACTTCTGTAACATCAACTGGGTGAGTGTAGCCACCGACTAAAAGATCCCAAAGATCTACATCGTAACTAAGAAAGAAACTTTCAATTCTATCTTTCCAGTAGTCAAACTTTTCACCATCAAAGACTGGTGGTTTGGCGCTGTAATGATGTTTCTCTTCTTGAATAGGACTAGCATTGGTTGCAACCATGATATCTCAGACAAATAGTGGATCGGTACTGAACACAGTGAAGTGTTGATAAAGCTTTTATCACAATCAGAACCGGAGTTCTGATGCCAATTGAAGGTGTGAGAAAACACAAGAAAGGGGGTTTGAATTGGGTTTTCAAAATGAAAGCTTTTTGTGAAACTCAAACAAAGATCACAAATAAACTAACAAGAGAGAAAGACACGCGATATATCTTGGTTCACTTGAAAACTATCAAGTTAATCCAGTCCACCCGCCAAGGTGATTTCGCCTTATACACAAGGACTTAATCCACTATAATAAACTGATTACACTGCACTAGCAACTGCTGGTGACTAACAATCAAAGACTAACCGCCTCTTCTTAAGGATTCTGACCTAACTGGTCCCTTAAGGAATACAAATAACTGTTTGAACAAATTTAATGTTTACAATGGATTACTTCTACACAAGCTGTTATAAACACTATGAATAGCTCAAATAACTTAAATAAAATCTATACAGTAAGAACAATGTTTCTTGCTTTGTATTGTGGTGCTTTACTGTTCACGCATGTGTCTCTCTTGATTTTCTTCAAATGAACAAATCTTTATATAGCTAAAAAGAGATTCGTTGGAGGGCAGATCAGGAATATCATTAAAATTGTTGGCGACATGGAATAATGTCGTTATGCAGGGATGAAAATCGTACACAAAAAGTTCTCAAGTTCTCATAGTTTGGTGTTCTCTTAAAAAGTAGGCAAAATACCCTTTTTGGCCACTTAACTATACCCTTGGGTTCAAATTGGTCCCTTAATTTTTTTCGTGTCAGATTGGTCCCTTAACTCTTTAAATGTGTCATGTTAGTCCTTTTTGTCTAATTAGCGACGAATTTAGCGACCGATTTTTGAATTTTTTCGTCGCTAATTAGACAAAAAGGACTACCATGACATGTTTTAAAGAGTTAAGGGACCTATCTGACACGAAAAAAAATTAAGGGACCAATATGAACTCATGGATATAGTTAAGGGACCAAAATGAGTATTTTGCCTAAAAAGTAACTTGTATGGAGTGATTCCCTTATTTGTCACTGTAAAGGTTCTACTGATTAGAAACGTTGTTGTCAATATACAATCTCACCAAAAAATGCAATGGGATATTTTCTTGAAAATGCGAGGCTCGTGCTATATTCAATATTTGTCTATGTTTGTGTTCCACACGTCCATTATGTTGAGGTGTGGAAACACAAGAAGTTTCATGCATGATCCATTCTTTTTTAGTGAAGCACTTGAAATCAGAGTTAGTAAACTCTACTCCATTATCACTCCTAATTCTCTTGATATGCATATTAAACTGCCTTTTGATTAGATTTCTAAAACTAATCAAATGTTGTAAAGTCTTTATCTTGTGTTTCATTAAATATACCAATGTACCACAAGTGTTATCATCTACAATGGTTAGAAAGTAATGTGATCCATTGTTTGTGAGAGCATGGTATTTCCCCCATAAGTCACAATAGTTTTCTCTATCAAAATTGCATTTGAATAAATGTGAAATATGCTGAAGGACTTAATTTGAGGAATGTCTCATTCTGATGTGCCATAAGATTGTCATGTCCTTCTTAGCTGCACCCATGAAACCTTGTTGATGTTGTTTTGTGAACAGATAAACCTCTTCATGCAACTCACCTGATCCAATCTTCCTCTTCGAGACTTGATCCTATATTGTGCAAGAATTTTGATCATAAATCACATAACAGTTTAAATCATATGTTAGTTTATGAATTGAAATCAGATTGCATTTAAGGTCAGGAATCAATAACACATCTTTTAACGTAAGGGAACTTGATAAATTTACATCTCCCATATTTTCAACTAAGGTTGAAATCACTGTTAGTGTAGTTATGTAGAAAGGTTTATCTAATCTTCGGATTTTCTTCAATATTGAGGTCAAAGGAGTCATGTGGTGTGAAACACCACTATCTAGTATTCAATTGAAATAATATTCAAATTTACCAATCATGTTTTCATGTGCGTTTGCATGATTTTTGGCACGAAATCCATGCAGGGTGTGTCCTGATGTTGCTGCCTCTAGATATTCTTTTCTCTCTACAGTCTGAGAAAAATTGCTACTTGTTGTCCTCCTGATTTGTTAGGTTCTCGCCTTTGAGTTCTTCGTGATTCCCAACTTGTTAGATATCCAACAATCTCAAAGAATTTTTCCTTGACATGCCCAGTTTTCCCATAGTTATCACACTTTAATCTTGAGTGATATTCCTTTCTCTTTTCCTATATGCACCTGAGTAAAATGCATATGCATTTTCTACCTTGGAATCTCTTTCTTTATCTATTGTAAAACGAGATTCTTCTATTTGCATTTAATTAAAGACACGCCTAAGAGAGGGTAGTGGATCGTATTAAGTGTGGTTGGCTTGATATTAGAGTATTGTTCACTATCAAAGCCTCCAAGAAAAATATGGACTTGATGCTCTTCTTCCATTTGTGTTAATACTTTAGCAGCTCCGCAACTACATTTAGGTAAGGTTTGCAATTCACTCAGTTCATCAACAAGAGTTTTGAATTTAGTGTAGTAATATGTTACACTTGTTTCTGGTTGTTTTTGAATTAAACACAAGTCTCTCCACAACTGATGGATTCGTGGTGCATTGCTCTGAGCAAAGCGTTCTTCAAGATCCACCCACGCATCTCGAATCGTTGAAGCATGTGACTTGCTGCTGTGTAGATTTGGTTATGTCACGTTGATCAACCAATTTTTCGCCATTAAATCCACTTTCTTCTAGTCATTGTACATTTCAGATTGACTTAATGGTTTCTTGATTGTTCCATCAATGAAACCTAGTTCTGTCTCTCCACACAAAGTCTTCTTGATCGATCTTGCCCATGTGCGGTAATTTTCTCCATTCAGCAATGTTGTCACGAGTGGAGTTCCAGGATTATCAGAGTTGTTTAGATAATAGGCTTGTGTATTTTTTTGTGTGTTCTTTTTATCAGGTTTAGAGGTATTTTTCTTCTCCAATATCTCTTTCGAATCTGAACCATACTCGGATGCCATAATAGAAATTTAACTTGAAAAATATGTTGTATTCTTATTGTTTTTTATGACACGTGACATACCTTTATATATAGGCTGATGATCTATCTTTTAGAGCTTGAAAATAGGATCAACCCTAACAAACTAATAACAAACTATTAAATTTATCTATAATAGGTTGCATTATGTTGCCTTTATTTGCAATCTTCATCTTTACTAGAGTACTTTCACGTATGAAGCTTCCAAAAATAATGGTCAGGGGGTGATGGCCTCCTACTTTACGAACTTTGTCAACAAGGCTAAATGCTTCAACATGTTTAAAGCATAATTCCATATGGATTTTTTTTCTAGACCAAAACCTAGATTCAGTAACAACATTTCTCATATGAATGAAAATGATGTACTTGATATTTTATTGAATGTTCTTCTCTAATCACCACATTATTGAGCGATGCTCGTATCTTACCTAACCAACAGATCCCACCTTGAGATTAATTCAATCCTTGATAATTTTAAAATAACCCTTTAGGTATTTTTCAGGTGAGTACAACTAGATGTAACTTTAGGATTGTTACAAAGTTCCCAAAATACCTTGTGTTCTTCCACAATCCTTACATAATTTTGATTGATGTATAAAACACCATTTGCACATCTTGTTCGTGCAGATAACACAATTGGATTAATGATAAAATCAATGCCACATACATTGGATTAGACTTAATGTAGATAGGTTTCCTTTACCAATTTAGTGCAGATAGATTTATTCTTTAATTCAAAGTATTTTTTCCAATGTGTTATTTCAAACAAGAGGTCCAATACTGAAACCATTGTAAGTAGGGTTTTTGAAATCAACAACGCCATCATTGAGAATAGTGAGATCATCTCAAGATCCGCATCCATAGCTAGATTTATCTTAGAAATTCAAAAATCGTTCTTGTTGTGCAAGTGTGAGAAAATTGTGAGGTAGTGTGTGTTAGTGGTTGTAATAGTTTCAGGACTGAATCGTGAATGATGTCACTTTCTTTAAAATCATTTCAAACACTCTTTTGTATGTCTTAGAGTTGGAATGCAAGAATACCCACGATAATTCAGCCTTATATCGAATTTGTGCAAGACTGACGAAAACTCGATTTATAGCAAAGAGTGTTTGAAATTTATACAAGAGGATTTTTGGTTTGTGATATGATTTTGTGAATTTCGAAATGGAGTATTTATAGGCCATGTATGTGTTGTTTCACAAGGTTTCGACCCTTGATGAAATAACACCTTTTAACCAAAAGTTGCATTGTTTACAAGCATTGTCTATGTTCATTCTGTAGCAACACTTCACGAAGTGTTGCTTCTCTTCGAATTCTAATCATTTATTGGAATTTACTCACTTCCACTTTTCTTGTCATTTTGAAACACACCCATGGACATTTATTGTTCAAAAATTACCACAATCCTCCACTTGTTTTAATAATGACAAGACCAATTCCAATAAAGAGAAACAAAGAATGTTAGTACAGTTAGGTATATTTCGATTTAAAAATTAACCTTAGTAAAGATAACGCAGATTCTAATTGGAATGTTAGGTAGAAATGCTTTTAAACCATTAATCCATGTGAATGGACCGTTGTTACCTCACACACATTCTTTAAGGTTCTTCACCTACATTTCTCACCTGGTACTTATTTATGGCCATATGCTTTCCTGTTTCATGAATTTTTCGTGAGAGAAACTCCAACTCTCACTTTGAGATGACACCATCTCGAAATTCACATAGGTGAAGTTCATATTGTATCCTTTTCCATGAGACACATACCCTCGGTATTGGACTTCATTAAGAGTTTAAATAAAAACTTAGCCTTCATTTTAAAGGTCAACATTATCACGAAATGTTCGACAAAAATTCCAATCAACGACTTGTTGTTACCCATTGAATCTTGGGGTTAATGTTTTGTTAATGTAAGATTGGGTTGCTGCTGCTGTCGAAACTTTTACTCAAGGAGTTTCAACCCCATGCCTCTCGAGGTTTTCTTACTAAGTCTCTGGCCAATGGCTTAGTAAATGGATGAGCCAAATTATAGCTTGTTCGTATATAGGTTGGTGAAATGATTACATCTTTAATCAATTTTCTCACAAAGGATTTTCTAAGTCCTATGTGTCTAGACTTTCCATTATACACTTTACTGAATGCTCTAGCTAAAGTGGCTTGGCTATCGTAGTGTATCAACACCTTTGAAACATTGTCTTTTTCTAATGGAACTTCTAATAGAACGTCCCTCAAACATTCTGCTTCTTGACTAGCGGATGCAAGAGCCATAAACTCTGATTCCATGGTTGAAAGAGTAATGCATGTTTGTTTCTTGCTCTTCCAAGAAATTTCTCCTCCAGCTAGTGTAAATATCCACCCAGATGTGGATTTATGATCTCCAATTGGATATCCAACTTGCAACGATATATCCTTCTAGTATGGCGGGAAACCTGCCATAGTGAAGTCCAAGATTTTTTGTCTTTTGTAGATAGTTGAAAATCCTTTTGATTGCCTTCCAATGTTCTTTATTTGGATTACTAGTAAATCTACTCAATTTACTAACTGCAAATGATATGTGAGGTCTGGTACATTGCATTAAGTACATAAGACACCCTATTTCACTTGCATATTCCAATTGAGGCACTTCTCTTCCATTGCTCTTTTGAAGTTTGACGACATGATCAAATGGAGTGGCTACTTCCTTAAAGTTTAGGTGTTTGAACTTATCAAGCATTTTTTCAATATAATGTGTTTGACTAAGTTTGTAACCTCCATTATTTCTCTTTACTTTGATCCCTAAAATTGTGTCAACTAATGCAAGATCTTTCATCTTGAATGTGGAAGTTAGAAACCTTTTTGTCTCGAAAACTCCATCCATGTTGTTGCTAATTATCAACATCTCATCAACGTATAGACAAAGGAATATTACAGAATTTTTTGGTACCTTTTTGTATAAACACTTGTCACAAGAATTGGGAGTAAATCCATTTGAAAGTATGACAGAATCGAATTTTTGATGCCATTGTTTTGGTGCTTGTTTTCGTGCTTGTTTTAGTCCATATAGGGATTTGACAAGCTTACACACCTTTTGTTCATTTCAAGGAAGCACGTAGCCTTCTGGTTGTTCCATGTAGATTTCCTCATCGAAATCTCCATTTAAGAATGATTTTTTAACATCCATTTGACGAACTATAAGGTCATTCAAAGATGCTAAGGCGAACAATACACTAATTATTGTTGTTCTTGCCACTGGTGCATATGTGTCAAAGTAATCAACACCTTTTTTGTCTAAATCCCTTTGCTACTAAGCTTGCCTTATATGTGCTCGATGTACCGTCACTATGATACTTCTTTTTAAACACCCACTTGCATCAAATGGGCCTTGATCCCTTTGGTAAATCAACAAGTTTCCAAGTGTGATTTGACGTGATTGAATCCATTTCATCTTGGATAGAATTCTTCCAAAGGAAGAGTCCCTTGAAGCCACTGCTTACTTGTAAGTTTTAGGACCATCTTCTACTTGAAGAATAATGGAAATATTCCGAACATAATTCTCACAGTTTCCTTCAACTAGTTAAAAAGAAATAAGTTGAGAATTGATTTAGTTTGGTCCTAGAACCTTTGTTTTCTAAACTCTCTTGCTTATCCTAGGTGCGGGTTATGTTTCAATAATCCGAGAAGCACTTTTGGGTTGTATCTCAATACTCCGAGAAAAATATTCCTCACGAGATTCTTTGTTTGCGGGAGACTCATATTCTTTATCCTTATTAATAAGGTTTTCAAAGAATTCTACATCCCGGGATTCAATTGAAGGTATGAAAAGTACACAAGAAGCGGGGTTGAATTGTGTTTTATTGTTTTCTTTAATTTAACTTCTGATCAGAGTTTCAGAATCGGAATTGGTGTTCAGATTCTGTTTTAATTCATTAGCAGCGGATATAATAGAAGTAAATAAATAACAGCATAAGATATAAAAGATTTATTCTATTTCCTTCCCTAACTGAGAGTACTCCAGTCCCCTTGTCTCATAAGAGATTTTCATTATAACCACTTCATTATTACAATCGCTTATGCATCTGCATAAGTCTTTTACACCTGCTCAGACCAACTGTCTGAGACTTCCTTTCTTAGAGCACATGTCTAAGACTTTCCCTTGCTCACACCTTCTGACCGGGCCACCTGCACCAAAGGTCTTCTAGTTGAGACTTCCCCTTTCTTAGAGCACATGTTTAAGACTTCTTGATCACGCCTTTCAGATGGAGACTTCCCTTTTGCTAAATCGGACTAGCTGAATAAGACTTTCACAGCTCAAGCACTTAAGCAATAAGACTTACGTGGCTTAAGCATCTTGGCTCAAGATGTAACGCCCCGATTTTGATTATTTCCCAATCATGTGGAGTATTTTATTTTAAATGGATGATAAATTATATTAATTATGAATTTGGTGTGTTAAATGTTATTTTACCGTTTTGAGAGTTTTCGGGGAAATTAGAATGGAGAGTATTTTAGACTTTTCTCGATTAATGATAAATTAGAAATTAAGTGGAATTAGAATTTGTGAGAAAAATGAATTAATTGAATTTAGTGGAAAATGAGAGAAAAGAAATAGAAAAGAAAGAAAAGAGATAGAAAGGAGGAATAGAGAAAAATAGAAAGAAAAAGAATAGAAAGAAAGAGGAGGAAGAGAAAAGAGGAGAAAGTTTGGAAAAACAAGAGAATCATCAAGAACAATCAATACCAAGTTTGGAATCCGGGTAAGGGTGTGAAATCTTGTTATCTTAACAATGTGTATGATTATGTATGATTGTATTGTGGATTTTTGTTGATTTTCATGAGTTTTGGGGTATAAACCCATTGGTGTAGAAAATGGTAGAAATCGATGTTTTCGCGGATAGAAACCGATATAATTTGTGTTGTATAATCTCCACATGTTTATGAATCATTGCTATGAATTCTTTTGCTGTTGGAAGTGAATTGGGGGAGAAAATGGAATTTTTGGGGATTTTAGAACAGTGAAAACGAAGCAGAAATTCTGCTTCTGGTGCAGAGCGCCGGGCGAAAGGCCCAGAGCGCCGGGCCGTTGTTCCTTCGCCGGGAGAAAATGAGCGGCGCGAGGGTGCCAAGCTACAGGTTTGATTCACGTCTGGGGGAATTTCCTTCGCCCCTCCTTCGTCGGGCGAAGCGAAGGCGAAAACGAAGCGTCGCCGGGCAAAACTCCCCTGTCGCCGGGCGCTTTTGTTTTTTTTCATAAAATTTTCTTTTCTTTTAACGATTCATAATTCTCGAACCGTAACTCCGATTTAGGCGTTCTTTATATCGTTGGAAAGCTATTGAGCTGTACTTTATGATTATGATGGTGTGGAAACTGTTGGCCGATTTTATTATGTCGGAAAGTCGGGAATAGTGCTATTTAGCGACTTTTACCGTTTTGATTGTGTGTTTGAATGCGAATCATACAATAGTGCATTGATGTGAATGTATATAGATTGTATGTGATTGTATGAGATGAATGCATGAATATATATTGTGAATATGTATGCATTTCAAAAATGTCTTGAGTCATTTTGCATGTGAAGCATAATGAAGTACATTCTTGTGTTGAGCGATTCTAATGAGAATCCGTTGTATCGTCGTGTGCCTATATGAGGTGTGAGCGATGATTAAGAACGATTGTGTGCCTATGTGAGGTGTGAGCAATCAGATTGTGTGCCTAGGTGAGGTGTGAGCAATCAGATCGTGTGCCCGCGTGTGGGGTGTGAGCGATCAGGTCGTGTGCCCAGGTGGGGTGTGAGCGATCCATAAACATTGTGTGCCCATGTGGGGTGTGAGCAATGGGTGAACATCGTACACCCGACGGGGAGTTACAGGGGTAACGAGCGATGGTTCCAATAAGTTCCTGAGTGAACATGAGATGATTGAGTCGGTACCATATTGCATTTGCATAGAGTCGTGAGTTGGTCTCTATGATTTGCATTTATCATCTTTATAATGATGTGTTGTTGAGTAAACATAATTGTGTATGTTTATGTGGAATGATTGGGAATTGTGAAAGTATGCATGATGACTATGTTTGGGTGATATATAGATATACCTTGTGATGTATATGGAGGAATTGTGATGGATTGTGGTGAGAATGTGGAAGATGTTTATTTTTATGTTTATATATAATTATATACATTGTTATTATGATAATATTTCTCACCCTTCTGCTGTTTTATAATGCTCTATGAGGCATTGCAGAGTAGGTATGCTGGTGGTCTTTTGTGAGGCGTGTCTTCATTCTTTTGGTCGGTCGGCTCTGATATGTAGCACCGGGTAGCTAGGATGGCTGTGATTCTTTTGTGATACATATGTATATGTATCTTGCTGATGAATGTTTATGTAAACATGTATGATGTTGGTGGAGTATATTTGATGATTCATGTTTATATGTATATATGTTTGTTGTTATTCAATGTTTAGATTTTCCGCTTTTATTCTAAATATTGAGATGTGGGTGTAAGGACTAAGTTCCTCTGTTGCAAGTTACCCCACTGTTGCATATCAATGTTGAGCAGGTGTTGTATGTTGTAAAATTGTGTATGATGTGACATGCCTCTTTTATGCCATGTTATAATTATACTCTGACGAAATTTTTAATATGTGCCTAAATGATTATGTGATTATTTGGGGGTATAGAAAGGGGGTGTTACATTAAGTGGTATCAGAGCCAGAGTTGAGTCAGTTGTGTCTGTCTTGTTGTCGTATTGTTTGAATTGTTGTTTAACTTTGTTGTCATTTTTGGGAATGATTAGAATATGGCTGGTAGAAACGACAATGAGATGGCTGCTGCTTTGGAAGCAATGGCTAGGGCGGTGCAAGGTGCGCCAAATGTGAATGCTAATGACGAGTTCAGGAAGAATCAACCACCGGTTTTCAAAGGAAGATTTGATCCCGATGGTGCTCAACTTTGGTTGAAAGAGATTGAAAGGATCTTCAGAGTCATGGACTGTGAGGAAGAGAATAAAGTGAGGCTTGGGTCTCACATGCTGAAGGAAGAAGCCGACGATTGGTGGGTCGGTATGCGTCAAATTCTTGAGGTGGATGATGAAGAGGTAACTTGGGATTTATTTCGTACTGAGTTCTTAAGGAAGTATTACCCTGAAAGTGTGAAAGGGAAGAAGGAGATGGAGTTCCTTGAATTGAAACAAGGTAGTATGTCCGTGGTGGACTATATTGCTAAGTTCGTGGAGTTGGTTCAATTCCATCCTCATTATGCTGCAATCACTGCTGAGTTCTCAAAGTGTATTAAATATGAGAATGGTTTGCGTCCTGAGATTAAACAAGCTGTGGGATATCAAAGGATAAGAAGGTTTTCGGATTTGACGGAATGTTGTAGAATCTTCGAGGAAGATAGCAAGGCTCGTTCTACACATTACAAAAGTTTGAATGAGAGGAAGGGAAAGCAACAAGCTAGAAGTGGACCTTATGTGACACCTGTTGATAAGGGCAAGCATAGGGGAAACTTTGAGAAGAAATCTGGAGGAGGAGGTTCGGGTCCCATTAAGTGTTATAAGTGTGGAGAAATAGGTCAAAAATCATTTGAGTGTGGGAAGCCAGTGGTGAAATGTTCTAATTGTGGAGGTACTGGGCATGCTGCTACAGATTGTAGAAGGAATATGGTGAAGTGCTATAATTGTGGAGAAGTTGGTCACATTAGTACTAAGTGTACTAAACCGAAACAAGCTCAAGCGGGCGGAAAGGTGTTTGCGTTGGGGGGACTCAAACTACTAGTGCAGACCGTTTGATTAAAGGTACATGCTTTATTAATAGTACACCTTTAGTTTCTATTATTGATACGGGAGCGACTCATTCGTTTGTTTCGTCTGAGTGCGCGAAGCGTTTGAATCTTGTGTTGTCTCTAATGGATGGTAAGATGGTTATTGATACTCCAGCAATGGGGTCAGTAACTACTTCGTTGGTTTGTTTACGTTGTCCTTTGACCATTTATGGTAAAGACTTCGAGATGGATTTAGTGTGTTTGCCGTTGGAAGGTTTAGACGTAATCTTGGGTATGAACTGGTTGCGATTTAATCGAGTTCATATAGATTGCTATCACAAGTTAGTAAGGTTTCCTTCTTTGGAAGATGATGAAGATGAGAGTTTCCTATCCACTAAAGAATTGAAGAAAATTTTAGCGGACGAAGCTCAATTGTTCGGTTTGTTTGCATCATTGTCTGTGGATAGTCAAGTGTCCCTTGATGTGTTTCCTGTTGTTTGTGATTTTCCTGAGGTGTTTCCTGAGGATATTAAGGATGTACCGCCGGAGAGAGAAGTTGAGTTTTCTATTGATCTAGTTCTGGGTACGAGACCGATTTCGATGGCACCGTATCGTATATCGGCATCGGAGTTGGTAGAATTGAAGAAGCAATTGAATGACTTGTTGGACAAGAGATTTTTAAGACCAAGTGTTTCTCCGTGGGGTGCTCCAGTATTGTTGGTAAAGAAAAAGGATGGAAGTATGCGGTTGTGCATTGATTATCGACAATTGAACAAGGTGACAATTAAGAACAAGTATCCGCTTCCAAGGATCGATGATTTGATGGACCAATTGGTTGGTGCGCGTGTTTTTAGCAAGATTGATTTGAGATAGGGATATCACCAGATTCGTGTGAAAGAAGAGGATATTCAAAAGACGGCCTTTAGGACACGGTATGGTCATTACGAATATTCCGTGATGCCATTCGGGGTTTCTAATGCGTCGGGTGTGTTTATGGAATACATGAATCGTATTTTTCATGAACAGTTGGATCGTTTTGTGGTTGTGTTCTTCGATGATATTTTGATTTACTCTAAGTCTCAGGAGGAGCATGAAGAGCATTTGAGAATTGTGTTGCAAATTTTGAAAGAGAAACAATTGTATGCGAAGTTGTCGAAATGTGAATTTTGGTTGTCGGAGGTAAGTTTCCTTGGACATGTTATTTCCGGTAGTGGTATTAGTGTTGAACCATCCAAGATTGATGCGGTGATGCAATGGGAGGCTCCTAGATCGGTTACGGAGATTCGAACCTTTTTAGGTTTGGCGGGTTATTATCGGAGGTTTATTGAGGGATTTTCAAAGTTGGCACTTCCGTTAACGCAATTGACTTGTAAGGATAAGGCTTTCATTTGGGATATTCATTGTGAAGAGAGTTTCAATGAGTTAAAAAGAAGGTTGACAACGGCTCCGATCTTGATTTTGCCAAATCCTACGGAACCATTTGTTGTGTATTGTGATGCTTCATTGGTTGGTTTAGGTGGTGTTTTGATGCAAGATGGAAAAGTTGTGGCTTATGCTTCAAGACAATTGAGAGTACATGAAAAGAATTATCCTACGCATGACTTGGAGTTGGCGGCCGTGGTGTTTGTTTTAAAAATTTGGAGGCATTATCTTTATGGTGCAAGATTTGAAGTTTTTAGTGATCACAAGAGCTTGAAATATTTATTTGATCAAAAAGAGTTGAACATGAGACAAAGAAGGTGGTTAGAGCTTTTGAAGGATTATGATTTTGGTTTGAATTACCATCCGGGTAAGGCAAACGTGGTGGCCGATGCTTTGAGTTGGAAGTCGTTACATATGTCCTCATTGATGATGAGAGAATGGGAACTTTTGGAGAATTTTATAGACTTGAGTTTGGTTTGTGAAATGACGCCGAGAAGTGTGAGACTTGGTATGCTACATGTTACGAATGATTTTCTTGCAACCGTGTGTGAAAAGAAAAAGTTGGACTTGAAGTTTGCTGATTTGATAATGAATGAAAATGAGGATTTCAAGGTTGATAACTTTGGAGTTTTGAGATTCCGTGGTCGTATCTGTATTCCCGATGATGCGGAGTTGAAAAAGATGATATTGGAAGAAGGACACCGAAGTAACTTAAGTATTCATCCGGGAGCGAATAAAATGTATCAAGATTTGAAGAAAATCTTTTGGTGGTCCGGGTTAAAGAGAGATGTGGCTCAATTTGTGTATGCGTGCTTAACTTGTCAAAAGTCGAAGATAGAACATCAAAAGCCTAGTGGATTGATGCAACCGTTGGACATTCTGGAGTGGAAGTGGGATAGTATATCGATGGATTTCGTCACAAGACTGCCGAATACGCAAAGAGGTCATAATGCTATTTGGGTAATTGTTGATAGGCTTACTAAATCTGCTCACTTCATTCCAATTGACATTAGTTATCCTTTGGAGAGGTTAGCTGAGATTTATGTTCTTGTGGTTGTGAAGTTGCATGGGGTTCCTAAGAGTATTGTATCGGATAGAGATCCTAGATTCACATCGAGGTTTTGGGAGAGTTTACAAAAGGCTTTGGGTTCTAAGCTAAGATTGAGTTCGGCTTATCATCCGCAAACGGATGGTCAAACCGAGAGGACCATTCAATCGTTGGAGGATTTATTGCGTGCTTGTGTGCTCGAGCAAGGTGGTGCTTGGGATAGTTATTTGGCGTTGATTGAATTCACCTACAATAATAGTTTTCATTCAAGTATAGGTATGGCACCATTTGAGGCTTTATATGGTCGGAGATGTCGAACACCTTTGTGTTGGCATGAAACAGGTGAGAGGACGGTAGTTGGACCGGAAATGGTACAACAAACGACGGAGAAAGTGAGGTTTATCCGTGAGAAGATGAAAGCCTCTCAAAGTAGACAGAAGAGCTATCATGACAAGAGAAGAAAAGATCTTGAGTTTCAAGAAGGTGACCATGTATTTCTGAGAGTTACGCCGATTACGGGTGTGGGTCATGCTTTGAAATCGAAGAAGTTGACTTCTCGTTTTATTGGTCCGTATCAGATTTCTGCACGAGTTGGTGTTGTGGCTTACCGTGTGGTGTTGCCTCCGAATCTTTCGAATTTGCATGACGTTTTCCATGTTTCGCAACTTCGGAAGTATGTTCCGGATCTGTCACATGTTATTCCTATGGACGAGGTTGAAGTGAGAGATAACCTTACGGTGGAAGCTTTACCGATTAGGATTCTGGATCGTGAAGTTAAGAAGCTAAGAGGCAAGGATATTGCGCTTGTGAAGGTAGTGTGGGGAGGCGCTGCGGAAGGCAATATGACTTGGGAACTAGAGAGTAGGATGCGAGAGTCGTATCCGGAGTTGTTTGAATCAGGTAATATTTTCGAGGACGAAAATTTCTAAAGTGGGGGAGAGTTGTAACGCCCCGATTTTGATTATTTCCCAATCATGTGGAGTATTTTATTTTAAATAGATGATAAATTATTTTAATTGTGAATTTGGTGTGTTAAATGTTATTTTACCATTTTGAGAGTTTTCGGGGAAATTAGAATGGAGAGTATTTTAGACTTTTCTCGATTAATGATAAATTAGAAATTAAGTGGAATTAGAATTTGTGAGAAAAATGAATTAATTGAATTTAGTGGAAAATGAGAGAAAAGAAATAGAAAAGAAAGAAAAGAGATAGAAAGGAGGAATAGAGAAAAATAGAAAGAAAAAGAATAGAAAGAAAGAGGAGGAAGAGAAAAGAGAAGAAAGTTTGGAAAAACAAGAGAATCATCAAGAACAATCAATAGCAAGTTTGAAATCCGGGTAAGGGTGTGAAATCTTGTTATCTTGACAATGTGTATGATTATGTATGATTGTATTGTGGATTTTTGTTGATTTTCATGAGTTTTGGGGTATAAACCCATTGGTGTAGAAAATGGTAGAAATCGATGTTTTCGCGGATAGAAACCGATATAATTTGTGTTGTATAATCTCCACATGTTTATGAATCATTGCTATGAATTATTTTGCTGTTGGAAGTGAATTGGGGGAGAAAATGGAATTTTTGGGGATTTTGGAACAGTGAAAAAGAAGCAGAAATTCTGCTTCTGGTGCAGAGCGCCGGGCGAAAGGCCCAGAGCGCCGGGCGGTTGTTCCTTCGCCGGGCGAAAATGAGCGGTGCGAGGGTGCCAAGCTACTGGTTTGATTCACGTTTGGGGGAATTTCCTTCGCCCCTCCTTCGCCGGGCGAAGCGAAGGCGAAAACGAAGCGTCGCCGGGCGAAACTCCCCTGTCGCCGGGCGCTTTTGTTTTTTTTCATAAAATTTTCTTTTCTTTTAACGATTCATAATTCTCGAACCGTAACTCCGATTTAGGCGTTCTTTATATTGTTGGAAAGCTATTGAGCTGTACTTTATGATTATGATGGTGTGGAAACTGTTGGCCGATTTTATTATGTCAGAAAGTCAGGAATAGTGCTATTTAGCGACTTTTACCGTTTTGATTGTGTGTTTGAATGCGAATCATACAATAGTGCATTGATGTGAATGTATATAGATTGTATGTGATTGTATGAGATGAATGCATGAATATATATTGTGAATATGTATGCATTTCAAAAATGTCTTGAGTCATTTTGCATGTGAAGCATAATGAAGTACATTCTTGTGTTGAGCGATTCTAATGAGAATCCGTTGTATCGTCGTGTGCCTATGTGAGGTGTGAGCGATGATTAAGAACGATTGTGTGCCTATATGAGGTGTGTGCAATCGGATTGTGTGCCTAGGTGAGGTGTGAGCAATCAGACCGTGTGCCCGCGTGTGGGGTGTGAGTGATCGGGTCGTGTGCCCAGGTGGGGTGTGAACGATCCATAAACATTGTGTGCCCATGTGGGGTGTGAGCAATGGGTGAACATCGTACACCCGACGGGGAGTTACAGGGGTAACGAGCGATGGTTCCAATAAGTTCCTGAGTGAACTTGAGATGATTGAGTCGGTACCGTATTGCATTTGCATAGAGTCGTGAGTTGGTCTCTATGATTTGCATTTATCATCTTTATAATGATGTGTTGTTGAGTAAACATAATTGTGTATGTTTATGTGGAATGATTGGGAATTGTGAAAGTATGCATGATGAATATGCTTGGGTGATATATAGATATACCTTGTGATGTATATGGAGGAATTGTGATGGATTGTGGTGAGAATGTGGAAGATGTGTATTTTTATGTTTATATATATAATTATATACATTGTTATTATGATAATATTTCTCACCCTTCTGCTGTTTTATAATGCTCTATGAGGCATTGCAGAGTAGGTATGCTGGTGGTCTTTTGTGAGGCGTGTCTTCATTCTTTTGGTCGGTCGGCTCTGATATGTAGCACCGGGTAGCTAGGATGGTTGTGATTCTTTTGTGATACATATGTATATGTATCTTGCTGATGAATGTTTATGTAAACATGTATGATGTTGGTGGAGAATATTTGATGATTCATGTATATATGTATATATGTTTGTTGTTATTCAATGTTTAGATTTTCCGCTTTTATTCTAAATATTGAGATGTGGGTGTAAGGACTAAGTTCTTCTGTTGCAAGTTACCCCACTGTTGCATATCAATGTTGAGCAGGTGTTGTATGTTGTAAAATTGTGTATGATGTGACATGCCTCTTTTATGCCATGTTATAATTATACTCTGACGAAATTTTTAATATGTGCTTAAATGATTATGTGATTATTTGGGGGTATAGAAAGGGGGTGTTACACAAGACTTGTTGCTTGAATCTCAATGAGACAAGACTTGTGCTCAAGCACATAGCAAGAGACTTTGATCTAAACTACTAAAGGCTCGGAAGAATAGAGAACAAGGTGTACATGATGCAAGCATCAGAGGTACGGGAAATCACCATAACAAAGACCTGAAGCTCTTAAGATTTCTAAGATATTTAATGGTATGAAATCTTAAGGCTTTTACAATTACAACCTAAAACAGAAAATCTGCATATTACATTAGAGTTGATAATTGCTTGATATTTCTACTCCTTCATCTGGAGAATCCTTGTTAAGATTCAAACTTGAATTTTCAGCCATATTTATAGCCTTTGCAGAAACTAGCCGTTAAGGAAGTGACTTGATCAAGTGTCTTTGCCTTTGCCCTATAGTACAAGAGACATTGAAGATGGATGCACAGCAGATTCTGAATCTAGTGTGTAAATTGTTTAACCTTTGAATCTTCAAGAGGTTTGGTACTGATATAGCCGTTTAGAGCAAACATCCGAAAAGCATGCCAACCTTTCTTGAGCCTTGCAATCTTGTAGACTCTAGTTGACAAGCTGATAAGACAATATAACTTGCTTTCTGCAGTACGGATAATCCACGGCTTTATCATCAACTCTGAATGGTACCAGATGCCTAGAGAAACAAAAAAGAAAGATGTACCCTCTTTCTACTACAATACTTAGGTTAAGACTCTTTACCAAGAACAATACTCGGTTTTGCTTCAAAGCTTCAACCAAGAACAATACTCAACTCATTTGCTTAAAAGCTTTAGAGAGAGAACAATATACAACCAATAATATGTCTACCATAATTTATCAAACGATAGAGAGGGTGACTTACAAAGTTACACACAAAAGACTCTCATCACAATCTGTCAAAACATAAGTTCCCAAAATATCATTCCTTGAATAGCGCATACGTGTGAATCATAACATACTCAAAGATCACACTCAAAATACCGAAATAGTCATGCCCTAAATAACTGGTATAACATGTCTTGGAACATGTCACAACATCATGTAGAACATGATGTCTGACTGTACTGTCATGGCAAGAACATCAGGTTCAACATCTTGTTAACTTCGTGCTATTTTACCAAAATGCAGCCAATCCAAAAGTCACCAAATTTACAGTTCTTCAAACTCTGCCACCAAAAGCTAGCAATGAAGCAACTCCCAAGTCTGTCTAAGTAAAACAAATTTTGATTATTTATGTACAAGAACATGCATAAATAAAATACACATCAAATAAACCATTGTTCTTTTAATACTTTTGTTATCATCAAAACTAAAAGAGAATATGTCATGAACAAATCTTGTTCTAACATCAACAATTACATTAGACTCTAAGTTTAAAAGTCTATATGCTTTACTATTTGGTGCATATCCTATAAAGGAACATTTTATTCCTCGAGGACCCAATTTAGTTCTCTTAGGATCCATGTTTTTATAGTAGGCTACACACCCTCACACTCTAAAGTAACCGATATTTGGTGCTCTGCCTTTCCATAACTCATATGGAGAAATACCAGTTTTCTTCAAAGGAATTCTATTAATTATGTGGAAAGCGGTTAGTAAGACCTCGCCCCACAAATTAAATGGCAATTTGGAATGAATTAACATGGCATTCATCATCTCTTGATATGTTCGATTCTTTCTCTCGGATACACCATTTTGTTATGGTGTGTGAGGTGTGGAGCATTCATGTATAATGCCTTCTTCACAAAACGTATCAAATTCTGTAGAAGAGTATTCACCATCCCTATCACTCCTAAGGACTTTGATACTTTTAATTAATTGATTTTCTACTTTTGCTTTGTAAAGTTTAAAGGAATTAAAAGCATCATCTTTATGTCTTAAAAGATATACATATGTGTACCTAGAAGAATCATTGATGAATGTAATGAAATGTCTATTTCCCCCAAAAGTTAACATGCCATTAAATTCACACAAATCTGAATGTACAAGATCAAGAAGATTTGTATTTCTTTCAACACTTTTGAAAGGTTTCTTAATCATCTTTGATTTAACGGATAACTCACATTTTTTGAAATCATTTATATTGCATGAAATCAAACCAGATTTAATTAGTATCTTCATAGAACTAATACCAGTGTGTGCTAATATATTATGCCATAAAGAAACAGACTCAAGCATGTAAGCAGAATTAGAAATTTCATTAATAATATTGTCGATAGTATAGATTTTGATCATTCCCTCGGCTGAATATCATTTTCCTGTAAATACACCATTACGGGTCAATATAAGTTTGCCCGATTCATATAAAGATTTAATACCCGGGTTTACCCAACAAATCGCCACTAACAAGATTCCTAGTCATGTCGGGGACATGAAGCACATTAACAAGAGTGGGTTTCTTTTCGGAAGTGAAGTTGAGTTTGACGGATCCGGTTCCAACAACTTTAGATCGTACCTCATTTTATATTTGTACTTCCTATCCATCAATTTCCTTAGAATAGGTTTTAAAAACAGCCTTATCATAAGAGACATGCACTGTAGCACATGTGTCATACCACCATCATTGCACTTTGCCTTTGATTACCATTATTTCGCTCACTGTAGCGATTATGTCATCATTTGCATGAAATGCATTGATCTCATTTTTTGACTTGTTGTGCCTGCAATCTCGAGCATAGTGTTCGGGTTTTCCACATAAAATACAACCATTTTTCGGACCCTTCAGACCACCAGAATTTTTAAATTTGTTATGTTCTTTTTTGGTCCAAGATGACTCTTCATGCCACCATGTTTCTTTTTTCGTTTGGCAGTCACATCATTGGCTTTGGAAATACCAACAAATCCCGATTTCTCCATTTCCTTTGATTCTTCCTCGATTCGAAGATGTTTCTGGATTTTCTCTAGAGAAAAATCCTCAGAACTGTGTAACAATTTCTTTCTATCCTTTCCACTAATACGGTAATTTTGCAATGATTGCACCAACTTGAAAGGTCTCTGGAATGTCTATTTTCACAGCTTTTATTTTATTCACAAGAACCTGTAACTCGTGCACTTGGGGAAGAATGGGCTTGGAATCTATGAATTTAAAATCAAAGTATTTAGAAATTAAAAACTTCTTTGTACCTTTGTCTCCGGCCTTGAATTTAAACTCGAGTGTTTTCCAGATTCCTGTTGCACACTGAGTATCCGTATAGAGGTCGTAGAGACGATCAGATAGTGTATTGAGGATATGTCCATGGCATAGCAATTCGTCCTCTTTACGTTTCTTATGCTCCTTCTTGACTTCATCAGAGTCATCCTTGCTTGGTTCAGAAATTGGTGGTAAGTCAGGATCTAAGACATAGTGAACCTTCATAGCGATCAGTAGGAATGCATCTTATCTTGCCATCGGGTGTAGTTGGTTCCATCAAAGCGATCCAACTTGACAAGGTCCTGGTTCATAACTTTGATGCTTGAAACTGTGGCGTCAGAAGCCATTAGAATACTTTTAAGTTTGTTAAAAATATCGGTAAAGTTGAATAGATCCAGGACTGAATCGTGAATGATGTCATTTTCCTTAAAAGTATTTCAAGCACTCTCTTGTATGTCTTAGAGCTGGAACACCAGAATACCCAGGATAATTCAGCCTTATTTCGAATTTGCGCAAGACCGATGAAAACTAGATTTGTAGCGAAGAATGTTTGGAATTTGTACAAGAGAATTTTTGGTTTGTGATATGATTTTATGAATTTCGGAATGAAGTATTTATAGGTCATGTATGTGTTGTTTCACAAGGTTGCGGCCCTTGATGAAACAACACCTTTTAACCAAAAGTTGCATTGTTTCCAAACATTGCCTATGTTCATTCCACAGCAACACTTCACGAAGTGTTGCTTCTCTTCGAATTCCTAATCATTTATTGGCATTTACTCACTATTATTTTTCTTGTCATTTTAGACCACGCCCATAAACATTTATTATTCATAAATTACAATAATTTTATAAATATCGTGAAAAAAACACTAAATGCAATAAATGAAATAATCATCATATATAAAAAATAAAATAATAAAACTTAGAGTAAACCATTGTTCATTCTTGAAAACCCAAAGATCATTAATGATTTGAGACATGCAAGAAATATAGATGATTTAGATATGTAAATTTCGTAAAACCCTTAATGATGTGATTATAGTACCTTTGTATAATCCTAAATGTCCATGGAATATTTCATATTCAGGTATGTTGCACCCCAAAATTTGCCCTCCTTACTTTGTTACTAACTGGCTTATGTTTCATTTCATTTTTTGCACTATCATGTATGCATATCATTAACATGGGGTCAAGGTGCCTGAGGCATGTTCAAGAGGAGAAGATGTTCTTCAAAGGGTCAAGCAAGAGAGTTCAAGTGGATCACTTTCTCCTAACCAGTGCAGAAATTAGGGTTTTGAGAATCTTGGGTTTATTGCTCCAATGGGCAAGCTCCTTAGGTCTTTATTATCACCAAATGGCATATCTTATCTTTGTTGGAGAGGATACACATCATATTCTGAGGAATTTGGATTCGGAGACTATGTTATTTCCTCCTAGACTGAGGGTACCAAAACTAGGGTTTGCTATAAAGTCAGTTTATTTCTGATTTTTGGGAAAGACTTGATTCCATGGTATTCCTTGGGTCCCTAAGTATCTAGGAATGGAAGATTGTCCATCAGTTTGGTTCAGGAGGAGTTCAATTGGCCAATGGATTGGGAATCAGGTGAATTGGGTAAAAGTCAACAGTGAGAGGGGAAGTCAACTGTGGAGTTTTGAGGTTCTCTCCAAGGTTTTCAAGGTCTCACATCCTCATATGGTCATCAAGAGTCAAGTTTCATGCCATTTATCAAGAATCAGGAGTTGGTGCAAAAGTTACTAAATATGGAAATGACCTATAATTTGAAAGTTTCTTTTTTGGGCAAGTTCCTGCACTGCATTCAACTTGACTTTTCATCATCAAGAAAGCTTCAAATGAATTTTTCTCCAACATGAAAGTTGAAGATCTTTTTCTCCTCTTTCCAACAAGTACTAGTGGGTCCCCATATCATTTGTAAAACTCAGGTTATGATCAAAAGAAGGCAAAGTGGTTTTTAGGGTTTCTCATGGTTCCATTTTCACAACTTTGGGCATAATGACCTATAATCAACTCCATTGCTTTATGCCACATTCTAATATCAAAGAACATTCCTTGAGGATTATTTTGAGCCCAAGAATCATGAAATTCCATGGTTTATTCTTCACTTATTTCCCATTATTCAAAATTACCAAAATGTTGAAAACTCATTAACCAATACATCTCAAAGCCCAAATCCCATACAGGTGTGATTAGCAACTGAAATGTGAGGGATCCATCATGGAATTCTTAAGTGTACACGCATGGAGAGAGGTGTAACTCACATTATGCAATTTTCTAAAAATCACCCAAACTCATTAAACAAAGAATTGCCCAAGCCCAAACCACTATCAGTGAGAAACCCTAGAGTATTTAAACTCATCCATGCACTGGTTAGGAGACATACACGTGACATTTGGAGGAGTGGAAAACTTGAACCCTAAAGCATCTCACATTCATATCTCTCAATCTACAAGAAGTTTTCAAGAAATTCTTCCACAAACTTCTTCCTTGTGATCAATAGAGTGCAAACCATCCCCCATTCGTAGCCAAAAGCAAAGATTAGAGTTGCACCATCTCAGGTTAGCCATTCTTTTGACCATCATAAAACTCAATTTTTAAGTGCGCAAATTGTTGTGTGACATCCATGGATAACTCTGATATAATTTGTTTGGTGTTTGGATGTGTAGATTGACCATACTTTGAGTTAAAAATTTTTAAACCTAAGCATATTTCCTTCGATTCTCTTTATCCATGCGTTGTTTGTGGTTTTTGATTGAATATCTGAGTTCCTCATGATTTTCTGGTCAAGAACGTGTACCCCTTTGCGTTTTCTGGGCAAGTTTTGAATTGCAGGTGAAGAAAGGGGCGGCCGGAGCTAGGGCTCCGGCGACCTGGTGTGTTTCCGGCCGGCCTAGGGTTCCAATGGAGAAGACGACTCCTCAGCCGTCCATTGTGTTGATCGCACGGTCCAAAGCTCGCCATGTGTCTTATTTTTTATTTTTTTTCTGAGTTTTATTTAGTGATTGTGTGTTATTTACCCCACCATAGCTATCGTATGCTTTCCAATCATGTTATTTTAATTTAATTACTTTTTTTTAGTTGACTTGTTTATGACCGTTTGATGGATCGTATGGCTGAAATCATGCCAACGCATTAAAAAGGGCGCGTGCCTGGCACATGGGGGAGTAGGGTATGCTGACCAGTTGTGTGTGTGCGTGTGTATCATTGCTATGGTGTGCCTTTTCATCCTGACCACTGATCTTCATTACCTCTTTGATTTGTTTGACTAATGCTGAACGCATGATCGATCCAAGGGCCCATGTTAAGTCAATTCGTTGACTGAAGACTATTGTTCTTTTTTTATTTTATTTTTTTTCGCTGATGGACTGGACTTACTATCTGCGCCCCCCACCTGAGCCCATTCTTAACTTTCAACGCATTTTATTTACTTTTCACACCCCCTTGCATTTTCCTATTTTATTTTATTTTATTTAATTATTACATTATCTCATTTTCAATTTTTAAAAATAGTTAATTACATTTAAAAATTACCATAAAATTCATGCATACTTTTTATCATTTTATAAAATTTCCAAATTTTATTTTTTATTTTTATTTTATTTTTTATCATCTAAATTAATTATTTTCTTTTTGCATTACTCATATCATGCATACCTGAATTTGTTTATTTTATTTCTCTGCATCCATAAAATATTTTCAATCCGTTATTTTTGCATTCATTCACCAACATTCTGAGATGCATTAAAATATTTTTCTATTATTTTTAAAACTATTTCATATTGCATTTTGGTCCTTCCCTTTGGCACACTGAACCCTACTTCTCACCTGAGCTTTGCCCAATTGTTTAAATGGCTAACACCTTGAATTTTTGCTGGAGTTTTTGATATTTTGTTTGCCTCTGGTTGAATAATATTGATGTTTAATTTGGGAATTTTGGAAGCTATTTCTCTAATTATTTGATTACTTTCACTTGAGATCTGCTTGTATGTGTATTTCTGATCACGTCTGGTTACCTTGTTTGGAAAGGAACTTGTGCCATTCGTTTTGGGGTTGCTTATTTGATTTCTTAATTCATGTTTGGATTGTTATCATTATTATATGCCATTGTTTGGTTTTCTTTTGCTTTGATATCACCTATGTCTATTTCATACTAACCTTTTATGCAGGGACTAAGGTAAGTTCTTTAAGGGTATGGATAAGTATCCATGGTCACCCCTTACTCTTTCCTTCTCTCATCTTCTTCCTCTAGGTTTAGGTTATCGTCAAACCTCACTAACTGTAGGTCACCCATGCATGATAACATTAGGACTCTTAGTTCCCCTTTAGAATATCCCTTGTGTCTTCTCTCTTCTCATCTCAAACTTCTTGAAAACACGTAATAAGTATAAAGTGTATTGTGCACGAGCCTTAAGCGTGGGGAATGAGAAATGAGGGGCTTCCTCTCATCTTTCTAGAGTGCTTAGCGAGCGTCCTGTCTTGGGACGATGCGTTAAGTATTCGCCCCTATGCCCTAGACTTTGGTGCAATGCAATTTATGAACTAACTTAAGCCATTTCTGTCCTAAAAAACACAAACTAACTTCAAACCTTTTTGTCCTTCGGGATTGTCAAACTAAAGGATATTTTCAAAAAGGGCACGTTACCTTCCGTCTGAGTCGCAAACAGGCATCGACCCTAACTGCCGGACGCGAACTTAACGTCGCTCATAAAAAACACAAAAAGAACTTGGTTCGAACTACGATGACTTTGAATTCCCCATTGCACAAAGGGGGTACGTAGGCCTAGGATGTCGACGTCCTACAGAGTCTGTCTTTGTTTTTCCCCTCTCCCGTCTTAGTACAGCCATAGATGATAGGATAACTCACCCTTAGAATAGACAACAAGCATGGATCCCATCGAGTACGATGGACGCGTGGGGTGCTAGCACCTTCCCCTCGCGTAACCGACTCCTGAACCCAAGCTATGGTTAAGATGAACATTCCTTTCCCTCTTCCTCAGGTTTATGCGGTGTTCCCTTTCCCTCTTTTGGGATAAATTTACACGGCTGACGACTCTGTTTTTTCCGCGCTACTCTCGCGTTTGTACCTGGATGAAAATCCTAGGAGCGACAGCTGGCGACTCTGCTGGGGAATCTGGTTGACCTATGCTAGTCCATCCCTAAGCGAGTCAATCCTAGCGCTTGTTTGTCTTTGTTCTCTTTAGGTGTTTTAGTTTTTGTTTTGCTTTATTTGTTGTATTTTATTTTTACCGCATTTTCTGCATTGCATTTCATTTTTATTACTGTCATACTGCTGTGTTGTGCTGGCTGTTTTTGTTTTGCAGGTTGGGTGGGTCTGAGAGATAAGCCCAATACCCAGGCTTGAGTATACCCTAGGACTAGAGTGGAAAGTAGTGGGACCTACGTGCCCGCTTGGTGCGTTTGTGTGTTCACGAAATTCACAACCAGACGAGGCTATCTTGGGATGCATTCTAACGTGTGTGTCTTGCGCATGTTGGGGTGTTGATCTAGAGAGCTGTCGACTCTGGTGACCGATCATCGAGGACCTTAGTGGAAACATCCCTCTTTAGTGGTAACAGTGGCAGACCACATCCTGTGGCAAACCCATTCGCATCTGAGGGCCCGCTTTGGAACTCGCATAGGATGGCCCCTATCTTTTGAAGAGAATCAGTGGAGGCACTCCTCGATTGACGATAGTACTGTACCCCGAGGGATGAATGTACTATTGTTTCTCAACCTCAGTGCCAAAGCTGAGGACCTTCCGCTTTGGAGAATCAGTTGAGGCCTCCTCGATTGATGATGATGCCAAACCAGAAATGGTGAACGTATCATCGTTTCTTGACCTGAGAGCCCAGGATACTGAACATCCTAGTACCCACACGTGAGAGGGGATGGGTGTTTGCAGGTTTGCAGGTAACCAAAACCTTCAACCTACCCTGTTTTTTCTGGATTTCTCATCAACGTTTGATTACTTGGGTTCCTGGTTATCTCAGTGGTTCAGAATTCTGGTTTTCTGGGTTGTGGTTCTCGTTCAGTTAACAGCACATCACATCCAGCAGTGTTGCCTTGACCCCATGTTTGCATGAGCATATCATTTTTCTTGCACTCTAACATGTTTGACATTTTTCAGGGCTTGCATCTTACTCTTGATTCCGGTTTTCTGAGGTTACTTCAGCATGGATGTCCAGAGAAAGAAGACTGTTGCGTATTTGTTCCCAGATCCGACTTTGACATTGATTCACAAGCTGATTAATATGGCTGGTCCCGGAGTTCGTACAGAGTTCAGTGGAGGGTATGGGAGACTTCTGAAGTTTGTTTATAATATTTCCAAGTATGAGAAGGGTGCCATTCATACACTTCTTCAGTTTTACGATCCGTCTTTGCGTTGCTTCACCTTCCCAGACTACATCTTGGCCCCAACATTGGAGGAGTTCTCATTTATTTTGGGAATCCCCATCAGGCATGACATAGTATTCTTTTCTGAAGAACACCTCGGGACAAAAGAAATGGCTGCTGCTCTTCATATTAGTGAATCCGTTCTGAACAATAATATTGAGGAAAAACAAGGAGCTAAGGGTTTCTTATTGAAGTTCTTGTTTGACCAAGCTTGCATACATGTTAAAGAGAAGAATTGGACCGCTTTCCAAGCTATTCTGGCTATGTGCATCTATGGGATTGTCCTGTTTCCGAATGTTCCTGATCTGGTGGATATGCATGCTGTCAGATTCTTTATTTCGAAGAATCCTGTACCTACCTTGCTAGGTGATGTGTACCATTCAGTTCACTATAAGAATGAGAATAGGCGTGGAAAAACTGTGAGTTGCTGTGCACCGCTCTTATCTACTTGGTTTCTGAGCCATCTCCCCGAAACTGGCGCCTTTATTGATACGAAAGATTCTCTGAAGTGGTCAAAGAGGTTGATGGGCTTGACTGCTGACAACATTGTTTGGTTCAATCATGACTTGTTAGGAATGAAGATTATATGCAAGTGCGGAGAATTCCCTAATGTACCCTTGATAGGGAGAAAAGGTGGAATCAACTACAATCCTTCCCTTGTTATCAGGCAGTTTGGTTATCCTTTGAGGGGTCCACCTGAAGAGAGGGATATCAGAGAGTCCTTATTCTTCAATGGTATTGAGGATCAAGAGATGATGAGGAAGATTGTGAATGCTTGGAAACAGGTGACCAAGAAGGGTAAAACTTCGTTCGGGAAATGTAATAACTCTACCATGTCTTTATATATGCTTTAGGACACAATGGCAACTGCTATGGATGTTTTTATTACTGTTCTGCTTTTCAATGTTTTTAATGAAAGAGTAAATATGTGATATTCTTTATTCTCTGTTTCTGTGGGCATGAGTTATGAACTTTTCACTCAAGAAAAGGGAAAGCAAAATGTTCTTTGTTTTTATGTCCTAATCAAGTCACTTTTTTCTTTTTCTTTGATATGTGTGCATGGTTGTCACTTATTGTGGTGTTTAAAATGACTTGTGAGTCTGTGGCATGTGCGCACCAAGTCTGTGGGGTTCAAAAGCCCGCGGTTAATGCATTGTACTCTGGAAACTTGTGAACACTACCTTCTGAATTGTAGGGACATGGGTTACTTTGATTTATGAACTGTTTACTCAAGAAATGGGGAAGCACAATGTTTTAATTTGTGTCCTAATCAGGTCACTTTTTCCTTCTCTTTGACATGTGTGCATGGTTGGTATTTATTGTGGGGTTTAAAATTACTTGTGAGTCTGTGACATGTGCGGACTAAGTCCGTAGCATTCAAAAGCACACGGTTAATGCATTTTATGCTGGAAAGTCGTAAACACTACCTCCTGAATTGTAGGGAGTAGACACTTAGTTTCACAATGTCAACTATTCTAACCAAATTTTAATAGCTAGCAAAGATCGTTGTTTGATTGTAGATTAAGTGCATTATTTTCGTACACTTTTCTGGGTAAATTTATGATTTCATAATCACTTGAGTTGTAGTCTTCATAGAGAACAATTTCTCATTGTTAGTCGTGTTCTTTTGAAATGTGAAACAGTGTCTGGTAAGAACGGCCAGCAAGATGATGGGGATAGTGATACCGAAGGCTCAGCAGAAGGTGACGAAGATGAGTCTGACCTGGACTTGGCTTGGAAAATGCTTGATGTTGCTAGAGCCATTGTTGAAAAGCAATCTGTCAATACTATGGAACAAGTGGATATATTGTCAACATTAGCAGATGTTGCTTTAGAAAGAGGTATTTTCATGCTCTTATATTTATTTTAAATTCGACCAATACTTTCTTCCCCAAACTCAGAAAAAGGGGATACAATTATTCTAAAGGTTGAATTGTTTCTGGGATCTGTTTTTTACAGAGGATTTTGAAACATCTCTCTCTGACTATAAGAAGGCACTATCCATCTTAGAACAGCTGGTGGAACCTGATGATAGAAATATTGCTGACATGTATCCTTGTCTTGATTCTTATTTTGATGCAATATTATATTACTTATGTTTAGGCTTGGTCTTCCACTGCTAGACAACCTTAACTTGTGAAATAAGAAATTTCCGTATATGCTTGTGTTTGGAGGTTGGTTCTAGGCCTGAAGAAGCTATTACTTATTTAGAAAAGGCTACATGTGTTTGTAAGGCACGTTTACTTCGTCTCACAAATGAAGTGAAGAGTTTTTCAGATTCTACATCTCTTGCATCCAAGTTAGAGCGGGATGAACAAACATGCCCTGGATCTGAGTCGAATAACTCATTTGTGGATAAACAAGCAGAAATTGAAACTCTCACAGGTCTCTCAAGTGAGCTGGAAAAGAAGGTAGTCTTCATTAAAAAAACTCATGAGACCTATTTGTGACATGTTCTTTTGATATAACTGTGAATATATGGAATTGCAGCTTAAAAAAGTTACGAGACCTTTTTGTCATATGTTATTTTGATATAACTGAATATTTGGAATTGCAGCTTGATGATTTGCAACAGTTAATCTCAAACCCAAAATCAATTCTTGCTGAGATCCTAGGACTAGCAGCTGCTAAGGAAGGCAATGGAAAGGAACCATCTCCAGGAGAACTGAGCTCCACACAGTTGGCTACTGCCCATAGCAGTGGAGGTTTTGACTCCCCAACCTTTTCAACCGCTCACACCAATGGATCTGCTGGAGTCACACACCTTGGTGTGGTAGGAAGAGGAGTTAAGCGATCATCAAACGCAAGTGTGGCAGAAGCAGGCATACCAAAGAAACCAGCATTAGAAACAACCGAAGACAAAGGCGATGGTGGCAATGCATGATGTATAATGGTCTCAGCTCTTTTGTATAAAGTGCACTGTCTGAACACTGATTTATTACAAATGCAACATTCATGACTGATGTTTAAAAATCTGAATCCGAATCAGATAATAGTGAATACTGGTAACAACCAGGTTCAACCATTACTAACAGGTTGCCCATTTCTGATAAAACATTGTTCATGTTTTGCCTATGTATTGTGTATTTCTCTTCTATTGTGGTTGTTTTTCTTAGATTTTTTTCCTAATAGTTTAACTCTGTTTTAATATACTTACATTGCTCATTTCAAATTGTGCTTTATGTCATGGTTTCTAATTTATTGAAGTATAATTTGATAATCTTTCGAAGCATTTTGAATTTCAATCCACCACTATATTATTTTTAGGATTACAGCCAGCAAATACCTTCTCAAGAGCTTGTAGCTAAGGATCTACATGGCCTGGAATGGAGGTTTCGACACATTTACAGGCGTATGTCGCTTATAGCACTTTACATTGTAGTACACTGCCAGCTGACTGCTCAAAGGTTTGATTTATGGTGTTCGTGTGAGCAGGGCAGCCAAGGAGGCATTTGCTGACAATTGGGTGGAGCGCATTTGTGAACAAGAAGAAGCTTGTATCTGGTGATCCTGTGTTGTTTCTTAGGTAACATGAACTGAATTCTATAAAATATTATGAAATATTATTGTTAACAATGACTAACAGTAGCTATATGGTTGTGTTGAAATCACTTGCTTGATATTAAGTTCTTGCCATTTCCAGGTTGTTGTTAGTCTAATGATCCGGAAGACAGCACAACTTATCAGTTATGTTCAAGTAAATGGAATAATGTTGATTTTTAGTAATTGTTTTTATTATAAAATGATATTTTACATTTTTAAGAGGACACCAAACTACCACCGGGTATAAAACTTTTTCCTTTTGTTCATAGTATCTTTATGCAATGTTGTTTGTAGTCTATTTTAGAGTTAACCTGTATGTCATGTAGTATCTGACAACTGCTTCCTTTTTGTTTGAACCAGAGTCCCCCTGAAGTTCATGCCAATGTAGCTGAAACATTATGTACAATAACTAGAATTCCATCATCCACTTTAGCAATTAAGCTTTCAAGTCCAAGGTTTGCACTGCAAGGCTTTACTTACTTTCTGCTTTCTTAGTATATACCTGCAAATCATCTTTGGCAATAGCACTTCTCTTTTGGAGCACTATCATATTCACTGCAAATCTGTAGGGGTTCATAACCGCACAAGTTACAAAATCATTGCCGAAAACAACCAGTTATTTATTCCTGAGGTGTGTAAGTGATGATGGTCCTTTATAACCTTGGTCCGTGATTGCAGGAGTTTATGTGCAGACATTGGGAATGCGCTTTCTTGACCCACTTAGACTCATAGTTCGACAACTGAGGTGATTTAATTTGGGTTTTGGTAAGGTGTGAATTGTGCATCTTGCCATGAAATGTGATTATAAAATATTTTTTAAACTTTCTTAGTCTTGTTTCTTATTAAGAAAAGTAACTTCTAGAATGATGAAGCTATTAAACTTTTGAATATATTTTAAAAAGTAAGCAATCATACTGTTTTTAGTCAAATCTCTTATATTTTGTTATAATAACAAACCGTTGCTCCCTTTAGGATCTTAAGGTGCTAATGATATTGAATTTAGGCAATGTTTATATACTGCATATGCTTGATTGTGTAATTTATTCATTTTTAATGTTTATGTTTTAATAAAAGTTGTAATAGTGTTGTTGATTGTTATATGAGTATTGTTAATTCTTAATCAAATATTGTTTTAGGAATTATCCTTTGTTGATGGCTACGTGGAAGGTTGCTCCTGCTCTTGCTGCGGGCTGTGCTGCAATCTTGAAGCCATCTGAATTGGCATCTTTGTATGTTCTTATCAACTCTTACAAGCTTAGTTCTTTGTTTTGTTATTTCTAATGTGTTTTACTTACAATTTTAGAACCTGGTTGGAGTTGGGCGAAATATGCAAAGAAGTAGGCCTTCCTCCAGGTGTGTTGAATATTCTCACTGGATTGGGTCCTGAAGCTGGCGCTTCTTTGGCAACCCATCCTGATGTTGACAAGGTTCAATTGTCTTTAGATTTTAAAAGATTTGGATTTATGCAGGGTCGTATCTTATTATGTGACTCACATTCATTTTGCGATCATGTTCTACTGCTATTATGATCCCATGTCCAACATTGGACATTTCTAACAGGTTGCTTTTACTGGAAGCTCTGCAACTGGGAGCAAAATCATGACAGCTGCAGCTCAGCTGGTCAAGGTATTTTTAAGAAGCTCTCTCTGCAAATTATGTACATTTCATATTTCCTTTTGTTTTAATGAAATGAAGAACACAAACTGACACAGACTCTGTAAGAGTTTGGAGACTTTTTTTCCTATTCATTTTTTTATTATTCCAATTGCACTATCATTAGATTACATTTATTCTTATTCTTGTATTTCTATTCTTTTCAGGATACTGTAAAAAACTTGGAGATATGGTGTCATATAGTTTTGAAGTTCTTTTGAAGACACTTTTTTTTATCGTTGTTGTTCTATTTCCGTTTTGTATTTTTATATTACTGCTCTCTAAAACAAAAACACTAAATATTGATTTCATATCTATTGTATTTTGTGAATCTTAATTCAATATTTTTCATTCTAAATGTTTAAGGTTTTAAATTTTGTTTGTACTACATTATTCACTTAATTCAATATTGATCTGACTATTGAACTAATATTACCTATTATTCCACTGGCATGAAGTTTTGTTCTAAAGTCTTAGAAATATTGTATATAATATTACCTATTATATCACATATACAATTCATGTGATATATACTTTTATACATATACTTTTGTATTAATTTTCATTTATCTGTAATATTGAAAATGACGTCGCAATATTTCACGATTTGATACGGGACACAATAAGTTAAATTCAAGAAATAAAACATGCATAAATATTGTTTAGTTAGGTGTAAAATATTTTATGAATTAATATGGAACACAACCCGTTAGATCCAGGCAACAAAACCATGCATAAATATTGCGATCAATATGCATTTCAGTACAATTCTATAGTATAGAATTATTTCTATTCAGTGTATTTATAAAAAGTTTGAATATTCTAAAAGGCATATTCAAATCCTCACGGGTCACTACCATAACAATACCTATTCGTTTTTAAGTATTCTTTTCAAATATACATATCCATTTAAATATATTTTATATTATATTAGATAAATTTATCCATGCGGTTGCACATGTATGCTGGATCAATACCTACTCTTGATAATTTTTAATTCAAACTTTATCAAATATTGTTAATACATGTAAAGATGTATTTAAAAAGAGGCACAAACATTTAGATTTTTTTATCGAATAATTTAAATTAATATGTGAGACAAAATCCTTTCAAATGTTTTTAATGATTCATATATTATAATTTTAATTTCTAAAATAACTTTTTAATCCTTTACAATTTTTTTAATTCTATTTCAATCACTTTTCTGATTTCTAATTTATTTACTACATCTTGATTATTTACTATTATTAATTTTACATGTTTCAATATTTATTCATTTTAAACTAAACAACAATGACGCACGGGTTTCTTACTAGTTCACTTCAAAAAATTGGGTAGAGTTACTTAGAGCCGTTAAAATGGGTTAGTCCACATGGACCGACCCACCAGGCCCGAAAAATTATAGGGCTTGAGCCTTAAAATTAGAGCCCATATTTTTCAGGGCCTTTTTAGCCCAGCCCTAAAAAATCCGCTACCCATTAGGACTAGTCCAGATGGGTCGTGGGTAGCCCATTAGGTCCATATGACTATAAATTTTTTAAAAATTATAATAATACTTATATTATGTTACTCCAAAGTAACACATTGATTTTTCTCACCTTACTAAATTTTATATATATTTTATTCAATATTTCTCTTTTAAATATTATACATTAATATAATCAACACTCTTTTTTTGTCTTCTATTAGTTTCCCTTATGTTAAATATTCAAATATTATTTTATACAATTTCGACATGTATTGTATTTAAAAACACATTATAGTATTGATAAAAGATAATATAGTACTTAAAAATAAAAATGTATTATGTTTAAAATAATATAATTTTTAATTTTATTTATAATAAATATAATGGCATTTTTATTTTAATTTTTTATTAAAAAAAAGCTCATTTAAGGCTGGGTAGTCCGAAGCCCTTCGAGGGCCGAGCTCGGGTAGTAATTTTCGAGCTCATATTAGAAATGCGCTTTTTTGGCCCAGCACTAAAAAGCCCGAGCCCATCAGGGCCGGCTCGTTTAGGGCCGGGTCGCCGATTTTGACAGCTCTAGAGTTACCCATAAAATAAATTGCATTGAAAATCTACTAAATTTAAATTATTAAATAAATAATTAATTTAGTAAAAGGATATGACATTAGTTGATTGGTTGAATGTACACTATCTAATTTTTTTTGTGTTGGGTACAGAAGTTGTCCCTAATATTGAATCTTTTAAGTGAGATAATTTTAAGGGTTAATACACATTTTGCCTCTGTCATTTGGGACGAATTCGGAAGGAAAAAAAAACATACAAAAAAAACAAATTATGTTCTTCCCATTTGAAGATTCCCTCGGTACATGCAAGAGGCGCCCCTTACACTAGGCTGCTATGTTTTTGTTTATTGTTTACAACAAATATATATATATATATATATAAACTGTAATATTAAAACAAAATTTAATTTAACACTACATATAATATTAAAAAATATATATATATTACTGTAACATTATAATACATAAATATTTAAATTAATAATTAAATTAATACTTTTATATATATATATATATATATAATATACATAAATACTATCTAATTTTAGTTTATAATATTAATATTTTAATTACTATTATAAAAATTAAAATTATTAGTATTAAACTGAAAGTAAAAATTAAATAATTATTAAACAATCACTAATAATAATTATTTCATTTAATTTCGGTTTAATATTTATTATATTTATATTTAATAATTTAGTTTAAAAAATATAATAAATATTTAATATTAATTTAGATAAACTTTAATATTAATTTAGTTCAGATTAGCTAAAACTTGAAAATTAATTTAGTTACATTTTTTTATTAATATTAATTTAGTTAAAACGTTAAAAAAATAGTTTAGTTTAATTTATTTTATATTAATATTAGTTTAATTTTGTTAACATTAATTTAGTTTATAAAAATGTTAATATTAATTTAGTTTATTAAAATGTTATTAATAATTTAGTTTAGTTTAGTTTATTAAAACGTTAATATCAATTTAGTTTAGTTTATTAAAACGTTAATATAAATTTAGTTTAGTTTATTAAAACATTAATATTAATTTAGTTTATAAAATATATTTTAACATTTATTATTTAAAAAATAAAATAAATTACTAAATTTAAATATAGTCAATATTTATTAAATTTAAATATTTTTTATATAAATTAAATGTAAATATTTATTAAAAATAAACTAAATTATTAAATATAAATATAATAAATATTAAACTGAAATAAAATAAAATAAAAAAAAAAATAATTAATTGAAAGTAAATAAAATAAATAATAAATAATGAAGTGAAATTAATTTCAATTTTATTAAAATTATTATGAAATCGAATGATTGAAATATTGTAATATATATATATGAAAATGCTAACATACACCCAAAATTGGTGGGTCCCATACAAAAATACATTACATCTATTTTCTTTTTATTTTTAATTCGTGGGCCCTACACAAAAAATACACTAAAGTGTATGTTGCTAATGCACACCTACATGAGTGTGCATTAGCATAACCCATATATATATATATATATATATATATATATATATATATATATATATATATATATATATATATATAAGCATAGTAGTTTAGTAAAAGTGGGTGGCCTTTGCATGCTTTATGTCATGGGTTCAACACTTGTTAGAGTCATATATATATATATATATATATATATATATATATATATATATATATATATATATATATAAGCATAGTAGTTTAGTGAAAGTGAGAGCCCTTTGCATGCTTTATGTCATGGGTTCAACATTTGTTAGAGTCAAATTTATATATATATATATATATAACAAAGCGAATCTTCTTACATGCATTGAATAAGACCAGATCCATTGACATCATTTGTTCACAAAAACTTCTTATCCATAGTTTTCTTCACTATATGCATCATTAGCTAATGCATTTTTTCTAGTGATCTTGAATATGGTTTCTCTAGTATTTGGAACTTTCCAAAATTTTCAACTAGCTTTGACGTATCAGTGTCAAGCTCTTATCATCAAATCTTACATGCATTGATTCTTTAACAAATAAGATTTCTTTGATATTATACTTTGTATGTTGTAGAGCATTTAGAATATCCTAACATAATACACTTTTTATTTTTGAATCAAACCTGTTAATGTGTTTCGTAGTATATAAAATATAACATGTACAACAACATTGATGAAAATATGAAATATTTGTTTTCTTTCTTTCAATTTTTCATAAGGAATCTTATTCAACATAGGTCTTAGGTAAATCCTATTATGAATATAAAATTGAGAGCTCATAGCTTCTTCCCAAAAGTGTTTAGCAACATTTTTTTCATTCATCTCCGTTCTTGCCATCTCTTAAAGAAATTTATTTTTACCTTTATTCAATTCCACTTTGTTACGGAGTTCTAAGACATTAGAAATCATGAAAAATGTCATTTTTCACAAATTTTCAAACGTTTTTTTTTTAATTCTCCGTCATGTTCACTTATAATAGTTCCAATTTTCAAATATTTTCAACTTTCCATTATTTGACAAATAATGAGAACACAAAAATGTGACTCTATCTTTGAGTTTTAGGAATTTTAACGAAGTCCATGTGTTGTAATCATTAATAATGACTGATAAAAAAATGTATACCTTTGTGTGAAAAAAACTTTCACTAGTTTAAATAGATCAGTGCGTAAAAGTATAGTGATCTTGAGGAGGAATTAATGTTTTTAGAATGAAAATAAGTTTTCACAAATTTCCCTTCTTTTACATGTCTCAAAAAGAACATTTATTTGACTGGTATTTCATATTATACAAACCTCTCAGAAGAATAAATGTGTTAAACTTTGATATTAATCTCAAGCTTGAACTCTCTAATCTTTTGTGCCATAGCCATTGATCTACCTTCACTGACATGAGACATTTCACCTCTTTTTTTAATCTAACAACTTGAATTTATTAATTTTTTTTTCACACCACTAAAGAAGATAAAGTCTTATTTTTCACTCATAGCCTTGCATGACTTTTGATTAAAAACTACGTCATAATCATTGTCACTTAATTTACGTATTCTCAGTAAGTTATTCAAGGGCTCTTCAATTAATACATTATTATTAATAGAAGGAAGTTAACTATCACGAACTAATTGAAAATTTATGATTTTTTCTTTATAGCTTCTTCCAAAACGAATGTTTCATCTGTCCTTCATTTGGAGGCTTTCTAACATAAGACTTTCATCTTTCATGTGTTGCAATCATTCATTGTCCAGGTACCAAGGATGGTAAGTTATTCGCTAAGCAAATATGCAATTAGAATATTTTTGTTTTTAGTATGGTACTATGGGTTGTGCATGTACTATGAAAATACCATTATGGCTTTGATGATATTAACACTATAGTTCTCATTATTACAATTATCAAGTGTTAATGACAACTTTCAAAATAGTTTTGATCATGACGGTTCTTTCAAATGGTTCTTGATGATGATATCCAATCAAAAAAGAAATATCTCAAGCTTCATCAGTCAGAGATATAAAGTTTAATGTCAGGCATTTTTTAAACAATAAAAAGAACTTGAAGACTTGAAGTTATGATCCTGGTGCTTGAAGAGTTAAAACTCTAGTGAAGGTTTTGAGTTGAGCCTAAGAAAATCTCTCGTTTAGGTTTTTAATTAAGCTTGTATAAAATATTTGTTTGTTTGTGTAAGGTTTTTGGGTTAATCATATGAAAAAGTACAAGTTGCTATGAAAGGTTTTTTGTATGATCATATGAAAAGCTCAAGGTTGATTTTAGTGATATTCTCAAGAAGAAACTCTTAGGAAATAAAGTAAGGCAAGTAGTTAGTTCGAACCGGTGTAATTCTATGGTGTGATCTTTCAATCCCTGCTCTCTTTATTTTAGGTCATTTAGATTTTCCCCTACTTATTTATCATATCCATTATTCCACTCCTTATTTATTTGTCTTTCCTTTTCTATATCATTTTGCTATTTAATCTTAGTTTTCTTATTTCTTCTAACATGAATATTTTAATAATTAAAGTTTTTATAAATCGGTTTTTCAAAAAAAAATAGCAACACAACTCACCCATTCCCTTCTTGTGTTTGAAGTCACTTGCTGAAAAAGTGGTATCAGATCCTAACTCTTATTGTAAGACTAATAATCTCAAGAGGTAGTATGATAACTTCAAATACTTCTTTTAACAAGAGGATTATGAGAAAACTACCGCCGTTTGATGGTGAAAGGTTTACCATATGGAAAGCGAGAATGAAAATATTCTTCGATTTTATTAATTTTGAGTTATTGAATTATATTTTAAATTGTCCTTGTGTTCTTACTCATTTTATTAATAATAAAGTAGTAAAGAAACCTAAAAATTTGTGGAACACAGAAGAAAATGATGCTTGTATAACTTTATTATGTGTGAGTCCAACAGGCCGCCCAAAATTATGTGTGAGTCCTCCCAAACAAAGGGTTCACCTCAATGTTGGACTTAGGCTAAGATGTTTGATCCAATCCACGTTCTCTTTTCAATTTAGTGGGCAAAACATATGGCACACGCTCTGACACAAAAGGCAGTCAAAGTGAGAGGCAAAATCATCCTCCCTATTAGTAGGGAAGGAACTGCTCCTCACTTATAGAATTAAGGGAAAAGGGGGAGGAAGTGAGATTGACTTCTTTTTATATCCAGCCCACGGAAGTACCTATAAATACCTTAGCCTTAGAAATGAGAAGAATATACAATTTTAACCCAAAAATGATACTTAGAGCTTCTCACAATCTTACGTGAGCTATCCCTAAACACAACCAAATACCCTTAAATACTACAAAAAAAAACCTACAAACATGGTGCTACCCTTATTATACTCTTTTGGAAATTATAGTTGTACCCACTATGGACCTAGTAAAACTAACACAAATCTCAAATTTCAACCCGCATGAAAATAAAGAAGAAGATAAAGGTGATGAAAATGGTGTATAAAGGCATTGGCATTAGAGGTTGGAGCCATAGGCGGCTAAAATATGCTTATGTGAAACTTCAACCATTATGCCTAATCCACTTGAGTGAGGTTTCCAGTTATCTCCTATTCTTTCTTCTTCGTATCAATCTCACTATTTCTAATTATGCTTCATCATTTTATTGCGACAAACAATACTCACCTTCTCCAAATCCAACATCTTCTTTAACCCTCGAAGATCCAACATCATAAATGATACCATGATTTCTCTTTTATGACCCTGACAAAATTTTACAAAACATTGAAGTCCACCTTATGAATATGCTAGAACAGTTTATTCCTTATCCAATATGTTAATGAATATGTGAGAACAGTTTATTCCTCATCCAATTTGTTAAAAATGGTTCATGAAAAAAAAACTTGGTTTTTACACTAAAATGATACACGTTGGTACCTATTTTATAATTATTTTTTGCCTCAATATGAGTATTTTGATGTCAATGCCACTAGGCTAGGCTTTGAGGGACACTCGCCACATACTCGGTTGAGTAATCAGTTTGCGACACATTGCATACGTCATCACTTACAAGGGTTTTACTACAAGGAGTGGAAGCCGCTGACGTGAAGTCGCTTCATAAAATAGTGTTGATGACTTCTCAGAAAGTGTACCGATAATATCGAAGTAATAATAAAAAGATCTTCTCCACGAGGATTGTAATTTAACAAATTAATTACATGCGAATAAAATTAAGGCAATGGAGGATTGATTTATTTGGTTCCAAAATAAGAACAAGATAACTAAAAGAACAAAATTCAAGATGAGAAAGGCGATTAGGTCTTTTATATCAAATCCCCTTATTCTACATGATGATGAATTATGTATTTATTGAGTTTCAATTAAATTGTCATCTCACTACGAACTAACAATACCACTGCACTCAAACTAACCTAAACAATACTTCCCTAATTCCTTAGGCCAATTCAGAGTTATATTAGGTGTTCTACAAGCGTTAATTCCAAAGCAACGACTTCTAATTACCTATCCATAGTTAATTACAAAGTTGAATAAATTTCCTAGATCAAATGCATAGTATAACGGTCAAAAATCCCTTTGTGTCTATATCAGTTTGTGGGCTCGTAAACGAACAAAAAACATTAAACTCAAGAACAATTTAAATAAGATAATAATAATAATAATAATAATAATATTAATAACAACAACAACAACAACAACAACAATAATAATAATAATAATAATAATAATAATAATAATAATAATAATAATAATAATAATAATAATGCTTAATAAATCTCAAACAACCATGTGATCCAACTGAGTAAAAATAAGGTTCATTTCAAAAAAAACCTAATCTAGAGAAAATTAGCTACTCGTTGATAAATTTACAAATATCATGAGTTGATAAGTCTTCAAAATCAAAATCTATGGAAGAATGGCTCCCCAATGACTTCAATGCTCTCAAAATTCGACACTTGAATATTCCTAGTTGTAACTTTTGCTCTAAGTTTCAGAATTCCCAAGCCAAATTTTGCTTTAAATAGCAATATGCGTGCCAGCCAAAAAGTGATTCATCGCGCCATGATATAGCAGTATCGTGCCACGATGGGATGCTCGTTTTCTTCATGATTTTCACTAAGTTTTTATTTCTTCCTTGTCTTGGATTTTTTCTCAATTCTTCACACTTTGGCATAGCTTTTTCTCATTATTCTTCTAAATTCATCCGAATTTTCTCACAAAAATCACGTAATGAGGATTGTAATCACAACCTCAAAATTGATATGTTACTTGTCCTCGAGTAACTCGTTTTCACATTAAACATTTCAATAGAATTAAAACCCATTTACAATGAACGCCACCTTTATTTTTTTTTCTTTTCAACACTTATATTCCCCGCTTCAATATAATCAACTCAGAAATGTTCTTCTGAACATACGAGTACTCAATCTGTCACTCATCTCACATATATGAAATCCATTTTACAGGGCAGTCACTCAATCAACATACAAAAGCATTTAACAATGAATTTGAAAATTTTCTAATCAAATCAATCAAAGGCACATTTAAACACTCACTTTTGAGGTCTTTTACAGGTTGTAAGGTGGCTTGTGTTAGGGTAGGATAATTTAGGATGGTAGGCTTAAACCTTTGAAGTTAGGTACCTAGTTTTCCTGATGTTATCCAATTCCTTCCATATCACTCTTTTTGAATTCGTTTGGTACTAGAGAATTTCATATTGTTGGTCCTATTTTTCACCTTTTTTTAAGAAGCTATTTTAACTTCTTATTTTTCTTTCATTTTGACTAATTTCTCTAGTAGCACAACCCTAAACTTATTTGTTTCGAACTTCCAAGAGCAACCCTAAACTTATTCTTTTGCATCAGACAAGTAAAATAATTATTTCTATCTAACTCCAAAGAGGGTGGAAATAATTTATCTTTCAAGTCAATTGCTATTTAATAAAGCTATCACCAAAAGAATGGTTTATGCTGAAAGTGGTTAAACAACAAATATTATCATATTGAAAAAGGGTGGCATAAAAGGCTCAGATTTTTCACAAACAAGTTCCTCAGTGTGTATTCAACAGACCAATAAACTCAAAATTAGAAACAATGCAAATTTTAGAAAATGACTAATGTATGGATACTTTGATGAGAAGGAAAAGTAAATTGTGGAAATATTTGGTTCAAGCCTTGTTAGCTGAGGTATCTGGAGATTGAGTACAAGTAGTCGGTTTCCCTTTTCTTCATTAACTTTCAATCTGCAAGGGAACCAACTCCTCATGTCTTCCAAATTGTCAACTTCAAAATCTCTCTCATTTACTAAAATTGTAATTTTTGACTCTTAAATATTTTTCTTGATGCTTTTTATAAGAGAAAAGATATGTTGGAAAGGCTAGGGCGTTTGGTGCAGGTGGGTAGGATAATGAACTAGTTTGATTTTGTCGTATTCTTTTGGAGGCCATCTGCAGAAGCTTAGACAACAAAAACAACAAAAGTAGTGCAAGAAAATTAGTAGAAAATGAGTAGAGAACAAAAGGTATACAAATGAAACGGCCAAAAGTGGCAATTTATAGTTTCTGATCATGACACATCGCACGGGCATTGCCTATCATCGCGGCGCGATGTTCAACCGTAGGGCCCCAACAGTTAGCCCAACATCTTTCTAACGTACACATCACGCTTGTGTTTAAAAGTGGTGATTTCACCTAAGAGGGGGTGAATTAGGTACTTTAATCGACTTTCGGCTTATTGAAATTATGCTTTTAACTTTCTAGTTTGGTGATTATTAGAAAGCGGTAAGAGAAGAAATGTAAAGAATACGAAGATGTATCCTGGTTCCCTTCACAATTCGAGAGTACACCCAGTCCCGTTATGCAGTAAGAGATTTCACTAGATGTTTAGAACTTTGTATAAGCCTATCCTAGCCATTATACACAAGTTCCTTACTCAATCAGTAAAGACAATCCCCTTATGATCTTTACAAAGTGAAACAAGATAACAATCCTCTCTTTTTAACTCTCTTGCTTCCAACAATCCTGGATAACAAGGTATTCACACTAATCTGAATCTTTTACAAGAGTTTGAAGTTGGATAATATGTATATCAATTACTAGAATTGATCTTATCTATCAAGTAAGCAATTCACAATATGTTATATAAGTTCTCAAAGATTATATTGATGAAACTTTCAGATATGCAATGAAAATGTATGTTGTAAGTTTCAAGCAAGGATTAAGACATAAGGCACTTGTTTTGAAAATGAGAGAATAATGAGTTTGAATTGCAATAAAAGAGGTGGATTTTCAAAATCTGATAAGTAGAGTATTTTTATAGTACCTTAATACCTTTCTGAATGTGCATGTAATCATGAAAAGATGCCATGCTTGAGAGATGAAAAAATAAGTTCGTTAAAAATCATATTTTGAATAAAACAAGGCCACTGTTTCTGTGGTAATCGGTTACCAGAAATGGTGTAACTGGTTACACTTGAAGTGGTATAAAAAACTTTAAATTTCGTGTGTGTAACCAGTTACCAGAAATGGTGTAACCGGTTACACCTAACATTGCCAAAGAAAATATGCAATAATACGTTCATGTAACTGGTTATCAGGAATGGTGTAACTGGTTACATCTGCTTTGAAATTGAAAAATACTTCAAAAAATAGATTCAACCAAGTTCCAAAATACCTTAAAGTAAATGTATGCATATGTAAATTATCAACATGATTTTTTCTTGAGCACTTAAGTATTAACATAATGTAATGGTTACTTATACCTCAAAAATATTGATCAACAATTAATTCCCAAAGCTAGTCTTCATAAAGTTGAATGACATTGAACACTTGATGCTTTAGCTTTGACCATGAGGCTTTTTCCATTCTTTTTCTATGAGCATTTAGTTCTAAATTATCTTCATTAAAACCAATAGTTAGATAGGCTTGACTTCACAGTGTTATGATGCACTATGACACGATATAAGTCATCATGGCCACAACACGCATGCAATGATTCCAATGGCTAACTCTTCATTTTCCTCAAATTTTTCTTATTTTATCTTTTCCACTTCTTTCCTTTTTCTCTTTGAATATTTTTTCCTCCTCTTTAAAACATGCTACATAATGAACACACAATTAAATGAAACAAAATCAATGAAAATTTAACTGCATAAAATATTAATTTGCGATAAAAAATAAAAAATTATGGGTTGCCTCCCTATTAAGCTCTTGTTTAAGGTCACTCACTAGCTTTACTCTACTGTCTAAGGCTCTGCGAGCATCAGAGAAACCTTCTTCAATGCGTTTTCACTTCCTCCATAGGATCTTAATCTCTCTCCTTTCACAACAAAGTTACGAGCATCTCCTGGATCAATTAATTTAACTGCGCCACCTACAAAAACTTCATTCACAATAAAAGGACAAGACTTTCTAGACTTACACTTACCATCTTCTTTCTATTGAGCTTTTTCGGTTTTTCTTTCACCATGCTTACTTGGTAACACTAAGCGTTTTCCATTTAGTTCTTCAAACACGTTGAAGATAACTTTTTCTTTGTTAAATATCAGTATCAATTCTCCCATTTCTACATCGATAAGAGCTTTACCTATTTCCAACAATGGGTTCCTTAACAACAATGGTGTTTCTGAATCTCCGTGCATGTCAAGAATTATGATATCAACTTTAAACAGTAGTCTGTCAACCCTAACAAGGACATCTTCAAGCACTCCATAAGGATATGTGATCGAACGAAGGTCATGATGGAATCCATCAACAAAATGGCTTACCGAGTATATAAAAATCACACAAAGGTCATGATGGAATCTATAAATGTTTTTGTAGATGACTCATAACAGGATAAAATGAGTGATGAAGAAGAGGAATAAGTTACTAGTCATGAGCATAATTCCATGATTGATGTGTCAGACAAATGTACTAACATCATTCAAACTCTTGAAGATGAAGACTCTGAAGATGAATACTCTTAAGATGAAGGGGTTGATATTCCGCAAGCAAAGGACCATCTGCCATAATTCAGAAGTATTATCCTATAGAAAATGTAATTGGAAATATCAATGAAAGAATCATCACCAGATCCAAAGAAATGATTTCCAACATATGTTTTATCCCCAAACTTGAACCAAATAATGTCAAAGAAGCCTTAACTGATGAATATTGGATCAATTCCATGCAGGAAGAGCGTGTTCAATTTGAAAGAAACAAAGTATGGGAGTTGGTTTTTGGACCTAACTGTGTCAACATCATAGGAACCAAATGGATTTACAAGAACAAGTCTGGAGAGAATGGTAATGTGACAAGAAAAAAGGCATGTTTGGTGTCTCAAGGTTACACCCAAATAGAAGAGATTGAATTTGATGAAATGTTTGTTCTTGTTGCTCACTTGGAATCCAGCAGACTAATGTTAGGAGTTTCTTATCTCCTGAACTTCAATTTATATCAAATGGATGTTAAAAGTACATTTCTTAATGGATTCTTGAATGAAGAGGTGTATGTTGAACCATCTAAACGGTTCATTGATCCTGACTTACCAAATCATGTCTACAAGCTTAAGAAGACTCTTTATGGGTTAAAACAAGCTCCAAGAGCTTGATATGAACGTATCATTGAATTTCTTGCCATAAATGGTTATAGTATATGTGGAATTGACATAAATTGTTTGTCAAGAAAGAAGAAGGAAAGCTAACGCTTTCTCAGATCTATGTGGATGATATTGTGCTTAGGGGGACGTCAAACAATATGGTAGAATATTTTGTGCAGCAAATGCACTCAGAATTCGAAATAATTTTGGTAGGTGAACTTACTCACTTCCTTGGTTTTCAAGTTAAACAAATGAAGGAAAGTATATTTGTGTCCTAAAGCAAGTACGCTAAGAACATTGTGAGGAACTTTCGTCTTGAGAATGCAAGACACAAGCGTACTCTTGCTGCAACTCATATCAAGCTGACTAGAGATGGTTAAGGAGTTGATGTGGATCAAAGTCTTTATAGAAGTATTATTTGGAGTCTTATATATCTCACAGCCAGTCATTTTGACATCATCTTCTATGTAGGGATGTGTGCTCATTACCTAGCGAATCCAAAAGTGAGTTATCTCACATAAGTCAAAAGAATCATTAAGTATGTAAATGGAACTTATAACTATGGAATTTTGTACTCACATGACACCAACTTTATTTTAGTTGGATATTGTGATGCTGATTAGGTAGGAAATGGTGAAGATAGAAATAACATTTCTAATGGATGTTTATTTTGGGGAAACAACCTTATTTCTTAGTTAGTGAAAAGAAGAATTATGTGTTATAACAAGATTTGGATCTACTGGTTATCTCTAAGTTTTGATAATAACAAGATAGTATTTGTGTGAAAACAATTTTGGTACTCTAACGGTTTGTTATTCTAAAGTTTTAACAAACAGGTTCTGACTCTGATAGACACCATATGCAACGTCATTCTGGTGTGACAAAAGTCGCTTATGCGCCAAAGAAGCAAGTCTGCTTCTATACCTACTCACATTCAGAAAGATTCTAAGAAGACAATATGTTGCTGCTACAATGCTCTCTTGGATTCTGCCTCTGAGCGGGACTCTGATGATTTACTTCTGAAGGCTTTCTAGCTTCTGAAGGTGTTCTCTTCTAAAGACTAAGTGCTAAAGACTCTGAAGACAAGGTTCTGCTGAACAAAGTTTTGAAGACTCTGAAGACTTAAGTTTCTGAAGACTAAGGGTTCTGAAGACTAAGTGCTAAAGATTCTGAAGACAAGGTTCTGGTGAACAAGTTCCGAAGACTCTGAAGACTTAAGACTCTGAAGACCCAGTGATCAACTCTTCTACTCATGCTTCAAACATCTCTCTCTAGAAGCCTCTGATGTACAGAAGGTAAAATCAAAAGTTTACGAGGGAAATAGTACATAGTACATATCAAAACGTTCCATTCCACTACCATTCCACTTCCCTGATTTTATGGTGAAAAGGACAACTTTTTTGTACAATTTTCATCCCTACTTAACGACGTTCTTTCAAGTCGCCAGCTCACTCAAGGATATTCCTGATCTTCCCTCCAACGGATCTATTACTGGATATATAAGGACTTGATAACTTAAAGAAAATTGTGAAGAACTACAACACAACAACGCAAGAACACAACAACGAAAAATTCATTCTGTGTGCAAATTTTCTTTAAGTCTTTTTAAGATATTCATTGTGTTTATATCTGCTTGAGTAGAAGCATTTCATTATAAACATTTATCTTTCACAAACTATAGTTTGTAATTCCTTAAGGGACCAGTTAGGTCAGAATCCTTAAGAAGAGTTAGACAGTTAGTCTTTGTGGTTGTTAGTCACCAGCGGTTGCTAGTGCAGATTGTAATCAATTGATTATATTGGATTATGTCCTTGGGTAAAAGGAAAAATCACCTTGGCGGGTGGACTGGATTATCTTGATAGTTTTCAAGTGAACCAGGATATATCGTGTGTCTTTCTCTCTTGTTTAGTTTCTTTGTGATTTCTGTTTGAGTTTCATAAAAAGCTTTCATTTTTGAAAACCCAATTCAACCCCCCCCCCCCCCCCTTTTTCTTGTGTTTTTCTCACACCTTCAATTGGCATCAGAGCTCTGATTCTGATTGTGATAAAAGTTTTATCAACACTTCACCGTGTTCAGTACCGATCAAGTATTTGTGTGAGACATCATGGCTGTCGTTAATCCTATTCCAGAAGAGAAAGATCACTACAGTGCTAAACCACCAATCTTTGATGGTGAAAAGTTTGACTACTGGAAAGATAGAATTGAAAGTTTATTTCTTGGCTATGACGTAGATCTTTGGGATCTTGTAGTTGATGGATACACTCACCCAGTTGATGTTGCAGGAGAAAAAGTGTCAAGAAGTGCTATGACTAATCAACAAAAGAAAGATTACAAGAATCATCACAAGGCAAGAACTATACTGCTGAATGCTATTTCTTATACTGAGTATGAGAAAATAACAGATAGAGAAACTGCCAAGTCCATTTTTTATTCACTACAAATGACTCATGAAGGAAATTCTCAAGTAAATGATACAAATGTTAGAACAAAATTTGGTTCAGCTAGATATCTCTAAGTTTTGTTAATAACAAAGTAGTATTTGAGTGATAACAATTTTGGCACTCTAACGTTTGTTTTTCTGAAGGATTAACAAACAGGCTCTGACTATGATAGAGAAGTCTCTGACCCTAATAGAGATCATGTGCAACGTCACTCTGATTTGAACAAAAGTCGCTTCTGCACCAAAGAAGCAAGTTAGCTTCTGATCTACTCACATTCAGAAAGATTCTAAGAAGAGAATATGTTGTTGCTGCAATGCTCTCTTGGATTTTGCCTCTGAGCGTAACTCTGATGAATTACTTATGAAGACTCTCTAACTTCTGAAGTCATTATATTCTGAAGACTAAGTGCTGAAGATTCTGAAGATAAGGTTTTGCTGAACAACGTTCTGAAGACTCTAAAGACTTAAGTTTCTGAAGACCAAAGGTTCTGAAGACTGGCTGCTAAAGACTCTGAAGACAAGGTTCTGGTGAACAAGTTCTGAAGACTCCGAAGACTTAAGACTCTGAAGACCCAGTGATCAACTCTTGTACACATGCTTCAATCATCTCTATTCAGAAGCCTCTGATGTACAAAAGATAAGATCAAAAGTTTACGAGGGAAAATAGTACACAGTACGTATCAAACATGTTCCTTTCCACTATCATTCCACTACCCTGATTTGGTGGTACAAAAGACAACTTTTGTGTATGATTTTCATCCCTGCGTAACGACATTATTTCAAGTCACCATTTCTCTCAAGGATATTTCTGATCTGCCCTCCAACGGACCTCTTACTGGCTATATAAGGACTTGACTACTTGAAGAAAATAAAAGAGAAAACGAACTAAGAACAGTGAAGCACCACAATACAACGCAAGAACATTGTTCATACTGTGTAAATTTTCTTTAAGTTATTTGAGCTATTCATAGTGTTTATATCTGCTTGTGTAGAAGAAATTCATTGTAAACATTAATTTTTTCAAACAGTTGTTTGTATTCCTTAAGGGACCAGTTAGGTCAAAATCCTTAAGAAGAGACAGTTAGTCTTGTGCTTGTTAGTCACCAGCAGTTGCTAGTGCAGTGTAATCAGTTGATTATAGTGGATTAAGTTCTTGTGTATAAGGCGAAATCACCTTGGCGGGTGGACTGGATTAGCTTGATAGTTTTCAAGTGAACCAGGATATACCGTGTGTCTTTCTCTCTTGTTAGTATTTTTGTGATTTTTGTTTAAATTTCACAAAAAGCTTTCATTTTTGAAAACCCAATTCAAACCCATCTTTCTTGTGTTTTCTCACACCTTCAATTGGCATCAGAGCTCTGGTTCTGATGGTGATAACAGTTTTATCAACACTTCACTGTGTTCATTACCGATCCAGTATTTGTGTGAGATATCATGGCCGCTAATGTTAATCCTAATCCAGAAGAGAAAGATCACTACAGTGCCAAACCACCAGTCTTTGATGGTGAAAAGTTTTACTACTGGAAAGATAGAATTGAAAGTTTCTTTCTTGGTTACGACGTTGATCTCTAGGATCTTGTAGTTGATGGCTACACTCACCCGGTTGTTGCTGTAGGAGTAAAAGTGTCAAGAAGTGCTATGACTAATCAACAAAAGAAAGATTATAAAAATCACCACAAGGCAAGAACTATACTACTAAATGTTATCTCTTATACTGAGTATGAGAAGATAACAAACAGAGATACTGCCAAATCCATTTTTGATTCACTGAGAATGACTCATGAAGGAAATGCTCAAGTTAAGGAGACAAATGTGCTTGCCCTAATCCAGGAGTATGAGGCATTCAGAATGGAGGATGATGAAACAGTTGAGACTATGTTTTCAAGGTTTCAAATGCTAGTCGCGAGACTCAAAGTTCTGGACAAAGGATACTCAACTATTGATCATGTCAAAAAGATCATCAGAAGCCTTACCAAGAAATGGAGACCTATGGTAAATGCTCTAAAGCTATCCAAGGATCTGAACAGTATAAGTGTTGAAGAACTTGTTAGTTCTTTAAGAAGTCATGAGATGGAGCTGGAGGAAGATGAACCTCAAAAGAAGAGTAAATCTGTTGCTCTAAAGTCTAAACCTGAAAAGGAAAGGGCTTATCAAGCTGAGGAAGAATCAGAAGATTCTGATGAAGAATCAGAAGATGAGTTATCACTTATCTCTAGAAGGATCAACAAACTCTGGAAATTTAGGCAAGGAAATTTCAGAGGATCAAGAAGGAAAAAAGGTCGTGCTGACTCATCATCTGGACAAAAGAAGCAGAGTTCTGGAAAAGAAGTCATCTGCTATGAGTGTAATGAGCCAGGTCATTACAAGAACGAGTGTCCAAAGCTTAAGAAAGACAAGAAGCCTAAGAAGAACTTCTCCAAAGCCAAGAAGGGACTCATGGCAACTTGGGATGACTCTGATTCTGAAGAAGAAGATTCTGATGAAGAACAGGAAAATGTTGCACTAGTGGCAACAACAATTAACGCTGAAGTCTCTGGAGAACCAGAAGACAAAATGCCATCAGAACCAGAATCAGACTCAAACTCTGACTCAAAGGTATTATCTAAACTCTCTCGTTGTGAATTAGAGTCGGGTCTTTCAGAAATGCTGGAAAAATATCAAACTCTTCAAAGTAAATATAAGGATCTTAAAAAATCCCATGTAATTACTTCTGAAGCTAGAGATAAGCTTGAGCAGAATAATTCTTCTCTAAATGGAAATTTTTTTCTTTAAAAAATAGTAATTATGCTTTGAAAAGAAAAATTTCCAAACTAGAATAAGAATTAGTCTCTAATGTCTCTGACACTAGTTGTGTCAACAAGTATGATAGAGCATTCCAGTACTTTCTGGCTAAAAGCATGGATAGAAGCAAAATAGCTTCCATGATCTATGGAGTTAGAAGAAATGGCAAGAAAGGTTTGGGGTGTACAGAAACATTTGAAATTGACGAAAGTCATCATGTAAAACCAAAACCTCTCTATGATCATTTTGTGCCTTCTGGCACTGAACTTGATTGTTCTGAGCTTGTGCAAGCACCTTCACAGACACATAAATATGATTTGAAACCTAAGTATCATGCACAAATTCCACTTGATTATTTTGTTGCACAGAAACCCAAAGTTGTGAAAAACTCTAGGAAAACTAACAAAAGAGGACCCAGAAAGTGGGTACCTAAGGATAAGATAATCTATGTTGTAGATATCCTTATCAGCTCAGTTGAAACACCAATCATGGTACCTGGACAGTGGTTGCTCGCGACACATGACGGGAAGAAGGCATGTGTTCCAAAGTTTGGAACTTAAGCCTGGAGGCTTCGTTGGTTTTGGAGGAAACCAGAAGAGTAAAATCATTGGATCTAGAACTGTTGGTAATGGTAAATGTTCTGGACTGGACCAATGGCTAGGCATGGTCCAATCCACTTCTGCTCCCAGAACGGCCTAATAGCCTAAGTCCAGCTGAGGTAGGGCAGCATTTACCTTTCTGCCCCTCTACCGGACACATGTGGACAGATGAATATCAAGGTCATTTGCTCCTCCCCGGCATTTCTGCTTGTTACGCACGGCTCCATCATCCAAGAACGGTCATGACGCCTGTGCCCGAAACTATGCCCTTGACCGTGGCAACGGCTAGTTTTGGGTACCCCTGCCCGTCATAACGGCTAGTTTTTAGCAGTTACCTATGTAAGAACAAGATTTGGTTCTGCATCTTGTCTCTATGTTTTAATGATAACAATGAAGTATTTGTGTGAGAATAATTACTGTGCTCTAACGTTTGTTATTCTGATAGTTTTAACAAACAGGTTCTAACTCTGATAAAGACCAGGTGCTACGTCACTCTAATATTTTCTATGGTCACTTCTGTGTGAAGAAGCAAGAATTGGTTCTAATCTACTGTGCATCAGAAAGATTCTGAGAAGACACTATGTTGTTGTTGTAACGTCTCTTGGATCTAATCTCTGATCGTGACTCTGAATTTCTGTTTATGAAGGTTGTATAGATTCTGAGGTTGTTAACTTCTGAAGACTAAGTGCTGAAGATTCTAAAGACAAGGTTCTGCTGAACGAAGTTCTGAAGATTCTGAAGACTTAAGGATTCTGAAGAATAAAGGTTATGAAGACTAAGTGCTGAAGATTCTGAAGACAAGGTTCTGCTGAACGAGGTTCTGAAGACTCTGAAGACTTAAGTATTCTGATAACCAAGGGTTCTGAACTAGAAGTGCTGAAGACTCTGAAGACAAGGTTTGACTGAACAAGTTCTGAAGACTCTGAAGACTCAAGACTCCAAAGACCCAATGATTCATTCTTCTGATTATGCTTCAATCAAATCAGTTTAGAAGACGTTGATGAATAGATGAAGATGAAATGTTTGCGTGGGAAAATAGTACATAGTACAGATAAAGCACGTTCCTTTCCACTACCCTGATTTGTTGGTATAAAGGACAACTTCAGTGTACGATTTTCAACCCAGCATAACGGCTCTATTTCAAGTCGCCAGTACTCTTATCATATTACTGATCTGCCCTCAAACGAATCTATTTCTGGCTATATAAAGACTTGATCACACAACGAAGAATTGCTGATAATAAGCCCGAGCGTAAAAGATCAGATGCATGCGTGTAAGCATGATTGAATGTGAGTGAGCAACAAACGATGTAATACTCAGTGTAAATCAGAAACACTGATGTATATGAAGAAAGCAACTCAAGAAATAAAGAAACTTATGAGTAAACAGTAAAGCACCACAATACAAAGAAGAAGAATGTTATTACTGTAGATTCTCTCTAAGTTAGATTGAGCATAAAATGTATGTTTACCCTACTTGTGTAGAAGCATCATTATTGTAAACAAGCTTTGTAACAAATAGATTATTTGTGTTCCCTAATGGACCAGTTGGGTCAAAATTATTAGGAAAAATAAAACAGTATGTTTTAGTGATGTTAGTCACTTGCAGTTAGCTTGTGCATTGTGTTCCCTAATGGACCAGTTGGGTCAAAATTATTAGGAAGACTAAGACAATGTATCTTAGTAATTGTTAGTCACCAGCAGTTAGGTCGTGCAATTGTAATCAGTTTGGTTATAGTGGATTAAGTCCTTGTCTAAGGCAAAATCACCTTGGCGGGTGGACTGGATTAGCTTGATAGTTTTTCAAGTGAACCAGGATATATCGTGTGTCTTTCTTATTGTTAGTTTATTTATGATCTTTGTTTGAGTTTCATAAAAAGCTTTCAAAATGGAAAACCCAATTCAAACTCCCATTTCTTGTGTTTTTCTCACACCATCAACCTATTCTTCCGAAAACGGTTATTCCGCCCCGAAAATAGGGACCATTGGCCACGCGCTGGGGGCACTATATAAACCCTCTCATTTGAGAGGGTCAGGTATCCAAAAATCATCCTAAGAACTCATACATTTGTACTTGCCTTTCTCTCTCCCGATTCTTACTTTAGCATCGGACTGCCTTGCAGGTACACCCCCTCCTCATCTCACGCACCCAGCATTGCAGATGTTCTTCTTGGCCCTTCACAGGATCTGATCAGCCTTCACGATCAGTGGCACCGTCTGTGGGAAACTTGTTGTCCCTGTCTTAACATCCACCTTAGATTCTAAGACCAAAATACATTCTCTGTCCAAGATTACGATCATGGCTTCCCAAGATCACGTCAAAGGTGCTCACAATCTTTCTGTCCTCCCCGTCAGCAAAACTGATGCTGACGGACCAACTGTTGAGAAGTATTTCGGGGGCGTTTTATCGTATCCACAAGGATTGAACGTATATTGCCGCCATTCGATAGTCAAAAGCGTTTCAAACTTTATAGTAACAAAGAGTTTGGTTTTTCGTATCGTTTGAATAAAATTTAGAAATCAACGGTAAAAAGATTGGTTTTAGGGTTTGGTTAAAACATTCCAAGATTAGTGTTCGATAATCTGTTTCGTACGTATCAACTCGATAAAGCGTGTGAACTCGTTAACAATAAATATAACCACATATCCTCTCAACAAGTTTCTCTCAAAAACTTGTTGCGATATTTATCATATTGATTCTTTGATGATCTCTCACTCAAACTATCAATATGATAACATTCAAGTTTAATATTTATGAACATCAACTTTCAAAACTATCTCTAGCCTTATGACTATTGATGGATTGAAACTTAGGTCGAGTTTTAATACATATCTCTCGATCATGAACTAAAACAAAATATAAACCATGTAAACAAAGTTTTTCTTCTATATTTATCATCAACAAAGTTCACAAACTTACAATCAAGATCAATACATACAAAATGATGGATTACCTACCACTAATCTTGACACAAGATGTGTTTAGCTACACATATTCATGGTAGCTTGCTTCCAAGTTTCGTGAGGAGATGAAAAAGCATCTGCGTCGAAGAATCGAGATCAGATGCAAATCCAGCTTCTCTATGTGAAAAATCTCTCTTAGATGAAGAAAACTCAGAAAAATATGTTTTGGTGTGAAAATGTGAAGTTATGATCCCAATAAAGTACAAAAATCTATTTAAAGTACACTTGGAATCTGACGCATTCGCAATGCGAATGATTTGTTCGCCTAGCGAATGAAGAAAGTGGCACCTGAAGTGCCTTCTGATAGCTAAACCTCCCTTATTTGTCTGCATAAGTTCGCAATTCGAACATTTCATTCGCAAAGCGAACTATTCGCCAAAAAGTTCGCAAGGCGATCTTTAGGTCCTTTTGCTTCTGCCATATCCAAGGGTTCTTCGCCAGGTTGTTCGCAAAGCGAGTGAAGCAGCGAACATTCGCTGGGAGTTTGCAAAGCGAACTTTAGTCCTTTTTCCTACTGTCCAATTCTGGGACCATTCGCTAGAGACTTCGCAAGTGTTCGCAAAGCGAACGTTCGCTGGCAAGTTTGCAAAGCGAACTTGCTAATATTTTCCTCTGTTCTTTGGCAGCTTGCATCAATTCTTTTGTGTCTTCTTTCTTTGATCAACTAGTGCACTTTCCTGTACAATAGCACACATATTACAAGCACCAAAGGTATAAAAACAATGTTTGAAGAAAAACAACAATTCACTACTAAAATCCACAATTAAAACATGAAAGTGTTGAAAAATGCCAAGTATCAAATACAAATATATAGCATGTTTGACATCTAACAAACTCTCCCCAAATAACTCTTTGTTTGTCCTCAAGTAAAGTATGCCTCTCATTGAAAACAAGAGGATTTGCTCGAGCATTTGATTCAACCAAGAAAAGATAAATGGCTCAAATAAACAACAATTGTAACAAAGCAACAATTACACAATCCTAGAATCGACAATGCAAAAGAACTTGATTCTTAAACAAATCTCAGACAATGTTTCAAGAGACAACTAAACCATCATGCTCATGTCAATCTAACACTCCTCTTCGAAAAAGGATTGAAGGAAATTAACGTGTTTGTAACCGCGGGGCAATTTCACTCAAATGATAAATGATGCAAATACAAAGCAATTCATACAATATCTAATCTATCACATAAGAAATCATGGAAGCAAGAGATCACTAAGGGCTTTAAGGTTGTTGCTTGGTCAGGTTAACAATAAAGTGACATTTCCAAAGGCCATTGAGTCGAAGTTTCTGATGCAAAAGAACATTCACTATACAAGGTAATCACACATATCTCAACTTCATTCACCAATTTTACACCTTTATCGCAAACCTTCTCAAACTTCCTCATGCACAATTATTGGTTTCTATTTTCCTCATTCAAGCAAGCATCCTTTTCTATTTTTTTTTACACTCAAATTCACATTCTCTTTTTCTTTTCATGCTTGCTTGAAATTTTTCAAAAGTTTGAGCAATTTACCAATCTTCTTTTTCATTCTCCCCAACTTATTTTCAACTAAACCTTAAGTGAAAGCTCCTTGCTTTTTAAGGCAAGGAAATCAATAAAACAAAGTTCTAAGGTTCAAGAAGAAAAAAAATGTTAGAAACTCTAAAAAATTCAATGATGAACTTGATTTTCAAATTATGTACAACAGTTCATCACTAAACGAGATCTAAACTATTTAGGCTCAAGGGGCAAACAAATACTCACTACTCATGGGTAAATCACTATTTTGGAAATGGTTGTGCTCAATATCAACAAGTGCCTTGATCATTTCTAAAGCTTCCACAATATCACACAATTCACAAGATAAAGCATGAATTAAAAGTATAAAGTAAAATTCATCATCAATCCAAAACATATAGTATAACATGGAGGTTTCTCACTTTTGTAGTTTTTGGACCTAAATGACACAAGCAATCAATAAAGTTGTAACTAGAGACACAATTTCATTTGTACAAAGACAAAAAGTTCTAATACATTCTAAATTCTAGAACTAGTTAACTATGTACCTTGCCAACAAAATCTTGCTTAAAATTACTATCATAGCCATCCAACTTGGAAGAATCTTCTTTGTTGCACAACAACACCAACCTATAAGTTTCTTCCACAAAATCACATTCAAAAGTTGAAAATATTAAACTTCCACAAGCATACCAACATAAAACGATAAAAAGCATACCAACAATTTAAGAGTTGAACATTCGTAAACTGAAGAATTCAACTCTTAATAACAACAATGAAAAACGAAATATTAGTAAAATTGAAAACAAAATAATTTACTGAAAAACAAAATATTACTAATAATATCATAATAAAGTAATAGTGTGCAAACACCTAAAAAGTCAAAAGTACCTCATACGGGTACAAGTACATCATAATATCTCAAAATAATCCAACAAGTGGATACAGTACATCACTAAAAACAGATACAAAAAAAATAATAACATAAAACATAAGAAAACTTCACTTTGACGCGCAAAGGAAGTACAAAATCATAACAGCAAAATCAGTCCTCCTCGGACTCGGATCCAGACACCTCAATCAACTCTTCATCCTTTGAACCAGAAACAGAACCAGAAACCTCAACACCATCACCATCGCCATCATCCTCCTCTGCATCAGCATCATCAGGACCAGCCGCATCTGCCCCCTTCAAAAACTGGCCTAGCCTCAGGCCAACCAGCATGAGCAAGGAATTGCTCCCTCATCATCATCGAGTGATCCACGGTGGGCTCACAGATCTGCAGCTGAAGTACCTGCATGGAGTCATGTAAATCCATCATGGCGCGCTGAGAAGCCGCCATCCAATCCCAGTTATACTAGCAAATCTCCTGCTGATAAGGATAGAAACCTTGCGACCCAGAACTAGACCCATCGTTAGCCCTTGTGTCGGCATCAGCACCAGCACCAGAAGTCTCACCCCTCGCCCCTTTAGGCTTACAGAACTTATCCACATAACGGTCATCGATGGCATACGGGATAGTCACCTGACGACGCGTGGGGAAATTAACCCCAGCATGCGTACACAGTGTCATAATGAGACAAGGAAAAGTAAGAGGAGCGTTCTTCCGAGAAGCAGAACCAAGACCACTCTGAACAATAGCCCTTATCTCATCCGTGATAATTCGAGCTACATCAATCTGTACATTGGTCAAAATACTATGGACAAGATGGGCAAGTGGTATAGGGATGGTCGATGTATGTGACTTTGGCTTAATATTGGTTACAACCAAAAGCAGGATCAATTGTGCCAAAGGTCGCATATCTTCACGACGGTATCTTATGGCAACCCCAGATGGGTTGAGCTCTACAATTTTGCCCTCTCGTAAAAGGTCTCTAGTCATTTTCGCAATGTTTCTGTGGAGGTGCAAGTCTCTATGGAAGTCATCAATCTGACTTGCTCTCAAAGGTAAAGGATTTCCAAGAACGGTATTAATTGTTCCTCTATCAAATCGCACCACTTTTCCTCCAACGAAAGTGGTCCACGAAAATTTGTCTCCATCATCAGGAAGGGAATTAGCATAAAACTTGCGGACAATCTCAACATTGTAACTATCTACAAGAGTTATCATTCGCCCCTAGTTTTTCTCTTCTAGGAGTGCAGCCACCGACCGGTAAGTCCCATGTTCACTCAGGTTAAATCTATTTTCAGGTAAAATGGTTCTCTTCTCCAAGGTTAGGTACCTTGCTTCCCGCTTGGCCCCTCTAAAACGATAACTATCAAGCTGAATCGGTACTTGTCGCGAAGTGCTGGCCTTTCTCTTCTTTGCCGGATTGATTTTAGGACCCATCTGCACAAATCAACAGATAAAACAACAACCAGCAACGAAACAGTTCATTAGAAATGGGAGCCAAAAAAAATCACAAACTGAGACATAAATTTTTTTTCAGAATTTTGATGCATTCGCAGCAAAGTTCGCAAAGCGAAGGCTGGCAAACATTCTCCCCAAATTCGCAAAGCGAGTGTCTGGAAAATGCTCGCCCAGGTTCGCAAAGCGAACTGGACAGTGAACCTGCGATTTTTTTCAAAAATTGACAGCATCCAACTTTCTAACATCAGAATTCCTTTCACAATATCACCTCTATTCTAAAGTTTGCATAAAATTCAACATGCAACAACAAACAAATCTTAAAACAGAGGTGAAAACCTAGAATCACAATTGTCTCTAATGTTTAATCCACAACCCTAACCACATTATCTAATCAGAAATTAACAGAGAGAAAAAGAGATTCAAACCTGAACTTGCTAGTGATTTTGGGAAAAACTTGGTGTAAATTGACAGGAACTTAGCAAACGTGAGAGATTGTTCTTGTGAGAGTGTTTGTGAATGTAAAAGAGAGAGGCAAGAGTGAGAAGGACAAAGAGAGTAGGGTTTCCCTTCACAGGTTCAGAAAAAAGGATGGGTCATGGGCCCAAATACTGGCCCACCCATAAAAATCCCTTTTTAATGAGGTGGTAGCAGAAAGATGTTTGTCTATCTCGCTGAGTTCGTAATGCGAACAAGCCAGTGAATGCTCGCCCCAGGTTCGCAAAGCGAATGTGCCAGTGAACATGACAGGTTTTTAAAATGTTTTTCTGCATCTGCTCCCACTTCCTAAACCAATTCTAAATAACTGAAATCATAAAAAACAGCAAATGAAAACATAAATACTTACAATGTTGGGGTGCCTCCCAACAAGCGCTTGTTTAACGTCGGCTAAGCTCGACGGTCCAAGATGATTCAAAGATCATCAAGAAACACACTACAATTCTCTCGGTCAAATTCTCCTCCAAGATATAATTTCAACTGTTGGCCATTTACTGTCCAACTTTCTTTCTTTTTCAAGTCCTCAATGACTATTGCACCATAGTGCTTGACATCCTTGACAAAAAATGGTCCAGACCATTTGGACTTTAATTTTCCCAGAAACAATTTTAGATGGGAATTGAATAAAAGCACCATCTGGCCAACCTTGAATTCCTTCTGCGGAACCTTTTTATCATGATATCCTTTCACTTTTTCCTTATAGATCTTACTTGAGTGGTACGCGTTATTGCGCATTTCTTCCAATTCATGCAACTGAACTTTCCTTTATTCACCGGCCAAACTCGGATCAAAATTCAACATTTTCAAAGCCCAAAGAGCCTTGTTCTCCAATTCAACGGGTAAATGGCATACCTTGCCATAAACCATTTAAAAAGGAGTTAGACCGATTGGCGCTTTGTAAGCGGTGCGATACTCCCACAAAGCCTCATCTAATTTTTGTGACCAATCTTCCGCGAGCTCGACACGGTTTTCTCTAAAATTCTTTTGACCTCTCTATTAGACACTTCTGCTTGACCATTGGTCTGTAGGTGGTACGGAGTTGCAACTTTGTGCTTTACACCATAATGCTCTAAGACCTTTTCGAGCGGTGCATTGCAAAAATGCGAACCTCCTTCACTGATTAACACACGGGGGGTGCCAAAATGGGAGAATATGTTTTTCTTTAAAAAATTTATTGTCGTCTTGCCATCGGCCCTCGGTGACGCAATTGCTTCCACCCACTTGGAAACATAGTCAATCGCAACTAAGATATACTCGTTTGAAAAAGATGGTGGGAATGGTCCGACAAAATCAATACCCCAACAATCGAACACCTCGACTTCCAAAATTGTTTGCAAGGGCATTTCATTTCTTTTTCCAATCCCGCCACTTCTTTGGCATGTGTCACAACTTTTTGCATGGAGGTTGGCATCTTTAAACAATGTTGGCCAATAAAAGCCCGATTGGAGGACTTTAGTTGCCGTTCTTAAACCATTGTAATGCCCTCCATAAGGCGAGTTGTGACAATGCCAAAGGATACTTTTGGCTTCATCAAGAGTGACACACCTCCTTAACAAATTGTCACCTCCTAACTTAAATAAGTATGGCTCATCCCAAACATAGAAATTAGCATCCGAGAGGAGTTTCCGTCTTTGATTCTAACTTAGGTCCTCCGGTATAAAACCGGTTGCTTTGTGGTTAGCAAAATCTGCAAACCACGGCCTAACTTGTACTCGAAAATTTTTTTCATCCGAAAATTCTTCACGGACCTCATTCTCACGGTGAGTTACCTCTACATTGACCAACCTAGACATATGATCTGCTACCAAGTTTTCTGACCCTTTCTTGTCACGGATTTCCAAATCAAACTCTTGTAACAAGAGGATCCACCAGATGAGCCTTTGCTTCGAATCCGGCTTGGTATGCAGATATTTAATGGCCGAGTGGTCAGTGTAGACTACCACCTTTGAACCAATCAGATAAGACCGAAATTTCTCAAGAGCGTATACAATAGCGAGTAATTCTTTTTCTGTGGTGGCATAGTTAACTTGTGCCTCATTAAGAACTTTACTCGCGTAATGTATAACATGAAAATTTTTGGCCTTTATTTGCCCAAGCACCGCACCAACGGCATAATCGCTAGCATCACACATCAATTCAAAATTTAAAGTCCAATTTGGAGCAACGATTATGGGTGCGGTGATGAGTTTCTCTTTTAAAATTTTAAAGGCATTTAAACATTCATCATCAAAGGAGAAGGACTTATCTTTGTTGAGTAGATTACTCAATGGCCTTACAACTTTGGAGAAGTCTTTGATAAACCGCCTATAAAAGCCATCATGGCCATGAAAACTCCTGATGCCTTTGACATTGGTTGGAGGAGGCAACTTCTCGATCACTTCAATTTTCGCTTGATCCACTTAAAGGCCTTTAGAGGAGACTTTGTGGCCAAGCACAATCCCCTCTGTTACCATGAAGTTGCACTTCTCCCAGTTCAATACCAAGTTTGTCTTAACACACCGTTCAAGAACGGCCTCCAAATTTCTCAAACAAATATCAAAAGACGCTCTAAACACGGAGAAGTCGTCCATGAATACCTCCATCGTTTTTTCAATAAGGTCGGAGAAAATTGCTTGCACACATCTTTGAAATGTTGCCGGTGCGTTGCACAAACCAAACGGCATCTTTCGGTAAGCAAAAATTCCGAAGGGACATGTGAATGTTGTCTTCTCATGGTCTTCCGGGTCAACCGAAATTTGGTTATAATTGGAATAGCCATCTAAGAAGCAATAGAATTCTTGTCCCAAAAATCTCTCAAGTATTTGATCCATAAACGGGAGTGGAAAATGGTCTTTTCTAGTAGCAGTGTTTAGCCTCCTATAATCTATACACATTCTCCAACCTGTCACAGTTCTCGTCAGGATCAATTCATTTTTATCATTACGTATAACGGCCATTCCTCCCTTCTTAGGTACAACTTGAACAGGACTTACCCATGGACTATCGGATATCGGGTAAATCATACCGGCATCCAATAGCTTACCAACCTCTTTTCTCACCACTTCCTTCATAGTTGGATTCAAACGGCGTTGTGGTTGGGCTACCGCTTTGAAGTCCTCTTCCATCAAGATTTTGTGCATGCAATAGGCCGAACTAATTCCCTTTAAATTGGAAATAACCCAAACTATAACTTCTTGATTCTATTTCAAAACTTGAATCAAACGGTCCTCCTCTTTGTCGGTCAAGATGTTGCTAATGATAACTGGTTTGTTACAACCGTCATCAAGGAACACATATTTTAAATTAGAAGGCAACACCTTCAATTCAAGTTGAGACTTCTCATCACTCACCTCTTTCTTTAACTCTTCCTATTCACATTCCCATGGTTGTAACTCCTTCAAAGATTCAAGTTCCTTTAAACACTCTTCAAGTGCCCTTTCTTATTCATCGGAAAATATTTCAAACGAGTCATCAAGAGCTTTTTCCAAGGGAGATACTATATGAACTTGCTTTGAAACTTCCACTATGGCTTCTTCCGTTGCATCAACACGGAAACTATCATGTTTATCTTGAGAATGCTTCATTGCTTCAAAGAGATTAAAACTGACTTCTTCATTTTGAACTCTTACTTTCATAAGACCGTCATCAACATCAATAATCATTTGGACGGTCTTCATAAAAGGGCATCCAAGAATTAATGGAGCATCCTCGTCTTCCTCCATATTAATAACAACAAAGTCAATCGAAAAGAAAAACTTATCAACTTTAACCAAGACATCTTGAGCCATTCCATGAGGATGAGTTGTGGATTTGTCGGCCAATTGTAACGTCATCTGAATTGCCTTCATTTCAATGTTCCCAAGCCTCTTCATAATGGACAATTGAATTAAGTTTATGCTTGAGCCCAAATCAGTTAGTCCCTTTCCAACATAGACGTCACCAATGGTTACCGGCAAAGTAACACGCCCCGGATCGACTTCTTTCCTTGATAGAGTTCTTTGGATTATAGCACTACAACTTGCATCAAAGACAATTGTTTTCGGCTCCGAGTATCTTCGCTTCTTTGAAAGAATATATTTCATGAACTTAGCATATTTCGGCATTTGTTCAAGCGCTTTGGCAAACGGAATGTTGATTTGCAATTTTTTGAAAATGTCCATGAAATGAGCGTATTGTCGTTCATTGTCTTTCTTTGTGGGCACATGAGGGTAAGGTAAGTTTTGGATTGGAATTGGATTCACTATCTCCTTCCCCCTTTTCACTTTTCTTTTCTTTTCTTCTATCTTTTCTTTTTCAAGGTTATCTTTTTTAACTAACTTCTCATTTTCTTTTTCAACTTCTTCCTTTTCATTATTTTCAACTACAACATCATCAACTTCTTCTTCCTCTACAACCTTCTCAATTATTACATAATCATTTTTCTCATTTTTGTCTCCTTCTCCCAACTCTCTCCCACTTCTAGTAACAATAACTTTACAATGCTCCTTTGGGTAGTTTTGAGTATTGGCGGAGAAAGAAGGTCCCGCTTGTTGCTCGGCCACTTGTTTTGCAAGTTGCCCAACTTAATTCTAGAGATTTTTGATGGATGTTTCATTTGTCTTTTGATTTTCCATGGACATTTGAATGAATTGGTTAAGAGTTTCTTCAAGCTTGGAACTCCCACCTTGAGCTTGATAAGGATTTTGCCGATTTTGTTGATATCCTTGTTAATTTTGATAATTTCCTCTTGGTTGTTGGTTTTGATACCCTTGTTGATAAGGTTGTTGTTGCCTTTGATAACCTTGTTGTTGATTTGGATTATTCATGTAATTCACTTCTTCTTCAACCGGAGGACAAGGAGGACAATAGCTGGTTGGATGATCGCCTTTATAAAGCTCACAAACCGCTACATGCACATTTTTGTTCGGCAACTTATGCATCTCTTTAATCTGTTGAGGTAGCTTGGACGTTTGATGCGTTAACAACTAACCTGTTGAGATAGCAATTTGTTTTTAGCAAGTATTGCATCATTTGTCCCCAACTCTAGCACTCCCGCTTTCTTTTGAGAAGTGTCACGGTTATGGTTTCCTTGATGGTCATTTAGAGCCATCCTGTTGTCATACCCCAAATTTTGACCACTAATGTTTCCTATCATTGTGCAAATCATCATCACAATATGGATGTACTTACACGCCTCATCAATCTCTTCAAAGATGGTTGAGCATTCACCATAATCAGAAATTAGGGTTTCAGGCCCTCTCAGAGGACTTAGACAAAGGATCAACCAAGGAATGACATGATCGTCAACTTGTCTAACATCTAAAACATCCACAAAGGATCAAGAGGACTCCCACATCAAGAATCAAGCACAAGGTTGCAACATTCCAAGTGGATCAAGCCTCAGGATCGCCAGTGTGACTAAATTACAATTTTGGTCGACTGAGGCCTCCAAATGAAATTTTTTTCTCTGGGAATGAGCCAATGCTTCAAAGCACAACCCAAGATACTCCAAGGAACCTCATGGACCCAATCATCAAGTCAATTTAACCTCAGGGGATGCATTTATCCAAAAATCAGGAATTAGGGTTTCTTGACCTAATTCACCCCTAAGTTGAATTTTGGGACAAACCATGAGCCAAGACCTTAAGACATGATTTGAGGGCCTTAAATACACTACATTAATCCATTTGTAACAATGGATTGATCCAAGAAGCTTGATCTACAAGTTTCAATTTCATCAGGACCATAATTAGGGTTTCGAGGGAAAAGTCAACTGTACCTTTGACTTTTGACCCAGACATGCTCCCAAACCTTGGGACATGATTCAATACACCCTACACCTATGGAATATACCCATTAGGTTTGATTTAGGTCAAGGACTTGATTTCACAAAGGATCGCACAGTTTGAATTTCATCCGATAAAAAGTCAACTGTGGACAAAATCAAGTTTGACTTTTTGGAATTTTCACAATTTATGGTTCTTTGACCCTAAAACAATGTTAATATGTGATTGGAATCATCATTCATCAAGAAAAATCAAAGAAAGTGAGTTAACTTGTAAAAGAGGTAACCATAAAACACTTAGAATTTTTCTAAGTTATGGAACAAAGTGGCTAGGGTACCAACTTCCAAGGACCATAACTTGAGATCCAAGCAACCATTTTGGATGGTCCAAAGCTGGATTTGTAGCTCTCATGGCATACATTAAAAGCTTCAACTACAGCTCATTCCAATTTCTCATGGATTTTAAGTTATGGAGTGACCAAAATTGCTGAAAACATGAAAATGACATTTATCCAACACTTAGTGAAATTTTCACTAAGTCAGAATCTGCCTTACTTTTTCCAAAATGTAGGGACATTTTTCACCTTGATCCAAGTCAAACCAGGTCTAGGAGTGGACATCAAAGTTAAAGAATGCCATGAGGGCTTTCCAACAAGTACCAGATCATCTCCAAATTCCATTTGAGCAAGGAGATACAACCCTTGAAACATGGCATCATAAACTAATTTTTTCAAGACAGATTTGGCATATTTTGTGCATTTTGCTCGATTTGTCCAAATATGATAAATCTAAGCCTTGTCATCAATTTGGACACATCTGAGGATCAAATCCAAGGGGGGTGATCTAATCTCCAAGCCTCCAAAGTCCAAGAATCTACAAGTAGCATGCCAAACCTAAAAGAGCTAAAAAGGTACGAAGACTCCAATTTTGTTGCAATGCATTTAATGGATACACCAAGGTGGCATGGACTGATACATTCCTAGCTGAATGAGTCAAGGATAAGCTCTAAATCAAAGAACCATAGGCATGTGCCTTAACCTCTAGTCAATGGCTAGAGGAGACTTGAGATTCCTTTTGCATAACAATGGCCAAAGGCCTGCTGCAGTTGCCATACACTATTGCAGCCAAAAAAAACTTGCTCTACTATAAATAGAGCTCATTTGTGCTCAGTTTGAGTACACCAAAGCAACCAAACTGATGCTTTCCTCAAAATCCCTCTCTTTAGGCCAAAATGCCTTCTTTAGCAAGGTATCTCTGAGTTTTTGAGTTAGAGAGCATTTCCATCATAGCTCATGATCCAAACACATTCAATATCTCATATCTAAGCTGTCCAAACTCTCATATGTGACCTGTAACACCAAAATCACAAAGCCCCTCTCAAAACCTCAAAATTGGACTATTTTTGCATTTTTTAAGCCATGTCTTGATTCAGTCACTTTCAAAACCAGATAAAGCCTCAAACACACTCCAAATATCATCCTTGAACTGTCCGAAATGGTTCCCCACATCTGGAACACCATTTGAGAGAGTTGTCATATTGGTCACTTTTGCCCCTTTTGCAAGAAAGAGCTCAAACTTGTTCCTGAGGATTCCAGCTGGTTCTAACCATTCTAAAAGCTTCTAAGGGATCAATTGATAGTGTCCAAAGCATCAAATTACTTCTGGCACAAGAAACTTGGCAGATTGCACAACAAGCTCCAAGAGGTAAATGCATCATCACTTGAACTTTCTAAATTATGCTTTGCTTTGAAAGCCACTGATCATAAACATCTCATACATGTTATATATGTTGTGTTTGAACCAATTTACCGTGCAATTCTTGCTTGTACCATGTGTTAGTATAGAAAATGCAATTATAGGCCTATTTCAAAAACACTATCGGGTTTTTAAATAGGGACCTCATCTAAAAAAAACCACTACCACCATTGGATTCCTTGGGAAATTCTAGGCCAGATGCATATAAATTTTGTCCCAATCCATGGAGAAATGAGAAAGTTATGGCCTTTACGTTTTTGGTCCAAAACCTTGCCTTGCCTTGGCCAGGCCTAAAACAAGGCATGCCTTATGTATTTCTAGGGTGGCTTTGATACACGGATGTATCACCATCCCAGTGGCAGAAGGCGCGCACTACAACCTTGAGGTCTGGGGTTCGAATCCCCCTCGCCCCAGACCCTTTTTTAACACTTTTTCCACTTTTTTAATATTTTTCATATTATTTTAAATGATTTGAAAAATTAATTTCTCTCTCAATTTTAATTATTTTTTATTGGTTCTTTTTGCAAAAAATCACAAAAAAATGTTAAAATATTTTATTCCACAAAAAAATTCAATTTATATTATTTATTTAATATAATTATAATTTTTGTAATTAATCTCATTTTAGTTATTTTTAAACATTTTTTAAATGAAATTCACACTTTGATCTTTCAAAATTAATTGGATTTTAAGCTTTCATATGATTAAACTTGATTTTCCAAAATATTTTCCAAAGTGTACAACTTGTTTTTGAATATAATTGATATTTTATCATTTATTATTTAAATTACCTTTGAAAAATGCCATTTTAATTCAAAAATTAGGGTTTCTTTGATGTTCACCCTAACAAATCTTTTTCAAACACTCTTTGGGCCTCTAATAAAGTGTAAGACCCAACCCTTGTTGTACATAAACCTTTTTTATGCCTCAGATATTATATAAGTCCCGATACGATGAAAAATCTCGGCGGGATCACAATTTTCGAACAAAAATCAATGAGCCTCTCCTTGAGTTGTAAGCCCCACCACTTGTACAAAAATAAATATTTTGGGCCTCTAATAGAGTGTATGACCCAATCCCCTTTTAACCAAAATCTTTGGGCCTCAGATATTGTATAAGCCCCTCGGCGTTAAAAGAATCTCGGCGCAATCGCCATTTCCGAGCAAAAACAATTTTGGGCCTACCCCCATGTTATAAGTCCCACTTTTCCTTTTCAAAACCTTTTTGGGCCTCTTGAGAGAGTGTAAGACCCAACCCCTTGTAAATAAATAATTTTTGGGCCTCAGACATTGTATAAGTCTCACTGTATTTTCAAAACCACGACGCATTCGTTGCCTTTTAAAACAAAACCTCTTTGGGCCTACCCTCGTGTTATAAGTCCCATTTATTTTCTTTAAATACTCTTTGGGCCTCTATCAGAGTGTAAGACCCAACCCTCTTGTAAATAAACCTCTTTGGGCCTCAGTCATTGTATAATTCTTGATATGATATTTAAAACAATGGTGCGATCACTGTTAAAACTTGGGCCTCTCCTCGAGTATAAGCCCCAACATTATTTTCAAAATAAATCCCCTGTTGATTTAGATTCAATATACAGTTGTTATCAAAACTTTCTTTAATTTCTTTAAACAACTAACCATACAGCATGGAGCTTGCTCACTTATAAGTTTTAACAGCTTTCATTTACTCGCTTTCATATAAATATAACTGTATTGTGGGAAGCTGCGCTGTAAGTCTTCTTTCATACCCTTTTAGATACTTGTCATATATCAACTGTATATATACTAGTATAGTTATTTAGAGTTTTCCCCGACAACTAGGTCTAGAACTAGGTAAAGCCAGTTTGGTCACTCTTTAAAATACAGTCAAAACTAGATCCCCGTAGGATTTCCAGATACAGTCTTGCCTTCTCTTGGGCTTAAACAATATGGAACAAAGAGAAAGGAAGTATTCTTCATGAACCTTTTCTCAGGCTGTCACTTTAGAAATTGTCAAAGGAATTCTACTCCCCAGAGTTGATCTATTCTCGGTGAATAACATCTCTTGAGTTTCTTCAAACCTTCAAACCTTCACTAAATGATCTATTCTAGGTGAATAGCATTTCTTGAAATTTTCTTGGTTTGGGACCCCCAAGCTTCCTAAAAGCATCCCCGCCTCCTCTTGGGCTTTGTACAAGGACCCTCCGGCTTCTTAGAAGTTCTCATGCCTTCTCTTGGGCTTAATACAAGGACTCTGATGACCTCTTAAAGGTATAAGATAGAACTTAGTCATCCTTTGCTAGAGCAGTCTTTTCAGTGTCATATATCAGATTTTAGGGTTGATTCTCATCCCTTAATACTCGTGCCTCCTCTTAAAGGCATCATACAAAAGATAAAACTCTTCCACGCCAGTAGACTTGGACGGTCTAATCCCCTTGAGTCTCAAAGACATTCTCAAGTTCCCTACAAATACAGGGAGAAACTCCGGTTACTCTGGATCAATCTCCAGCAGAGCTAAATCCCAGTCTCTCTCCCAAAAATCCCAAATCAGAACCTCAAGGCATCTGATACCTCAACTCTTCTGGAACCCTCAGCAAGAGTTGATTCCCCACTTGGACCTGCCTCGGGATCTCAATCATACCCGGCAAAAAAAAGCTAGCCTCCTCTTAGGCTTTGTATAATGACTTTTCATCAGCAAAGTTAGCCTCCTCTTGGGCTTTGTACAATGATTCTCCCCAGCTGAGCTAACCTTTTCAGACTCTCTTGTTGAGTCAATTACTTTTCAGACTCTCTTGTTGAGTCAATTACTTTTTTGACTCTCTTGTTGAGTCGATTACCTTTCAGACTCTCTTGTTTAGTCACTCACCCTTTCAGACTCTCTCGTTGAGTCAATCACCTTTTCAGACTCTCTTGTTGAGTCAACCCTTTTTTAGCCTCAATCTCGGGCTTTGTACGAGACAGATAAAAACACTCTCTTGTTGAGTCCATCTTTTCTAGCCTCCTCTTAGGCTTGATATAAAGATTTCCCCTAGTATGAGCTAGCCTCCTCTCAAGTGGTGTAGAATAATTTCTCCAGCTTGTTCAGCCACAATCCTAGGTTTTGTACAGGACAGATAAAAGCACTCTCTTGTTGAGTCAAACCCTTTTAGCCTCAATCTTGGGCTTTGTACAAGACATAAATCTTCATAACCTTCTCTTAAGCTTGGGACCAACATCTTTCCCAAGCAGAATCAAACTCATTTCAGCCTCAATCTTGGGCTTTGTACAAGACAGATAATACTCTCCAGCAAGAGTCAAACTCGTTCCAGCCTCAATCTTGGGCTTTGTACAAGACACATACAAATCTCCCCGGCGGAGTCAAAACCCCCTTTAGCCTCAATCTTGGGCTTTGTACAAGACAGATAGAACATTTTCCCCGGAAAAGGTCAAGCTTTTAGCCTCCTCTTAGGCTTTGTATAAAGATATCCCTAAAGGGTCATCCTCTTTTCGCCTTAATCTCGGGCTTTGTGCGAGACATAAAAACACTCTCTGGTTAAGTCGGTCATTTCTAGCCTCCTTTTAGGCTTTGTATAAAGACTTCCCCTAGTGGAGTCAATCAACCTCTTAGCTATAACCTTGGGCTTTGATCAAGGCACACAAAAATCAACAATCCCCTCAGAGGAAGTCCAATCCCTCTTTAGAGATGACAAGTTCTCTCTCAGTCAAACTTTTTTAGTTTCTATCTTGGGCTTTGAACAAGACACAAATAAATAACCTTTTAGCTTCAATCTTGGGCTTTGAACAAGACACCAAAACATCTTTTTCCTCCCTTAGAATAGGGGAAACTACGATTGTTCTAATTTCCCTATTTTGTTTAAACGGGAATACGTAGGCATAAGGTTACGAAATCTTAGCGAGCATACTAATAAAAAACTTTAGGTCCAGTACCTTCATACATCAGTCAAAGAATTTGGGTTTCATACCTTAGTCATCCTTCATCCCCATTTTCCACAGAAAACATCAACTCACTCACTCACTCATATTTCCCAAGAAACTTTCCCAACCCATTAACGGATAAACACTATCAAGTACAAAGCGAAACCTAAAGCTAATATCCTGTGGATAATCACATATAGGATGGGTAATTGACAACTCCCCATTGTATAACCTGACCCCGACTCCCTGAATCTCTTTTAAGCGTTTGTTCAGTTAAACATTCGCGTGCAAGGTTAGTTTTAGATAGCTTCCCTTTCCCTTCCAGCTTCATGGTATAAATAAGAAATCAGAAAGTAGCACCCTCTCCTACCATTGCGGTGAGGAAAACCCAGCGATAAGGTGGTCGTGTCGCAGACAAAAATCGCTCGTTATACCTGTCAATGATAGAAATAGCCTCCTCGGCGCTTTTAGCCATTAAAGATCCACCCGCGGTAGCATCCAACAATGTTTTATGAACCAATTGAAGACCATTTCTAAAAATATGAACTTGAGTAAGCTCATCGAACCTGTGCCCTTTACACTTTCTCAGCATGGACTTTAATCTCTCCCAAGCTTCGTTGAGAGACTCATTTCCACCTTGAGTGAAAACTGCAATTGCCGTTTTAGCCTCCATGATACGATTGTGTGGAAACAATCGTTCCAAAAACTTTTCCTCTAGCATGTTCTAGTCCGTCATGATAGCCGTAGATTGGTCAAGGTACCATTCCTTAGCCTTCCCAATGAGGGAATGCGAGGATAATCTCTTGAACAAAAACTCTTCTTAAGCTTCGGGTGCACCAGTTGCACCCGCAATCTCATAGAACTTAGTCAAGTGAGTAAAGGGATTCTCGTGATCCATACCAGTGAATGGATTCTGGTATAGAAGAGAGACGATACCCGTTTTCATTTCTGAATGCCGACCATTATGAGCATTACGTGCGAATTATGCAGTATGCCTCGGACTATTAGTACAAGGAACTGAAGCAGGTGGTGGTGGTGGTGGTGGTGGAGCAGTCATGGTTGGCGGTAATTGTGGTATTGGTGTCGAAGTTGAACTTTCGTCTCATTCTCATCTTTCCTTAACAAGTTGCCTCCTCCGCCTTGTTCTACTATTTAACTTACGCGTAGTTCTTTCGATTTCAGGATTAAAAAGAAATTGGTCTGCGGGTAACTTCCCTCGCATAAAACGGAGTCTGCGCACTTAGCCAAACAAATTAACAAGCACAAGAAAAAGTTAAACAAGTTTAAAACTCAATAACTATTGCAATACTCGCAATATAACAACAATCATAGGCAATGGCGCCATTTTGTTGAGCAGTATTTCGGGGGTGTTTTATAGTATCCACAGGGATTGAACGTATATTGCTGTCGTTCGATAGTCAAAAGCGTTTCAAACTTTATAGTAACAAAGAGTTTGGTTTTTCGTATCATTTGCATAAAATTTAGAAATCAACGGTAAAAAGATTGGTTTTAGAGTTTGGTAAAAACAAGCCAAGATTAGTGTCCGATAATCCGTTTCGTACGTATCAACTCGATAAAGCATGTGAACTCGTTAACAATAAATATAACCACATATCCTCTCAATAAGTTTCTCTCGAACACTTATTGTGACATTTATCATATTGATCCTTTGATGATCTCTCGCTCAAACTATCAATATGATAACATTCAAGGTTAATATTTATGAACATCAACTTTCAAAACTATCTCTAGTCTTATGATTATTGATGGATTAAAACTTAGGTCGAGTTTTAATACATATCTCTCGATCATGAACTAAAACAAAATATAAACCATGTAAACAAAGTTTTTCTTCTATATTTATCATCAACAAAGTTCACAAACTTACAATCAAGATCAATACATACAAAATGATGGATTACCTACCACTAATTTTAACACAAGATGTGTTTAGCTACACATATTCATGGTAGCTTGCTTCACAAGTTTCGTGAGGATATGAAAAAGTATCCGCGTCAAAGAATCGAGATCGGATGCAAATCCAGCTTCTCTATGTGAAAAATCTCTCTTAGATGAAGAAAACTCAGAAAAAATATGTTTTGGTGTGACAAGGTGAAGTTATGATCCCAATAAAGTACAAAAATATATTTAAAGTACACTTGGAATCTGACGCATTTGCATTGCGAATGATTTGTTCGCCTAGCGAATGAAGAAAGTGGCACCTGAAGTGCCTTCTGATAGCTAAACCGCCGCCGTTTGTCTGCATAAGTTCGCAATGAGAACTTTTCATTCGCAAAGGGAACTATTCGCCAAAAAGTTTGCAAGGCGAACTTTAGGTCCTTTTGCTTCTGCCATATCCTAGGGTTCTTCACCAGGTTGTTCGCAAAGCGAGTGAAGCAGTGAACATTCACTGGGAGTTCGCAAAGTGAACTTTAGTCCCTTTTCCTACTGTCCAATTCTGGGACCATTCGCTGGAGACTTCACAAGTGTTCGCAAAGCGAACGTTCGCTGGCAAGTTCGCAAAGCAAATGTTCGCTGGCAAGTTCGCAAAGCGAACGTTCGCTGGCAAGTTCGCAAAGCGAACTTGCTGATGTTTTTCTCTGTTCTTTGGCAGCTAGCATCAATTATTTTGTGTCTTTTTTCTTTGATCAATTAGTGCACTTTCCTGCACAATAGCACACATATTACAAGCACCAAAGGTATAAAAACAATGTTTGAAGAAAAATAATAATTCACTACTAAAATCCACAATTAAAACATGAAAGTGTTGAAAAATGCCAAGTATCGAGTACAAATATATAGCATGTTTGACATCTAACACCTACATTCCTCCTCGGAGCAGACGCCTGTCATCTGAGAGACAGAGTTACCGCGTCTCCCTCCCCCACTCCTACTGACCGTGTTGACGACCAGCCCTTACTGGCCCTTCAGCCCGTTCCAGCTCCACCCAACATCGACTCGGCCGTGGTGGCCCTCCTTGAAGCGATCAACAAGACCAACCTCCTGATCCTCCAACAAAACGAGAGGATCGGGGCATTGGAAGAATCTTCCCGTCTGAGATCCCCCCAGCCGAGGAAGAATCGACGACGATCCATGAGTCCACAATCCCGGCGGGAATCTGATCATTGGGTGCACCAAGAACCAGAGTCCTATGCCATTCGGAAGCGCGATCACGTTTCCCCGTGAAACCAACATTCCCCAGGCCACAAGAGAACCCGGAGAGATCAACGTTCACCTTCAGTCAGACCAAAGGGTCCGGCACATACACCATCACCCCGAAGAAGTCGCCGTCATGAGAGGGGTGTCTGCTCCCCTTCCAGGACCAGTTCCAGCAGCGACGATGGGCCCACGGCCCATTGTCCCACGAGATATTGGCTACACGCCTCCCCAAAGGCTTGTAGAAACCCCTGTCTTTGGGCACTTACGATGGGACGACCGGCCCAGATGAGCACATTAAAAACATCGATGCGCTGTTAGACTACTATGGCATCTGGGGCGCCATCAAGTGCTGCATGTTCCCGACCACGCTCCGGAAAAGGGCAATGACCTGGTACAAACAACTGCCCGAGGAGTCCATCACCTCGTGGAAGCAGCTGGGCAGGATGTTTTCCAGGCACTTTACGGCATCACGCTGCCACCCAAAGACTGAAGCCTCTCTTGAGACCATAATTCAAGGGACGGATGAGCCCCCCCGGACATATATTGAGAGGTTTAATAAAGAAGCTGTGCAAGTCCCCACTACCGACGACATGAAGAAATTTCTGCTCGAACGGGGACTCCGCCCGCATTCAGAATTTTCTAAAGTGGTTGGCCTTGCCCCTCCAAGAAGCCTGGATGCCTTCCTCCTTAAGGCACAGTCGTATATTCAATATGAAGAAAAGGAAGCGGCCAGCTCCGCCCAAGCCTCCCTCCATCAGGAAAACGCCCGGGCCTCTAAAGGCGATGAGCCCTCGACATCCCGTCGAGGGGAAAAAGGCGCGAAGATCGTCCCCGGGAGTCCCAAGACAACAAGGGTCCCTCCGACCAGTTCCACGACTACACTCCCCTGACTGTCTCCAAGGAAAAGATTCTCTCCGAATGTGCTAACTCGGAGTTTAAACAGGCGGGAGTCCGGTTCCCCAAACAGATACTGGCCAAGCCCAATGGCGATAAATCAAAATACAGTTGTTTCCATAAGAGTCACAACCACACCACTGAAGACTGCATCCACTTGAAGGATGCCATAGAAATACTGATCAGGGATGGCCACCTGAAACAGTTTACAAAAACAGAAAGATGCTCCCTGGAAAGACGCCCAGGAGTCAAAGAAAGTAGAGGAAGAAGTGCCTTCCTCGAAAGAAACCAACCTCCAAGTCGCCATGTGTGTATCACGACCACTGGATTTTTACGTTCCAGACGAGCTCAGCGCTCCAGCGTACTTCGCGGCCCACAGCCCATGGGAAACTTTCCCCTCCGCAATGGTCATCTCCGGAGGGGGCTTCAACAAAGTCATCGTAGGCTCCGTAAAGAGAAAATGCGAGCACCTGATTAGCATGAGCTCTAGCAAGGTGACAACGATAGACAAGGCCCAGAAGGGATCGGTCCCCATCTCCTTCTACCGGGAAGAGCTCCTCGAAGGGTCTCCGAACTCAAGTATCCCACTTCTCGTTTGAGCCCAGATGGCTAATATTTATGTTCGTAGGATTTTAATTGACCAAGGCAGCTGGTCGATATTATGTACTCATAGTTGTTCTCGACTCTTCAGCTGGACGAATCACACCTCACTCCCTACGTGGGTTCCGACCTACAGGGTTTCAATGGGTCGGTCACGAAACCCTGGGGGTACATCGAGTTGATCGTGACCTTTGGATCTACGGAGACAGCCAAATCCATCATCTTTGGGTACTTACGATGGGACGACCGACCCAGATAAGCACATTGAAAACATCGATGCGCTGTTAAACTACTGTTGCGTCCAGGGCGCCATCAAGTGCCGCCTGTTCCCGACCATGCTCCAGAAAGGGGCAATGACCTGGTACAAACAACTGCCCGAGGAGTCCATCACCTCATGGAAGCAGCTGGGCAGGATGTTTTCCAGGCACTTTACGGCATCACGCTGCCACCCAAAGACTGAAGCCTCCCTTGAGGCCATAATTCAAGGGAAGGATGAGCCCCCCCGGACATATATTGAGAGGTTTAATAAAGAAGCTGTGCAAGTCCCCACTACCGACGACAAGAAGAAATTTCTGCTCGAACGGGGACTCCGCCCACATTCAAAATTTTCTAAAGTTGTTAGCCTTGCCCCTCCAAGAAGCCTGGACGCCTTCCTCCTCAAGGCGCAATCGTATATTCAATACAAAGAAAAGGAGGTGGCCAGCTCTGCCTAAGCGTCCCGCCATCAGGAAAACGCCTGGGGCTCTAAAGACGATGAGCCCTCGACATCCCGTCGAGGGGAAAAAGGCGCGAAGATCGTCCCCGGGAGTCCCAGGACAACAAGGGTCCCTCCAACCGGTTCCACGACTACACTCCCCTGACTGTCTCCAGGGAAAAGATTCTCTCCAAATGTGCTAACTCGGAGTTTAAACAGGCGGGAGTCCGGTTCCCCAAACAGATACCGGCCAAGCCTAATGGCGATAAATCAAAATACAGTTGTTTCCATAAGAGTCACAACCACACCACTGAAGACTGCATCCACTTGAAGGATGCCATAAAAATACTGATCAGGGATGGCAACCTGAAACAGTTTACAAAAAAAGAAAGATGCTCCCCGGCAAGATGCCCCGGAGTCAAAGAAAGTAGAGGAAGAAGTGCCTTCCTCGAAAGAAACCAACCTCCAAGTTGCCATGTGTGTATCACGACCACTGGATTTTTACGTTCCAGACGAGCTCAACGCTCTTGCATACTTCGCGGCCCACAGCCCATGGGAAACTTTCCCCTCCGCGATAGTCATCTCCGGAGGGGGCTTCAACAAAGTCATCGTGGGCTCCATAAAGAGAAAATTCGAGCACCTGATCAGCACGAGCTCCAGCAAGGTGACAACGCTAGACAAGGCCCAGAAGGGATCGGTCCCCATCTCCTTCTACCGGGAAGAGCTCCTCGGAGGGTCCCCGAACTCAAGTATCTCACTGCTCATTCGAGCCCAGATGGCCAATTTTGATGTTCGCAGGATTTTACTCGACCAAGGCTGCTCGGTCGATATTATGTACTCATAACTGTTCTCGACTCTCCAGCTGGACGAATCACACCTCACTCCCTACGTGGGTTCCGACCTACAGGGTTTCAATGGGTCGGTCACGAAACCCTGGGGGTACATCGAGTTGATCGTGACCTTTGGATCTGCGGAGACAGCCAAATCCATCGTCTTTGGGCACTTACGATGGGACGACTAACCCAGATGAGCACATTGAAAACATCGATGCGCTGTTAAACTACTGTTGCGTCTGGGGCACCATCAAGTGCCGCCTGTTCTCGACCACGCTCCGGAAATGGGCAATGACCTGGTACAAACAATTGCCCGAGGAGTCCATCACCTCGTGGAAGCAGCTGGGCAGGATGTTTTCCAGGCACTTTAGGGCAACACGCTGCCACCCAAATACTGAAGCCTCCCTTGAGGCCATAATTCAAGGGAAGGATGAGCCCCCCCGGACATATATTGAGAGGTTTAATAAAGAAGCTGTGCAAGTCCCCACTACCGACGACATGAAGAAATTTCTGCTCGAACAGGGACTTTGCCCGCATTCTAAATTTTCTAAAGTTGTTGGCCTTGTCCCTCCAAGAAGCCTGGACGCGTTCCTCCTCAAGGCACAGTCGTATATTCAATACGAAGAAAAGGAAGCGACCAGCTCCGCCCAAGCCTCCCGCCATCAGGAAAACGCCCGGGCCTCTAAAGGCGATGAGCCCTCAACATCCCGTCGTGGGGAAAAAGGCGCGAAGATCGTCCCCGGGAGTCCCAGGACAACAAGGGTCCCTCCGACCGGTTCCACGACTACACTTGTAACGCCCCCAATCTATACCCCAAAGCTATTAAAGCGATAAATAAGAATTCAAAATTTCATCAGAGTATATTCAAAACATGCACGGCATAGACCGAGGGGTCACATCAATTTGAAACAAACATACAACACCTGCTCATAAAGATATGCAACATTCCGCAGGTAGCAAATAAACAGAGGAACTTAGTTCCTACTACCCACAATTCAAATACAGAATAAAGCAGAAAATCTGTACTGAATCTCATATATATATATATATATATATATATATATCACATAAATAGTTTGGCATACATCAAGTCATACATGTACAAGCCAGAAGATATATATACATATACACATCAAACTACAAAACGATCCCCCTGACTACCCAGTGCCACATATCAGAGCCGACCGACAAAAGAATGAAGTCCTAAGCTTCACAAAAAGACCTCCAGCAACTCTAATCTGCAATGCCTCATAGAGCATTATACAACAGCAGAAGGGTGAGAAAAACAATCATAATACAGTTGCATATAATTATATATTAACACAGAAACACACAAGTCAAATATTCTCACCACAATTGCACCACAATCAATTACAACACAACACAGTACACTTATCAAGTATTCCACACCAATGCACATCAGTCATACACAATGCACTCATCATCAATACAATTATACATATTCCATCTCATCGATCACATTCACAATCCCATACACAATTAATCCATGATTTATGCAAATGCACAGAGACCGACACAACGACTCTATGCATATGCCATGCGGTAATGCTTCCAATATTTCTCATCACTAGTTCACTCAGGAACTCTGCTGGAATCATCGCTCGTTACATCACTGTAACTCCCCGTCGGGCATACGATGTTCCCCGTCGCTCACATCCCACACGGGCACACGACGTTTATGGATCGCTCACACCCCACACAGGCACACGACCCGATCGCTCACACCCCACATGGGCACACGATCGTCTATAACCATCGCTTTCGGTCCTCTTATTTTTAAGGAGATTCATACCTCTTATTTTTAAGGCTCACGATGTTATAGCAGATTCCCTCTGGAATCAATCCGTCACTCAGGACGTCACAAGAATGCATATCATGATGCTTGGCATACAATGACTCATGACATTCAAATGCACACATATATGCAACCATCTCACTTAACATAAATCATGCTTTGCAATTCAAGCCCAAAACAATGCATTTATACCATACAACAGCACGCAAATCATACGATATCCATATCAACAGCACATTGCATGATACATCCCAATTACACACAGTTATAACGACAAAAGTCGACAAAATGACACTATTCCAAATTCCCGACATAATTAAATCGGCTAACAAATCTCAAAATTATTATAATACGAAAGTACAGTTCAATAGCTACTCAACGATACCAAGAATGTTAAAAACGGATAAACGGAACACAAGTTACGGACTAAACAAGAAAAGACATCGCGGAAAAACCCCATTTTGCAATTCTCCTGGCCATACGCGTATTGCCCTGAGCCATACGCGTATTGCCCTGATTCCTCGCCCATTCCATACGCGTATTGCCCAAGGTCATACGCGTATGGGCAGAGACCATTTTTCCCCAAAATTCCCATTAAAAGTCCAATACGCGTAATGCCCTACATCATACGCGTATTGCCCTAAACGTTACGCGTACCATACGCAAATGGACAGATGGCCGAGAAATTGAAGCTTCCATACGCGTATTGCCCAGTTTTCTTCAATGCCATACGCGTATTGCCTTGCCCAATACGCGTATTGCCTTGAGTGATACGCGTATGGGCAGTGGAAAATCCAGAAAAATCTGCAGAACTTTGTTCTGCGTTTTTCCAACCAAAATCCATCTATTTTCACCTATACACCAGAAAAATTACCAATACAATGCCTAACAACAAATATCTAACATGTATCAACAATAATGGACCTGAAAACATAATTTCCGACACAATTTAATCGATTTCTAATCAATTTTACATAATATGGGTTTTACTATATATTTCCATTTCAGTCCAACAACAACCAAAAACATACATACATAATCATACACAATCGTAAAATAATCGAGTTTCGCACCCTTACCCGATTTAATCGTGTTTAGAAAAGTCGGGAGATTGATTTTCTTGATTTCCAAGTTTTTCTCTCTTTTTCTTCTCTTCTTCTCTTTTCTTTCCCTTTTCCTTCTTCTCTTTTTCTTTCTCTCTATTTTTCTCTCTTTCTATTTTCTATTTTCTAACTTAAGGAAAAATAAGATGAAATGACCAAAATACCCCCACACTCAAATATCTCGCAAACGTTCACAAAACCCGATAAAATACCACAACATTGAAAAATAACATATTTCCAAATAAAAGTCGAAAATAAAATAAAATAATAATAAAATAATCAAAACGACTCGATTAAATAAAAACTGACAAAACTGGGGCGTTACAACTCTCCCCCACTTAGAAATTTTCGTCCTCGAAAATATACCTGAGACGAACAACTCTGGATACGACTCCCGCATCCGACTCTCTAACTCCCAAGTCAAATTGCCCTCAGCAGCGCCTCCCCACGCTACTTTCACAAGTGCAATATCCTTGCCCCTCAACCGCTTCACCTCGCGATCCAAAATCCTAACTGGTAATGCCTCGACCGTAAGGTTCTCCCTTACCTCAACCTCGTCCATCGGAATCACATGCGACGAATCTGGAACATACTTCCGAAGCTGTGAAACACGGAACACATCGTGCAAATTCGACAGATTCGGCGGTAATGCCACCCTATAAGCCACAGCACCCACTCTCGCGGATATCTGGTAAGGACCAATAAACCGAGAAGTAAGTTTCTTCAATTTCAATGCACGAACCACACCCGTTACCGGCGTAACTCTCAAAAATACATGATCGCCCTCTTGGAACTCAAGATCTTTTCTTCTCCGATCATGATAACTCTTTTGTCTACTCTGAGAAGCCTTCATTTTCTCTTGAATAAGCTTCACTTTTTCCGTAGTCTGTTGCACCAACTCTAGTCCAACCACCAAACTCTCACCAGATTCGTGCCAACACAACGGCGTTCGACATCTTCATCCATACAGTGCTTCAAACGGTTCCATTCCAATACTCGAATAAAAACTGTTATTATACGTGAACTCAATCAATGCAAGATAACTATCCCACGCACCACCTTGTTCCAAAACACAAGCTCACAACAAATCTTCCAAAGACTGAATCGTTCTCTCGGTCTGTCCATCAGTCTGCGGCTGATAAGCCGAACTCAATCTCAATTTAGAACCCAACGCCTTCTGTAAACTTTCCCAAAATCTCGAGGTAAACCTCAGATCTCGATCCGAAACAATACTCAATGGAACCCCATGCAACTTCACAATCACACTGATGTAAATCTCAGCCAACCTCTCCAAAGTAAAACTGATGTCAATCGGAATGAAATGAGCCGATTTAGTCAACCTATCAACAACCACCCAAATAGCATTATGCCCTCGCTGTGTATTCGGCAACCCCGTCACAAAATCCATGGAAATGCTGTCCCACTTCTACTCAGGAATATCCAACAGTTGCAACAAACCACTAGGCCTCAGATGTTCCACCTTCGACTTCTGGCACGTCAAACATGCATACACAAACTGAGCCACATCTCTTTTCAATCCAGACCACCAGAAAATCTTCTTCAAATCCTGATACATCTTATTAGCTCCCGGATGTATACTCAAATTACTCTGGTGTCCCTCCTCCAAAATCATCTTTTTCAACTCCGCATCATCAGGAATACAAATTCGACCTCAAAACCTCGAAACACCATTAATATCCACTTTAAAATCACTATTCGCATCTTTTTCTCCAACCAACATCAAATCCACCAATTTCACATCCAACTGCTGTTTCTCACTAACCGTCATCTGGAAATCATTAGTAATCGTTAGCATTCCAAGCCTCACGCTATCCGATGTCACTTCACAAACCAAACTCAAATCTCTAAATGATTCCAAAAGTTCCCACTCCTTAACCATTAAGGCGGACATATGCAAAGATTTCCGACTCAACACATCGGCTACCACATTAGCTTTACCAGGATGGTAATTCAAGCCAAAGTCGTAGTCCTTCAGAAATTCCAACCATCTTCGTTGCCTCATATTCAATTCCTTCTGATCAAACAAATATTTTAAACTTTTATGATCACTAAAGACTTCAAACCTTGCACCGTAGAGATAATGCCTCCAAATCTTCAACACAAAAACCACAGCCGCTAATTCAAGATCATGAGTAGGATAATTTTTCTCATGCACTCTCAATTGCCTTGAAGCATAAGCCACGACCTTACCTTCTTGCATCAGAACACCACCTAGACCAATCAAAGACGCATCACAATACACCACAAATGGTTCATTAGGATTCGGTAAAATCAAAATCAGAGCTGTTGTCAATCTTCTCTTCGGCTCATTAAAACTTTCCTCACACCGAATATCCCAAATGAACGCTTGCCCTTTACAAGTCAACTGGGTCAAAGGAAGTGCTAGCTTAGAAAAACCTTCAATGAACCTTCGATAGTATCCGGCCAAACCCAAAAAGCTTCGAATTTCAGTAACAGATCTCGGAGCCTCCCATTGTAGAACTGCTTCTACTTTAGATAGATCCACAGAAATACCATTACCTGAAATCACATGCCCAAGAAAACTCACCTCCGACAACCAGAATTCACACTTGGACAATTTGGCAAAAAGCTTTCTTTCTTTCAAAACCTGCAAAACAATATGCAAATGCTCCACGTGCTCCTCCCAAGACTTAGCATAAATCAAAATGTCATCAATAAACACAACAACAAATCGATCCAAATGCTCGTGGAAAATAGGATTCATGTACTCCATGAACACACCTGGCGCATTAGAAACCCCGAACGGCATCACAGAATATTCATAATGACTGTATCGTGTCCTAAAAGCCGTCTTCTGAATATCTTCCTCTTTCACCCTTATCTGATGATACCCTGACCTCAAGTCAATCTTACTGAACACACAAGCACCAACCAACTGATCCATCAGATCATCAATCCTCGGAAGAGGATACTTATTCTTAATTGTCACCTTATTCAACTGGCGATAATCAATACACAACCGCATACTTCTGTCTTTCTTTTTCACCAATAAAACTGGAGCACCCCAAGGAGAAACGCTTGGTCTCACAAACTTCTTTTCCAACAATTCATTCAACTGTTTCTTTAACTCCACCAACTCAGATGCCGACATACGCTAAGGTGCCATAGAAATAGGTCTAGTACCAGGAACTAGATCTATAGAAAACTCCACCTCTCTCTCTGGCGGCAAGTCTGAAATATCCTCAGGAAACACTTTCGAAAACTCACACACAACAAGAAACACACCAAGTGACACTTGACTATCCACAGTCAAAGATGCAAACAACCCAAACAACTGAGTTTCATCCGCCAAAAGTCTCTTCAACTCTTTGGTAGATAAGAAACTCGAGTCTTCGTCTTCCTCAAGAGAAGGAAACCTTACCAACTTATGATAACAATCAATATGAACCCGATTGAATTGCAACCAATTCATTCCCAGAACCACATCTAAACCCTCCAACGGAAAATACACTAAATCCATCTCAAAGTCTTGGTCAAAGGACAACTTAAACAAACCAAAGAAGTAGTTACTGACCCCATTGCTGGAGTATTAATAACCATCTCACCATCCATCGAAGACAACACAAGATTCAAACGCTTCGCGCACTCAGATGAAATAAACGAATGAGTCGCTCCAGTATCAATAATAGTGAAATTCTGGTACCAGACGTGTGATGTTAAGGTGCGATGTCACAACAACATACTCTCCAATAATGGACAGAATAAGCAACAGGAAAACACAAGGAATTGTTCACCCAGTTCGGTCTAACTACCTACGTCTGGGGGCTACCAAGCAAGGGATGAAATTCACTACTTGTAGATATAATTTACAGACTCAACACACCAGTTGACAATCTCCTAAACTTATACTCTACTAGTGACTTTCTACCTAAGAAACCACTTAGATATGAGAACACTACTCAATCCCCTAAAACACTCAAAGAACACCCTCTTTGAGATCCCTTGATCTTGCTTCCTAGCTTTGATTAATCAACAACTCTCTATTGCTTCACAGCTTCTAGAGAGGACAGAAAATTCAACACCTATTCAAACCTAGAATAGTGTGATTACAAGTACTCTAAACAAACCCTAGACTCTAAGCCTCCAGCTCTTGATATTCAATCTGTTTTCTGTACCTTCTTCCTTGGTCTTGTGCGCTTTATATATCTCCTTGAATTTGGATTGGATTTGTCACAATATTTGATCAGATTTGTTAATTAAAAACTGAATCTTTTAAAACAGATTTTATCCCCAAAATCTTTTTAAATCTTCCACCTTTTAATTCTCCAACAAACCTGCAATCAAATCTCCCATGTAACAGAAAATATCTAGCCCAAGATATTCTCATCCAACGAGTCAACACTCTCCACAATTCCAGCTAATACGCGACCCTAATAACAATAAGCCCATGCTGTCATTAGCTTCAGTTCTGCAGGTCTGATGTTACAACATCACCTATGTGACATCAGACATCTACTTCATTAACTAGCAACCTTAACACAGCCCAGTGTTAAGTGCAATGTTATGACATCAAGCCCATGACATCAAACATAGTTAACCTTCACAACTTAGTACAGCCCAGTACTAAGACTCAATGCTGCAACATCAACACCATGACATCAGCATTGAACACCTTGTTGTTTTACCAAAATTCCAGCCAATCCAGGAACTTACAATCTCCCCCTTTGGCTAATTTTGGCTAAAACAATCTCTGCATCTTCAGAGACTTCAGCAGCGGAATATCTTCAATATTTTGAAACTTTAACTTACAGCAGTTTGACAATCTTCATATAGTCTTCATTACTTGATCTGCTGCAGCACCATCTTCATTATTGACAACAGCCAATTGGTGCTCCCCCTCAAAAACTTGAACCAGCATCACAGCTGTTCAGTAGCTCACAATGTGCAGCACATCTCCCCCTTGATGTCTGCTTTGCTGCACTTTGCACTCTTAATGCTATGAATACTTCACTAGCAGCTCCACAACTATGCTGTCTATACTCCCCCTCCACAGCTGCATCAGTACACTTTCCACTTTTCAACTAGACACCTTAATCTTTTACTACTCTTCTCTTTATGGCATTTATTAACTCTCCCCCTTTTTAGCCATAATTAGACAACTATCCCAAATCAAATGCCTTACAAGGTGACATAATACTGGTCCCACTGTCAGTAGCAACAAGACCTATGTAGTCTCCAAGCACAATGTTCTGACATTATTAATGACATAGTCAAAAACAACTTCCAACCCCTTGACTGGTCAGGCGATACAACCCAAGCATTTGAACAAACCATTATAAAACCACTCTTTCTCCTATGCTCAGCACAACACACCAATAAAGCATGAGTCAATCAAGCTCCAAAGAACCAACCACGAACCTCAAGCATGAGGATACACAACCAGACCCTTTGAAGAAGAAGATCAAATCTCAGACGACATCAGGTCCTTCTACAGGAGCAACAAAAATTGGCAGGACTTCAGTGACCACTATGAAGCCTGGTAAGAACCATTCTGCTCAACAACAGCCTTCAGAAGATGAATGGGATGCAGATTTGAAGGCTTTTCTGGATGCAGGAGATTGGCATGAGGATGTAGTCTAATCTTGTATTTTCAACTATTGAATAAAAATCCTATTTTTAGATTTTTCAGTTGCCATGCCAAACACTTTACAGTACTTTTCTAAACTGCTAAAATTTGTACTGCATTAAACAGAACCAGAGCACCAAGATGAGTTTCTTAGAGAGACTACACTAAAAAATTGAACAGACTATTTTATGTACCATACTATCTGCAGTTGAATAACCATTATCTTATAGGCCAACTGCACCATAAAACATCTTTCAATTAATTTTGAAGTAATACGCTCCCCAATTTTAAGCTCTCAAATTGGTTAGCATACATGAACTCATCATCTAATTTCTCTTTATTTACCAAATAATCTGAGTATTTAACCAGATCTTTTCTATCAACCTGCTCATCATCCCATTGATGAGTAACATTCTGCAATGTTGTAACATCTTTCTTGACATGGTGATTGCCCAACAGTCGTTTCTTCCACAAGAGTTGATAGCATGAGTTCTTTCCACATAACACTGATCTACGACTGTTCTTCTTCTTAGATCTGAGAACTAATCTGATTTTGCCCCTCTTTCTTCTTCTTAGTCTTCCAAGATCAGTTTGTATCTTTTGACCAGCATGATTCCATCCTAGAGGATGTGTATTTATTCTTGACATTTTAATCCAGGATCTGATAGAGCCAATATCAGAGGTCCTCTGCATGTCAATTTTCATATTGGGATCAGTCTTAGACTCTAGTCTATTCTGAATCATTTTTGCACTTTGCTCATCATCCTTCTTGAGGCTAGAAATACTCTTCTTGTCTTGAGATGTTTCAGCATCTGCTCTGACATCTGTATCTTTCGACACAGAGCTATTCATCCAGGGGAGGTTTTCTTCTGAGACATCGATCTTCTTCAGATCTTGATGATAGAATTTTTTATAGTTGCCACTGGTATCTCCCATAACTTCAGTGAGTTCTTCAATCTCTAGCCTTTTAGACTTACTCACAGTCAGACCACTACATTGATGCGAGATTCTGATGATTTGTTCAGATGTCAAGACATCAGCATCTTTCCTCTCGAGAGATGTTGCTCTATTCAGCTCCTGAGAACCTTTAATCCTTCCATCAATGGTGAGGACTGATGTGTAACATTTGCCCTTGACTAATTTCAGATCATCTTTTCTTCTGACCTTCATCAACTTGAGGGAACCTTCATCATTCTGATGTCTACACTTGATATCTTCTTTATCATCACCAGACTGGCTTTCAGTTTGAGGAATCCACTGATAACAATTGTCTTTGGACCTTGCACCAGTCATTACAGCCTCACCCTTCTCATTCGTTACAACACATTTGTCTTTGGTGTAGCTGACTAAGTAACCTTCATCACATAATTGGCTGATGCTTATCAGATTAGCATTCAAACCATTGACAAGATAGACATTGTCAAGTTCAGGTCCTCTTACTTTTCCAATACCTTCTACAACTCCGTTATTCCCTTTACCAAACACCACTTCAAGAGAAGGACACGGTCTACATTCAGCAAACATGGATCTACATCCAGACATGTGTTTGGAACACCCACTGTCAAAATACCATGTTTCTTCTTTAGCTTCTTTGTCAGCCAGGTGAGCCAATAAGCACTTCATCTTCTCATTCTGTACCAATTATTTAACGACTTTGGGCCTGTATTCTCTCCATCTTTTCTGTGTCTGAGGGTATCCATGCAGCTTGTAGCAAGAGTATTGCATATGTCCAAGCCTTCCACAATAAAAGCATCTCACCCTTTCTTCTCTGAATCTTCTGCCTTGATGAGACTGCATAAGTTGCCATCCATAATGTGGTCTTCTCCTAACATTGCTTGCCTGCCTTCTATTATGCTGGTATCCATAAGGAAGCTGAGAATGCTTTTTCCTGGATTGTCTCCCATGATGGTGGGACTTTCTCCTTCCATAATGAGACACAGCATTAGTGTAACCATACCCCTGATGTTGAGACACCTGATGAGACACGTGCTGTTTGAACTGAGGATGCTGTCTTCTAGGCTGTCTCCCATGGTGATGAGGCTTCCTTCTTCCATAATTATACGACACAGCATTGTTGAGGCCAGGTCCATACCAGTTTTCCTGATGTTGAGACATCGGATGTGACCTGATCTGCTTGACCCTTGCAGCTTCCATGCTCCTATGATATTGGGGGGGGGAATATTCTGGCTTGCTCCTTGTGGCTGCTTTCTCTTCTGATTATGACCAGTCTTCTTCTCAATCTTCTTAGGTTGTGAAACATCAGCTTCCTTGGGAGTAAGATTCTGCCTCTTTGGCTGATGTTGAGGCACAGTTTGTGACTCTTCCTTCTTTAGACCTGAAGTACTTGCTTCTGAGGTACCTTTGTCTTCGGCCACATATCCTATCCCAGCTTTGTTTCCAGCAACCTGTTCTGACTGGAGTATCTTGTCAAGAGTGGTTGTACCACTGTTCAGCATCCTAACAGATTTTTTCATCTGATCAAGTTGAGATCTCACTAGAACAACTTCATATTCCAGATCAGATTTTTCATTCTCAAGTTGAGCAATCTGTTCCTTGTGGCACTTGTTTTCTTGACAAACTTCAGCACTCTTTAAACACAACTCCTTGTAGGTTGAAGCTAGCTCATCATAGGTGACTTCTCCATCACTATCATCATCAGATTCAACAATTCCTGTCAAAGTTGTAACATGCTTTGCTGACTCACTTTCATCTTCGCTATCAGTGCCAGACCAGGAAATTGTCAAGCCTTTATTCTGCTTCTTCAAGAATGTGGGACACTCTTTCTTGACATGTCCATACCCTTCACATTCAAAGCACTGAACTCCTTTATCTTGTGCAATCTTCTCTTCATCTTTCTCTTTTGACTTGCTGATGTCAGAAGAGATGTTCTTGACACTAGGTCTATAGTTCATCTTCTTGAACACTTTATTGAACTGTCTTCCTAACATAACTATAGCCTGAGGCAGATCCTCCTGGGACTCATCATCTTTAGCTCCTGCAGGAGTGGAGACTAAAGCTATACTCTTAGGCTTCTTTTCTGGTTCTTCCTCATTCAGTCCAAGTTCAAATGTTTGAAGAGATCCAATAAGCTCATCAACTCTCATCTTGCTGATGTCTTGAGATTCTTCAATGGCTGTTACCTTCATCTTATACTTCTTAGGGAGGGACCTAAGAATCTTTCTCACCAGCTTCTCTTCTGTCATCTTCTCACCAAGAGCACTGGATACATTTGACAGCTCAAGAACACTCATGTGGAAGTCATGAATAGTCTCATCTTCCTTCATCTTCAAGCTTTCAAACTTAGATGTTAGAAGCTGAAGTCTAGACATCTTAACTCTAGATGTGCCTTCATGAGTAGCCTTCAAAATATCCCAAGCAGCTTTAGCAGTTTCACATGAGTTGATCAGCCTGAATATGTTCTTGTCAACCCCATTGAAGATAGCATTTAGGGCTTTTGAATTCCCAAGGGCAAGCTCATCTTCTTCCTTGGTCCATTCTTCTTCAGGCTTAGGCTTTAAGGTGCCTTCTTTATCCTTGCCAGCCTCATCTTTCTCACATACCTCTGGAGCTTTCCACTCTTTAATGACAGCCTTCCAAGCTCTGCTGTCTAATGACTTTAAAAAAGTAGTCATTCTAGGCTTCCAATACTCATAGTTTGAGCCATCCAAGATAGGGGGTCTGTTGACGAATCCTCCAACCTCTTTGTCCATCTTTCACCAAAAAGTAACTTCCCTAGATCTCACCCAGAGACAGACAGGATGCCTGCTTTGATACCAATTGAAATTCTGGTACCAGACGTGTGATGTTAAGGTGCGATGTCACAACAACACACTCTGCAATAATGGACAGAATAAGCAACAGGAAAACACAAGGAATTGGTCACCCAGTTTGGTCTAACTACCTACGTCTGGGGGCTACCAAGCCATGGATGAAATTCACTACTTGTAGATATAATTTACAGACTCAACACACCAGTTGACAATCTCCTAAACTTATACTCTACTAGTGACTTTCTACCTAAGAAACCACTTAGATATGAGAACACTACTCAATCCCCTAAAACACTCAAAGAACACCCTCTTTGAGATCCCTTGATCTTGCTTCCTAGATTTGATTAATCAACAACTCTCTATTGCTTCACAGCTTCTAGAGAGGACAGAAAATTCAACACCTATTCAAACCTAGAATAGTGTGATTACAAGTACTCTAAACAAACCCTAGACTCTAAGCCTCCAGCTCTTGATATTCAATCTGTTTTCTGTACCTTCTTCCTTGGTCTTGTGCGCTTTATATATCTCCTTGAATTTGGATTGGATTTGTCACAATATTTGATCAGATTTGTTAATTAAAAACTGAATCTTTTAAAACAGATTTTATCCCCAAAATCTTTTTAAATCTTCCACCTTTTAATTCTCCAACAAACCTGCAATCAAATCTCCCATGTAACAGAAAATATCTAGCCCAAGATATTCTCATCCAACGAGTCAACACTCTCCACAATTCCAGCTAATACGCGACCCTAATAACAACAAGCCCATGCTGTCATTAGCTTCAGTTCTGCAGGTCTGATGTTACAACATCACCTATGTGACATCAGACATCTACTTCAGCAACTAGCAACCTTAACACAGCCCAGTGTTAAGTGCAATGTTATGACATCAAGCCCATGACATCAAACATAGTTAACCTTCACAACTTAGTACAGCCCAGTACTAAGACTCAATGCTGCCACATCAACACCATGACATCAGCATTGAACACCTTGTTGTTTTACCAAAATTCCAGCCAATCCAGGAACTTACAAATAGCAACTAAAGGCGTACTATTAATAAAACAAGTACCTCTTATCAGACGATCTGCATTTGAAGTCTGAGTTCCCGCCAATGCAAACACCTTCCCACTAGCTGGAGCTTGCTTCGGTTTCTAACACTTTGTACTAATATGACCAGGTTCACCACAGTTGAAACAGTTCACCACATTTTTCCTTTTACAATCAGCTACAACATGTCTGACACCTCCACAATTAGTACACTTCCTCATATCTTTCCTGCACTCAAACTGACGATGCCCCAACTCACCACAATTGTAACACCTCAAAGGACCAGACATACCTCCACCACTTGACCTTCGATCAAAAGTACCCCTTTGTTTACCCTTATCAGCTGGTGTCACATACGGACCACTATGGAACTGTTGCTTCCCTTTCCTCTCGCTCACACTCTTATAGTGAGTAGAACGAGCCTTACTATCCTCCTCATAAATCCTACAACATTCCACCAAATCAGAAAACCTTCGAATCCTTTGATAACCGATTGCCTGCTTAATCTCAGGACGCAATCCGCTCTCATACTTCACACACTTAGAAAATTCTGCAGTCGCTTCAACATAATGAGGATAAAATTGCACAAGCTCCACAAACTTAGCAGTATATTCAACAACAGACATATTACCTTGTTTCAATTCCAAGAACTCAATCTCCTTCTTTCCTCTTACATCTTCAGGAAAATACTTCGTCAGAAACTCCCGGCTAAACAATTCCCAAGTAACTTCTTCCTCCCCAGCTTCCAACACCTGACGAGTATTAACCCACCAGTCATCAGCTTCCTCCTGCAACATGTGAGTACCCAGTCTCACCTTACTATCCTCCGCACAATCCATCACTCGGAAAATTCTTTCAATCTCTTTCAGCCAAATCTGTGCACCATCAGGATCATGCCTCCCTTTGAAGACAGGCGGTTTGTTCTTCCTGAACTCATCATTACCAGTAGCATTAGGTGCACCCTGTACAGCCCGAGCCATAGCTTGCATAGCAGCAGCCAAAGCAGCGTCATTCCTACCAGCCATATTCTGTTCATTTCCAATAACAGCAACTATGGTTAAACAAACAGCTCATCCAAACACCAAGACCGACAAGGACTGACACAAACTGACACGGACTGGCTCTGATACCACTTAATGTAACACCCCTAATCTATACCCCAAAGCTATTAAAGCGATAAATAAGAATTCAAAATTTCATCAGAGTATATTCAAAACATGCACGGCATAGACCGAGGGGTCACATCAATTTGAAACAAACATACAACACCTGCTCATAAAGATATGCAACATTCCGCAGGTAGCAAATAAACAGAGGAACTTAGTTCCTATTACCCACAATTCAAATACAGAATAAAGCGAAAAATCTGTACTGAATCTCATATATATATATATATATATATATATATATATATCACATAAAAAGTTTGTCATACATCAAGTCATACATGTACAAGCCAGAAGATATATATACATATACACATCAAACTACAAAACGATCCCCCTGACTACCCAGTGCCACATATCAGAGCCGACCGATAAAAGAATGAAGTCCTAAGCTTCACAAAAAGACCTCTAGCAACTCTAATCTGCAATGCCTCATAGAGCATTATACAACAGCAGAAGGGTGAGAAAAACAATCATAATACAGTTGCATATAATTATATATTAACACAGAAACGTACAAGTCAAATATTCTCACCACAATTGCACCACAATCAATTACAACACAACACAGTACACTTATCAAGTATTCCACACCAATGCACATCAGTCATACATAATGCACTCATCATCAATACAATTATACATATTCCATCTCATCGATCACATTCACAATCCCATACACAATTAATCCATGATTTATGCAAATGCACAGAGACCGACACAACGACTCTATGCATATGCCATGCGGTACCGACTTCCAATATTTCTCATCACTAGTTCACTCAGGAACTCTACTGGAATCATCGCTCGTTACATCACTGTAACTCCACGTCGGGCATACGATGTTCCCCATCGCTCACACCCCACACGGGCACACGACGTTTATGGATCGTTCACACCCCACACGGGCACACGACCCGATCGCTCACACCCCACATGGGCACACGATCGTCTATAACCATCGATTTCGATCCTCTTATTTTTAAGGCGATTCATACCTCTTATTTTTAAGGCTCACGATGTTATAGCAGATTCCCTCTGGAATCAATCCGTCACTCAGGACGTCACAAGAATGCATATCATGATGCTTGGCATACAATGACTCATGACATTCAAATGCACACATATATGCAACCATCTCACTTAACATAAATCATGCTTTGCAATTCAAGCCCAAAACAATGCATTTATACCATACAACAGCACGCAAATCATACGATATCCATATCAACAGCACATTGCATGATACATCCCAATTACACACAATTATAACGACAAAAGTCGACAAAATGACACTATTCCAAATTCCCGACATAATTAAATCGGCTAACAAATCTCAAAATTATTATAATACGAAAGTACAGTTCAATAGCTACTCAACGATACCAAGAATGTTAAAAACGGATAAACGGAACACAAGTTACGGACTAAACAAGAAAAGACATCGCGGAAAAACCCCATTTTGCAATTCTCCTGGCCATACGCGTATTGCCCTGAGCCATACGCGTATTTCCCTGATTCCTCGCCCATTCCATATGCGTATTGCCCAAGGTCATACGCGTATGGGCAGAGACCATTTTCCCCCAAAATTCCCATTAAAAGTCCAATACGCGTAATGCCCTACATCATACGCGTATTGCCCTAAACGTTACGCGTACCATACGCAAATGGACAGATGGCCGAGAAATTGAAGCTTCCATACGCGTATTGCCCAGTTTTTGTCAATGCCATACGCGTATTGCCTTGCCCAATACGCGTATTGCCTTGAGTGATATGCGTATGGGCAGTGGAAAATCCAGAAAAATCTGCAGAACTTTGTTCTGCATTTTTCCAACCAAAATCCATCCATTTTCACCTATACACCAGAAAATTACCAATACAATGCCTAACAACAGATATCTAACATGTATCAACAATAATGGACCTGAAAACATAATTTCCGACACAATTTAATCGATTTCTAATCAATTTTACATAATATGGGTTTTACTATATATTTCCATTTCAATCCAACAACAACCAAAAACATACATACATAATCATACACAATCGTATAATAACCGAGTTTCGCACCCTTACCTGATTTAATCGTGTTTAGAAAAGTCGAGAGATTGATTTTCTTGATTTTCAAGTTTTTCTCTCTTTTTCTTCTCTTCTTCTCTTTTCTTTCCCTTTTCCTTCTTCTCTTTTTCTTTCTCTCTATTTTTCTCTCTTTCTATTTTCTATTTTCTAACTTAAGGAAAAATAAGATGAAATGACCAAAATACCCCCACACTCAAATATCTCCCAAACGTTCACAAAACCCAATAAAATATCACAACATTGAAAAAAACATATTTCCAAATAAAAGTCAAAAATAAAATAAAATAATAATAAAATAATCAAAACGACTCGATTAAATAAAAACTGACAAAACTGGGGCGTTACAACACTCCCCTGACTGTCTCCAGGGAAAAGATTCTCTCCGAATGTGCTAACTCGGAGTTTAAACAGGCAGGAGTCCGATTCCCCAAACAGATACTGGCCAAGCAAAACGGCGATAAATCAAAATACAGCTGTTTCCATAAGAGTCACAACCACACCACTGAAGACTGCATCCACTTGAAGGATGCCATAGAAATACTGATCAGGGATGGCCACCTGAAATAGTTTACAAAAAAAGAAAGATGCTCCCCGACAAGACACCCAGGAGTCAAAGAAAGTAGAGGAAGAAGTGCCTTCCTCGAAAGAAACCAACCTCCAAGTCGTTATGTGTGTATCACAACCACTGGATTTTTACGTTCCAGACGAGCTCAGCGCTCCTGCGTACTTCGCGGCCCACAGCCCATGGGAAACTTTCCCCTCCGTGATGGTCATCTCCGGAGGGGGCTTCAACAAAGTCGCCGTGGGCTCCGTAAAGAGAAAATTCGAGCACTTGATCAGCACGAGCTCCAGCAAGGTGAGAACGCTAGACAAGGCCCAGAAGGGATCAATCCCCATCTCCTTCTACCGGGAAGAGCTCCTCGGAGGGTCCCCGAACTCAAGTATCCCACTGCTCGTTCGAGCCCAGATGGCCAATTTTGATGTTCGCAGGATTTTAGTCGACCAAGGCAGCTCGGTCGATATTATGTACTCATGGTTGTTCTTGACTCTCCAGTTGGACGAATCACACCTCACTCCCTACGTGGGTTCCGACCTACAGGGTTTCAATGGGTCGGTCACGAAACCCTGGGGGTACATCGAGTTGATCGTGACCTTTGGATCTGCGGAGATAGCCAAATCCATTAAAATTCAGTTCCTAGTAATTGACTGCCCGTCTCTTTATCAGTGCATATTCGGGCGGCCAACTTTGGTCGAGCTGGTAGCGGTGCCATCAACCGTCCATCTCAAAATGAAGTACTACACTTCAAAGGGCATGGTCGCTACATTACACGGGGACATCGAAGCTGTACGAAGATGCTTCGAAGCAACCACCAAAGGACTCAACGCCATTGCTTCCAAGCCGAAGACGTCCAGCAAGCCAGCCTTTCCCAGCAGCTCAGAAGAAGCCAAGCCACTACCACGTGTCGACTTCATCGACCTCGACAGCCACTTCGTCTAATATGACCAGAAGGAGGACCAGGCCGGCCCGTGCATCTCATTCGCCTCAACCAGCAACAACTCCCATCCGATGCACCCAATCTCGGATGGCGACTTCGAGCTCGTCCTGATCAGTGATGATCCTCAGCAAGGAGTAAAGATAGGGACCGGCCTCCCCGACATCGTGCGGAAACAACTCAAAGCTTGCCTTCGAGAGAACGCAGACTTGTTCACCTGGAGTGCCGCGGAGATGTCCGGATTAGATCCCGTCATCGCCTGCCATCAACTCACGATTGACCCCGCCATCAAAGCAGTAGCACAACGTAGGAGAAAGCAGTCTCCTGAGAAAACGGAGGCTGCAGAATAAGCTGTAAAAGACCTCCTCGAGGCAAAATTTATCTCGGAAGCCAAGTACACCACTTGGCTGTCCAACGTTGTACTCGAGAAAAAATCTAATGGAAAGTGGCGCATGTGTGTTGATTATACTGATCTTAATAAGGCATGCCCAAAAGATGCCTACCCCATCCCCAATATTGATAAACTTGTTGATAACTCTGCCAGTTTTAAACTATTATCATTCATGGACGCCTATTCGGGCTACAATCAAATACCAATGGCAATGAGCGATAAAAAATACACGGCGTTCATGACCGAATCGGGCAATTATTACTACAAAATAATGCCTTTCGGCCTGAAGAACGCTGGCGCGACCTACCAGAGGATGATAAACAAGGTCTTCTGGGGAGAAATAGGCGACATGCTCGAAGTCTATGTGGACGATATGATCGTGAAATCCCACGAGGAAATCGATCAAACGGCCCATTTAAGAAAGGTCTTTGAACAGGCCTGGAAATACCGGATGCGCTTCAACCCAAAAAAGTGCACGTTCGGAGTTCGGGCAGGCAAGTTCCTCGACTTCTATCTGATAGAATGAGGAATCGAGGCCAACCCCGACAAGTGCATGGTTTTCTCCTAATTTCCAATGCCCAACTCGAAGAAATCCATCCAATCCCTCAATGGGATACTCGCGTCTTTATCTCGTTTCGTGGCCAAGTCTGCCCAGCACGCCCTGCCTTTTTTCAAACTCCTCTGCAAAGAGGCAGTGTTTGAATGGATGGAGGAATGCGACCAGGTTCTCCTCCATCTGAAACGGGCACTGTCAAAGCCACCAGTCCTCTCTCGACCAGACAACAGCGAAACTTTGTATCTATATCTCGCCGTAGCAACCGATGCCATAAGCGCCGCCCTTATTCGTGACACACCCGACGGGCAGAAGCCCATATATTTCACCAGCAAAGCATTGCAGGGTCCAGATTTGAGATACCAACAAATAGAGAAGGTAGCGCTGGCCCTCATCAATGTCGCGAGAAGATTGTGACACTATTTCTTGGCCCACACGATTGTGGTCTGAACAGATCAACCCGTAAAGCAGCTGTTGGGGCTACCAGATATGGCCGGCAGAATGCTCAAATGGTCGTTAGAACTGTCCAAAATCGACATTTAGTACGAAATAAAAAAAGCCCTCAAAGCCCAGGCTTTGGCTGACTTCGTCGCAGAGATGACGTTCGCAGATTCCCTTACCTGCGGGGCACGCAAGTGGACCATTTTCGTAGACGGGGCATCCAGTTCGGCAAGGAGTGGGGCAGGCATCATCTTGGAGAACGGCGAGGGAATCATCGTAGAAGTATCACTCACTTTATCCTTCCCCACGTCTAACAACCAAGCTGAGTACGAAGCCTACCTCGCTGACCTACGCCTGACCGAGGATCTAGGGGCAGAAGAGGTCGTCATCTGCACGGATTCGCAACTTGTGGCCCTTCAGGTTCGAGAATACCAGGCCAAAAACGACAGCCTATCAGAGTACTTAGCTTTGGTCAAAGAAAAGATGATAAATTTCACCGCAGTAGAGGTGAAGCATGTTCCTCGCAAACATAACGTCAGAGCAGACGTATTGTCTAAACTAGGAAGCACGAAGAAAAAGGGCGGAAACAAGTCCATCATCCAGGAGGTACTTCCTCGACCCAGTATCGAGAGGGCATCTTCGACCCTCGACGTACAGGTAATCGGCGACAGCAACTGCTGGATGACCCCCGTTTACAACTACCTCGCTAGGGACGAACTTCCATCTGACCCCAAAGAGGCCAGCACAGTCAGGCGTCGGGCTTGTTCCTACGTCCTAGTCGAAGATAAACTTTACAGGCGAGGGTTCTCCATCCCATTGCTCAAATACATCGAGGAGGAGATGGTCGCCCATGTCCTGCGCGAAATCCATGAAGGAATCAACGCCCAACATCTCGGGGAGAAATCCCTCGCCCGGAAGGCCCTTCAAGCAGGGTACTACTGGCAAACCATGCAGCAGGATGCCAAAGAGTACGTGAAAAGATGCGACAAATGCAACCGACACGGGGACATGGACCTAGCCCTACCTAACGAGCTCAAAGCTATGTCATCCCCGTGGCCATTCTCCTGGTGGGGCCTGGACATCCTAGGGCCATTCGTAGTAGGATCAAACCAGAATAAATACTTAATAGTAGGCGTTGATTACTTCACAAAGTGGATAGAAGCAGAAGCTCTAGCCAAAATTACAGCCCTTAACATACTTCGTTTCTACAAACGAAACATCCTCGCGTGCTTTGGCATCCCCCAAGCAATAGTCACGGACAACGGGACAGAGTTCACAGACAGGAAGTTTCAGGATTTCATCGCTCAGCTGGGCACGAAACAACACTTCACAGCCGTCGAACATCCCCAAACTAACGGGCAAGCCGAAGAAGAAAATCGAGTAATCCTTCGAGGCCTTAAGCGAAGGCTAGACGAAACGAAGAAAGCTTGGGTCGAGGAGCTGCACAGCATCCTATGGGCATACTACACGACTCCACACTCTTCAACCGGGAAAACTCCTTTTCGCCTGGCTTATGGGACCAAAGCTGTAATCCTCATTGAAGTACGCGTACCGTCCTGGCGAACCGAGTCGCCCCTGGAGGAGGAAATGAACGACGAGGCACTAAGAGAGGAGCTCGACCTCGTCGAAGAAGTCCGGTCAGGGGCAGCTCTCCACGAAGCCTCGTTAAAACAAAAAAATTACCATCCGGCATAACGCTAAAGTGATACAACGAGAGTTCCAAGTGGGCGGCCTTGTCTTGGGAAGGAACCACAAAGACTCCCAGGAAGGCAAACTCGCCGCCAACTGGGAAGGACCCTATCGCGTCTGAGCAAAGACAGAAAATGGGGCGTACTATCTAAAACATCTCAACGGGGAAGAACTTGCTTGACCATGGAACGCCGAAAAGCTAAAACAATACTATAGCTAAGGCCCTAACTGTCGGTTTGCTTCGTCAAAGCAACAAATATAACATCCCGACCACGATGCATGCCTAGGTACAAGCGTTGCATGCCACCCAAGGCAGGACACCGCTCAGGACTGAGCTAGGTCCCTGCTTGACAGCGGTCCCTCAACCAAGCCCGCTGTCGTCAAAGTACCATGATAGGCAGAACACCCAGCTTGTGATGGGACGTTCACGCCGCAAACTCAGGCCTCAAACGCGACCTGAGCTCCGCTATCTTGCCCAGAAATTCCCAGGCCGTTCGACCAGTCCCCCCACTGTCGAACACATCTACGTCGAGTAATTCCCTGAAACTTTAAACAAATCAAAGTGATCCCTATAACGGGCACACACACAAAGATATAACACTTAGCAAAAATAATCAAAGAAAGCCATGCGTAAACATACAACATACAAAACCGGCCACCATGACCGGATACATACATTTAATTAAAGCGGCCATAAGGGCCACGAGTGTGCGTATTACAAGGCAAAGGGGTCGCGGCCCCGCCAAACAAATTACCGCCGAACAAAATAAAATTACATCAAGAGTGGCACGCAGGCCAGATACATTACAACAAAATAAAAAGAAATCACTCCTCCATCTGGTCTTGCTGCTCCTCGTTAGGCTCAGGCCGCTGGGTCTCCTCGTTCAAAAGATGTGCGTGCTAGTCACCAATGTTGAAGAAGTCCAGAGCAACTATCTTGCCATTCTCAACATGGCCCAAGAAGTTAGTACCCTTTGTGGATATCTGGACCTCCGGGTTCACCAGCCGGAGTTGGGCTATGGCGTTGTTGAACGACTCTTCCCCAATGGCAATGACATTGTCCTCTTCCTGTAGAAGACGAGCAACAAGCTCGGCTCTAGTCTTCAACGCCTTCACCCTCTCAGGCTCATCTTCAGCCGGGGCCGCCGCAGCCTTCACCTGGTCAACCAGATCCTCATCTGCTTTCTTCTCTGGAACCAGAGTGTCGTTCTCCCCCCCTCAGCCTGACAGCCTCCTCGTCCGATTTCTTCCTCACATCATTGGTGGCTTTGGCCTCCTCCTTAGCCTTCTTCACCGTTTCCTCCAGGGACGATATAGTCGCCTGGGACTTCTTGAGTTCACACTCAGAGGAGGAATCCCCCTCAACATACACCGCCGCCATCTCCAGAACACGAACCAACGCAGAGGCATCTTGCGCCAGCATGACCCTCTTGCTCGGACGGTCCATGCCTTCGAGCTTGAGGGACTCTGCCCGAGGAACCACCAGGGACGTCCCCTCGAAAAACTTCTTGTCGTGGAGGCACGGGGAAAGTTTAAAATTTCCCTTCTCAGCCGCTCAACTGAGGTCCACCAACTCATTGGCTCTGGTCCGCTTAAACCTCAGAGCCCTGGGCACCGGAGACCCCTAGACAGGTAAAGGAACGGACGAAGAGCTCCCCACAGCAGGTTGGGGAGGAGGCACACGCTGTGTAAACCGGGACTTAGAGGTGGCTGCACAAGCTTTGCCCCTCGCCATGACATTCTTCACCATCCTCTCGTGGGCAGAAGGCATCTCACCTGCAAAAGACATAACAAACATGTTAGCCACCGAGGAAGTTACAATTCGAACAAGATAAAAAAAGGCTAAAACTACCAAGTAGCTTAAACGCATCCGCAGGGGTCTTGGACTCCAGAAGCGCCTTCGTATTGATGTAACGATACTCCACTATCTTCCCGCCATCAACCTCAAAATGATAGGGTTCCCCTTCTTCGTCCAGTACTCCGCGGGCCTAAAAGAGTTAACATAGTTTACCAACGCCTCTTAACCGGCTATGTCCTGCTCGTCCAACATATCTGGCTGGGCAAGATAGTGACTGGTGCCCCGAGTAAAGTGACTCCCACTCCAACGAAAAGGAAACTTGAACACCATATCCACCAGCAGTTTACCTTCCTCGTCATACATATCGTTTCCCTCCTCGTCCGTCGACGCTGCCCAGGCATACGTGGTATCTTGAGCCTTCACTGACACCAGCTCGATAACGTAGAACCTCTCATTAAACATCTGGATAGACTTTGAGAAAGGCTTAAACAGTTTTCTCGACTGCTTCAGCGAGACCCAACCATATTTCTTCCTCGAGACATGCCTTTGGAGGTGGAAGATGGTGAAAAACAAAGGCTTTGTAGCTCCTATCTTCAGGAACTCACAAGTCAGCTCGAAGGCGCAAATAAACTCCAACGAATTCAAATGCAGTTGTGACAGGGCTAAATCCAGATGAACGAAGATAGATTGCTGGAAGTTAGTAAAGGGCAGCCTCAACCCTATTTCCTTGAAAGCATACTCATACATTGGGAACCTTTCCCCGTAGTCCATGCATATACGATAGTCCTGATTGGGGAAGTGTGTCTTCTACTCCCTCTCTGGCCCTAAGTCCGTAAAGACATCCTCGGTATAGGACACGAAAGTGGACGCGTGCTCGGCTGGCTCCGATACAGTCCATTCCTCCGCGGAATCTTGCTCGGGATCTTCCCCAACTTCGCTGGGGGCATTTGAAACCTCAGTATCGCTACTCTCCGAGGAGCTCTCCGAGGACGAGTCTATGAGAATCTCTTGCTCGGGCTCGTACGCCATCTCGATCACTTGAAAAGCAGAGGACAAAAGTGAATTCGACTGCAAAATCAAATCCACCCTTCCACCGCTAGTCAAGTGAAAGGGCGCGCGAAGGCCCGATGATGGTGTCCCTTACTTAAGCCCCAAATCAAAAAACACAAGGGTCTCCCGCGAGGAGATGCCTGGAGGCAACCCCTCATGTGCTTACGAGGAATCTCCCCGACCCACTACCCAGTTTTTGTTTGAAGCTCCACCGAAAAATTCATATGTTCATCAGAACAACAGAAAATTGGATAGCTTCACCGGTCACACCTGCGCCATCGTCACGATAGCACCGAAAACAATCTAACTCTAAGGTCTCTAGGGAGCTCCGGCGACCACATCAGTGGCAGAAGATGGCCAAGCCACCGTCTACCACCAACAGACGCCGAAAAAACACAACAGCCCCACGTAAGTTTAACCTAACCTTATGCATTCTAACTAAATAGAAATGAAAAAGCTAGAAATGAAGAGGGAAACAGGTAACTTACGTGGTCGAAGAAAGTGTGGAGGTTCGGAGAGCTTACTCGAAGCTGCGTGCGGCGGCTGATGGCAGCGACGGACTGAGAACTCTAAGAAGAACGAAGAAAGAGAGAAGCGAAAATGCAAATGAGCAACTCTCCCTCCTATATATACTGTCTAAGAGCACATGCACAAACACGTGCGGCTAGGGGCATCATCATGACCCTATCCTAGCCATCATGGCGGAGTTAATGCTGCATAAAGCTCGAGGCACACGTGGCGTCACGTCTCTTCAGAGTACCTCAACTGTTGGTCTCCTCGCAGGCCAGGCAGCCCGACCAACGCTACGTATCCCGCGGGCACTATAACCCTCGGTTATCCAAGGACAATCCCATCTCGTCGACAAACAACGGCCTCTTCAGAGTTCCCCGGGGCTGCGAGTTATCCTTAAGTCATCACTCCCATGCTCGGGAGCAACGACTTGGGGGGCTCCTATTCCGGACTGGACCAATGGCTAGGCATGTCCCAATCTACTTCTGCTCCCAGAACAGCCCAATTGCCTAAGTCCAGCTGAGGTAGGGAAGCATTTACCTTCCTGTCCCTCTACCGGGCACATGTGGAAAGATGAATCTCAAGGTCATTTGCTCCTCCCCGGAATTTCTGACCGTTACGCACGGCTCCATCATCCAAGAACGGTCATGACGCTTGTGCCCGGAACTTTGTCCTTGCCCGTGGCAACGGCTAGTTTTGGGCACCCCTGCGCGTCATTACGGCTAGTTTTTAGCAGTTACCTATTCTTCTAGAAACGGTTATTTCGCCCCGAAAATAGGGACCATTGGCCACGTGCTGGGGGCACTATATAAACCCTCTCAAATGAGAGGGTCATGTATCTAAAAATTATCCTAAGAACTCATACTTTTGTACTTGCCTTTCTCTCTCCCGATTCTTACTTTAGCGTCGGAGTGCCTTGCAGGTACACCCCCTCCTCATCTCACGCACCCAGCATCGTAGACGTTCTTCTTGGCCCTTCACAGGATCTGATCAGCCTTCACGATCAGTAAACTTCCTTCTATTACTGATGTTCTTCTTCTCGATGGTTTGATGCATAACTTATTGTCAATTAGTCAACTTAGTGACAATGGTTATGATATCATTTTTAATCAAAAGTCATGTAAGATTGTCAGTCAGAAAGATGGCTCAATCCTTTTTATCAAAAAGAGGAAAAATAACATTTACAAGATTAGACTTTCTAATCTCTGTGAATAGAATGTCAAATGCTTAATGTCTGTTAATGAGGAGTAATGGGTATGGCATAGACGTTTGGGCCATGTTAGCATGAAGAGGATTTCTTAACTAAATAACCTTGGATTAGTCAGAGGCTTACCAAGTCTGAAGTATTCTTCAGATTCTCTTTGTGAAGCATGTCAGAAAGGAAAGCTCTCCAAAACCTCTTTCAAAGCAAAAAAAATTGTGTCCACCTCTAGACCGTTAGAACTTCTACACATTGATTTGTTTGGACAAGTGAAAACTACTTCAATCAGTGGAAAGAAGTATGGATTAGTTATCGTTGATGACTATAGGCGTTGGAAATGGGTAAAATTATTGAAACACAAGGATGAGTCACATTCTGTGTTCTCTACCTTTTGCTCACAAGTGCAAACAGAGCAGGATTGCAAACAGTCAGAGTCAGAAGTGATTGCGGTGGAGAATTTGAGAACAGATACTTTGAGAATCTTTTTGATTCCCGTGGAATTTCCTATGATTTCTCCTGTCCCAGAACTCCACAACAGAATGGAGTAGTGGAAAGGAAGAATAGGAAATTACAAGAAATGGCTCGTACCATGATCTAAGACACTGACATGGCTAAGCACTTCTGGGTAGAGGCAGTAAACACAGCATGTTATATTCATAGGATTTCTATTAGACCTATTCTGGGTAAGACTCCCTATGAATTGTGGAAGAATAGAAAACCCAACATCTCGTATTTTCATCCCTTTTGGCTGTATTTGTTTTATGTTGAACACTAAAGATAATCTTGGCAAGTTTGACTCCAAAGCTCAAAAGTGTTTACTGTTAGGATACTCTAAATGCTCTAAAGGCTACAGAATCTATAACACAGAAACACGGATTGTTGAGGAATCAATTCATGTTAGATTCGGTGATAATCTTGACCCTGAAAAGTTAAAGCTAGTTGAAAAGTTTGCAGATTTGAAGATTACTTTATTAGAATCCAAGGAGGAAGACTCTAAAGAAGGAGACAAAGATGCAGAAACTACAGAATCAGATACAACCTTACCAGAAACAATGAATAGTCCATCTCATCAGAAGAAGAATAGACTAACGACTTCTCACTCTGAAGAATTTATTCTAGGAGACAAAGTTGATCCAGTCAAAACTCGTTCATCATTCAAGCCTTCTGAAGAAACTCTTCTGGGTTTGGTGTCTCTAATAGAGCCAACATCACTTGATGAAGCTCTTATGGAGAATGAGTGGATTCTGGCCATGCAAGAAGATATGAATCAATTCATCAGAAATTATGTTTGGGATCTTGTTGAGAAACCAAAAGGTGTCCACGTCATTGGAACAAAGTGGGTATTCAAAAACAAGTGAAATGAAAAAGGTGAGGTCGTAAGAAACAAAGCACGATTGGTAGTACAAGGTTATAGTCAGCAAGAAGGGATAGACTATACAGATACCTTTGCACCAGTTGCCAGGTTAGAATCTATTCGTCTCTTAATTTCCTTTGTTGTAAATCATGACATCACTTTATATCAAATGGATGTAAAGAGTGCATTCTTAAATGGGTATATTTCTGAAGAAGTGTATGTGCACCAACCTCCTGGTTTTGAAAGTTCTAAAAACCCAGATTTTGTTTTCAAACTTAAAAAATCGTTATACGGTCTAAAACAAGCTCCCAGAGCTTGATATGAAAGGCTGAGTAACTTTCTTTTGGAAAATGACTTTACTAGAGGAAAAATGAATACAACACTCTTTTGTAAAACCTTTAAGAATGACATTCTGGTTGTGCAAATTTCCGTTGATGATATTATATTTGGTTCTTATAATACTTCCTTGTGCAAGGAATTTTCTAAGTTAATGCAAGCAAAATTTGAAATGAGTCTGATGGGAGAACTCAGATTCTTTCTGGGAATTCAAATTGATCAACGTCCAGAAGGAACGTATATTCATCTGAGCAAATATGCACGAGAACTTCTGAAGAAGTTTTAGATGTCAGAAAGTAAACCTGCAAAAACTCCCATGCATCTGACATGCATTCTGGAGAAAGAAGAAGTAAGTAAAAAGGCTTGTTAGAAGCTCTATCGTGGTATGATAGGCTCTCTTCTGTATTTGACTACTTCTCGTCCATATATTATGTTCAGTATATGTCTTTGTGCTTGTTTCTAATCAGATCCAAGGAAAACACACTTAATAGCTGTTAAGAGAATCCTAAGGTATATAAAGGGAACAACTAACCTTGGCTTGATGTATAAGAAAAAATCAGAGTACAAGTTATCTGGTTATTGTGATGAAGATTATGCTGGAGACAGATTAGAAAGGAAAAGTACTTCTAGAAACTGTCAGTTTCTAGGTAACAACCTCGTCTCTTGGGCAAGCAAAAGGAAATCAACCATTGCACTATCCACTGCAGAAGCATAATACATCTCAGCGTCACTTTGCAGTACCTAGATGCTCTGGATGAAGAATCAACTAGAAGATTTTCAGATTCACGAGGGTAACATTCCTATCTTTTGTGATAACACAGTTGCTATTTTCCTAAGTAAGAATCCTATTTTGCATTCTCGAGCCAAACATATTGAAATTAAACATCACTTTTTACGTGACTATGTTCAGAAAGGGATTTTAACTCCAAAATTTATAGATACAGAGCATCAGTGGGATGATATTTTTACAAAACCCTTAGCTGAAGATAGATTTCAGTTCATTCTGAAAAACTTAAATATGGATTTTTGTCCAGAATGAATTTTATCATAATATATTTAATCTCCTTCTGTAAAAAGAGATTTTGACGTTAAGCAAATATTTTGATTTATTTATTTGTCTTTCTGAATAAAGATACTTCTACATGTTAGAAGATGTCTTGGTCAGAAACTTGTCTAGTCAGATACCTCTTGGTATTCTTGACTTTGGGAACATCAAACGTGTTCACTTAAACAGACAGCTATGATTTCTTGTGACACTTTTCAAATATCAAATCACACCTTACCGTTGAAGTGACACCTCGAGCATTGTGATTTCGTGAGACTAGGTTTTAAAATAATTACTCCCTGTTACTCCCTATTTTTTTGTAATCATCAACTTCTCTCTTTAAATACTCAATATCTCATTATCACACACTACGCTACTCTTTCACTTGCCACACTTTTTTTCTTTGAAACCCTAAAAGCCCTTTGTGTTCCATAACTTCATCATCTTCATTAATGGATGCTCAATAACAAAGTGTGTACAACTTCTCTCAACAATCACAACATGCAGAATCATCTCAAATGGTTTCTACTACTGCTCAAACTGCTTCGATGTCACTACATCAATCGTTATATACCTTCCAGAAACCAGTTGAAGTTCATATTGTAGATCGTCCATCTCACATTCATCTCTCGACTCCTTTTGAAGAATTGGAAGTTCTTTGCAAATGGTTGGTAGATTTTGATAACCTGTTTGATAATGGAATAGATTTTTTTTGGGGAATTGAATGCTCAAGGTTGGAGAAATTACTTTGATCATCTCTACGGTCCCATCTTCCCTAATCAAGTAATTATGGAGATTTATTGATGCCGATGATTACTTCATTATGTCATATGTTTTGGGAAACAAATTTGTCATCACGCCGATCACGGAGAAATCTATCGCTACCTTACTTGGAATGGAGAACGCTAGTGGAAAGCGTGTCTATAAAATGAATTCAAAGTCAAATTTTCTTTCTGAAGTGATAAACCCAACCATCTTCACTCAATCATCTGATGGAAAGCCACCCTTTAAGAGTCAGGATCTGTCTAAAGAGCTTTGCGTTTGGCTCAGGATCATTCTGGTTTGTATCCATCATAGACCTTCATCAAGTTTATCTGACTTCATCAACACTGATCAGAAATACATGTTGTATTATCTGCTGAAAGGTGAAAAGATCTGCCTTCCTTCCATTCTCTTCAAATATCTTAGAGATTCTGTAAGAGAAACCAGAAATGATGGAATGAAGCCTAGAAACTACATTCCTCTTGGTAGACTTATCTCATATATTCTGATTGAAAGTGGTATGGTTGATCATCTGGCAAATTTGAAATTCAAAGAAGAATTAGAAATTATAACTGGAACACCTCTGAATAGCCGAAATATGAAGCAGATGCAAATTATAAACGAGATAAGAGTTGAACCAAATATAGCTACAGACTGGGACAGTTTGAATTCAAGGAGAATGATAATCAATGGATTTCCTATGTTCACCAAGATTGACTCTATAGAAGCTATAGTGGAGTACATTAAGATGCATGAAGATGAAGGATATGATTTATCTGGATTCTCGTTTAAAGATTTACCAGATACAGTCATTGATCAGATGAGGAAGAAGAAACCCCATAACAAGACCCCTCAAAAGAAGATTGTTAAGAAGCAAAAGAAAGGTTTACATCTGGGTGAAGCCAACACGAAGAATACTTCACTAGCATCCTATCCAGAACTGATAAGTAAGTCTTATGACTCTTCTATGACTGCATCTATTCTTCCTAATAGAAATGTGTCTTCATCTACTCCAACACCACCTCCAATATTTTCAACCATAGTTACAACCCCATCCATCCCTCGTTCTGAACCACCATCATCTCAAATATTTCTATCTTTTTCACCATCTACACAACTTTTTTTCAAACCACTTCCACTCAATTAACTCCCACCATATCTTTACCATTAACTTCTAACATCATCACTCAACCCATTTCTGTAGAAATTCCTACATAACCTATTCCAACAACCAACCCTCAATCACCCACATCCTCAACCTCTCCACACATAAATGCAACAACCATCTCTGATAATCCTGACCCTTCATCACTAGAAACAAACTCTGATTCAGACTCTGACCAAACACTTTCCAATCTATTTACTTCTGATGAAGAAACCCAAACACGTCCTGAACATCAACCTTCTGATCTTCCCCCTCCTAACCTTGATGAAGTCATTTCTATTTTTAAAGACAATGCAGTTAGGAGAGTTAAGAAACTTTATGATGAACCCAGTTCTAGCGCTGACCCTTCTGCTCTGGGTGCTACCTGGAATCGATTTAATCGATGGAAGTCTTTAGAGTTTCTAAAGATCAAAAATCTCTCTGCTCAAACAAAAGAACACTTTATCCAGAAAGCAGAAGAAATATTGGAAGCTCAGAAAGAAGCTGAAGAAAAGTTAGTTGCAGAAAGAGAATTAGCTGAAAGACAAGCTAAGGAAGCTCTTGAGAGAGAAGCTGTAATGAAGAATCATGAAGATGCTCCGAACGCTATTGAAAGCTCTGATAACCCTACTTCTGATCCAGTGTTGAAGACTCTGGAAAGCATTGAAAAGGAACAAGAGTTATTCAGAACTAGAATGGATAAGTAAGATGAAGTTACATCCAACATTCAGAATGTGCTTGCTCAGATTCTTCAGAGGCTCCCTCCTCTTCAACCTTAGACACTTTCTAGGCTACCCCTTAGTTATTTTGTTTTTGATTTGTTTACCTTTTTGATTATGACAAAAAAAGGGAGTAATAATGAAGAAATTATTTTGATAAAAATAACTTGTTATCTGAATCATAATTCTGACATTCCAACATAATAAATGCACATAATCCTTCTTAGAATGTTTTTCAGGAACGATACTGAAATTTTGGCAATCATGACTATTTGATGCATCTGATAAGAACCAGCCTTGAACCTGCTTTGATAATTGATAAGAATAAGCTTTGAAAAAATATTCAGAAAAACTTAGTCAGGCATTATTCTGGATCTGATAAGACCAATCAGGCTCTGTTATCCCAAATCTAATAAGATTTTTATAAGTCTTAGATTCAGGGGGAGCTTGATAAAGGGAATTTATTTTTAAACGTATCTTTGCCGTCACCTATTGATTATTTTTGTACGAAATTATTTTATCAAAATACATTGCTCAGTCATTATCAAAAAGGGGGAGATTGTTAGAACAAGATTTAGTTCTGCTGGTTATCTCTAAGTTTTGATAATAACAAGATAGTATTTATGTGAAAATAATTTTGGTACTCTAACAGTTTGTTATTCTGAAGTTTTAACAAATAGGTTTTGACTCTGATAGAGACCATATGCAACGTCATTCTGGTATGACAAAAGTCGCTTCTGCGCCAAAGAAGCAAGTCTGCTTTTGTACCTACTCACATTCAAAAAGATTCTAAGAAGAAAATATGTTGCTGCTGCAATGCTCTCTTGGATTTTGCCTCTGAGCGTGACTCTGATGATTTACTTCTAAAGGCTTTCTAGCTTCTAAAGTTGTTCTCTTCTGAAGACTAAGTGCTAAAGACTCTGAAGACAAGGTTCTGCTGAACAAAGTTCTGAAGACTCTGAAGACTTAAGTTTCTGAAGACTAAGGGTTCTGAAGACTAAGTGCTAAAGATTCTGAAGATAAGGTTCTGGTGAACAAGTTCTGAAGACTCAAAAGACTTAAGACTCTAAATACCCAGTGATCAAATCTTCTACTCAAGCTTTAAACATCTCTATCCAGAAGCCTCTGATGTACAAAAGATAAGATCAAAAGTTTACGAGGGAAATAGTACATAGTACATATCAAAATGTTCCATTCCACTACCCTAATTTTATGGTGAAATTGACAACTTTTGTGTACGATTTTCATCCCTACGTAATGAAATTATTTCAAGTCGCTAGCTCACTCAAGGATATTCATGATCTGCCCTCCAACGGATCTTTTACTGATTATATAAGGACTTGATAACTTGAAGAAAATTGGGAAGAACTACAACACAACAACGCAAGAACATAACAACGAAAAATTCATATTGTGTTTAAATTTCCTTTAAGTCTTTTTAAGATATTCATTGTGTTTATATTTGCTTGAGTAGAAGCATTTCATTGTAAGTATTTATCTTTCACAAACTATTGTTCGTAATTTCTTAAGGGACCAGTTAGGTCAGAATCCTTAAGAAGACTTAGACAGTTAGTCTTTGTGGTTGTTAGTCACCAACGTTTGCTAGTGCAGATTGTAATTAGTTGATTATATTGGATTAAGTCCTTGGGTATAAGGTAAAATCACCTTGGTGGGTGGATTGGATTAGCTTGATAGTTTTCAAGTGAACCAGGATATATCGTGTGTCTTTCTCTCTTGTTTAGTTTCTTTGTGATTTCTGTTTGAGTTTCATAAAAAGCTTTCATTTTTGAAAACCCAATTCAAACCCCCCCTTTCTTGTGTTTTTCTCACACCTTCATTATGTTTCATTATCCACTGCTGAACTTGAATACATTATTGCTGGAAGCAGCTGCAGTTAACTATTATGGATGAAGCAGATGCTGAAAGAATACAATGTCAAGCAAGACGTTATGACATTATATTGCGACAACGTGAGCGCAATCAATATTTCCAAGAATCCAGTTCAGCATAGTCCTACCAAACATATTGACAATAGTCACCACTTTATTAGAGATCTTATGGAAGAGAAAGTAATCTATCTAGATCATGTGTCAACTGAAAACAAACTAGATGACATCTTTACCAAGATCCTAAATGTTGAAGAATTCAAAAAATTGAGAAGTTCCCTAGGTCTTTGCGTAATTGGTAATCTCTAGCAATTAATGTTGAAATGGAATGAGAATTATTGGGACATGTTATTGTTTCTCAAGGCCATCAATTCCAAGACACGTGTGCTGCTACATGCTTTTCCCATAGTATTCCTAAAATAATTCTCTTTCAAATTTACTTTTCTCTTTACGTTACGCACCTTAAGCTACTCAAACACTCATTTGTGTTTCGTCATTCATAACCTTTCTCTCTTTTCATCAACCTAACCGTAAGATTTCTCATTCATCTTCCTCTCTAAAACCTTGCAAACACGGTAGATACCAGACAAGGAATGAACACTTCAGGCAAAGAGAAGAAAACAACTAAGAAAGCCAATAAGTCGTTAATGAAGGACAAATGGTGAACATGCATGAAATAAAAATGAAAAGAATAGTCCTTTGAGGGAAGGTCGATGGTTCGGCCGAAGGTCCTCCCACCATATAATCACCGAAGGAAGTTTGGAAGAAAAATCTAAAGAAGGTTGGTGATTGCTTTACTAATGTGCCCTTGATAATGTTTGATCTTACTAGACAAGGGAAAGAAGACGTCAGTATAACCTCAAAGAATAACGAGGTTCCTAGTACCCAAGTATGTTGTAGAACATCCAACAAAAGAAATTCTTGAGATTGCGCCCCTGCAAATCGGGTTTCCAAAAACCGATAAAGGTAATACTCATAACACCATCAAACCCTCTAAAAATTCTCTTTAAAATGTGACAAAAATGTTGCTAAAGTTTCTAAACCTAGAATCATGACTCAAGATGTTGATTCATAAAACCTTAATTAAATCCTTGAATTAACGCATGCATGTGACAAACCCCCTAGTCAAGATATTATTGAGAAGATACTAGGTGAAAATTTTATAGAAGAACCTATTGTTGATGTCCCTGTAATAGATATTTTTCTTGAGAACATTCTGAATGGTAAAGATGTTAATAGTGAAGATTCAAGTGATGAAGAGCCTATAGTAGGTCAAGATAATGTTGTGAAGGATATTGTAAACATTTGTAATGATAATCCTCAAGATAGGGTAGACAAGTCTCTGGAAATTAATCTAGATGATGAGGATGGTAGTGAAGAAACCTGTGTAGAAGGAGTGCTAGAAGAAGTTAAGCAAGAGTCTCAGGAAGAAAAGGCTAAGGTAGAAAAATAAGTCGTCATGGAAGAAGAAGTCTAAGAAGATGTTGATGATGTAACCCAAGTACCTGACCTGGGAAATGAAGATGTCAATCAATATGTGCTAGACAACTAGTTTGACATGTTGGAGATTTAGTCTCCAACTTAGAATGAGGATGAGCAAGTAGCCCTTGTTAATCATGAAATGAATAATGTTGTGAACAATGTGAGTACCAACATTGATGAGAATGTTGATAACTCTATTAATAGTGATGAAGTTCTTGTCTTTGAGAACAATGGAGTTCTTATTAATTTTGCACCTATCAATGATGTTGTTTTGAGTAAAATGTTTTCCAAGAAGTCCAAGAAAAATGCATAAAAGAAGAAAACAATGCTAAAGGCTAAGAGGACTCCTTTCAAGAAGGTTCATACTCCTGCCAAGACAAAGAAGACAACCAAAAGAAGGAAGATACCGGTAAAAAGAATAAATATGTAGCCACTGGTGAGAAGTCAGGTGGAAAGAAGAAGGAAACCCTAAAAGGAAAATAACTCCTATTGTGGAAGATGTTGAAGATGATGTGGAAAATAATCTAGAAGACATTATGGTGCCATTTCTTAAGAAAAATAAGAAAATAGTTGGTGGAAAGAAAATTCCTACTAATGTTCCCACTGCTCCTCTAGACAATGGGTCATTTCACTCTGTGGAAAGTGTTCTTAAATGGAATTTGTTTATCATTGAAGGATAGCCCCTAAAAAGGAGGTCTCTAAGGAAGCTTTAAAATGTGAAGAAATTATTTATCTCCTTGAGGATGCTTATATTTTGAAAATAGTTTCAAATATAGGATCCTTTTATCCAAATCTTGTCAATGAGTTCATTATCAACATTCCCAAAGATTTCAACAATGTTGGAAGCAAAAACTTTAGGAAGGTTCATGTTCAAGGTTTATGTTTAAGGTTCTCTCATACTATAATTAATGAGTGCCTTGGAAGAGGTAAGCTGATCACTACAAATAGGATTCCTTCATTGAAAGTCATTTCATAGGAAATCAATGAAAGTATATTGAGGATTGGCCAGGCAAAGCTTTACTCCCTACTATTATTCTAATTGTGAAGTATGCAATTTTGAACAGAATTGGAGCCTCCAATTGAGCTCCCACTAATCACAATTACGGTATCATGCCTATTCTTGTTAAAATATTATATAAAATAGGCACCAATGAACCTTTCAATTTTGGTGAGTATGTTTTTAAGCAAATTCTGAAGCAAGTAGCATATTTTATTGTGAAGTTACCTGTAGCATTTCCTTCTCTTATCTTTGGTGTTCTAATTAAACAAAATCCTGACATATTTAGTGCTAAGGATGTTACTGTTGTTAATCATAGTCCTTTGAACTTTAGCTATCACATGTTTGATGGGAATCATGTACTAGACATTGTGATCCCAAAAATTCAAATTTTTGATATGACTGGTATGACTACAGAAGGAAACCTACATGAGATTCCTCCGATCTCTAGTACCGCTAGAGGTCATGTTTTTCAGAAGTTAATGCAGGAGTCAAATACTTTACAAGATGTGATCTCACCTTAGCTAAAAGGAAGAACAAGGTGGATGATCTCATCAAAATAAGAGTGTAAAGGTGGTTGAGACGTCTACTTCCCATGATGCAGGCCAAGATGTAGGGAATGATGCAAGTGATAATGTGGAGAAGGATGTCTATGAAGAGGGTGTGGAAGCCAATGATGGTGAATAGGAGTATGAATCTAACTCTGAGGAATGATGCAGTGGTTTTGTGAAGTTTTTTCAAATTTGTTAATGATAGTGTTCTCTGCCCTTGCATGGGTTATTTTTATTTATTTTGGTAATTTCCCTCTAGGCAGGATAATGGCTTATGTTACCTTTTTAATGGGTTGCTTCCATTTTTTATGATTTGACTTGTGCCCCTCCCTAGTTGTTTCTCTTTGGATTATTTTGCTTTGTTACCCCTTACCCATTTTGAGGTCATAAGGGGTAGAATAGTTTATTGATGGTAATTAATTTAAGATATATTATGCAATGCAAAATGTTTAGCTATGTATCCTTGTATCTCCTTAAGAAAATATTTGAAGGTGTAGTATTTTTGTCTGCATATTATGCCTATTTTCACTGCTCTCTGAGACTACATGTATCATGTCATGAATTTTGCCCTTAGCATTATGCTCCACATCTTGCATGTTGTATTTCCTAAAAATTGGCCAAAGGGGAAGGTTGTTGTTACATCTGATTGAGGTCATTTTAATAGGAAAAATATAGAGAAATATATCATGACATTATGCGAGACATTCTGTCTCTATGAGCTCAAACAAGGAAGCAACATCTGGAGCAAGATTTTCCACATATTGCGAGACATTTTTCCTATCCCTAAAGCATATATGCATTGAGTGAATCTTGCGACTTTTGAAGATTCGTTCCCATTCTTGTTCAATCTTGTTTAATTATTTTATGTGTTTTTTCGAATATGGAAAGTTTTCCCTAAAGATCACCACCAATAATAAAAGAGAACAAATGTGATTTATAAAAAATTATCAAATCAAATATTGCAAATCAAATTAATGAAGAATTATTTCTTGCACTTGTGTATTTTATTCAGTCGCACAAAAAGCTACAAGTCCTAATGAGCCTTGTAGCTGGACTCTGTTTCTATTTAAGAAGATGCTCTCCATTGTAAGACTCGGAGCTTGAGCAATAAGTAAGTCGTGTTTTTCTGTGTTAAGTCTTTTGTTTTGATTTTGTTTTGAGTTGTTAAACTTTATTCATTAGTCATTTTCCCATACTGAGGAATACAATATTTTTGTTTTGTAATTTGTTCCATCATTCATAAGATATTGTAACTCTCCAAACACTTGGGAGAGTTTTTAAGAGAAAGTTAGAAGGGTCTCATATTCAGGGGGAGTCCTAAATAGGAATTCACATATAGTACTATGAAAACAGGCTTTGAATTAGACGAGTTCAACTAATACCAATTTTTACTTTTGATTGTTGAGAGTGGATTTTCTTTCTCCAGTTAATGCCCTCAAAACGTAGGTGACTTTGCACTTAACTGGGTTAACAATTCCTCGTGTCCTTTTACTTATAATTGAAATTTATTTTTTATAACATTAATCTTGTCATACACATTGTTACGACATTGTGTATGGCGTCTTTTTGTTTGAAGAACGGAATTTCAGATACCATTAGCATCAACCCGTTGGACAATTTTGTTGGAAAACATCATCAATGTTTTGATCAATGACATCAGGATTGAAAAATGCCACTAGGTGGCCACTTTTTCTTGTATACCCAAGGTATACACATGCTTTGCACAACTTCATTGAATTTGCAAATGAGACTCCTTAAAAGCTGCAAAGCATTCCTTTTTCATCTTTGTTGGTATAGAATACTGGTTTTCTTTTTAAATTTCTTAAGTGAAACTTTTTAATGAAGCTTTCCTATGATTGATGAATTTCTAATCCAAGAGAGTACTGAAGCTCTCCCATCATAGACCTTTCGAATTTAATCTGCACAATATCATAAACGACCTTGCACAAGGATTTGTTAGTGGCATCAAATCAACAAATGCATGCACAAGAAAAAAAATGCTTCATTTGAAAATTTTATAACATTCTTCCTGATTATAAATTTGTCTTCAAGCAAAAATATTATTTAGAATTTCAAACTAAGCTCTAGGAGCTTGTTTCATATCATAGAGAGACTTTTTCATTTTGAAAACATGAGTATGAAAAGTTTTATAAGATCGAGAAATTTTTTACATACACTTTCTTATGGATATAATCTTTCAAGAATGCACTCTTTAAATCCATCTGGAAGAGTTTAGGAAAACATAATGCACGAGGAAGCTAGAAACAACCTTATGGCTTCTAGTCCAGCTACAAGGGCATAAGTTTCATCGAAATATATGCTTTGTTGTTGATTTTAACCTTTCGCAACAAGTCTTGTTTTATTTCTTAAAACATTTCAAAAAAACATCAAGCTTGTTGCGAAAGATCCACTAAGGTTTCAAACATTCGATTAGCTAAAGCTTTAGGAACAAGTTCGCAATGCGAATAATTATTCGCAAAGCGAACTATTCGCCTACAAGTTCGCAAAGCGAACTTAGGTCCCTTTAGCTACTGCCTCATCCTTGGTGTCTTCGCCAAGCCTTCGCTGGAGCGATGAATCAGCGAACTTTCACTGGAAAGTTTGCAAAGCGAACTTATGTCCCTTTTCTTACTGCCCAAAGTCTGGGAGTGTTCGCTGGAGCTTCGCCAGATGTTCGCCCAACGAACATTCGCTGGCAAGTTCGCAAAGCGAACTTACTGAAGTTTCTTCCTTTCTTTGGCAACTTGGATCCTTTCTTTGTGTCTTACTTCTTTGATAAATAAGTGTCTTTTTCTGCACAATAACACACACATTACAAGCACCAAAGGTATTTTCATAATGTTTGAAGAATGACAACAATTCAAGAACAAAATCCAACAATTCAACATAAAAGAGTTGAAAAATGCCAAGTATTAATAAAAAATATAAGGCATGCTTGACATCTAACAATAACCAAGGTCAGACTTATTGTAATACGCCTTTTATTGGCGCGAATGTAGCATTGACACGTGAATGTCATGTATTAAATGAGAACTCCACATATGTAAAAATGGAGGGGACCAAGGAAATTCCAAAAAAAAAAAAATTGAGGGATCAAAAAGTTGAGTTTTGCAATAAAAAAAATTAAAATCATCAAAATTGGACCAAAAATACATTTAAAACCAAAATATATTCAATTTTAAAACCGACTTCTTAAATAAAATAAGAAAAGAAAGAAAATATGTGTGTTCTATCAAATTTAAATTTGAATATAATAATGGTTTATTCAATCTATAATAAAATAGTAAAATATTTGGCTTTTTAAATAAAAGCTTTCTATAAAGACACATTTAAATTTTTTAAAAGAAATATATGAAATTCGATTTAGCTCTTAAAAAACAAGTCTATAATATAATAGTCCTTTAAAATTAAAATGAAAAATCAAAGCATATTAGTTCCACCAATAGAAACTATTATTTTTGTTTATTTAATTTTAATTTTTCTTTAGATATTATTGTGGTCAAAGTTATTAATTTTAAACGAATATTTGTAAACTTTTTTAAAAGACTCAATTCAGAACTAGTAAAATATTAATTATTGTTTGTAGAACAGAAAAAAAAAAATGATGACAGATGCATGACACAAATTTGCTCTAGACGGAATAAGAATATTCAATATAATGTGTTAAATCAGAATATAAAATATAATTAAAAGAAAAATTATTTCGCTAGACTGTGGCCAACGAAGCTGGAATAGCTCAGTTGGTTAGAGCGTGTGGCTGTTAACCACAAGGTCGGAGGTTCAACCCCTCCTTCTAGCGCTTTCAATTTTATTTCCTTTCTTTTGATTTTTCAGATACACTTGTTCAATTTAAACGGGCCAATGCATGGGCCTCTGGTTTGTTAAATCTGCTAACATGCGAAAATTGCTTTTTGCACCGAATAACATTTATTTAACACTCTCCAACCTTTCTAGAAGTTTATTTTCAAGTGGTTTTGATAAAATTTTATTTTTATTAAGAAACAATTTTATGTTATCCTTGATGTCCGTCTGCCCAATTAAAAAAATTCAGTATAATATAAATCTTGTTTTACAATATATACAAGATCATCTATGTCTTTATTAGATTAATTTATATTTTAAATTGAAATTTTCAAACAATTGCATTCCTTATGAATTTACTATCTATAAAATAGTTTTTATCCCTCGATTTCCTAATAAATTTATTTAATTTTTTGGCTAATTTTATTTTTAAAAAACTAACACTATATTTTTGTCGATAAATGTCAAAATATCAAACTCTTATCATTAAGCAACCGTTGATGGACTTATTATATTTTACCTATATTTTTGTTAATTATATTTACTTGTGTTTTATATTTATTTATTTTTCTACAAAATGTCTTTTATCAATTTTTTTATAAAAAAATAACTATCTTTTTCAAATAATTTTTCAAAATAATTATAATTTCAAACAAAATACGAAACTAACCAAGTTTTAAAGAAAAATAATTTACTTGATTTCCTTATGCATTTATTTAATTTTTTTTGTTATTTTTATTTAAAAAAAATAACACTAATGATATTTAAGAATCATTTTTAATAAAATTAAAACTTTATCGATTCATGTCAAAATGTCAAACTCTTATCATTAAACAACGCCTCATGGACTTATTATATTTTACCTATATTTTTGTTAATTTATATTACTTGTTTTTTATATTTTTTTTCCTACAAAATGTCTTTTATCAATTTTTTTAATAAAAAAATAGCTATCTTTTTCAAATAATTTTTCAAAATAATCATAATTTCAAACAAAATACGAAACTAACCAAGTTTCAAACGAAAATAATTAACTGGTAAAAGGAGTAGCCACTATGAATAGCGCATGCATGTATTTGTTGTACACAGGCGCCATGCATGTTGGCGCATGCTTAGAGTACATGTCACTGCATGTGGCGCATGCATGCATTCTTTATGAGCATGCGCCACAGGCAGTGGGTACTGCATTCTTTGAGATACTTGAATAGTATACTTGAATTGTGTTGTTTAAGATAGTTTAGATTAATACCTTGACCCCTTGTTGTACCGTCACACAAAGGGGCACCCCAAAGTTCTTTGCATATTGCTTTATCTTGGTTAACTCTACCATTAACAACCCTACCTTCGATAGGTAGACCCAATAACATGTACATGTCCTTTAGTGTGACGGTACATTCACCAAACGGAAGGTGAAATGTGTAATCAACAGAGTTTGAGACATTGTTAAGTAAATGACGAAAATCGTCTGCTCGTAAATATGGTTCTATCAATTCGTCGTGTGGTACATATTCATGTATACGACAATGAAATCTCTTTAGATCATAACAAACAAATATTAAGGAAATCAATGAAGGCAATTAATTAAGGAAAATAGTTAAGGAAAAGTTTAATGACAAATTTAGAAACACATTCGAAATAATGACTTACAAAATCCGCAATGTTGTCTCATGTTGGTGGCACAAGATGGCAACAACAACAGTTTTCCAACCACCTTCGCTCTGGTTGAAGGGGATACTATTGGTGGATGGAGTTTTTTTTTTAAATCTCTGATTACACGTTGCTTCTTAGCCTAACTTATGCTTGATTTCACACAGGCATCCATCAATTGAGTGTGCTTATAAAAACCTTGATAACGGCTGGCAAGATCCTCCTTCTACACATGTCTAATGCATTATACACATCGCTCAAAATTTCAAGCAGAATATCAAAGACAAGACGCTACGGAAGAAGGTTGTGAACGCAGGGTATCCATTAACAGAAGCTTCCTTCTAACACTATCGCGAAGAGATCAGATTGACAAATGCCCTCAATTTTCGGAGATATAACGCGCCCTAGGGCTTAATAATATTTCAGAGATATGTCTCCGGAACAATTTAAACCTTAAACGGTCACAACATATCTCCCATAGCCCATTTCCATTTGATTTTGTATGAAGATGCATTTACGAAAAATTTTCCGAACATACATCTCTGATGTATTTCAGAACAGATTTTTTTTTAAAACGCATTTTGCATTTGTTCGTAGATGAATTATAAAATAACAAACATACCAAAATAACATAACAATATAATAATAGGATGTCATACGTCACGTAAATCCAAAATGTAATAACAATGTCAGGAAAAACGTATAAACTATAGTACTGAAACAAAATAAATACAGACAACTACTGGGTGTGCCTGACAACCTCTCATCTGCCTCCTCTGCCTCTTGTACTTGGTCTGCCTCCTCGGCCATCGATCCCACTGTCCTTGCACGATGTCTGCGGTACAAAAGTGCCCCATGTACCTCCGCAATAATGTTATCCAGTACTCGTCTGACAGCAGACCCCTCGGGAAATATACCCTCGTCAATGTCTGCCTGCGCCATCTCCACTATGCGATGACAACGAGGCAAGACATCCTCAGTATGATCCATCTGAGACTGCTACTCCTCTAGAATCTCCTAATGAGTGGGTCTCGGCGGATCTCCTAAGGCAGTCGGTACTATGTACGGATGTGATACCTTGAAGAACCACCTAATGTATTTGTCGACGTAGCTTCAATCATTCAGCACTGTGGTAGCCTGAGCCTCATTCGGTACCAGATGACTCTGATAATCAGCAAACATCTCCTCTATCTGTATATGAGTCAAGGATAGAGGTGCAGAGACAGTAAGGTGTTTGGGGATGGTCTGGGTGTACCCGAACTGTCGCATGACGCGCTCTGGTAGATGAGGAGCAGTGACCGTCGACGAGTAGTCCAACCATCCGGAGTATAGCGATATGTCGTCAAATGGCCACGTCTGATGGTGATTCACGTAACAGTTGAAGTGGGTGTCCTCAGCAACCAAGCGGTCAATATAGACTCTGAAAGGCTCGACCGCCAGGTTCCCTCCCAGCGGGATAAAAGCACAGGCATGAGCGTCTTCTTCAAATGACAACCATTTGCAGCAAAACTTCTGCTCTGACCCATAAATCTTGTACCAGATTTGGGTACGTTGGTCCACTTAGCATGTTGAAAAATTTCATCCATGCTTGAAACTCAAAGTACTTCTTCAAATAACAACCATTTGCAGCAAAACTTTCAAAATCAACCACTTGCTCAATAAGAAGCTTTAAATCATTTTGATTGAGCGGAGTAGTCTTTGGTTTGGTTTTAAGGTCTTGCATGGAATTTATGTTTAACGGATTGACATAAGATGCCATAGATAAGGTAAAAAGATTTTTCTAGGGTTTACAGTTAGAGCACAAGAACGACAGTGATAAAGGTTGTGTGTGTTAGTCACCAATAATTTCAAGTGTACTGAAGACATTTCTAACATGTGTAAAGAGTGATACAGGTGTCAAAATAAATTTTCAATTTATGTGCATGTGAGAAACAAAGATTTCTTTATGCAAGATTCTGAATCAGAAAATTTTCAGAGATTATCTTAGCTCAAAATTTTTGCTACCAAAGACTTTGATTAAGACAATTTTTGACAATTATCAGATTCAGATTCTCCACTTGGAATCAAGCATAAACTACTAAGTTTAGAATTCTTTTTCCACAAAATAACTCTTTAGAGAATTATTGGATGAATCAGTTCAGTGATGAACATAATATATATTAATTTGTTCTGAAAAATAGTAATAGAGCTTTCTTCAAAAGTATTAAAAAGAATTCTTTATTTCAACATGACATAGATATTGTCACAAAAGGTGAGAATATCCACTACACCAGTTCTGAAGTTTCTTAAGTTAGTTTCTTCCAAAATATTTGAGCATGAAGATTACTTATGCTGAAATATTTTGTATAGAAGGTTACACTTGAAATAATGGATAATAGAACTTACCTGGATAGAGTTTTTGATTCTGGATCTGTAGTCCGTTTTGATGAAGTATTTTTGACTTGTTCAGGAGTCAGCATCTTGAATTACCTTCTTCACAAGGATAACACCATCGAAAAAGAAACAAGTTGCTTTTAGTATATTCCTTCATCTTGTAACCACCCTTCTTTTCATACTGAAATGAAAATATACTTTCCTCACAAGATCTTTGTCTCCGCCACTGTAAATTGTTATGCACAGACCAAGGCTCTGATGCCAATTGAAGGTGAGGAATATACATAATAATGGGGGGTTGAATTGTGTTCTCCAAAAATATTTCTGCTTCTGAACAGAGTTCAGATTCTAAACATTAGTTCAGAATCTGATCATAAGTGCAGCAGAACAATATATCAAAAGTAGAGTAAACAGAATAATGAACACAACATATTTATCCTGGTTCCTCTCCCAACTGAGAGTACTTTAGTCCCCTTGCCTTGCAAGAGATTTTCCACTCTAATCAACTCATGATTACAACTGCTTATGCACTTAAGCATAAGACTTTCACTGCTCAGACCTATAGTCTAAGACTTCCTTGCTCAATCAGCACCTGATCAATACTTCTTGCTTAGATTCTCATATCATAAGACTTCCCTTGCTCAAACCACCTGGTTCAAGACTTTCTCTGCTTAGACACACTGCCTAAGACTTCCCTTGCTCAGATCCTCGATCCAAGACTTCCCTGCTTAGACACATTATCTAAGACTTCTATGCTCAGACCTTATGTCCAAGACTTCCTTTGCTCATATTCACAATCCAAGGCTTTGCTGCTTAATCAAAACAGATCAAGACTTTCAATACTTAAGCACACAACAAGAGACTTACTTGGCTCAAGCTTTTCAACTGGAGACTTTGAGGCTCAAACATATAGTATGAGACTTTTGATCTTATCTGTTGAACTTCATGTTTAGCATAAAAAAGAACAAGGTGTACTTGATCCTGAATAACCTTAACAAAGACCTTAAGCTCTCAAGATTTCCAAAGTATTTAATGTTTAGGAAACCTTAAGGCTATTTACAATTTACAACCATTAACAAAAGATTCTGCATATTCAGTAGTGTTGCTCATTGTTGATCTTGTTATTTCTTCATTCAAATAGAGGTGTTGAACATCTTTATCCTCTTTGGCATTCCTTCTTCTTCTTATCCCTTTTTAAAGATTCAAGTAGAACCTTCAGCTACTTATATAGCAAATTTCAGAGAACTAGCCGTTGGAAGAGATAACTTGATCAAATGTCTTTGTTCTTCTCCATAGTACAAGAGACGCTGAGGATAGATACACAGAGATCTTGATTATTATGTAATTTATTTAACCATAGTGTCTTCAGAAGTATCATGTACTATAAAGCCATTGAGAGTGGTTATCCGTAACACATGTCAACTCTTCTTGAGCCTTGTGATCATAGACTTTAGCTGACAAGCTGATTTGACATTATAGCTTGCATTCTGCGGTACGGATCGCCTCAGCTTTGCTACAACTTCTGAACAATCACCCGAAGCCAATACAATTATCAAGTGTGGAAACAATGTGTTGCTTATTCTGATGTTGAGGCCTTCAGCTTCAGAGTTTACACCAGACAACACTTAGCAAATGTTCTTTCAGATTCTGTATCATTAGAAACACGTAACTCAGCTTCACTCAAGTGTGCCTTCATATCATATTCAGAATATATCTTCTAAGTATAAGAACCTGCATACTTGAACACACATTAGATAACACCATTGTTCTTTCAATACTTTTGTTATCATCAAAACTAGGATATGTGTCAAGAACAAATCTTGTTCTAACATGCTTATCCTATGAGTGTACCAGTTTCTGATAAGATTCCTTTTAGCGGTTTGAAGGAGGTTCCTAAATCAGAAGTCATTGCAATAACTAATCACTTAAGGAAATCTGATATAGATGTTAATCTTATTGTCAAAGGAGGTATTCAATGCTTCAAATCTTAAGAAGATAGAATTGCAGAAGCAATTGAAAGAAAAGGATGATTTGATAGAGTTGCTTGAGTAGCATGCTGAGAAGAGGCAGAGGGAGCAAGAGGATTTATTTTTCTCTAGCATTCCACCATCTGAAAGTATTCATCTTCCTACTATAGGTGCTTGGAAAGGCATTGTAGATCAGCTTGTGATAGAGAAAGCTACCATGAATAGTAGTTATGTGAGAGAGATCAAGAGGCTTAGGAGGAAGTATCAACATGGAGTTGGATCGTATTTAGATGTGGTTCCTTAGGAACCTTAGGATCTAGCTATTTCCTCTTGTATTTAGGATCTTTTGAAACTTGTAATTCAAATTGTAATCCTTCCAATTATTAATGAAATCAAGATATTCAGTATTTCAAAAGTGTTATTTCTTTATGATATTTGTAATTGATTTATGATATCTTAAAGTTCCTTGAAAACTAATAATAAAAATAAAACATTTGCATTGCATATCATGCATCATTTTGCATTTGGTTTTGCTTTTTGAGAGATTTCCAGGGGTTTTATTTCCTTTCTCTTGGTCTTCTCAGAAGACAAGTTATCTCATTGGTACAATACTCGAGCTAATTATTAGAGGAAGATGGAAACTATTAAACAAGAGCAATGGTAACTCCGTGAAGAAGTGAATTCTTTAAGAGCTGGAATGGATCAAATGACTGCTTTGTTAGAATCTCTGGTGGCTTTCCAGAATCAGCCTCCGCCTGTTCCTCAACCTCAAGTGCCTGTTATTTTAGAGATTACAACTACTCCAATTGTGCCTGCTGGTCCCTAGCGTCAGAAACAAATGCCTGTTGGGTTTCCTTAGGGTATGCATCCCCACTTTGTTCTTGAGAATTATGTAACTGCTGCTGAGACTCCTATGGTGGGTCAAATTCCTCTTGTTCAACCTGTGACAGTTACTGCTCCTCCAATTATGCATGTTATGCCAGAAATGGATGACCCTATTTTTCACACTACTCCAAGTGAGAATCCAGATGTGTATGAAAGGATGGATATGTTCCAAGATCAGTTTCAAGAGATGCAGAAAGAGCTGAATGCCACGAAGGGTAAGGATTTGTTTGATAAGAGTGCTCATGATTTATGTTTGGTTCCCAATGTTAAGGTCCCTGTGAAGTTCAAAGTGCCTGACTTTGAGAAGTATAAGGCAAAATCTTGTCCACAGAGTTATTTGACCATGTACTATCGAAAAATGGCTACCCATACTGACGATGATAAGTTGTTGATTCACTACTTTCAAGACAGTTTGACTGGTGCCTCCTTGAAATGGTATATGGGATTGGATAATGCTCATGTTAGTTCATTCAATAATCTTGTAGAAGCATTTATAAGTAAATACAAGTACAATTTGGATATGGCTCCTGACCGTGACCAGTTGTGTGCTATGTCATAAAAAGACACAATCGTTCAAAGAGTATGCCCATAGGTGGCAAGAGGTTGCTGCTCAAATTACTCCTCCGATGGAAGAAAAAGAGATGGCCAAGATGTTCCTTAAGACTCTGAGTCTATTTTATTATGAGAGGATGGTTGCTAGTGCTCCAAGTGACTTCACATAAATAGTGGGTATGGGAGTTAGATTGAAAGAAGTTGTTCGAGAGGGCTGATTGACCAAAGAAGCCGGTTCATCCAGTTCAGCGAAGAAGTGTGGTAGTGGTTCTCAGAAAAAGAAAGAATGTGATACAAATGCCATTTCTCAAGTAGGAAGGCAAAAAAGACCTAGAAGTTGAGGTAATCATAGTCAGTCTCACATTGCTGTTGTTACTCCAGTAATTAGCCCGACTCCCGCTACTCAGGCTTATTTGTCGCAACAAAATCAGCAACCTAACTATAATCAGCAAGCTCACAGGAGGCCTCAGTTTGATCCCATTCCTATAACTTATTCAGAATTGTATCCAGTTTTGCTGCAGAAAGGGTTGATTCAGAATAGAGATCCTTTAGCTGTTCCAAATCCACTTCCTTGGTGGTATAAGCCTGAGGTTCATTGTGACTTTCATCAGGGCGCACCCGGGCACGATCTTGAGAATTGTTTTGCTTTAAAATCTGAAGTTCAGAGACTTGTTAAGAATAGTTTATTGAAGTTCTATGAAGTCGGGCCGAATGTCCAAGCTAATCCATTACCCAAGCATGTGGGTGCTGCTGTGAATATGGTTGATGTTTATTCTAGAGACTATCGTATATTTGATATTAATCTGGTTAGGGGATATTTGGTTGATATTTACGCCAGTTTGTGTGAGCTCAGTTATTATGAACATGATCATGCTTCTTGCAGAGTTTGTTCAAGGAGTCCTCGTGGATTTTTTGTTGTAAAGAGAGATCTTCAAGAGATGATGGATCAGATACTTCTCTATGTTACTAGAGCAAGCACTGATAATCATGAGGTACACATGGTTGGCGATTACTCTGGAGAATATCGTGTATTTGATGTCAATATGGTGAAGTCTCCTTGGCTGGTGTGCATGCCAAGTTGTGTCAAGCTGGTTTGTTCAAGAGTGAGCATTCTGATTGTCAGTTGTGTGAACAAAATCCGGAGATGATGAGGTAGTTGTTATTGTTCCTCAATTTTATGTTCCAGATGCTATTGAAATCACCTATTAGGGTAAGGGTAATCCTGTTGATCCTTTGATAATTTGCTTTCCTGGGCCGTTTCCTTATGAATCCTGTAAAGTTGTTCCTTGGAGGTATGGTGCCACTGTGGTGCAAGATGATAAGAAAGTGATAGTTGAGTCAGCTAGTCCAGTTAAGAATATAGTGGATGTTACTGGTATGACTCGAAGTGGTCGTTTATTCACTCCAGCACCTCTCCTAAAGGTTGATGTTGCGCCAATAAGTAAGAAAGTGCACGGTAAAGACTCTATTGTTGATCTATAACTTGTGGTTGTTAGCCCGTATGTTAAATCTAAGAGGAATGATGATGCTGAGGCTTTGTTAAGATTATTCAGAATGAGTCACTACAAAGTGGTAGATCAACTTCTACAAACTCCTTCAAAAATATTAGTGTTGTCTCTGCTGTTGAATTCCAAAGCTCATCGGAAATATTTGATGAAGGTGTTAGATCAAGCTTATGTGGATCACGATGTAACAGTTGATCAGTTTGATGGTGTAGTCGGAAATATTACTACTTGCAGTATTCTGGGTTTCAGTGATGAAGAGTTGCCACCAAAGGGCAAGGAGCACAATCGTGCTTTGCATATATCTGTTAAGTGTCAAGAGGATACTCTGTCCAATGTTCTGGGTGATATCGGTTCATCACTCAATGTTAAGCCGAAAGCGAGTTTGTCCAAGTTGGTTTACCAAGGTGCTTCCATGAGACATAATGGTGTTGTTGTCAAGGCTTTCGATGGATTTAAGAGAACAGTTATTGGTGAATTTAACATTTCTATGATGATTGGTCCTCATGTTTTCCAAATCACTTTTCAAGTGATGGATATTTACCCTGCTTACAATTGTTTATTGTGAAGACCATGGATACACGACGATGGGGCAGTGACGTCTACTCTATATCAGAAGCTCAAATTTGTGAAGAATGGTAAGCTTGTGATTATTTATGGTTAAGAAGCTTTGTTGGTTAGTCACATTTCCTCTTTTAGATACATAGATGCATATGATAAAGTTGTTGGAACTTAATTTCAAGCTCTTGATATTGTTAATGTTGTTCAGAAGAGTGGGTTATCCATGGGTTCATTAAAAGATGCACAACAATTTGTAGAAAGCGGTCAATCAGATGGATGGGGCCAGATTGTAAAGCTTGTTGAGAATAAGAACAGACCTGGATTAGGGTTTTCACCCGGTACAACTATGACAGAATTGAAGCGTATGTAAGAAGTATTTTGTAACGCCCCGATTTATTTTAATTATTTTTTCGTAATTAAAACTATATGATGTTGTGTATATGTGTGTGATTATGGGTGTTTTGGTTGTCTTTGGGTTGCCCTTAGTATGGGGTAGTGACCTTGGAATTATAGAGATTAAGGTGTTGGGGGTGTGCGACCAATTATGTAGAACTTGGTGGTGTAGAGGGTAGTACTAATTAAATTATATTAGTAATATTTGGTTGATCATAATATTAGTTGAATAATATTAAATTAATTAAATATTGATTATTATTATTATTATTATTTTAATAAGTAGATATTAGTAATAATAATAATAATAATAATATGATATAATAACAAGATTAAGGAGGGCAAAGTGAACTATTCATGAGGATTAGTAAGGGTAAGGAAGGAAAAGTCTAATAGGGGTCTAAGGGTTATAGTAGGAAGAGAGAAAATTGGGAAGGAGAGAATCAGTTTGGGAACGGTCACATTTTTGGAGAAAAGAGGAACGGAAGAGAGGAGCAGAGCTAGGGCTTAGAGAACCTTCGAAGAATTGTCAATAAGGTAAGTGTGGGGTTCTTCGATCGCTTAAGGGATGAATAATGTATGTATGAGGGTGGGTAATCTGTTAGATTCATCTCTATGCATCTCTGATTGTTTGGTTGTTGTCGGTCGCGTGTCGATATTCATAATAACATGTAGTTGGTGTAGATTGACCGATTAAATTATGGTTTATGTGACTCTAATCGATTGTGTAAAAACTGTGGATTCTATGTGTATTTTTGTGTTGTTTGCTGTTGAAATCGGGGAAGGCTTGGGGTCAGAATCGTGTTGAATCGCAACTGTTGTGTTGCTGATTCGCGCACTTTGCAGTGCGAAGGAAAGTTTGCTGGCAGTTTACTGGGCGAACTAAGAATCGAAAGAAGAGAAAGGGAATGGGTTACGGGAGTGAGTTTTGGGGAGATTCGCCCCAGGTTGGCTGGGCGAACTCCTGGAGAACGAAAGTTCTCTGGGCAAATGTCGAGGCGAAGGGTGAGGAAAATAGGTGAGTCTCTGGATTTTGTATGGGGAATGTGTTTCGCTGGCGACTTCGCTAGGCGAACTCCTAGCGAATGACAATTCGCTGGGCGAACTTGTAGCGAACATGACAGTTCTGCTTGTTGCTGTTACAGACATAATTTTCTTAAACTTCAAAAATTTATATCTTTTGATCCATAAGTCCGTTTCAGTCACCGTTCGAATCGTTGGAACACTGGTTTTATGTAGTTTCTGTTAAAATTATTTCCAATGCAATAATTCCAACTATTCGACGTGTTAATTGTATTTTTGTGTACATTGTGATGTGTAGAACATTAAAATATTGAGTTCGGTTGTACGAGTGTGTGTTGTGGCTGTAGATTGCAATTGTTGTATGTTTTGGCAGGTATATGCTGCGGGTTGGGCAGTGTGGTATGATGTATTAGTTGTATGTTAGTAATAGACTTTGGTCCCTATTGTATGTTGTCGTTGAATGCATATCATGTTGCATAAGTTGTATGATAAGTCGTGTGCCCATGTGGGGTGTGAGCGTCTTATCTGGATTCCTTGAAATGGAATCATGTTATTGTTGTTGTTGTTGAGGTAATCGTGTGCCCATGTAGGGTGTGAGCGATTACGGGTGTTTGTATGCCCGTGTGGGGTGTGAGCAACACATATAGAAATTCCAACGGGAATTATGATCATGAAAAAGGGATCGAATTGGTACCACATGCATTGAGTCGAGTTGAGAGTCTCATTGTATTGCATTATGTTGTGTCATCGATGATATGATTATCTGCTTGCGTATGAAATTGTAATTGTGTCGATGTTGTGATGATAGGGTGAATTGTGTAATGATTATATGCCTTTATATGTATATTATGCATTTCTTTTGTTGATTTGAGAATCTCACCCCTTCTGTTTGAATGTTGCCTCTACGTGGGTAACGTGCAGATAATCAAGGATAGTGCGGTGTTGCGGTTAGTGAAGATGAAGTCTTCCATTTTATATAGTAGATTTGGCGTCTGCTCTGATGTGTAACATTGGGGTTATGGAACACTATGTTATTTGAGATATCGTTGATTTTTTTTATCCTTGTTGACTTTTGTTGGTTATGTTTGTTTCAAAATATGTTATGTTTTCGTCATTAATTTGGTGAAGTATCTGCTGCTTAATAAGATGAACTTTAACTATAATTTTGTAAATTACCGTTAATAATGTTTTTGTGTTACATGTCGCATGTATGAGCAGGTAATTATTGGAAAGTAACATCTTACATGTTGTAATTTTCATATATTTACTCTGATAAATAGTATTATTTTACGCGACGGTTATAGGGTGTTACATAGTGGTATCAGAGCAGGTCGGCCCGTCTGGCCAAGTTGTCGGTCGTTGTTGTTTGATAGTTGATTATTGTCGATGTCGGTTCCTTAACCATTGTATTATGTTGTTGGTGTGTAACAGATTTAGAATGGCTGGAAGGAACGATGCTGCTATTGCTGCTGATTGTGTGAGAAGGCTAGGCCTTGTTGTTTTTCCTATGAAGGGAGAGATGGTTATCGAAACTCCTGCAAAGGGATCGGTGACCACTTCCCTAGTTTGTTTGAATTGTCCACTATCAATGTTTGATAAGGAATTTGGTGTAGATCTTATTTGCTTGTCGTTGGGAAATCTTGATGTGAACTTGGGTATGAACTGGTTGGAGTTCAATCATGTTCATATTAACTATTTTAACAAGTCGGTGCGATTTCTTGCTCTTGAGGAAGAGGAAGAAGATGGTTTTCTATCTGCTAGAGCATTGAAAAAGCTCTTAGAGGAAGAAGCTCAAGTGCTTGCATTGTTTGCATCCTTGTCAGTGGAGAGTGAGTCGGTGATTAATGAATTGCAAGTAGTGCGTGAATTTCCAGAAGTGTTTCTGGATGATATTACTGATGTACCACCAGAGAGAGAAGTGGAGTTTACTATTGATCTTGTCCCTGGTACCCGACCTATTTCTATGGCACCATACAGGATGTCGGCATCCGAGTTAACAGAGCTGAAGAAGCAACTGGAAGCGTTGTTAGAAAAGAAATTTGTGAGACTAAGTGTATCGCCTTGGGGAGCCCCGATGTTGTTGGTAAAGAAAAAGGATGGCAGACAAACAGCTGAATAAAGTGACGATTAAGAACAAGTATCTGCTTCCAAGAATAGATGACTTGATGGATCAGTTAGTGAGTGTCTGTGTGTTTAGCAAGATTGACTTGAGGTCGGGGTATCATCAGATACGAGTAAAGGATGAAGATATTCAAAGGACGGCTTTCAGGACCCGATATGGACATTATGAGTATGTAGTGATGCCGTTTGGAGTTACTAATGCACCTGGTGTATTCATGGAGTATATGAATAGAATTTTTCATGCTTATTTGGATCAATTTGTGGTTGTCTTTATTGACGACATTCTAATTTATTCTAAGTTAGAAGAGGAACATGTTGAGCATTTGTGGATAGTACTGCAAGTGTTAAGAGAAAAGAAGCTCTATGCTAAGTTATCTAAGTCCAAATTCTGGTTGAGAGAGGTAAGTTTTCTTGGTCATGTTATTTCAGGTGATGGTATTGTTGTGGATCCAACCAAGGTGGATGCAGTTCTACAGTGGGAGGCTTCGAAGTCAGTAACTGAGATTAGAAGCTTTTTGGGCTTGGCTGGTTATTACCGTAGGTTTATTGAAGTCTTTGCATATGTTTGCTATGATGGTTAAAGAGCTGGAATTGATTGAACAGTTTAGAGATATGAGTTTAGTTTGCGAACAGACACCACATAGTGTGATGTTGGGTATGCTGAAGATCAACAATGAGTTTCTTAATAGTATCAGAGAGGGTCAGAAGTTGGATGTGAAACTGGTGGATTTGATGATTGGAAATGAGCAGACAGAAAGTAACGAATTCAAAGTGGATGAACAAGGCATGTTGAGATTCCGTGACAGGATTTGTATTCCTGATGATCCTGAGTTGAAAAGAATGATTCTAGAAGAAAGTCATAGGAGTGGTTTGAGACTCCATCCAGAAGCTACAAAGATGTATCAAGACTTGAAGAAGATATTTTGGTGGCCTGGGTTGAAGCGTGATGTGGCTAAGTTTGTATATGCTTGTTTGACTTGTCAGAAGGCAAAGGTGGAACATCAGAAACCTGCTGGTTTGATGCAACCGTTAGATATTTCAGAGTGGAAATGGGACAAAATTTATATGGACTTTGTGACCGGGTTGCCTAATGCGCCGAGAGGACATGACTCCATTTGGGTAGTAGTGGATAGACTGACGAAATCGACATATTTTATTCCGATTAATATCAGTTTTCCTTTGTAGAGGCTGGAAGAGATTTATATTCAGGTGATTGTGAAGTTGCATGGAGTTTCGTTGAGTATTGTGTCGGATAGAGATCCAAGGTCCACTTCCAGATTTTGGGAGAGTTTGCAAGAAGCTTTGGGATTGAAACTGAGATTGAGTTTAGCTTATCACCCGCAGACGAATGTACAGACAGAGAGAACTATACAATCTTTGGAGGATTTGTTAAGGGCTTGTGTGCTTGAACAGGGAGGTGCTTGGGATAACCATTTGCCGTTAATTGAGTTCACTTATAATAACAATTATCATTCTAGTATTGGAATGACACCTTTTGAAGCTTTGTATGGTCGGAGGTGTCGGACGCTTTTGTGCTAGCATGCATCTGGAGAGAGAGTGTAGTACTTGGGCCTGAGATTGTTCAGCAGACTACTGAAAAGGTGAAGCTGATTTGGGAAAAGATGAAAGCTTCACAGAGTAGGCAGAAGAGCTACCATGATAAGAGGAGGAAAGATCTTGAGTTTCAAGAAGGAGAGTATGTGTTTTTGAGAGTCACTCAGGTGACCGGTGTTGGACGTGCGTTGAAGTCGAGGAAGCTTACTCCTCAGTTTATTGGTCCATATCAGATTTTTGAAGGAGTTGGACCTGTTGCCTACAGAGTGGCGTTGCCACCCAAATTGTTGAATTTGCACGATGTGTCCATGTGTCACAGCTTCGGAAGTATGTTCTGGATCCATCACATGTGATTCCAATGGATGATGTAGAAGTAATGGATAACCTTACGGTTGAGGCCTTACCAACACAAATTAAAGACCGCGAGGTAAAGCAATTGAGAGGTAAAGAGATCACTTTTGTGAAGGTAGTCTGGGGAGGCGCGGCCGGTGGAAATATGACTTGGGAATTAGAGAGCAGGATGCGAGAGTCGTATCCAGAGTTATTCGTATGAGGTAAATTTTTTAGGACGAAAATATTCTAAGTGGGGGAGAGTTGTAACGCCCCGATTTATTTTAATTATTTTTTCGTAATTAAAACTATATGATGTTGTATATATGTGTGTGATTATGGGTGTTTTGGTTGTGTTTGGGTTGCCCTTAGTATGGGATAGTGACCTTGGAATTATAGAGATTAAGGTGTTGGGGGTGTGTGACCAATTATGTAGAACTTAGTGGTGTAGAGGGTAGTACTAATTAAATTATAATAGTAATATTTGGTTGATCATAATATTAGTTGAATAATATTAAATTAATTAAATATTGATTATTATTGTTATTATTATTTTAATAAGTAGATATTAGTAATAATAATAATAATAATAATAATAATAATAATAATATGATATAATAACAAGATTAAGGAAGGCAAAGTGGACTATTCATGAGGATTAGTAAGGGTAAGGAAGGAAAAGCCTAATAGGGGTCTAAGGGTTATAGTAGGAAGAGAGAAAATTGGGAAGGAGAGAATCAGTTTGGGAACGGTCACATTTTTGGAGAAAAGAGGAACGGAAGAGAGGAGCAGAGCTAGGGCTTAGAGAACCTTCGAAGAATTGTCAATAAGGTAAGTGTGGGGTTCTTCGATCACTTAAGGGATGAATAATGTATGTATGAGGGTGGGTAATCTGTTAGATTCATCTCTATGCATCTCTGATTGTTTGGTTGTTATCGGTCGCGTGTTGATATTCGTAATAACATGTAGTTGGTGTAGATTGACTGATTAAATTGTGGTTTATGTGACTCCAATTTATTGTGTAAAAAATGTGTATTCTATGTGTATTTTCGTGTTATTTGCTGTTGAAATTGGAGAAGGCTTGGAGCCGGAATCATGCTGAATCGCAATTGTTATATTGCTGATTCACACAATTTATAGTGCGAAGGAAAGTTCGCTGGGCGAAGGGTTCGCTAGCAGTTTGCTGGGCGAACTAAGAAGCGAAATAAGAGAAAGGGAATGGGTTACTGGAGCGAAAGTTCGCTGGGCGAATATCGAGGCGCAGGGATAGGAAAATAGGTGAGTCTCTGAATTTTGTATGGGGAAGGTGATTCGCTGGCAACTTCGCTAGGCGAACTTGTAGCGAACATGACAGGTCTGCTTGTTGCTGTTACAGACATAATTTTCTTAAGCTTCAAAAATTTATATCTTTTGATCCGTAAGTCCGTTTCAGTCACTGTTCGAATCGTTGGAACACTGGTTTCATGTACTTTTTGTTAAAATTATTTTCAATGCCATAATTCCAACTATTCGATGCATTAATTGTATTTCCGTGTACATTGTGATGGGTAGAACGTTAAAATGTTGAGTTCGGTTGTGCGAGTGTGTATTGTGGTTGTAGATTGCAATTGTTGTATGTTTTGGCAGGTATATGCTGCGTGTTGGGCAGTGTGGTGTGATGTATTGGTTGTATGTTAGTCATAGACATTGGTCGTTGTTGTATGTTATCGTTGAATGCATATCATATTTCATAAGTTGTATGATAAGTCGTGTGCCCATGTAGGGTGTGAGCGTCTTATCCGGATTCCTTGAAATGGAATCGTGTTGTTGTTGTTGTTGAGGTAATCGTGTGCCCATGTGGGGTGTGAGCGATTACGAGTGTTCGTGTGCCCATGTGGGGTGTGAGCGATTACGAGTGTATGTTAGTCATAGACATTGGTCGTTGTTGTATGTTATCGTTGAATGCATATCATATTTCATAAGTTGAATGATAAGTCGTGTGCCCATGTAGGGTGTGAGCGTCTTATCCGGATTCCTTGAAATGGAATCGTGTTGTTGTTGTTGTTGAGGTAATCGTGTGCCCATGTGGGGTGTGAGCGATTACGAGTGTTCGTGTGCCCATGTGGGGTGTGAGCAACACATATAGAAATTCCGACGGGAATTATGATCATGAAAAAGGGATCGAATTGGTATCACATGCATTGAGTCGAGTTGAGAGTCTCATTGCATTGCATTATGTTGTGTCGTGGATGATATGATTGTCTGCTTGCGTATGAAATTGTAATTATGTCGATGTTGTGATGATAGGGTGAATTGTGTAATGATTATATGCCTTTATATGTATATTATGCATTTCTTTTGTTGATTTGAGAATCTCACCCCTTCTATTTGAATGTTGCCTCTACGTGGGTAACGTGCAGATAATCAAGGATAGTGCAGTGCTACGGTTAGTGAAGATAAAGTCTTCCATTTTATTTAGTAGAGTCGGCGTCTACTCTAATGTGTAACACTGGGGTTATGGAACACTATGTTATTTGAGATATCGTTGATTTTTTTGTCCTTGTTGACTTTTGTTGGTTATGTTTGTTTCAAAATATGTTATGTTTTCGTCATTAATTTGGTGAAGTATCCGCTGGTTAATATGATGAACTTTAACTATAATTTCGTTAATTGCCGTTAATAAAGTTTTTGTGTCACATGTCGCATGTATGAGCAGGTAATTGTTGGAAAGTAACATCCTACATGTTGTAATTTTCATATATTTACTCTGATAAGTAGTATTATCTTACGCTGCGGTTATAGGGTGTTACATATTTCACAGTGCTGGATTCATCCATCCTGGAGATCATATAGTCTCTGCCATCAGTGAAGATGCATCAGATCCTGAATGTCCTTGCTTTGTGATGCGCAGAGACTAGCTAGAATTAGACTACTGTCAATGTTCTTTGTGTTGTTCATTGTTCAAAGTAATTTGATTTTATTTTCAAAATATTTTCTTACACTCTGCCCAAGGTGAAAGTGACCTTGTTAGGGCACCTTTGTTTCAAACTTTAAGATCGTTAATAAAAGTCACTTTGTTATCTAATATGTGTTTTATTTACTACATTTTTCTGGAAAATGGTAACTAAAAAACCTGATAAAAACAATTTAATTTATTGCATTTCTCTTTGCATTTGTCTGTTTTCTAAATCAAAGCATAAATCATGTGCAGATTAATGAATAATAAACCCATTGAAAACAATGACTTTGTGCCCTTTCCCAACTTTGAATTCCATGTATTTAAAGAGAGTGAGGAAGACAGTGATATTCCAGAAGAAATTACTCGGTTGCTTGAGCATGAGGAGAAGACTATTCAGCCATACAAAGATCCAGTCGAATTGTTCAACTTGGGTTCTGAAGAGAACAAGAAAGAGGTCAAGATTGGGAGACTGCTTAGTGAAGAGGTCAAGAGAAGGTTGATAGAGCTTCTGAAAGAGTATTGTCATACCTCTAAAAATACGATCCTTCGCGATGGACGCGGAAAAAATTTGTTCAAACAGAGTCGCCACCGAACTTTATTCATTCCAATGAAGGAATAGGAAAATATCGATAACACCTTTAATAAAGGAAAATGGTCATCGCAACCAAATTCTAGGTTCGGGAGTCGATTACGTAAGAGGAAAGTATTAGCACCCCTCACGTCCTTTGTACTCAACGGGAACCTCTTAGTTTCATTTGTGATCGAATGTTAGCTAATGTTGTTTGTTTTCTTCTAAGTGAATAATACGAAAGGTAAGAGAAAAGGATTTGTTTTCTAAAGGGAAATGGTTGGTTTTTTATTAGGGTGCTCGCCAAGGATTGGGGCCCTTGTGCCTACGCATCTTTCATTTGAAAAAATAAAGAATCAAAGTGTCCGTAGTTCATGGGACTACAGGTTGTTGGTTCGTTTTAGGGATGACGATGATTCGAATAGTAAGGAAGGCTCCTAGTATCCAAACAATCAAGGAGAAGAATCGAAGGCTCGAGGCTAGCTCCCTTTTCACCTTTAAAGAAATAATGTTCAAGTAAAGGTTTAGTGTTTTAAAGAATGATGAGTTCTTAAATGGACAAGGAAGACTCCTTGTATTCAAACACTCGAGAAGCAAATAAAAGGCTCTAGACTCTTCCTTTTCATTTAAGTAATTGTGAAAACAATTTGAGTTTGAATCGGGTTAAAAGTCTTTTAGAGAAGACAATTGTTCGAATAGTAAGGAAGGTTCCTAGTACCCTAACAATTGAGGAGAAGAATCGAAGGCTCGAGACTAACTCCCTTTTCATATTTTAATGAAATAAGGTCTAAGTATTGTTAAGTTGATTAATTTGACTTAGATAAAATACTCGATGTTGATCGAGGTTTAAATTTGCATTCGAAACGGTGTAAGGGTTTGAACTAAATGGAAAGGAGGTCCTAATAGGTATTGGGTAAGGTTGATGGCGATGCATAAGGCAATCGACTTACAAAAGGTAATGGAACTTGATATGTGGATCAAGTATGCTTGAGAATTAATTAATGGTTAATGGAGAATCCTATTGAATTTGCTTTGAAAATACTTGACGTTGGATCAAGCTTATTTGTTCTTTTGAAAAAGGTTGATTTTATTCTTGCATTAAGACTACCTAAACGGAAGCAAATAAAGAGAAAACAATAACAAATATTACACATTATGGGAATGGGGATACATTTTCTCAAATGGGGAATATACCATGCCATAGCAAAATAAATCAATCACACACATGCATACAAAGAAGAATGTGAAATGTGAATTAAGTATCGTTGTATGAAAGCCCAAGAGGAGGCTATGTGAGGTTGATGGTGATCGTGAAAACAATCGACTTACAAGGTGGTTGAAAATGACTTGATATTAAATCAAGATATTAGTTTGAAAAAGGGGTTTGAACATGCATATGGGGAATGAAATTAAAAGCATCAAGGCATAGGTAATAAACATGTATAAGCATCACACAAAATCAAGTAATACATGACCAAATGAAATTAAGCAAAAGGGAAATTATTAATCAAATTAAATACAAATATTTAATAATATTAATTAATAACTTAATTAATCAATATTAAATAAAATTATTTAAAATAATTAACAATTAAATGTTTTTGGGTTTTTAATATTTAAAAAATTATTTAATTAAACCAAATTAATTAAATTAAATTAAATATAAACATTTAATAAAATTAACCATAAAATTAATTAATATTAAATCTAAATATTTAAAATAATTAACTCATTATTTTTGTATGTTAATATATTATATAAAAATATATAAAACAAATAAATAATAAATAAATAAATAAAACAAATAAGATAAAAGAAAAGGAAAAAGAAAGAAATAAAATAAATAATAAAAAAAGAAATCAAAATGGGCCAGGACACCATCAGCAAATGGGGGATGTAGATCTAAAATGCCCTCAGGCCCATAAGCAAAAGTCCACACTGGAGGGGGGAGTCCACCGTGGACTCCCAGGTCAACCATTGACCTCCACGAGATATCTGGGACGTTGAGTCCTCACAGAGTCAACAATGACTCTTGATCCAATGGTGGAACGTTGATGGCGAACGGTATGAGGATCTGGGGTGAGCGTAGGAAGCAATATCAAGGCAAGGACCAGTGATACTTGTCACCGGTGGGGATGGCCAACAACAACAACAACAGATACGCGTGGTAACAGTCTTAAAAAAAGAAAAAGGGGAAATCCAAAATCATTTTTCATAATGTCTCTCTCTCTCTCTCTCTCTCTCTCTCTCTCTCTCTCTCTCTCATTCTCTCTCTTTCATTAGCCTCTCTCTCAATATCTATTCTCTCTGCAACAACATTCTTCTCCGCCAACCACTACAAAAACACCCAAACCTTACATGAACCCTACTTAAAACATCCAAATCTGAGATTAATTTCAACCCACCAAAACCTCAAATCAAAACAAATCCCAAATAAACCCTAGTTCCAAAATTTTAAGGAAAAGGCAAATCGAGCAAAGATAGATCCAATACACTACTCAACAAGGAAGATGTAACATGGAAACGAGCAAACATATTTGGATTTTAAAGAGAAGAAGGAATGGAGTCTACCTCTTGAATAATTCCTCTAAAGAGCTTTAAATTGCGTCCAGGTAAGCACTTCCAATCTTCTTTTCTTTCTACTTACTTCTCTTCTTCTCCCTCTCTGATTTTTGTGCTTGCTGTTGTTGAGTGTTGTTGTTTGATTGTTGTGAAATAGTGATGAGGCTAAGCTCTGACCTTAAATTAGAGCTTCAATTTGAAGCTCTAATGGTCACTAATGATGAACTATGAGTGAGTTTAGGAATTTCTTGTTGTGAGTGTTTTTAGGGTTTTTTTATGCTTCTCTGTGTGTGTTTAGAAAGAATGGAACATTGATCAATATATAGGGTATTATAATACGTGTGAGAAAAAATTGAAATTTGTGTAAGGAATGATGAGGTGGTGGGGGTGTACCCTGATTTCATGGGATTGTGATTGTACCCTTTTTCTTTGTTCAGGGATTCTAGAAGAGGGGTCATTGTGTGGTCTCCTTGTAATTGAAATATCTTGTGAAATTTGTGAATCCACATGCTTTTTCTGTGTACTGAATTTGTGAATTTGCAATGTTGGCTGTTTGAAAAATTGGCCTTTGTATTGTACCTTTACCCTCTAAATCTATGTCAACTCATATTCTTGCTACTGTCATGTACCTTGCACTCATTACTTCGAATTGCGCCTTGCTTATGAATGATATTTATGCACATTTTGTATGCTTTGTACCTATGAACTATCTTTGTCCCCAACATCCGTGTGCATTTGAATTTTCTACTTGTTGCTAATATGTATTTGGAATGGTTTAGGATTCAATTCGAAAGTTCATGTGTCAAGTTAACTTTCTACTATTGCTTTTGTAGTCTGGACTGACCATGACTTTGTTTTAATTGTCATGTTCTTATCCTTGGTGTAATGAGGACTTGGTACAAGGTGAGTTTGGAGATTTGGCATGAAGGCAACTTGTTGGTGATGGCAACTTGTATGACATAAGCATGGATGAAGAGAATTGGCTAAAGAAAAACCATGTTTGGCTTGAAGAACTTGGCATGAAGTGTAGGAATCCATGGCTTTGGATTTGGAGCTTGTGGGATTGTTGTATGCTATTAGTTCTAGGTCTAAATTTTTGCATTATAGAACTTAGAACCTTAAGTTCTTATAGCTTGTACAAACAATCTTAACATTTCTTCACCTTGTAACATGTATTTGCAATTTTGATCTTGAATGAATTCATGGTTTCTTTCTTTCAAAATGGTTTGAAAATAGACTTGATTTGAAAACTTCTAGATTTGCTGTCGCACACGGGTCAAAAATGAGTTTTTAAAAGTAGTAACGGGAAGCGACACTCGGATGTCGTATCGTAAGGACTCTTGTATGATTATTAACCGACTAATAATTATTAGGGAGTTGCTTAGGTTCAGTTCGATTACCAAAATAAGGAGAAAAAGTTATTAAAATAATTAATTATGATAATAAGTTAATCTGCTGTTTCAGTTCTTACCTATCATTGATTATTATAACTTCAGTGCCCTAAGCAGATTCTATTCATATTCGATCACAATATCAATCAACAAGCGAGAATGACATTATAAGAGTTATGTTTCCTATTCACCGAATTAAGCAAACGGTTAAGAAATAAGTGAATTAACGAATTAAGCAAACGATAACACATAATTAAATTTAGGAGACATAAATAAATCGAATCAACAAAACTACTCTATGACAAATCGGATTAAGCAAACGATAATCATAAAACAGGATTGATATGAATAGTAATTGAATTGTAAAGTTATATAAATCTCAAGGTAATTGAGCCCGATTACAGCAGATCAACCTGAGAAGTTTAGTTCTCCATGAAATTCGTAAAAAGCCAAAGTAAAATTCGTGAATAGTGAAAAGAAGGTCCCCAACAGTAGCTCGGCTGCTACTAGGTATAGGGAAACATCAAATTCGGTTTCTAACCTAACTGGATCGAAAAACATAAAAAACCCAGCCCAAAATAAAATATTTCTAAAGTCTAAAACTTCAACGAATTAATCGACACCGTTTCACTCCGAATTAGCTCTCAGCCTCAACATGAAACTTATAGCTATTTGTCTTAGCTTTCTAACGCCTATTGGAACGCATCAATCCGATTCTCGAAACTCAAGTTACGGTCCGCACGATGAACATGTATCAAGTAACTGCTAATGCTGAAAATAAGCTGCGAAAATAAAATAAAGCTAAAAACAAACTTAAATATGAAAACACATTAAAATAGTAAAAATACTCAAATAAACTGTAGGAATGCCTAAGTATAACAATGGAAGAATGTGCATGAAGATGCACTGATCAAATTCGCCCACACTTAAACTTTTGCACTCCGAGCAAAATAGTATCAAGACTCATGAAAAACAATAGCATTCAGATACTCATTCTACGCTACAAACTTTTCTTTGGTTAAGATTGCATCGATAGGTACTAATTTTGCATACTAAGGATATCATAAGAATAAAAATCCGCAATTGTGCGGTCATGATCCTCCCTCCTATACAAACCAATCCAAATCATGTTATTATGCCTAAGCCTAACTTACTCATCCTCCTTTTTGCTCTCTTTCATTCTAATGCAATCACATTAAGCCCTTTATCTATTCACACACATGGTAAATACGCCTGTTAGTGACTATGATCCATATCTTGTCAACAATTCAAAATTAACCACTTTAGCGATAACAATTTTTTTTCTTGAAGGTTTCACAACCGTTAGGTTAAGTGACCGGGTGAGGGTCACCTAACTTAAAAGGCAGATTCCTATTCAGATTTCTTATTAAGCACGAGATCATTCACTTACTTGCATCAACTTAATTACTTAGTGTGTGATTTCTAGATGGTGTTGACTGCTAGATAAACTACTTAAGAGCTATTAAAGGATGAGAACTCAAGGCTATGTTATAACAAGTATTTAAATCGATTTCCATATTCGGGAAACTTAAGGGGTTAAAACGGTACCTATCTTATGAATTTTTCCTAAGTCTCCACAATCTAACCTCAAATTAATCTATAGCCTAAAACTTTCAAAAGATGCATTGTGTTTCTAAGTCTAAATTTTTTTTATTTTTTATTTTTCACTTAAAGAAAACAGAACAAAAACAAAGAATACTGAAAGAAAACACATAAAAGAAATGGTTCCCTCCCCCACACTTAAAACATACATTGTCCTCAATGAAAGAACATAAATATAAAATAAGAGTGAGAAAAAGGAAAGAACACACCCGAGTAGTCTAAGTGGATAGGTGATCGCATAAGCATCCTTTCCCAAAGAGAGATTTTCTATAGTCTTCTCTTCCAAAGTGGGGATCTCATAGAGTAACTTTGGGAAGCATCCATTGACTTTGATATTTTTATTAGTGCCTTTTCCTTTTATTCCAAGATCAAAGAAGAATCTTTGATAAGTGTGGCACCCCAAAATTTGCCCTCCTTACCTTTTACTAACTGGCTTATGTTTCATTTCATTATCATGTATGCATATCATTAGCATGGGGTCAAGGTGACTGAGGCAATCCAGGAAGGTCATATCTGGTCCATCACATCATCAAGGGTTCACAGGTGGCAAGGGATCTCAAGTGGATTACTCCCTCCTAACCAGTGCATGAATTAGGGTTTTGAGATTCTTGGGTTTATTGTTCCAATGGGCAAGCTCTTTGGGTTTTTATCATCACCAAATGGCATATCTTATCTTTGTTGGAGAGGATACACATCATGTTCAGAGGAATTTGGATTTGGAGACTGTGTTATTTCCTCCTAGACTGAGGGTACCAAAACTAGGGTTTGCTATAAAGTCAGTTTATTTCTGATTTTTTGGGCAAGACTTGATTCCATGGTATTCCTTGGGTCCCTGAGTATCTAGGAGTGGAAGATTGTCCATCAGTTTGATTCAGGAGAGGTTCAATTGGTCAATGGATTGAAAATCAGTTAACTTGGTCAAAAAGTCAATTGTGGTCAACACAAAGTCAAACCTCAAGATTTTTGGTCAACATCAAGATTATGGGGTGAAATTCATCATTTGATCAAGGGTTGATCATGATTCATCAAGGAAACCTCAGAATCATCAAGAATCAGGAGTTACTAAATTAGGGTTTTTGTAGGAAAAGTCAACTGTACTTTGACCAGGCCTAACTTCCACATACTTCATCAAAAATTCCTCAACCAAAGTCCATCTTGAATGAAATTTAATTCCCTACAACTTTGTGTCTCACAAGCCAAGTCCAGAAATGCTTCATTTGGGAGATATGAGCCAAGACATTATAGGTCATTTTGAAAGTCAACAAAAGTCAACCTTCTTCAAAAGCTCATAACTTGAACATGGAAGATCAAATTGACATGGGACCAAAAGGGTTGGTTAGAGGACATCTTGAGGTTTCTAAAAAGTATTAGTTTGCATTGAGGAGCTAAAAATTGAAGGAGTTATGCTTAGTCAAAGTTGGGCAATTTTGAGGAGGTGCACAAAGCAAACTATGCCTAAAATCCAAATTTTGACAAATGGGCCATAAGTTTCCTAAACTAAACTCAAACATAAAGCCATGCACGACCCAAAGAGCATATATTTGATTTTTCCTCATTTTATTTTATTTTTATTGGATTTAATTAGTTAAAATTCAATATTAAATGAAATAATCAAAAATAATTAAACAATGGATTATCCAGGCCCAACTCATCATCAGAAGAATAACCCTAAGTATTTAAAACCCATTCATGCATTGGTTAGGGTTCATGCACGTGAAATTGGAGGAGCTCTCAAGAAAACCCTAAAAGAGGATTTCTCACCAAAACTCACGATCTACAAGGAGACTCTTCTAACTTCTTCCACAAAGCTTCTCTTGGTAACCTATAGAGTGCAGATCAACCTCCATTTGCAGTAAAAAGCAAGAATTCGGACCGTGCCATCTCAGGTTATCCACTTTTTGCATGATCACGAAACTTTCTTTTTTGATATGCATAAGATTGTGTGACTCCCACTGATCATTCTGATATAATTACTTTTAATTATGGATGCGTGTATGGTCTGTTATGTGAGTTTAAAGTTTTGAACCCTTACACTAATCCCTTCGTTTTTTGTTATGTGTTAATTATTTGTGAATTTGGAGGCCATATTTGGAATCTTCTTGGAATTCCGGTTCGAACGGTATACGGTTTGGGGTTTTCTGGGCATTTTTTAATTTGCAGGTGGTGGTGACAGGTGGCCGGAGCTAGGGCTCCGGCGATCTGCGAGGTTCCGGCCGGTGAGGGGTCCAAATGGAGAAGACGACCTCCCAGCCGTCCGATCCCTTCATCGTGCGATCATCAGCACGCCACGTGTTATGTTTTTATTTTTTTTCTTCTGAAATTAATTAATGATTCCATGCTATTATCCCACCACAGTTATCATATGCCCTCCAATTATGTTGCGTTATTTTAATTACTTTTATTTCCATTGACTGAACATGAGCCGCCTGATGCATCAAGTGGCCCACGTCTTGCCACCACATTAATGATCCCACGCCCCCTGCACATGGCCAGACCACGGTGTTCCTTTTTTATTTTTTTTGTTTGCTGATTGGGTTAGTGGGCTGGGGTGCTATACGCACCCCCCAACATTAAGCCCAATCTCCTTTACCAGTTCACTTTTATACTTAATACACCCCCCAGGGTTTTGTTGTTTTCATTTTTTTGACGGATTTAGTGGACGGGCTTCACTATTCGCACCCCTGTTTGGCCCATTTTAATTATTCCAACGTGATTTAGTTACTGAGTACACCCCTCATCCCATTTATTTCACTTTATTTTTTTTTAATTATTATTTCATATTTTAATTATTTAAAAATACCTAATTGCATTTAAAAAAATCCATAAAAATTCTTGCATCACATTTATTCACTTATAAAATTTTCACAAAATTTATATTTTATTTTTATTTTATTCTCATCATTTAAATTAATTATTTAATGCAACGTCTTTTTAACTACACATCTCATGCATGCATAAATTTATTCATTTTCATTCTCCGCGATCATAAAACATTTTTCACTTGCTCTTTTTGTATTCATTCATTAACATATTAAATTGCATAAAAATATTTTTCTTTCATTTTTAAATTTATTTTACATTGCATTTAAGTCCTTCTCTTTGGCACATTGAAACCTATCCCTTATTTGAATTCGTGTGATTATTTGAGTGGCTAACGCTTTGAATTTTTGCAGGGATTTTTATATATTGTTTGCCTCTGGTTGAGGATCCCTTAGGATTAATTTGAGAATTTTAGGAATCATTTTTCTAATTATTGGGTTTGTTTTCAATTGAGATTTTCTTGCAGGCGCACCTTTGACTTTGTATAATTACCTTGTTTGAAAGGCACTTGTGCCATTTGCTTTGGGGCTGTTCTTTGTTTATTTGATTCATGTTTGGATTATTGTTATTTGCCATTGCTTGATTTTCATTCACCTCATTGCTCTTATTCACGTCCGTTTCCCACTAACCTTTTATGCAGGATTAAGGTAAGTTCTTTAAGGGTATGGATAAATATCCATGGTCACCCTTACCTTTTCCTCTTTCATCTTTATTCTTTAGGGTTTAGGTCATCTTTAAGCCTCACTAACCGTAGGTCACCCATGCATGATAACTTTAGGACCGTTAGTTTCCCTTTAGAGTTACCCTTGTGTCTTCTCTCTTCTCATCTCAAATTTCTTTAAAACACTTAATAATAATAAGGTGTATTGCGCATGAGCCTTAAGTATGGGGAATGAGAAATGAGGGGCTTCCTCTCATCTTTCTAGAGTGCTTAGCGAGCATCCTGTCTTGGGACGATGCGTTAAGTATTCGCCCATGTGCCCTAGACTTTGGTGCAATGCAGCTTAAGAACTAACTTAAGCCACTTCTGTCCTAAAAAACACAAACCAACCTCAAACCTTTTTGTCCTTCGGGACCTTCAACTTAAAGGCTATTTTCAAAAAGGGCACGTTACTTTCCGTCTGAGTCGCAAACAGGCATCGACCCTAACTGCCGGACGTGGACTTAACGTCGCTCATAAAAAACACAAAAAGAACTTGGTCCGAACTACGTTGACTCTGAATTCCCCATTGCACAAAGGGGGTACGTAGGCCTAGGACGTCGACGTCCTACCGAGTCGGTCTTTGTCTTTCCCTCTCCGTTTTAGTACAACCCTAGATGATAGTATAACTTACCCTTAGAATAGACAACAAGCGTGGATCCCATCGAGTACGATGGACGCGTGGGGTGCTAGCACCTTCCCCTCGCGTAACCGACTCCCGAACCCAGGTTATGGTTGCGATGACCATTCTTTTCCCTCTTCCTAAGGTTTATGCGGTGTTCCCTTTCCCTCTCTTGGGATAAATTTACACGGCTGGCGACTCTGTTTTTCCGCGCCACTTTCGCGTTTGTACCTGGATGAAAATCCTGGGAGCGACAGCTGGCGACTCTGCTGGGGAAAATGGTTGACCTATGCTGTTCCATCCCTAAGCGAGTCAATCCTAGCGCTTGCTTGTCTTTGTTCTCTTTGGCGTGCTTTGTTTTTGTTTTGCTTTATGTGTTGTATTTTATTTTTATTTTTACCGCATTTTCTGCATTTCATTTTCTATTACTGTCATACTGCTGTGCTGTGCTGGCTGTCTTTGTTTTGCAGGTTGGGTGGGTTTGAGAGCTAAGCCCAATACCAAGGCTTGAGAATACCCTAGGACTAGAGTGGAAAGTAGTGGGACCTACGTGCCCGCTTGGTACGTTTGTGTGTTCACGAAATTCACAACCAGACGAGGCTATCTTGGGACGCATTCTAACGTGTGTGTCTTGCGCATGTTGGGGTGTTGATCTAGAGAGCTGTCGACTCTGGTGACCGATCATTGAGGACCTTAGTGGAAACATCCCTCTTTAGTGGTGACAGTGGCATACCACATCCTGTGGCAAACCCATTCGCACCCGAGGGCCCACTTTGGAACTCGCATAGGACGGCCCCTACGTTTTGAAGAGAATCAGCGGAGGCACTCCTCGATTGACTTTAGTACTGTACCCCGAGGGATGAATGCCCCTCGAACGTAAGGATACTTTAGCAAAAGACGCTTACGAATAATATCATCACAGTCCCTTCGATATAAAGATCATAGTCCCTCGATGACCCTTCAAGTTGCCTACAAAAAATGATCTTGTCCCTCGATGACCCTACGGAAAAATGATGGTAGTCCCTACGAATTGCTAAGGTATCCTTACATGTTGCCTCCTATGACCATTTGATGACCCTTCGCTGTCCCTCCACATCCAATAGATAGGACTACCTACCCACTAATGGTATGGATAGTGCTATCTCTCAAGGAAAATGATAAGTACAAGAAAGACCTCATAAATTAAGGGTAGGTAACTTTTAAATGCTCGCTCACAACTCAAAAAACAAATACTTTTCTCACCTCACACTTCCAAAAATATTTTCAAAAACAAACACTTTGTATACGTTCTTACACGAATTATTACAAAGTCAACTTTTACGAAATATTTTCTAAACACACACCGCATTTCAAAAAAAGCAAGTTAAAGTGAGCTAGCAATTAAGAGCCCGTAGATAACTACGGATGAAAAGGGGTGCTAACACCTTCCCTTTTCATAACTTACCCCCCGAACTCAAAAATCTTTTCAAAACGGTCTTTCCTGTTCTTTTCACCTTTCCTAAATAAATTGGATAAAAGAAAAGTCGGTGGCGACTCTTGCTAACCGTAACATGTTTTGCGAAAAACAAAAGTAAAAAGTAATTTCTCCACCGTACTATTGTTTCTCGACCTCAGTGCCAAAGCTGAGGACCTTCCGCCTTGGAGAATCAGTTGAGGCCTCCTCGATTGATGATGATGCCAAACCAGAAATAGTGAACATATCATCATTTCTCGACCTGAGAGCCCGGGATACTGAACATCCTAGTACCCACATGTGAGAGGGGATGGGCGTTTGCAGGTTTGCAGGTAACCGAGACCTTCAACCTACCCCTATTCTGGATTTCTCGTCAATGTCTGATTATGTGGGTTCCTCAGTGGTTTAGAGCTCTGGTTATCTGGTTTCTCGTTCAGCTAACAGCACAGCACATCCAACAGTGTGCCTTGACCCCATGTTTGCATGAGCATATCTTTTTTTTTGCATTCTGACATGTTTGACATTTTTCAGGGCTTGCATCTTACTCTTGATTCCGGTTTTCTGAGGTTACTTCAGTATGGATGTTCAGAGAAAGAAGACTGTTGCCTATTCATTCCCAAAGCCGACTTTGACACTGATTCACAAACTGATTAATATGGCTGGTTCCGGAGTTCGTACAGAGTTCAGTGGAAGGTATGGAAGACTTCTGAAATTTGTCTATAATATCTCCCAGTATGAGAAGGATGCCATTCACACACTTCTTCAGTTTTACGATCCGTCTCTGCGTTGCTTCACTTTCCCGGACTACATCTTGGCTCCGACGTTGGAGGAGTTCTCATTTATTTTGGGAATTCCTATTAGTCATGATATAGTTTTCTTTTCTGAAGAACACCCCGGTATAAAAGATATGGCTGTCGCTCTTCATATTAGTGAGCCTGTTCTGAACAGCAACATTGCGAAAAAACAAGGAGTTAAGGGTTTCCTATTAAAGTTCCTATTTGATCAAGCTTGTATACATGTCAAAGAGAAGAACTGGACTGCGTTCCAAGCTATTCTAGCTGTGTGTATCTATGGGATTGTTCTGTTTCCGAATATTCCTGATCTGGTGGATATGCACGCCGTCAGGATCTTTATGCCGAAGAATCCTATACCTACCTTGCTAGGTGATGTGTACCATTCAGTTCACTATAAGAATGAGAATAGGCGTGGGAAAACTGTGAGTTGCTGTGCGCCGCTCTTAGCTACTTGGTTTTTGAGTCGTCTCCCTGAATCTGGCGCTTTCGTTGATACGAAAGATTCTCTGAAGTGGTCTAAGAGGGTTATGGGCTTGACTGCCGATAACATCGTTTGGATTAATCGTGACTTGCTAGGAATGGAGATTATTTGCAAATGCGGAGAATTTCCTAATGTTCCCTTGATAGGGAGGAAAGGTGGAATTAACTATAATCCCTCCCTAGCTATCAGACAGTTTGGCTATCCTTTGAAGAATCCACCCGAAGAGCGAGATGTCCGAGAATCCTTATTCTTCAATGGTATTGAGGATCAAGGGTTGATAAGGAAAGTTGTGAAGGCTTGGAAACAGGTGACTAAGAAGGGTAAGATTCCATTCGGGAAAAGTAACAATCGGGCTTTCCATCCATATAAAGAGTGGATTAAGAAGAGAGCAGAAGAGGAGCTTCTCCCATTCCCGATGGAACAACCTCTGTATCCTTTGGTGATCGAGCCTCCTACCACCGTTGAGTTGGAGAAGTATAACACATTATGGGCTAAAAAAGAAAGGCTGCGGGAAGAGAATAGTGAGCTAAAGAGAGAGATTTATCAGTGGAAGCATGAGCGGGGTGAAGCTGTTCATACCGCCAAGTTAAAGACAGAGCTCCTTGCTAAAGCAGAAAAAGAGCTTGCTGACATGGTTGCATCCAGGGAAAGAATGAAACAAGCTTTAGATGGTATCAGTAGCGTTCTCAGGTCCAAGGAGGAGGAATTAGGCAAGGCTTTGTTAAAGATTCACAGGTTCAATGATCACCAAGAAACTGCCATGGCTGAGAATAAAAGAAAGGAAGACGCTTACCTAGCTAAGATTGATCAGTTGAAGTCTACGCTCAAGAAGAAAGACGCCGAGATCTTATCAGGAATATTCAAGAGACAAGTAGTCGAGGGTCGACTCAACGAAGCCATAACCTCCATGGAACAACTGAAAGTCCAAGCTGAAGTGAAGAAACTTAGACATGAAGGTCCTAGCATAGATGGTGCCACTAAAGAAGACGCTTGGGAGTTACATTGCCGATACTTGGATGGGATCATACACATGAGAGACCTTCTTATCCAAGGACTGATTCAGAGACCGAAGCATCCCGACACCAGGAAGCTGTTCGAGGAAATTCAAGACTGGTGCAGAAAGCATAATGGATGGGGGGGATTGACAGTTGTGAATTTTGATGACATGCCTTAGTTTTCTTCTCTCTTTTATTGTATGTGGATCACCACCAGACTTGTTGGTTGGGGCCTATGGTTTTCATGTTCAGATTTGTTATCTTGGATTCACGATTGTTGACATTCGACTTTTCTCTGGTTTTCTTATTATATGAGCAGAAGTCCCATTATATCTTGCTATTAAACCGAAATCAAGGGGTGGATCGCCCTATGAATTTTCAAGCATGTCCATTTGCATTTGCATATTCATAATCATTTTGCACATTCATTTTGCATAACAGGTGTTTATCTTCAGAGTTCTTATATTATTCCATCTCAGAATTTCAGATCAGCACACTCATCGGTATTCTACCAGACAGAATCAGAGGAGACTTATGGATCAGCTACAGAATGAGATCATTGAGATGCGGACTCGCATGAATCAATTCATGGAACTAATGCAAGGGGTTGCTCAAGGCCAAGAGCAGTTGAGGACTCTCGTTCAGCCACTGATTGCAAGGAATGAGGAAAATGGTAATAATGATCAGAATGGCCTTACTGGCGGGGGTATTCCTGTTTTTGGTGTTGTGATTCCTCCGGGCGGAGGAGAAAGTGTTGTGATTCCTAAGGCTGGGGAAGGAGGTAATGGTGCTGGCGCAAATCATGGCCGTCAGTATGATGATGTTCAAGATGATGCATTTTCTCTGCCAGATGGGGATGCTGGTCCCCAGGCCGACAATGATCAGAGGATCAGGTTGATCGAGGAACAACTGAAGGGTGTTATGAATCAGGATTTTGTGGGAATGGATCTAGAGGATTTGGGACTGGTTCCAGGCGTTGTGATCCCGCACAAGTTTCAGACTCCCACTTTCGAGAAATATAATGGTGTGTCTTGTCCAAGGACCCATGTCAGAGCATACGCGAATAAGATGGCCGCGCATGCAAAGAATGAAAAGCTGATGATGCACTGCTTCCAGGATAGCCTATCTGGGGCATCCCTGGAGTGGTACATGCAACTGGAAAGGAGGGATGTGCGTAGTTGGAGAGATCTGGCTGGGGCATTTATCAGACATTACCAATATAACACTGATATGGCTCCTAACAGAACGCAATTGCAGAATCTGTCACAGAAAAATAATGAGAGCTTCAAAGAGTACGCCCAGAGGTGGCGTGAACTGGCGGCGAGGGTTCAGCCTCCCATGTTGGAACGGGAAATGATAACTATGTTTATGGCCACATTGCAGGGTCATTACTTTGAAAAATTGGTTCTGTGCATGTCTGGAAAGTTTGCTGATTTGATCTTGGTCGAAGAGATGGTGGAAAGTGGAATTAAGGCGGGAAAAATATCAGGCGGTGATGGATCCTCATCTGGAGGAGGTAAGAAGCCTTATGCCAATAACTATAAGAAGAAGGAGGGTGATACAAACTCTGTATCATTATATAGTGGTAAGAACTACAACCAGGAGGTGGCTTCTGTGACCATCCCAGCAGCACCTCAGCAGCCTGCACCATCTCAACAACAGAATCAGACTCCTCGCCGGTCGAGCCTCTGACTAAGTGGAATAGGCATTTTGACACTCCACCTATGCCCTACGCTCAACTATTCCAGCATTTGTTAAATCTAAAGATGGTTCAGACAAGAACACTGGCTCCCCCTACTGGTAATCCGCCTCCTGGTTATGACGCCAACGCCCACTGTGAGTTTCATTCTGGGGCACCCGGACATAATATTGAAAACTGTAAAGATTTTAAGCATCAGGTACAAGATTTGGTGGATTCAAAAGCAATCAATTTCTCCAATGATGTTCCAAATGTGAATCAGAACCCGATGCCGAATCACAGTGGGCCGAAGATCAATGCTATTATCAAAGACTGTGAAGACTTGAGCCTGATCTCAGACGTGAACGAAGTCCAAACTCCCTTGGGTGTGGTAAAGGAAAGACTGTTAAAAGGAGGGGTATTTCCAGGTTGTGATGAAGGTTGTGTAGGATGTGTGTCGTAATCTGGCGGTTGTGATTTATTGAAAGCATGTATTCAAAGAATGATCAGCGAAGGGGTATTACAGTTTGACAGAGGTTGCAAGCAGAGTAATGTTACTGAAAGAGGGATTGATGTTGCCACGATAACAATTCCATTCAAGACAATAACTATATCGGCGCCGACAAGACCAGCGTCGGTCACTATCACTGTTCCTGGACCAGTCCCGTATGAGACCACCAAGGCCATCCCATGGAACTATGGGGCCGAGGTGTTCGTTAATGGTAAGAAGCATGAATTGGAAGACACATCAGTTGTGAATACAGGGGTTGGAAATCTTGTTGAAGCTGGGGCTATCACTAGGAGTGGTAGAGTTTTTATTCTGTCCGAGAATCAGGCTGGTAGTTCAAGTCAAAACAGAGGCAAACAAGTATTGGATGAGTCTATACAGAGGCAGGAGGCTAATAATTCTATGACAAAACCAGGGGGGGATACTTTCTCAGAAGACGTAGAAGAGTTTATGAGGTTGATCAGAAAAAGTGATTACAAGATTGTCGACCAACTTCACCAAACTCCATCGAAGATTTCCATTCTATCCCTACTGTTATGCTCTGAGGCACACCGAAATGCACTACTGAAGGTTCTGAATATGGCTTATGTACCACAGGAAATATCTGTCAATCAGTTAGAAGGGGTTATGGCTCATGTGAATGCTGGTAATGGTTTGGGCTTCACCGATTTATATCTGACTCCGGCTGGGAGGAATCACAACAATGCTCTGCATATTTCAGTGGAATGCCGTGGTTCTTTGATGTCGCATGTGTTAGTTGATACTGGGTCGTCTTTGAATGTGTTACCAAAGAAGGCTTTGATGAAGTTGGATACTCGTGGTTTGATTTGTACCCCAAGTGACTTAGTGGTACGTGCTTTTGATGGCTCCAAGAGGTCAGTTTTTGGGGAGTTAGTCTTGCCGATCAAGGTGGGTCCTGAGATTTTCAACACCACCTTTTACATTATGGATATTCAGCCTGCCTATAGTTGTTTGTTGGGTCGCCCTTGGATCCATGGCGCTGGGGCAGTAACTTCTACCCTGCACCAGAAATTGAAGTATATGGTGGATGACCATGTTGTGACTGTTTGTGGCGAAGAAGATATTATGGTGAGTCACCTATCAACCTTCAAGTATGTAGAGGTGGATGGTGAAGTACAGGAAACTTTGTGCCAAGCTTTTGAAGCTGTGAAGATTCCCGAGGAACCACCAAAGGCAGTCAGTCAGCCCGAGGTGGTTGCCCAACCAGAAATTATCAGACAACCAGAAGTTCCAATGTCCTCTTTCAAGGAAGCGCGTGCTATAGTTGAAGCTGGTGGTTCTCAGAAGTGGGGCAATGTTATTAATGTTCAAAAGAAGCAGGATACCTATGGGCTAGGGTACAAGCCACCTAGGCGTGCTGAAGAGCCTCCCAAGTTCTATGGTCCAGTCCGTTTCACCAGTGCCGGCGTGTTCTTCGACAGAGTCAATGCCATTGAGGATGAAGGAGATAGTGATTGTGACATGGATGGATGGATTCGTCCCTGCATTCCTGGTCAGAGTTTAGGCAACTGGTCCTCCGAGTAAGTCATCCAAGTGACGCGCCCGGAGTAATTTACTTTTGTTTTCCGTTATGTTGAGTCCTACGTTCTGCCCAAGACGTAGTGATACTTATTTGTAGGGCTTGGATGTTTATTTGCTATTTTTATCATCAATAAAGGACGTTTTTTCATTCAAATATTTTGATCCCTGTCTTTCTATTTTTACTTTTTGCATTAACCCACATCAAAATGGCAATGTGTTTTCTTGTTTGTTACACTCATAATGAACATAAAACATCCATCATGCAGGTTCCTTTGTTCAGATTCCACCCATGACCTAGCTATGGCTCGATATGACTTTGACAATCCTATCTATCAAGCCGAAGAAGAGACTGACGAAGACTGTGACTTACCAGAAGAATTAGCCAGGCTACTAAAATAAGAGGAAAGGGTTATTCTACCTCATCAGGAGGAAGTTGAAACCATTAATCTGGGAACCGAGGACGTCAAACGAGAAGTAAAGGTTGGGGCTGCTTTGGAAGACACTGTTAAGAGGAGATTGGTTGAGTTACTTCGAGAGTATGTGGATATCTTCGCCTGGTCTTATCAAGATATGCCTGGGCTTGACACTGACATTGTTTCACACCGGTTGCCGCTTAAAGAGGGTTGTACTCCAGTCAAGCAGAAATTGAGAAGGACTAAACCAGAGATGTCTGTCAAAATCAAAGAAGAGGTTCAGAAACAGTTGGACACCGGATTTCTTGCCGTGACAAATTATCCTCTGTGGGTCGCGAATATCGTACCTGTACCTAAGAAGGATGGAAAGGTCAGGACGTGTGTTGATTACCGAGATTTGAATAGGGCGAGCCCGAAGGATGATTTCCCGCTCCCCCACATTGACGTGTTAGTGGACAATACTGCTCAATATTCTGTGTTTTCCTTCATGGATGGCTTCTCTGGGTATAACCAAATCAAAATGGCCCTAGAGGACATGGAGAAGACTACTTTCATAACACCGTGGGGAACATTTTGCTACAAGGTAATGCCCTTTGGATTGAAGAATGCTGGGGCAACCTATCAGCGGGAAATGGTGACTCTCTTTCATGATATGATTCACAAGGAGATTGAAGTCTATGTTGATGACATGATTGCAAAGTCACAGACAGAGGAAGAACACTTGGTAAACCTCCAGAAGCTGTTTGAAAGGTTGAGGAAGTTCAGATTGAGATTGAATCCAAACAAGTGCACTTTCGGCGTGAGGTCTGGTAAATTGCTGGGTTTCATTATTAGTGAAAGAGGTATAGAGGTTGATCCTGCAAAGATAAGATCCATACAGGAGATGCCCGAGCCAAGGACGGAGAAGGAGGTTCGTGGTTTCTTGGGGAGGTTGAATTACATTGCCAAGTTTCTCTCTCATCTGACAGCCACATGTGAACCTATTTTCAAGTTGTTGAGAAAAGATCAAGAGGTCAGGTGGAATGAAAATTGTAGAGAGGCGTTCGAAAGGATAAAGACGTATTTGCAGGAACCTTCGGTCCTTATTCCACCAGTGTCTGGGAGACCATTAATTATGTACCTTACGGTTCTTGAGAATTCGATGGGTTGTGTGCTCGGTCAACACGATGAGACGGGTAGGAAAGAGCATGCCATCTACTACCTGAGTAAGAAGTTCACGGATTGCGAATCAAGATATTCTATGTTGGAAAAGACATGTTGTGCACTCGCTTGGGCAGCCAAGCGCCTAAGGCAGTATATGTTAAATCACACAACCTTGTTGATTTCGAAGATGGATCCGATTAAGTATGTGTTCGAGAAGCAAGCACTTTCTGGAAGGATAGCCCGTTGGCAGATGGTTTTGACAGAATACGATAGTCAGTATATTTCTCAGAAGGCCATTAAGGGAAGTGTTCTGTCAGAATATCTTGCTGAACAGCCGGTCGAGGATTATCAGCCTATGAAGTTTGAGTTTCCGGACGAGCATGTTATGTTTCTGAAAATGAAGGATTGTGAAGAGCCTCTGCTTGACGAAGGACCCGAGATTGAATCACAGTGGAAGATGATTTTTGATGGGGCTGTCAACTCATATGGTAATGGAATTGGGGCAATTATTACAACTCTGAAGGGTTCTCATATACCTTTCACTGCCCGGTTAGCATTCGTGTGTACCAACAACGAGGCGGAATATGAAGCATGCATTATGGGGTTAGAGGAGGCAATTGATTTGAGAATTAAGAACCTCGATGTCTATGGTGATTCCGCGTTGGTAGTTAATCAGATTACAGGAGAATGGGAGACTCTTCAGGCAAATTTGGTACCTTATAACAACTATGCCAGAAGGTTGTTACCGTTCTTTGATAGGGTGGATTTTCATCATGTGCCCCGAGCTGAGAATCAGATGGCTGATGCGTTGGCGACATTGGCATCCATGTATAAGGTGAACCGTTGGAACGAAACACCTTCGATTAGAATCATGCGTCTGGACAGACCAGCTTTTGTGTTTGCAATTGAAGATGTGTCAGATGGCAAGCCGTGGTATCATGATATTAAGGTTTTTCTGAAGAGGCAAGAATATCCAGAGGGTGCCTCCACCAAAGATAAGAAGACTCTGAGGAGGTTGGCAGGAAATTTCTTTCTGAACAAGGATGATGTGTTATATAAGAGGAACTTCGATATGGTCTTGCTACGTTGTGTTGATGAACACGAGGCAAGCTCATTGATGGAGGAAGTTCACGAGGGTTCTTTTGGTACTCATTCCAGTGGTCACACCATGGCTAGGAAGTTGTTGAGGGCAGGATATTATTGGATGACTATGGAGTCAGATTGTTTCAAGTACGCTCGAAAGTGCCATAAATGCCAGATTTATGCAGATAAGATGCACGTACCGCCTACGCCTCTAAATGTGTTGTCATCTCCTTGGCCATTTGCAATGTGGGGTATAGATATGATTGGAAAGATTGAGCCTACTGCTTCCAATGGGCATCGTTTCATTTTGGTTGCCATTGATTATTTCACAAAGTAGGTGGAGGCAGCCTCGTACGCCAACGTCACCAAGCAAGTGGTAGCTCGGTTTATAAAGAAGGACATCATCTGTCGTTATGGGGTCCCAGAGAGAATCATTACTGATAATGGCTCGAATTTGAACAACAAGATGATGGAGGAACTATGTCAGAGTTTCAAGATTGAGCATCACAACTCTTCTCCCTATCGTCCGAAGATGAATGGGGCAGTTGAGGCGGCAAATAAGAATATCAAGAAGATTGTGCAGAAGATGGTGGTAACATATAAGGACTGGCATGAGATGTTACCTTACGCCCTACATGGTTACCGTACCTCGGTGCGTACGTCAATTGGGGCAACCCCTTTCTCATTGGTATATGGTATGGAAGCAGTTTTACCCTTGGAAGTCGAGATTCCGTCTTTGAGAGTTCTGGCAGATGTAAAGCTTGATGAAGCTGAATGGGTGCGTTCTAGATTGGATCAGTTGAACCTTATTGAAGAAAAAAGATTGGCAGCCATCGCACATGGTCGGTTGTATCAGAGCAGGATGAAGCACGCCTTTGATCAGAAAGTGCGTCCTCGGAATTTTCATACAGGCGAATTGGTTTTGAAAAGGATCCTTCCTCCTCAGACAGATCACAGGGGCAAGTGGACTCCAAACTACGAAGGGCCGTATGTGGTTAGAAAGGTTTTCTCCAGTGGAGCCTTACTACTTTCAACTATGGATGACGAAGATTTTACTTCCCCTGTGAACGCAGACGTAGTCAAAAAATACTTCGCATGAAAGAGACCCGCTGGACGTAAAAAGAAAGTCCAGGCAAAAAGGGGCATCCCGGCGAACCATGAAAAGGAAGAGGTTCGGGCAAAAGTTAGGGATAAAATGTAAAAGAAATGTGTAAACCCACAAAGTTGAAAACCTGAAAAGGCGACTTTGGCAAAAATGGGTATCCCGGTGGATTGAAAACCCGAAAAGGGCGATCCAGGTAAAAGTTAGGGATTTATAAGCGAAAGGCTACTGAGGTCGAGAAGCAATAGTACATTCATCCCTCAGGGTACAGTACTATCGCCAATCGAGGAGTGCCTCCGCTGATTCTCTTTCAAAAAGGGATGTCCTATAGCAAGTTCCCAGCATTGGATCCTCGGATCGAGAATGTGCAATGGGTTTACCACGGAATGTGGTCTGCCACTGTCACATCTCGGGAGGAGTGCCGCAACTGAGTCCTCGGGAATGGTCACCAGAGTCGAAAGTTCCTCAAGAGAATAACCACTGGCCTGCATAACATGCAGTAGCAGAAAGCTCCTGATAGAACCTCGTCTGGTTGTGGGTCTCATGAACAACAATACGTGGTCACCACCACGCAAGCGTCATGACTATCCACTCTAATACCTATGTGTGTACTCAAGCCTTGGTAGTGGGCTTATCTCTCAGAACACCCATCCCGCCAAACAGAAAACAACACAGTCCAGTATAGCATAATATATCATGTGAAATGAAAATGCTAAAATGCGGTAAATACAGTAATGTACAGTAAAGCAGTAAATAACCATACAATAAAACAGTAAATACAGCACAACAGTAAACACCCAATGAAAGAAAAACAAACAAGCGCTAGGATTGACTCGCTAAGGAAACCAGAGATTATGGGTTCTCTCCCCAGCAGAGTCGCCAGCTGTCGCTCCCGGGATTTTCATCCAAGTACAAACGCGAAAGTGGCACCGAAACAGAGTCGCCAGCAATGTGTATTTATCCCAAGAGAGGGAAAGAAAACACCGCGTAAACCTGAGAGAACGGAAAAGCATGGTCTTACGACCAAGAGAACTGGGTTCGGGAGTCGGTTACGCGAGAGGAAGGTATTAGCACCCCCTCACGTCCATCGTACCCGATGGGATCCACGCTTGCTGCTTCAATCAAAGGGTGTAAGAAAAGAATGCTGGAAAAAAGGAACTGGAAAAGGAAGGGAAAGAGAAAGAGAAACAAATGTAGGGAAAATAAAAGAAGTGCTCGAATGGGCCCTACCCCACTGCCTACGTATCTCATCGGGAGCATGAGAATCAGAGCGACATAGTTCCCCTCACCTAAGGGAAAGATTGTTTGTGTTTTTTAGGGAACGACTAACGTTCTAGCTCAGGTGTTGCAGGCTCGCTGGTCCGAGTGCGTTACCATCTTGCAAGAGAACGAGTAGAAGCGCGTTCATACGCTGAGAGTGAGTGAGGTGAGAAAAGAATTCCCGAAGGAAAGACGTTATTGTTGGTTTTTGTCTTTTAAGAGTCTTTTCATTTGTTTGCATATGACAGTGTATCTGGATCTTAGTCATTGGAATGTGTACATTCTCACATTCCAAGATGGAATGGGTAAGAATGCACACTAAGAGTGAAGAAGACCCCCACACTTAGTTCCAATTGTCAAGGTTCAAACACACTAGCATGCTTGTGTTTATTAAGTGTTTTGTTGATTATGAAGTGAAGAAGTGTTTTTTATTATTTGCACCTTCAACAAGTATTGCATTTAAGTCCCTCATACAAGATCAAATGTTTAACACATCGACCCAAGATGGGCTATATGCTATACATTCTAAGATTATAAGAGAAGACCCCTTATAATCTTTTCTTTATATGAAGGCCTAAATGCAATAAATGCCTACCTTTATTATATGTTTTGAATTTTCTTTGAGATGAGAAAAGAGACTCAAGGGAGGATAAAGGTAAAAATCTATATGGACTAAGACTCAATCCTAATTGATTAGTTAAGGGAGTGATCCTAAGGTTTGTGAGGTTTCAACCTAAATTCTAAAGAAAGAATGAATTAAACAATTCACTTCTAAAGTAGAAGATGAATTGTAATTCACAAAGGGAAAGTGATGAGTTATTAAAAGAAAGCACATAAGTGCTTAACAAAACATAAAATGGAATTGTAAAAGAGAAAGGATAGAAGTTGAATGTGGATTCCTTATCCACACTCAATTGCAACTTACCAAAGCCCCTACATGGTTAGTAAACATGTGTAAGAAGTAAAAAGCACTTAATGAACATTAAAATTCAAAAGAATAAGATGAAAAATCAAATCCTAATATCACAACCAGAATGTGCATCATATGGATAACAAGTGAATATCATCATACAAGTGCAAGTGAATAAGCAATAATCATCACCCATTAGCATTTAAACATGTTACAAGAAGAAGGGATATATGAAAGATGGAAAGAAATGAAAAGGACATGCATAAATGGAACATGTACATCAACAACCAGAATTGAAACTAAATGAAAAAAGGTTTATGAACATCTCAAAAGTATCCATGAATCAACCATCAAGACATTCAAGAAATAATAGAAGAAGAAGTGAGGTGAAAATTCAAAAAGAAGGTGCATACAATACATGTTAGGATGCACAAAGTTCAAGTTGAAATGAACATGTGAAGATGACCTGTAATGTGCAACAATGACCTATAATATCACTTGAATGACTCATACAAATATGCAAATGCTCATACAAATATGCACAAAAGAATTCATGCAAACATGCACTAAAGTTAAAATGACATGACATGTATTATACTTCCAATGTAATGCATCAAACAAAGACCAAATGGATTCATGAAAATTATGCCAGCATATTATTGGAATTCCTAGGTCAGAAATGCATCATACATCAAGATAGCATGTAAAATTTCAGAGCAAAATGACTTCAAACAAAGCAATTAGGTCAAATTGAAACATCATGCAAAGTGGTGCAAATATAGGCATCAAAACATGTAATAAAGTGACCTAAAAAATCAAACAAAAATCATCTAACATGCTTCAATGTATTAGTGAATCAATGCAAAAAGAATCATGTCAAAACAGTTTGTAATGAGCAAGAACAAAATTAAACAAATTCATGTATCATGCTTAGAAGGCATCTAAATGGAAATTCAAAGAAAATTATGGATCAGGGGTAAAAAGGTCATAAAATCGAGAAATAAAATCATGGAAAATTTCCTAAATGTTTCAGTGATACTCATGAGTTTTTGTGGAATTTTATGATGATATTTGGTATTTTTAAAAATTAAAAATCAAATGTGTAGAAAAATTGAAAATAAAAATGGAATGCAAAGGGAAGGGGAGGTGTGAACATAGCAATCATGCAGTTCAAATTAATTGGGCTTGAAAACATGGGGGTGTGGGTAGCAATCTGATTAGGTCCAATAACGCGCACAACACACTAACTATCATGCTCTTTCAGTCAAACCAAGTCAAATCATTCACAACCATCAGATTAAGTCAAGTCAAACACAAAGGTCAAGGTAAGCAAATCTAACACACGCGCATGAGGGCACATACTCACTATCATACACCACGCCACACAATGCTTACTCTGATTAAAAACAAAACATGTGCAACGCATGTGCCAATTTTATGTGTTGTCACATTATGGACCACGCGATGAAGAAAAACGAGCGGACATGATTAAAACATATTAAACCCTAACCATCAAAGCTGCCGGCCGGAGAAGGACCTCCGGTCACCTTCTCCGGCGAGAAACCACCACCTGCAACCTCACAATTTTCCAGAAATGCATAACACATACATCAATCGAAAGCTAAGCTTATGCAGATCATGAATGTGCTTATGAAATCCACAAAACACACACACATAGCAAGAACAGAGGAGATTACATTAAGCCCTAGATTTTGCAACTAAGCCTCTAAGAGGCCTATCAACTAGCCGGTTTGAGCAGAGCTTCTAGCAAGCTTAAAACACAAAAAAACAAGTAAAAATAGACAGAGATCGTGTAAGGTAATTTCAAGAGTTCAAACCTGAATGGTGATGAAACTTGGAATGCACAAGAATACCAGAAGGAGATGCTTCTTCCTTGAGCTTCACTTGGCCAAATAAAGGCTTGAGAGCTTGAATTCGTGCAAAGAATCAACCAGAATTTCAACTCTCTTGATCCTGAACTTCTTTAACTGAACCTATGCACTTTTGTTCTTAATCTCCAAAGTAGAATCAAGATGGAGATGGAGATGAAATGTAGGAGATGATGATGAAATTCGTGTACAGAGAGCGAGAAAAATCAGAGAATGTGGAAAGAATTTGAAGTGTTTTTGAGAGAATGTGGCTCCAAATGAAGTTGTGTGGTGAGATTTGGTTTTATAGTGTGAGTTAACCAAGGTTAAACTGAGTGAGGTTAACTGAGTCACAATGGTTTGAGTGAGTCATCCCTAACTAACTGAGTCAAGTTAGTTAGGGAGAGCCATGATATGGTGTGGCTGGTTCATAACAAACTATGGTGGAGGTGAAATGTGAAGCTGCAGCAAGCAAAACTTGTTATACAAGTTTCCGCTCCTTTCCCTTTTTATGATCATGTATAGCACGTGATATGGTGACTGAGGTACATGTTTGGCTAAATGAAGCAATTGTTGGGAGAGTGAGCAATACATGGGCAAGCTGATACAATCAACAATAACCTTCACTTGTTTTTTTTTCTGGTTTTATGTGACAGTGAGAACAATAGAGATAGGGTGATTTGAGGATGAATTATTCCATGTAAGGTGAATGATTTGGTGAGCTCATGGGTTCATTTGAAAGAGAGTACATTGGAGCACAATGCTGATGTGAAAATTGAAGTGAAATGAGGTTGGAATAAGTTGCAAAATGACTTAAAATACACAAGTTTGGGAACTGGTTATGGGGCGTGGCAAGCAAGTCATGGCATGGCGACTTGGCACACAAAATTTCAACACAATCAACATGACTTTGAACCAATATATCTCCACTATAACTTGATCAAATGGAATTTTGTCCAACATGAGTATTGAAGATGACACTACAAGGAACAACTTTGATGTTGAAAAGTTTTTCATTTGAGGCCTTTAACCATGAGAAAAATGAGTGGACATTTGGCCCACCACATGTTTGTTAAAATGACTGCGCGCGTGACCTGAAAATCTTGGTCATGACCTAGTTTTGAACCTACTTTGCTCAAACTTTGATCAATCATATCTCCCTCAATTTTTATCCAATGGAGATGTTCTACACATGAATTTGAAGCTTAAAGCAAGACCTTTTGTTGTGGCCTGGTGGAATTTTCATTTGGTGCTTCAATTTTAAATGGCCTTGGTTCAAACTCTGATGCAAAATGGCCAAAACTTGCTATTTTTAGTAACCCTACTTCACCCAAAAATGGCAACTTTCCACATCTTGATTTTTTCATGATTCCTTTGGAATTTCTTGACCAAATTTTGTACATTGGACATATGTAACATGAATTTCATGATTTTGGGCTCAAAAAGTCAAGAGTTGACTTTTTCCTCTGATTATTTGACTTGGCCCCAAATTTCCTGATTTTTTATCTTTCTTCCAATTGAACCACCTCCAAAACCAATTGAGGGGCAGTTCTCCATACACATACACTTAAGGACATGTAGAATACCATGATATCAAGTTTTGTCCAAAAAATCAAAGATAACCTGATTTTACTGTAAACCCTAATTTTGACCCCCTCTGGTTAGGAGGAAATTGCACATCTTCCAAATCCAAATTCCTCAGAGTATGTTGTGTATCCTCTTAAAGGATGATGAGAAATGCCACTTGAGGATGATTTTGAATCAATGAGCTATCTCTTTTGAGGATTTTCCTTCAATTTTTGGACTTCTTGCATAGTGTAGGATGTAATGCTTCAATCTCCTATTGAATCTCACCTTCTTGAGGTTGTGGAAGATCAATTGGGATAGTATGAGACATGAGAGACCTCTTGGCTTGCCTAGAGCCAACTTGATTGACCTTTTGTGCTCTGAAGGATCCATTGATTGTCCACCTTCCACCTGATCACATGCCCTGATGGTAAGAAGGATGCTATGCTTCATTTTTCTATGTTAAATGCAATGTAATGTTAATGAGGTGGATATGATATGATAAATGATAATGCCATGCTATGATGACAAAGAGGGAGAGCAAATTTTGGGGTATTACAGCTGCCCCTATTCAAGCGCTGTAGACCTGAATGCCTGAAAGCAATTGCTTTCGGACTTTCGAGGTATATAGTGATTGAATACCAAAAATAACCAAAATTTGCTCTGGATGATGAGGAAGAAACTTCCACGACATTGCTGGCTTGAATCTTCAATGAAACATTGTCGGAGAAAACTGTCTTTTGAACGACACCAGACGACTACTGGCTTGCCACACTGCTGGTGGCCTTTAATAATGTCTTTTATGCAATTCCAGACGACTACTGGCCTGCCACGCTACTGGTGGACTTTGATAACGTCTTTTGAACGACGCCAGACGACTACTGGCTTGCCACGCTACTGGTGGACTTTAATAATGTCTTTTATGCAATTCCAGACGACTACTGGCCTGCCACGCTACTGGTGGACTTTGCAGCTTCGTGCCACCCGAAGACGGACTTTTGCCAATCCACTGTTGGACTTTTGGAATATGCCACCCTTAGATGGACCTTTCGCCAATCCACTGTTGGACTTTTGCCACCCGAAGACGGACTTTTGCCAATCCACTGTTGGACTTTTAGAATATGCCACCCTTAGATGGACCTTTCGCCAATCCACTGTTGGACTTTTAACTGCTTTGCCACCCGAAGATGGACTTTTGCCAATCCACTGTTGGACTTTTGCCACCCGAAGACGGACTTTTGCCAATCCACTGTTGGACTTTTGCCACCCGAAGACGGACTTTTGCCAATCCACTGTTGGACTTTTGGAATATGCCACCCTTAGATGGACCTTTCGCCAATCCACTGTTGGACTTTGCTAACGTCTTTTAACAATGCCAGACGACTACTGGCTTGCCACACTACGGGTGGACTTTCGCAAAATTCCAATACTGGATTACACTCTGCATCCGTGTCAGACATCTCTACCGACTTTGCTGAGGAACAAAGACCAATGATTTGACTTTGGAGACTCCTGAAAGGATAACCTCTCCACTGGAGAATGAATGAATAATCCGTCTGCTTCGAATTGTCAAGTTTGCCAAAAATAAATTGGACTTGAAGAATAATAGATCTGCCAGTAATCACTTCATCTGCTGGGGGAATGAATTCTGGTCACAGCGACTCCGCTGGGGATGAGAATTTCTTTGTATGGCGTCTTTCTAGGGGAGAGAAGTCATAAAAACTCTGCTTGGGGATCTGTCCAATCCAAGACCCTTTGTAGGGGTTATCCACCTTCTGACCCGGCTGGGGAAAGGCTGTACCATCCTTGTTGAGGAATAGATTCTGTCGATCTGATAAACCTCTGCGGGGAGAACAACAACTCAGCTGGGAGTTGCTGACAAGATTCGATGCTGACCTCTGTGGGGATACCATGACCAGAGATACGATCTTGCTGGGTATCAGGGCTACTCTGCCAGGGATATGCAAATCCTGGTTAGAACATTCCACTGCAACTTGCTAGGAAAGAGTCCTTAGAGATCTGTTGGGGGAACCCAAAGCAAATCCACAGTATTCTGCTGAAGAATATGACTGTCAAGCTTAGGATAAGTACCACCATGCCCCATGTTAGGCGAGCTTCCCTTTAGACAATTCCGTTAGGGATGACGAGTTTATAACAAACTCTGCTGGCGGAAACTACTTTAAAACGTCTCGTGCTGGGGAATGCCTTTTGAGAGGATTTTACAGAAGACCAACTGTCCTCAAACTCTACTGGGGATGATCAACACTTCATGCTGGGGAAACAATCATGCCCCATGCTTGGACAAAACAACAATTCGTCCCCGAAGAGGATGTCATAAGAGGATTTTACAGAAGATCTAGCCTCTTCAAACTCTTGTGACTTCGCTGGGGATAATGACCATCAGTTTCGGTGTCGACGAGACCACTCTTTTGGGGAACCTGTGACCATTATCGACACAGAAAAGCTGGTAGCTGTTGGAAGTACTGTATGAGAGAATCGACTTAATAAGATGCAACGGTACCCAGTTGAACTTAATTCACTGATATCGACCCGTTATGAACAATCTTCGACCGAACGATGAACGCCGATCTCCTTACCCATAATTGCCCCAGTCTTTTGCGTGGGGTGATTTATTGCTGGTCTTGTGCTTAAAATCATCTGCACCTGCTACCTGCAACAAAAGAATATGCCCACATGCCCCGAATATTGCGTGGCTAGAATCCACCATCCGGGAGTATTCAACATTCGAAGTAATTTCAAATGTTTTTTTCTGAGCATGTTATTGCAAGGCTGCCATGTTTTCAAATGCAATGTTTTATCAAAAATTAGGACGTTTTTGCAAACAAAGCAATAAAACAAAAATAGAAAGCTTTTTATTGAGATTCAATTTATTGACTGAGAGCCCAGAATAGGCAATTACATCTGGAAGCAATCCCTGGAAAGAGGTGATCGCTGAAAATTGAGAAAAGAAACTATCCTAATGGCAATGTGAAAACGGAATTCCACTGAGTTTCCATTCTGTTATGACCAGTATGTCTTCAAAACTCCCCGACCTTGCCTTCTGAGGAATGATCAGACCGATTCCTATCCTTCAGAACGTCAGTTGTTCAAACGGTAATGGGGGATAGATAACTCAGACCATAGTCATTCGCTTAAATCCCTCTTTTGTGTGGACCGCCCTTTCAGGTTTTCGATCCACCAGGATACCCTTTTTTGCCTAAGTTGCCCTTTCGGGTTTTCAACTTACCGGGTGTACAAATCTTTTTTCAATTATATCCCTAATTTTTGCCCGAACCTTATTCTGTTTTTGGTTCGCCGGGATGCCCTTTTTTGCCTGGATTTTTTTTTATTTTTATTATCCAGCGGGTCTATTCATGCGAAGTATTTTTTGACTACGTCCGAGTTGACAGGGGATGAAAAGTCTTCGCCATCCATGGTTGTAAGCAATAAAGCTCCGCCCAAAAAGACCTTTTTAACCACGAATGGACCTTCATAGTTAGGAGTCCACTTGCCCCTGTGATCTGTATTGGGAGGAAGGATCCTTTTGAGTACCACATCTCCGACTTTGTAAACCCGAGGACGCACCTTCTGGTCAAATGCCTGCTTCATTCTGCGCTGATATAGTTGCCCATGACATACAGCCGCCAATCGCTTTTCCTCAATAAGGCTCAGCTGATCAAATCTGGCTCGTACCCATTCAGCTTCATCTAGCTTAACATCCATCATGACTCTGAGGGACGGAATCTCTACTTCAACCGGTAGCACTGCCTCCATACCATATACGAGTGAGAATGGGGTTGCCCCAGTGGACGTGCGTACCGACGTTCGATACCCATGCAAAGCAAATGGTAACATCTCATGCCAATCTTTGTACGTGACAACCATCTTCTGTACAATCTTCTTGATATTTTTGTTGGCCGCTTCGACCGCGCCATTCATCTTTGGGCGGTACGGAGAAGAATTGTGATGTTCGATTTTGAAGTCCCGGCATAACTCAGCCATCATCTTATTATTCAAATTAGAGCCATTATCGGTAATGATTCTTTCGGGAACTCCATATCGGCAAATGATATCCCGTTTTAAGAAACGAGCTACCACTTGTTTTGTAACATTGGCATAGGATGCAGCTTCAACCCATTTAGTGAAGTAATCAATCGCCACCAAGATGAAACGATGACCGTTAGAAGCTGTAGGCTCAATCTTTCCGATCATATCAATGCCCCACATGGCAAACGGCTAGGGCGACGACATGATACTCAACGGATTTGGAGGCACATGCACTTTGTCTGCATAGATCTGGCATTTATGGCATTTGCGGGCATATTTGCAACAATCTGACTCCATAGTCAACCAATAATATCCCGACCTTAACAACTTTTTAGCCATTGCATGCCCTCCAGCATGGGTACCGAAAGAGCCTTCGTGCACTTCAATCATCAACAAGTCTGCTTCATGTCTATCCACACATCTAAGCAGGACCGTGTCAAAATTTCTTTTATACAGCACGCCATCTTTATTCAAGAAGAAACTACCAGCTAACCTTCTCAACGTCTTCCTGTCTTTGGACGATGCCCCGGACGGGTACTCTTGACTTTTCAAGAAACACTTAATGTCATGAAACCATGGCTTGTCATCAGACGTTGCATCGACCGCAAACACAAATGCTGGTCTGTCAAGGCGGGATACCTCAATCTTAGGTACATGGTTCCATCCTTGCACTTTGATCATGGAAGACAAAGTGGCCAAGGCATCAGCGAACCTATTCTCATCTCGAGGAATATGGTACAGTTTCACTGTTGTGAAAAACGTCAGCAATCTCCTTGTATAATCTCTATACGGCACTATATTTGCTTGGTGCGTGTACCAACTTCCCTTCACTTGATTGATTACCAAAGCTGAATCACCAAATATATCAAGGGTCTTAATCCGTAGATTAATCGCCTCCTCGATCCCCATTATACAAGCTTCGTACTCTGCTTCATTGTTGGTGCATCCGAAAGTTATTCGTGCAGTGAAAGGCATATGAACACCTTCCGGCGTGATAAGAACTGCTCCAACTCCGCATCCATTCATATTGACAGCCCCATCAAACATCAGACTCCATTTGGACTCAGGGTCTGGCCCCTCCTCCGGGAGTGGTTCCTCGCAGTCTTTAGCTTTAAGAAACATGATGTCCTCATCAGGGAAGTCAAATTTCATGGGTTGGTAATCATCAATCGGCTGTTGCGCAAGATAGTCGGACAAGATACTTCCTTTGATGGCCTTTTGTGAAGTGTACTGAATGTCATACTCTGTCAAGACCATTTGCCACCGTGCAACTCTGCCTGTCAATGCTGGTTTCTCGAAAATGTACTTGATAGGATCCATTTTTGAAATCAACAAGGTTGTGTGCCTAACCATATATTGCCTCAATCGCTTAGTGGCCCATGCAAGCGCACAGCATGTCTTTTCAAGCATCGAGTATCGGGACTCACAATCATTGAACTTTTTGCTCAGGTAGTAAATAGCATGCTCCTTCCTACCTGTCTCGTCATGTTGACCGAGAACACAACCCATGGAACCTTCAAGTACTATCAAATACATTATCAGCGGTCTCCCTTCAACTGGAGGCATTAGAATCGGAGGTTCCTGCAAGTATTCTTTTATCTTATCGAATGCCAATTGGCAATCGTCATTCCACCTGACCGTTTGATCTTTCCTTAACAATTTAAATATTGGCTCACACGTGGCTGTTAGGTGAGATATGAACCTTGCAATGTAGTTCAATCTACCCAAGAAACCACGAACCTCTTTTTCTGTTCTCGGTTCAGGCATTTCTTGTATTGCTTTCACCTTGGCAGGATCAACCTCGATTCCTCTTTCGCTCACAATGAAACCCAGTAACTTTCCAGAACGTACCCCAAACTGCACTTGTTTGGATTTAATCTCAGACGAAACTTTCTCAACCTTTCAAACAGCTTTTTCAGGTTAACCAGGTGTTCCTCTTCTGTTCTCGACTTAGCAATCATATCATCTACATAACATTCGATCTCCTTATGAATCAAGTCATGAAACAATGTCACCATCGCCCGTTGGTACGTTGCCCCTGCGTTTTTCAACCCAAAAGGCATTACTTTATAACAATATGTACCCCACGGAGTAATGAACGTGGTCTTCTCCATATCTTCAGGTGCCATCTTGATCTGGTTGTACCCGGAGAAACCGTCCATAAATGAGAACACTGAAAACTGAGCTGTATTATCGACCAGCACATCAATATGAGGTAGTGGAAAATCATCTTTCGGGCTAGCTTTATTAAGATCTCGATAATCCACACACATTCTCACTTTTCCATCTTTCTTCGGTACTGGCACGATGTTGGCTACCCATGGAGGATACTTTGTCACAGCAAGAAAACCAGCATCCCACTGCTTCTGGACTTCCTCCTTAATCTTTAAAGCCATGTCGGGGTGAGTCCGACGAAGCTTCTGCTTGACTGGCGGACATTCTTCTCTTAATGGCAGCCTGTGCACGACAATATCCGTATCCAACCCCGGCATGTCTTGATACGACCAGGCGAAGATGTCAACATACTCGCGCAACATTTCCGTCAAAGTTTGCTTCACATCTGCTTGCAAGCTGGCACCAATCCTGATCTCTTTCTTGGCGTCCTTGGTACCAATATTGATGATTTCTACAGTCTCCTGATGAGGCTGGATGACCCTTTCCTCTTGTTTCAACAATCTGGCCAGTTCTTCAGGGAGTTCACAATCTTTCTCATCCCCTTCTTCGGCTTGATAAATCGGATTGTCAAAGTCATACATGGCCATATCAAAATCGTTATCAGTGGTATCCGAAGGATCAAGTCTGCATGAACGGGTTCATGCCTTATTTTAGAATTTATTTTTAAGCAAAACAAAAGAAAATGAAACATTGCCATTTTTTTTTTTTGGGCAAAAATAAAAACTGAAAGACAGAGAACAAAATTTGATTGCAAAACATCCTTTATTAATGATTAGACATTGCAAATGCAACCATGGTGGCCCTACAAATGAATCTATACGCCTTGGGCAGAGCGCCAGATTTTGACATGCATTATGGTTAGAAAAAAAACAAAGAAAAATTACTCTGTCTGAAGAGTAACCCGGATGACTTCTTCAACGGACCAGTTTTGCACTTGTTGTCCCGGAGCATGAGGGCGTACCCAGTTGTCCAGGTCACACTCACTGTCAACACTATCCTCTGTGGCTGCACAAGACTGGTCCGTGTAGATAATTCCCCCACTATTGAAAGTAATGGGTCCCCTGCTCCCCGCATCTGAAGTTGTAGAGGGATGATAACCAATACCAAATTTGTCTTCCTTCATTGGGGTCTCTATCAACCTGCCCCAACCTTGGGCGTTGCCTGCCCTGACGACTTCGACAGCTTGTTTGTAAGATGAAATGGAGGTACCAGCCCCAACTGGTACAGAAGAAGACTCAGGTGCATCGTCAATATTGACTGCTTCGAATGATTGGCACAACATCTCATGAATTTCCCCATCCATTTCAATGTACTTGAACGTGGACAAGTGACTCACAAAGATGTCTTCTTCCCCACACACCGTCACAACCTGCCCTTCAAACTCATACTTCAACTTTTGATGTAGAGTAGAAGTAACAGCCCCGGCTCCGTGAATCCAAGGGCGCCCTAATAGGCAGCTATATACAGGTTGTATGTCCATTACATGGAACGTGGATTTGAATACCTGTGGTCCAATTTGTACGGGCAATTCCACCTCACCAAACACAGATCGTCTAGTTCCATCGAACGCTCTGACCACCAATTCACTAGGCCTTAAGATCAAACCATCAACTTCCAGCTTCATTAATGCCTTCTTGGGCAAGACATTGAGTGATGAACCAGTGTCTACCAGTACATGAGATAACACTGCGCCCTTACACTCCATCGTGATATGCAAAGCCTTATTGTGGTTCCTTCCTTCAACAGTCAAATCTCTACTTGTAAAGCCCAAGCCATGGCTAACATTAACATTGGAGATTACGCTCTCGAGCTGATTAACAGTAATTTCCTGTGGCACGTATGCACTCTTCAACACTTTCAACAACGCCTGCCGATGCGCATCAGAGCACATCAATAGTGACAAGATTGAAATCTTTGAAGGGGTCTGATTCAGTTGGTCCACAATCTTATAATCGCTTTTCTTGATTATCTTCATAAATTCTTCCATTTCCTTATCAAAAGTAATCTTTGTCTCTGCTTCAGGTGTAGGCGCATTTTCAACCACCTGTTTACCCTTAGCCTTTGCTGCAGCTTCTACCTCCTTATCACTTCTCAAGGTTTGGGGAGCGAACAACCTTCCACTCCTTGTAAAGCCCCCTACACCCCCTACATTATCAATGTTTGGGCTGACTGACGGCTCAACTTCCTGCTTTTTACCTTCGTAATATACATCTGCCCCATAGTGCCATGGGATAGCCTTCGTAGACGTGAACGGAATTGGTCCTGGCACCGTGATAGTGACAGGACTGGGCCTTTCTGGCGCAACACTCGCCACGGGAACTGCATCGACCGGCATTTGAATCTCAGCGGGAGTGTAATAGATGGTCACGGTTGATATCTCATCAGTGTCTTTCACGACTCTGTCGAACTGTAGACATCCTTCATCGATCAGATTCTGTAAACCCATCTTCAACTTATCACAGCCGTTCTCCTGATTCATACACTCAGAGCAATCTTGATTACAGCCCGGGAACACCTGTCCCTTCAATAAACGATCTTTTACAACCAACAAAGAAGTTTTCACTTGATGAACGTCTAACACCAAATTCAATCTCCTCCCATCTTCAATAGCGTACACATTTGCTGCACTATGATCAGGCATGGGATGCTGAGTAATATTAGGAGCGGGAGAGAAATTGATGGCTTTACCATCAATCAAATCTTGTACTTTATGATGGAAAGCCCAGCATTTTTCAATGGAGTGTCCCTGAGCACCTGAGTGGAACTCACAACGAGCATTAGCATCGAAGTTAGGTGGCAGGTTTCCAGCAACCGGAGCTTTCATAGTACGGAGTTCTACCAACTTTAACTCGAGTAGTCGGGGCAACAGCGCGGCATAAGTCATAGGGAGAGGATCCATCTTACGATCCCTCTGCCTAGACCTTTGCTGGAAAAAAGGTTGTTGCTGTTGAACTTGTTGTTGGGGTTGTTGTTTCTGAACAGACGGTGTGGGGATTGTTACAGCATCTACCTGATAATAAGCTTGAGAACGCCATCTGCCTCGTCCTCTAAACACAGCATTCGTATCACCTTCTCTTCTTTTCTGGTTACTAGCAAACGGTTTCTTCGTCCCCGAAGAGCCAGCCCCACTCACATCCTGGATCTTTCCAAGCTTTAACAGACTTTCTATTCTTTCTCCCGCAATCACAATATCAGCAAATCCAGTTGACGGACAAGCAGCCAATCTATCAAGATAAGCCCCTTGCAAGGTGCCCATGAACATATCTGCCATTTCTCTGTCTGACAAGGGAGGTTGAACCTGGGCAGCCATTTCCCTCCACCTCTGTGCATATTCTTTGAAACTCTCCTTGGCATTTTGTGACAACCCCTGCAATTGAGTGCGGTTGGGCGCCATGTCAATATTATACTGGTATTGCTTCAGGAACGCTTCTGCCAGATCTTTCCAACTCTTCACAGCAGCTCTATTCAACTTCATGTACCAGGTCAAGGACGCCCCAGCCAGACTGTCCTGAAAATAGTGCATCCATAGCTTCTCGTCATCCGTATGGGCTGAAATCTTCCCAAAGTAAGCTTGAAGATGCGTTTGGGGACACGCATTGCCGTGATACTTATCAAAAGTGGGAGGCTTGAATTTAGGGGGAATTCTGACTCCTGAGACCAGCCCCAAGCTGGTAACATCAATACCCATAGAGTTCTTGCATTCTATGGCCCTGATCTTCTCTGCTAACTCATCATACCTTCGATCCCCTTGATTACCCACATCAGCATCCAGCAGAGTAAATTGGTCTTCCAGAGTATCTTCAAGAGTAACACCAGCATGCCTACCATTTCCATTACCCCGATTGTTACCACCAGGAGGAGGGTTGCCACCGGGAGGTGGAATGCCATGTCCCTGTGAATTGTCATGCTGATCACCTTCGGGCCCATTGTCTGGACGCTCGACCAGAAGTCTCAATCTCTCCTGATTTTGCGCCATGCCAGTCATGAGGGTCATGAACTGGTCCATACGCGCCCTCATTTCAGCCAAATCACTTTGCACTTGATCCATGATTCTTACTTGATTCCTTCGCGTCGAATATCGGTGAATATGATTCTCTGCTATACTGCCTGAAACCAAATAAAGGTTAGAGACCCTGCAACGAGTACCTGAAAAGCAAGTAACAAAAATGCAAAATGATATGCAATGCCATGTTTGTCATTTCCGAGGTGCTTTATACCCTGATTCCAATCCAACCACAGAAATCTGAAGACCAGAAATTGTGATATAAAGAGACGTGTCGTGGTCATGTGCTTGTGTACAAATATCTGATAAAGAGTAATTCTGAATAAAACTGCTCATACTCATTCAACAAAGTATTCAAGTACATTTAAGAAAGGCTCATCCGCAAATGCAATACAAGGAAAAATGGATCCATCAACAAGCCTGATGGTAACCATTAACAACAAAATATAAGGAAAAGAACATCAGTCTAACAATTCCACATCCTTCAGCTTATCACTTGAGTATTTGATCTCCTCAAAAAGTATACGGGTACGCTGGTGATTCGGCTTTTCAATCATCTCTTTGATCAAGACATCCCTTTTCTCAAGAGCTTCATTTAAAGAACCCATATGCAGCATCAGAGCCTCGTCATCACACACTCCTTTGTGTCTCTTTATGCCGGCTTGCGTCTTGAGTATCTCCCTTTCTATCATGACTTCTTCAAGCTCTTTCTTGGTATTCCTCAGCTCACCTCTAGCTTCTTCTAGCTGTTCTTGACTCTTACCGAGGCTTTCCCGATACTTTCTCCTCTGCTCATGCGCCTTTTCAAGCTCTTCGTCCTTAATCTGCAACTGTTCCTGTAATTCAGCATTCTCTATCCTAACTTCGTCCCAAGCGTGCTGAAACTTTGTTAACTTTTCTTTGGTCTGTGCTAACGCCTGTTTGGTTTGCTTGTGGGCTTGAGTAGCATCATCAGCACCTTTACTAATCTTCCGGAAATGTTGGGCTCTTCCAGCAAAGTCTTTTTCTTTTGCAGTTAGGATTTGTTCAGCATCTTGGGCTTTCCACTCCAGCTCTTTGTTGGCATGTAGAGCATTCTGAAGACGGCTACTCAACTCGGAATTCTCTCCTTGGAGCTTTTTCACCAAGGCTTGCAACTTGTCAACTTCTTCCACAGTAGCAGTGCTTCTTGCTTTCTCATTCTCCGGATACAAAAGGGGTGCCTTACCAAAAGGCAAGAGAAAATCTTCAACTCTTTTCTTCACCCACTCTTCATATGCTGGATAAACCCGGTTGTTAGGCTTTCCTAGAGTAACTTTCCCCTTTTTCAGTATGCTACCCCAGCTTTCAGAAGCTTTCTGTGCTGCTTCCCACCCATCTGATGTATGAAAATAGAGGGACTCCTCCACATCTCTCTTAATAGGCGGACCTGTCAGGGCATACCCAAATTGTCGAATTGCCAAAGAAGGATTGTAGTTAATCCCACCCATTCTTCCTATCAGTGGAACGTTAGGGAACTTACCACAGCTGTGGATAATATTCTTGCCAATCAGCCCATGATCTACCCATACGATGTCCTTGGCCACCAATCCCATTAAACGCTGTTTCCACTCTAGAGAATCTTTGGAATCCACAAAAGTCCCTGATTGTGGTAAACGGCCTGCAAACCACTTATAGAACAAAGGTGCACAACAACGAATTATCCCTCCTCTTTTCTTTTCGTTTCGGTTGTACAACGAGTAGTGAAGATCTCCCAGTAGCGTTGGCACCGGGTTCTTCATCATGAATATTCGTATAGCGTCCGTATCAATGAAATCCGGCTCGTTGGGAAACAACACTATGCCGTATATACAAAGGGCTAGCAAAGCATTAAAAGCAAGCCAATTCTCGCCTTTAGCTGCTTCCTGGGCCTTCTTAATCAGATATTCCAGCTTGTAACCACGAATCTTTCCTTTGTTGGAGACATTGGCGTCTAACTCTGATTTGCTCAAATAAAGAGCACCAGCCACCTTTCCAAAGTCAAGATCCCCCACCGATCCAAAGAAAGGGGGCTCCTCCTTGATAGCAATCCCCAACATGTTGGAATACTCCTCCAAGGTAGGAACCAACACATAGTCTGGAAATACAAAACATCTCAGAGGCGGATCATAGAACTGCATCAATGTATGGAGACCTCTGGCTTCATAATCACTGACATTATGAACCATAGACAAAATCCACCCATATTTCTCTTCAAAAGCTTCTCGTACTGCAGGGCTCGCCATTCCCATCAGCATAATAATAGGGCCTAAAGTAGGCGTAAGGAACTTATAGCTGATGATATTCTTTCTCTCTTTAGTGTTCATCTTTGCAGGGACCTGATGACTGGAATCAAGGGTAATATATGCACCTGGAAATGAATAAACATGTATGTTAGGATATGATAATGCAATGCAAAGGGCAATGTGATCAGGTAATCAGGTGTCTGTGCTGAACTGTGAACGGTGTCAGTGTAGCTCTGAGACTAATATAGAACCATAGATAAGAACCATCTGAATACAATAGGATGAAACTTCCTTTTTGTGCAATGATGATAGAAAACCGGGTATGTAGGAGGTCATGGTTACCTGCAAACCTGTAAACAACCCGCCCTTCTCACATGTGGGTACTAGGATGTTCAGTATCCCGGGCTCTCAGGTCGAGAAATGATGATACGTTCACCATTTCTGGTTTGGCATCATCATCAATCGAGGAGGCCTCAACTGATTCTCCAAAACAAAAAGGTCCTCAGCTTCTGGCACTGAGGTCGAGAAGCAATAGTACATTCATCCCTCAGGGTACAGTACTATCGCCAATCGAGGAGTGCCTCCGCTGATTCTCTTTCAAAAAGGGATGTCCTATAGCAAGTTCCCAGCATTGGGTCCTCGGATCAAGAATGTGCAATGGGTTTGCCACGGAATGTGGTCTGCCACTGTCACATCTCGGGAGGAGTGCCGCAACTGAGTCCTCGGGAATGGTCACCAGAGTCGACAGTTCCTCAAGAGAATAACCACTGGCCTGCATAACATGCAGTAGCAGAAAGCTCCTGATAGAACCTCGTCTGGTTGTGGGTCTCATGAACAACAATACGTGGTCACCACCACGCAAGCGTCATGACTATCCACTCTAATACCTATGTGTGTACTCAAGCCTTGGTAGTGGGCTTATCTCTCAGAACACCCATCCCGCCAAACAGAAAACAACACAGTCCAGTATAGCATAATATATCATGTGAAATGAAAATGCTAAAATGCGGTAAATACAGTAATGTACAGTAAAGCAGTAAATAACCATACAATAAAACAGTAAATACAGCACAACAGTAAACACCCAATGAAAGAAAAACAAACAAGCGCTAGGATTGACTCGCTAAGGAAACCAGAGATTCTGGGTTCTCTCCCCAGCAGAGTCGCCAGCTGTCGCTCCCGGGATTTTCATCCAAGTACAAACGCGAAAGTGGCACCGAAACAGAGTCGCCAGCAATGTGTATTTATCCCAAGAGAGGGAAAGGAAACACCGCGTAAACCTGAGAGAACGGAAAAGCATGGTCTTACGACCAAGAGAACTGGGTTCGGGAGTCGGTTACGCGAGAGGAAGGTATTAGCACCCCCTCACGTCCATCGTACCCGATGGGATCCACGCTTGCTGCTTCAATCAAAGGGTGTAAGAAAAGAATGCTGGAAAAAAGGAACTGGAAAAGGAAGGGAAAGAGAAAGAGAAACAAATGTAGGGAAAATAAAAGAAGTGCTCGAATGGGCCCTACCCCACTGCCTACGTATCTCATCGGGAGCATGAGAATCAGAGCGACGTAGTTCCCCTCACCTAAGGGAAAGATTGTTTGTGTTTTTTAGGGAACGACTAACGTTCTAGCTCAGGTGTTGCAGGCTCGCTGGTCCGAGTGCGTTACCATCTTGCAAGAGAACGAGTAGAAGCGCGTTCATACTCTGAGAGTGAGTGAGGTGAGAAAAGAATTCCCGAAGGAAAGACGTTATTGTTGGTTTTTGTCTTTTAAGAGTCTTTTCATTTGTTTGCATATGACAGTGTATCTGGATCTTAGTCATTGGAATGTGTACATTCTCACATTCCAAGATGGAATGGGTAAGAATGCACACTAAGAGTGAAGAAGACCCCCACACTTAGTTCCAATTGTCAAGGTTCAAACACACTAGCATGCTTGTGTTTATTAAGTGTTTTGTTGATTATGAAGTGAAGAAGTGTTTTTTATTATTTGCACCTTCAACAAGTATTGCATTTAAGTCCCTCATACAAGATCAAATGTTTAACACATCGACCCAAGATGGGCTATATGCTATACATTCTAAGATTATAAGAGAAGACCCCTTATAATCTTTTCTTTATATGAAGGCCTAAATGCAATAAATGCCTACCTTTATTATATGTTTTGAATTTTCTTTGAGATGAGAAAAGAGACTCAAGGGAGGATAAAGGTAAAAATCTATATGGACTAAGACTCAATCCTAATTGATTAGTTAAGGGAGTGATCCTAAGGTTTGTGAGGTTTCAACCTAAAGTCTAAAGAAAGAATGAATTAAACAATTCACTTCTAAAGTAGAAGATGAATTGTAATTCACAAAGGGAAAGTGATGAGTTATTAAAAGAAAGCACATAAGTGCTTAACAAAACATAAAATGGAATTGTAAAAGAGAAAGGATAGAAGTTGAATGTGGATTCCTTATCCACACTCAATTGCAACTTACCAAAGCCCCTACATGGTTAGTAAACATGTGTAAGAAGTAAAAAGCACTTAATGAACATTAAAATTCAAAAGAATAAGATGAAAAATCAAATCCTAATATCACAACCAGAATGTGCATCATATGGATAACAAGTGAATATCATCATACAAGTGCAAGTGAATAAGCAATAATCATCACCCATTAGCATTTAAACATGTTACAAGAAGAAGGGATAGATGAAAGATGGAAAGAAATGAAAAGGACATGCATAAATGGAACATGTACATCAACAACCAGAATTGAAACTAAATGAAAAAAGGTTTATGAACATCTCAAAAGTATCCATGAATCAACCATCAAGACATTCAAGAAATAATAGAAGAAGAAGTGAGGTGAAAATTCAAAAAGAAGGTGCATACAATACATGTTAGGATGCACAAAGTTCAAGTTGAAATGAACATGTGAAGATGACCTGTAATGTGCAACAATGACCTATAATATCACTTGAATGACTCATACAAATATGCAAATGCTCATACAAATATGCACAAAAGAATTCATGCAAACATGCACTAAAGTTAAAATGACATGACATGTATTATACTACCAATGTAATGCATCAAACAAAGACCAAATGGATTCATGAAAATTATGCCAGCATATTATTGGAATGCCTAGGTCAGAAATGCATCATACATCAAGATAGCATGTAAAATTTCAGAGCAAAATGACTTCAAACAAAGCAATTAGGTCAAATTGAAACATCATGCAAAGTGGTGCAAATATAGGCATCAAAACATGTAATAAAGTGACCTAAAAAATCAAACAAAAATCATCTAACATGCTTCAATGTATTAGTGAATCAATGCAAAAAGAATCATGTCAAAACAGTTTGTAATGAGCAAGAACAAAATTAAACAAATTCATGTATCATGCTTAGAAGGCATCTAAATGGAAATTCAAAGAAAATTATGGATCAGGGGTAAAAAGGTCATAAAATCGAGAAATAAAATCATGGAAAATTTCCTAAATGTTTCAGTGATACTCATGAGTTTTTGTGGAATTTTATGATGATATTTGGTATTTTTAAAAATTAAAAATCAAATGTGTAGAAAAATTGAAAATAAAAATGGAATGCAAAGGGAAGGGGAGGTGTGAACATAGCAATCATGCAGTTCAAATTAATTGGGCTTGAAAACATGGGGGTGTGGGTAGCAATCTGATTAGGTCCAATAACGCGCACAACACACTAACTATCATGCTCTTTCAGTCAAACCAAGTCAAATCATTCACAACCATCAGATTAAGTCAAGTCAAACACAAAGGTCAAGGTAAGCAAATCTAACACACGCGCATGAGGGCACATACTCACTATCATACACCACGCCACACAATGCTTACTCTGATTAAAAACAAAACATGTGCAACGCATGTGCCAATTTTATGTGTTGTCACATTATGGACCACGCGATGAAGAAAAACGAGCGGACAGGATTAAAACATATTAAACCCTAACCATCAAAGCTGCCGGCCGGAGAAGGACCTCCGGTCACCTTCTCCGGCGAGAAACCACCACCTGCAACCTCACAATTTTCCAGAAATGCATAACACATACATCAATCGAAAGCTAAGCTTATGCAGATCATGAATGTGCTTATGAAATCCACAAAACACACACACATAGCAAGAACAGAGGAGATTACATTAAGCCCTAGATTTTGCAACTAAGCCTCTAAGAGGCCTATCAACTAGCCGGTTTGAGCAGAGCTTCTAGCAAGCTTAAAACACAAAAAAACAAGTAAAAATAGACAGAGATCGTGTAAGGTAATTTCAAGAGTTCAAACCTGAATGGTGATGAAACTTGGAATGCACAAGAATACCAGAAGGAGATGCTTCTTCCTTGAGCTTCACTTGGCCAAATAAAGGCTTGAGAGCTTGAATTCGTGCAAAGAATCAACCAGAATTTCAACTCTCTTGATCCTGAACTTCTTTAACTGAACCTATGCACTTTTGTTCTTAATCTCCAAAGTAGAATCAAGATGGAGATGGAGATGAAATGTAGGAGATGATGATGAAATTCGTGTACAGAGAGCGAGAAAAATCAGAGAATGTGGAAAGAATTTGAAGTGTTTTTGAGAGAATGTGGCTCCAAATGAAGTTGTGTGGTGAGATTTGGTTTTATAGTGTGAGTTAACCAAGGTTAAACTGAGTGAGGTTAACTGAGTCACAATGGTTTGAGTGAGTCATCCCTAACTAACTGAGTCAAGTTAGTTAGGGAGAGCCATGATATGGTGTGGCTGGTTCATAACAAACTATGGTGGAGGTGAAATGTGAAGCTGCAGCAAGCAAAACTTGTTATACAAGTTTCCGCTCCTTTCCCTTTTTATGATCATGTATAGCACGTGATATGGTGACTGAGGTACATGTTTGGCTAAATGAAGCAATTGTTGGGAGAGTGAGCAATACATGGGCAAGCTGATACAATCAACAATAACCTTCACTTGTTTTTTTTTCTGGTTTTATGTGACAGTGAGAACAATAGAGATAGGGTGATTTGAGGATGAATTATTCCATGTAAGGTGAATGATTTGGTGAGCTCATGGGTTCATTTGAAAGAGAGTACATTGGAGCACAATGCTGATGTGAAAATTGAAGTGAAATGAGGTTGGAATAAGTTGCAAAATGACTTAAAATACACAAGTTTGGGAACTGGTTATGGGGCGTGGCAAGCAAGTCATGGCATGGCGACTTGGCACACAAAATTTCAACACAATCAACATGACTTTGAACCAATATATCTCCACTATAACTTGATCAAATGGAATTTTGTCCAACATGAGTATTGAAGATGACATTACAAGGAACAACTTTGATGTTGAAAAGTTTTTCATTTGAGGCCTTTAACCATGAGAAAAATGAGTGGACATTTGGCCCACCACATGTTTGTTAAAATGACTGCGCGCGTGACCTGAAAATCTTGGTCATGACCTAGTTTTGAACCTACTTTGCTCAAACTTTGATCAATCATATCTCCCTCAATTTTTATCCAATGGAGATGTTCTACACATGAATTTGAAGCTTAAAGCAAGACCTTTTGTTGTGGCCTGGTGGAATTTTCATTTGGTGCTTCAATTTTAAATGGCCTTGGTTCAAACTCTGATGCAAAATGGCCAAAACTTGCTATTTTTAGTAACCCTACTTCACCCAAAAATGGCAACTTTCCACATCTTGATTTTTTCATGATTCCTTTGGAATTTCTTGACCAAATTTTGTACATTGGACATATGTAACATGAATTTCATGATTTTGGGCTCAAAAAGTCAAGAGTTGACTTTTTCCTCTGATTATTTGACTTGGCCCCAAATTTCCTGATTTTTTATCTTTCTTCCAATTGAACCACCTCCAAAACCAATTGAGGGGCAATTCTCCATACACATACACTTAAGGACATGTAGAATACCATGATATCAAGTTTTGTCCAAAAAATCAAAGATAACCTGATTTTACTGTAAACCCTAATTTTGACCCCCTCTGGTTAGGAGGAAATTGCACATCTTCCAAATCCAAATTCCTCAGAGTATGTTGTGTATCCTCTTAAAGGATGATGAGAAATGCCACTTGAGGATGATTTTGAATCAATGAGCTATCTATTTTGAGGATTTTCCTTCAATTTTTGGACTTCTTGCATAGTGTAGGATGTAATGCTTCAATCTCCTATTGAATCTCACCTTCTTGAGGTTGTGGAAGATCAATTGGGATAGTATGAGACATGAGAGACCTCTTGGCTTGCCTAGAGCCAACTTGATTGACCTTTTGTGCTCTGAAGGATCCATTGATTGTCCACCTTCCACCTGATCACATGCCCTGATGGTAAGAAGGATGCTATGCTTCATTTTTCTATGTTAAATGCAATGTAATGTTAATGAGGTGGATATGATATGATAAATGATAATGCCATGCTATGATGACAAAGAGGGAGAGCAAATTTTGGGGTATTACACTCACAAGCCAAGTCCAGAAATGCTTCATTTGGGAAATATGAGCCAAGACATTATAGGTCATTTTGAAAGTCAACAAAAGTCAACCTTCTTCAAAAGCTCATAACTTGAACATGGAAGATCAAATTGACATGGGACCAAAAGGGTTGGTTAGAGGACATCTTGAGGTTTCTAAAAAGTACTAGTTTGAATTGAGGAGCTAAAAATTGAAGGAGTTATGCTTAGTCAAAGTTGGACAATTTTGAGGAGGTGCACAAAGCAAACTATGCCTAAAATCCAAATTTTGACAAATGGGCCATAAGTTTCCTAAACCAAACTCAAACATAAAGCCATGCACGACCCAAAGAGCATATATTTGATTTTTCCTCATTTTATTTTATTTTTATTGGATTTAATTAGTTAAAATTCAATATTAAATGAAATAATAAAAAATAATTAAACAATGGATTATCCAGGCCCAACTCATCATCAGAAGAATAACCCTAAGTATTTAAAACCCATTCATGCATTGGTTAGGGTTCATGCACGTGAAATTGGAGGAGCTCTCAAGAAAACCCTAAAAGAGGATTTCTCACCAAAACTCACGATCTACAAGGAGATTCTTCTAACTTCTTCCACAAAGCTTCTCTTGGTAACCTATAGAGTGCAGATCAACCTCCATTTGCAGCAAAAAGCAAGAATTCAGACCGTGCCATCTCAGGTTATCCACTTTTTGCATGATCACGAAACTTTCTTTTTTGATATGCATAAGATTGTGTGACTCCCACTGATCATTCTGATATAATTACTTTTAATTATGGATGCGTGTATGGCCTGTTATGTGAGTTTAAAGTTTTGAACCCTTACACTAATCCCTTCGTTTTTTGTTATGTGTTAATTATTTGGGAATTTGGAGGCCATATTTGGAATCCTCTTGGAATTCCGGTTCGAACGGTATACGGTTTGGGGTTTTCTGGGCATTTTTTAATTTGCAGGTGGTGGTGGCAGGCGGCCGGAGCTAGGGCTCCGGCGATCTGCGAGGTTCCGGCCGGTGAGGGGTCCAAATGGAGAAGACGACCTCCCAGCCGTCCGATCCCTTCATCGTGCGAGCATCAGCACGCCACGTGTTATGTTTTTATTTTTTTTTCTGAAATTAATTAATGATTCCATGCTATTATCCCACCACAGTTATCATATGCCCTCCAATTATGTTGCGTTATTTTAATTACTTTTATTTCCATTGACTGAACATGAGCCGCCTGATGCATCAAGTGGACCACGTCTTGCCACCACATTAATGATCCCACGCCCCCTGCACATGGCCAAACCACGGTGTTCCTTTTTTATTTTTTTGTTTGCTGATTGGGTTAGTGGGCTGGGGTGCTATACGCACCCCCCAACATTAAGCCCAGTCTCCTTTTCCAGTTCACTTTTATACTTAATACACCCCCCAGGGTTTTGTTGTTTTCATTTTTTTGACGGATTTAGTGGACGGGCTTCACTATTCTTACCCCTGTTTGGCCCATTTTAATTATTCCAACGTGATTTAGTTACTGAGTACACCCCCCATCCCATTTATTTCACTTTATTTTTTTTTTAATTATTATTTCATATTTTAATTATTTAAAAATACCTAATTGCATTTAAAAAAATCCATAAAAATTCTTGCATCACATTTATTCACTTATAAAATTTTCACAAAATTTATATTTTATTTTTATTTTATTCTCATCATTTAAATTAATTATTTAATGCAACGTCTTTTTTAACTACACATCTCATGCATGCATAAATTTATTCATTTTCATTCTCCGCGATCATAAAACATTTTTCACTTGCTCTTTTTGCATTCATTCATTAACATATTAAATTGCATAAAAATATTTTTCTTTCATTTTTAAATTTATTTTACATTGCATTTAAGTCCTTCTCTTTGGCACATTGAAACCTATCCCTTATTTGAATTCGTGTGATTATTTGAGTGGCTAACGCTTTGAATTTTTGCAGGGATTTTTATATATTGTTTGCCTCTGGTTGAGGATCCCTTAGGATTAATTTGAGAATTTTAGGAATCATTTTTCTAATTATTGGGTTTGTTTTCAATTGAGATTTTCTTGCAGGCGCACCTTTGACTTTGTATAATTACCTTGTTTGAAAGGCACTTGTGCCATTTGCTTTGGGGCTGTTCTTTGTTTATTTGATTCATGTTTGGATTATTGTTATTTGCCATTGCTTGATTTTCATTCACCTCATTGCTCTTATTCACGTCCGTTTCCCACTAACCTTTTATGCAGGATTAAGGTAAGTTCTTTAAGGGTATGGATAAATATCCATGGTCACCCTTACCTTTTCCTCTTTCATCTTTATTCTTTAGGGTTTAGGTCATCTTTAAGCCTCACTAACCGTAGGTCACCCATGCATGATAACATTAGGACCGTTAGTTTCCCTTTAGAGTTACCCTTGTGTCTTCTCTCTTCTCATCTCAAATTTCTTTAAAACACTTAATAATAATAAGGTGTATTGCGCATGAGCCTTAAGTATGGGGAATGAGAAATGAGGGGCTTCCTCTCATCTTTCTAGAGTGCTTAGCGAGCGTCCTGTCTTGGGACGATGCGTTAAGTATTCGCCCCTGTGCCCTAGACTTTGGTGCAATGCAGCTTAGGAACTAACTTAAGCCACTTCTGTCCTAAAAAACACAAACCAACCTCAAACCTTTTTGTCCTTCGGGACCTTCAACTTAAAGGCTATTTTCAAAAAGGGCACGTTACTTTCCGTCTGAGTCGCAAACAGGCATCGACCCTAACTGCCGGACGTGGACTTAACGTCGCTCATAAAAAACACAAAAAGAACTTGGTCCGAACTACGTTGACTCTGAATTCCCCATTGCACAAAGGGGGTACGTAGGCCTAGGACGTCGACGTCCTACCGAGTCGGTCTTTGTCTTTCCCTCTCCGTTTTAGTACAGCCCTAGATGATAGTATAACTTACCCTTAGAATAGACAACAAGCGTGGATCCCATCGAGTACGATGGACGCGTGGGGTGCTAGCACCTTCCCCTCGCGTAACCAACTCCCGAACCCAGGTTATGGTTGCGATGACCATTCCTTTCCCTCTTCCTAAGGTTTATGCGGTGTTCCCTTTCCCTCTCTTGGGATAAATTTACACGGTTGGCGACTCTGTTTTTCTGCGCCACTTTCGCGTTTGTACCTAGATGAAAATCCTGGGAGCGACAATAAGTAAAAGTGTCAAATGGGCACGTGAAAGTGATCTCTTTTTCCACAACATCAAGAATCAAAGGATTTATGGGCTGCCTCACTAATTTTGTTCCATCTTCAATTGAGACCCTATGCATACTCATGGATGGGATAAAATCACGAGTGTCAACCAAGGTCCATCCAATTCCCTTCTTATGCTTCTTCAAAACCTGCAAAAGCTTATTTTCTTGATCAAAATCAAGGTTACAAGAAATTATAACTGGAAGTTTTTCATCCCTCTCTAAATAAACATATTTCAGATTATCAGGAAGTGGTTTAATCTCTAAGGAAGGAGGCTATTCAATGGATGATAAAGTTGGGGCAGCTGTGATGTCAAGAGATTCAACTGCATAAACTACTTCATCTATAACTTCATTTGTAGAAAAAATGTCAACCTACAAGGCAACCTCAATCTCAGCATAAACAGAGCAAAAGTTAGTGTCGGTACAGTCATCACATGAGTAACTATCATCAAAATCAGACAATGATGGAAAATCAGCTGCAAACAAATCAGTATAAGCTTCATAAACAATTTCAGAAAGCAACTCTTTTAGACTAACTACTGTCTGGGCAGATAGTAGGTTTGATTCTTGAGCTTGCAGCATGACATTCATTAAAGTGGCAAGTTGTCCAATCTGTGTCTGCAAAGCCTGAATACTAGAATTTGTTCGTTGTTGAAACTGAAATTATTTATAGAAATTTGCTTGACAAGGTCCTCTAGTGAAGGTCTGGAAGGTGTATAACACACAATCTGGAATTCCTTCAAATGCTTATTCGGATCCCCACCTGCAAAACCATTAACCCTTGGCAACAAGTGTATTAAACCAGATTTCAATTTGAAAGGAACAACAACATCTGTAGTTATGAACATCAGGAGCAGTAAGCTTTCTTAATGTTCTTTGTTCAGCCGTGTTAACAAAAGGGAAAAATTAACAAAGAATGAGAAATCACAAAACCAATTCAGCAATTCAACAAATGCGAAAATGCCAACAATGTCCCTATAGAGAAAAATAGTGAAAAAAATAGGAAAGCGATTAAAATAAAATCTAAAAATTATAAAAATATGACTAAAAATCAAATCAAATCAGAATAAGTCTCCAAAAAATTTCGAATTTTTTTGAATAAATGAAAATAAAAAATAAATCAAATAAAATAAGAAAATAAGGAATTTACGATTTTCAGGGTCAAAATCTTTTAGAATTTTATTCTAAAAGAGTAATGTTCGTCAATTTTTTTTCTGGAAAAAATTCAGAGCAAATTGAAACAATAGCTTCCAAACTTACCTGATAGACTGGAATGCTTACCACTGCACTGCAACCATGAAAATCAACAAGCAAAAACAAAAAAATCTAACAAAACTCTAAACTAAAATTCTAAAATTGGCTAAAATCAACAAGAATCCCTGGCAACGACGCCAATTTGATCTAATGTCGCACACAGGTCAAAAACAAGTTTTTAAAAGTAGTAACGGGAAGCGACACTCAGATGTCGTATAACAAGGACTCTTGTATGATTATCAACCGACTAACAATGATTAGGGGGTTGTTTAGGTTTCAGTTCGATTACCAAAATAAGGAGAAAAAGTTATTAAAATAATTGATTATGATAATAAGTTAATCTGCTGTTTCGGTTCTTACCTATCATCGATTATTATAACTTCAGTGCCCTAAGCGGATTCTATTCATATTCGATCACAATATCAATTAACAAGCGAGAATGACATTATAAGAGTTATGTTTCCAATTCGTCGAATTAAGCAAACGGTTAAGAAATAAGCGAATTAACGAATTAAGCAAATGATAACACACAATTAAATTTAGGAGACATAAATCAATCGAATAAACAAAACTACTCTATGACAAATTGGATTAAGCAAACGACAATCATAAAACAAGATTGATATGAATAGTAATTGAATTGTAAAGTTATATAAATCTCAAGGTAATTGAACCTGATTACAGCAGATCAACCTAAAAAGTTTAGTTCTCCGTGAAATTCGTAAAAAGCCAAAGTAAAATTTGTGAAAAGTGAAAATAAGGTCCCCAACAGTAGCGCGGCTGCTACTAGGTATAGGAAAACATCAAATCCGATTCGAAAAACATAAAAAACCCAGCCCAAAACAAAATATTTCTAAAGTTTGAAACTTCAATGAATTATTCGACACTGTTTCACTCCGAATCAGCTCTCGGCCTCAACATGAAACTTATAACTCTTTGTCTTAACCTTCCAACGCCTATTAGAACATGTCAATATAATTCTCGAAGCTCAAGTTACAGTCTTCATGGTGAACATGTATCAAGTAACTGTTAATGCTGAAAATAAGATGCGAAAATAAAATAAAGGTAGAAACAAACTTAAATATGAAAACACATTAAAATAGTAAAAAAAAATACTCAAATAAACTGTAGGAATGCCTAAGTATAACAATGGAAGAATGTGCACGAAGATTCATTGATCACTTCTCATGGTTTGAAAACATATGGCTTGCAAATAGGCTCAAACACGGCTTGGGATAACTCCTTATCATGGCATGAAGCAAAGTTAATCTTATGTCCTAATTAATTTGATTACAAGACCTAAAAAACTTGAAACAATGCTTGGAACCAACTTGAAATACAACTTGAAAAGGAATTGATCATGGCTTGTAAATGAATGCTCATAACTTGAAACAATTTGTAACAAATTGAGCATGACTTGAGACAACTTGAACATTTTAACCATGGCTTCCCCTTAACAACTCAAAGTGTGCCTCAAAATAATTCCAACATGACTTGAAAATAATCCCAACCTTGCACGAATTAAACACATGCCCTGATCACAAATTGGTTATGCCATGGCTTGCAAATAAGCTTGAACTACTTGAAACATGACTTGAATATGACCTAAAATCACCTTGAAACAAATTGAATAATAACTTGGAAACAAACTTGAAACCAGTTAAGTCAAGGCTTGAGAAATGAATGACACAAGATCAACTTAAAGTATGGCTTGAGAATGAATTGAAACAAGCCTTGAAATCATCTTGAAACCAATTGGCTATGTCTTGACTATGAGAGTGGGGACACCTCTTTTCTCCTATCTCCACTTGAAATCAAACACACTTACAAGGGCATGCAATCATAATAACCACAAATAAGACCTCCATGACCTAAATTTTGGAGGATCATGGCCAGAGGCCAGATGATCATCCAAAGAAAGATAACCGAGCAACACAATTACTTGGTATAAGAAAATTGAAAAGGGTAGGACAAATTTGGGGTATGACAGATGCCCTTATCTAATTGTCTTGATCCCAAGAAAATGAACTGCTGCATGGGGTTCATTATTAGGGTAGAAGTCAATTAGATACAAGAAGACCCCGAAATTTGTCTGACAAGAAAGTAAAATGCAATGTAATGGTAAAATGAGAGGTATAAGAAAGGGATAGCAGGATGCAAACTGAACAGAACAACCTGAGATTCTTTGGATTGCCAAAGCAGTATCTCAGGGCTAGAAATGAAATTCTCTAAGTCACGTGAAGCAGTACTTTATGACTTAAGGCTCTTCGGGGACCTTTAGAGTAACTTAACAAAGAAAATGATATTTTTTGCATAGCATGAAGCAGTACCTTATAGATTAAGGCTCTTCAGGGATATTTAGAGTAGTATCTCTGCAAAGGGGAAAATGAGATTCTCTAAACCAATGAAGCAACATCTTATTGATCGAGATGTTCCAACATGGGGAATGATACCTCAATCGCATATAAGATTCTCCAAGGAAACTAGAGCAGTATATCAAATGAAGGCATGAGACTTTCTAGATCATGCGAAGAAGTACCTTATGAGTTAAGTCTCTTCGAGGATGTTAGAGCAGTATCCCAGCAGAACATGAGTCTCTTTGGGTTACGCGATGCAGTACCTTATGAGTTAAGGCTCTCTGAGGATGCCAAAGCAATGTCCCAACAAATGAGATCCCCTATATCGCCCAAAGCAGTACCTTATATATTAAGGCTCTTTGGGAATAATAATAGAGCAGTATCTCAACAGAGGTATGAGACTTTCCAGATAATGTGAAGCAGTACCTTATGAATTAAGGCTCTTCAGGGATACAATAACAATATTTTAACCAAAACATGAGATTCTTTGGGCCATACGAAGCAGTACCTTATGAGTTAAGGCTCTCCGAGGATGCCAAAGCAGAATCTCAAAGACAAATGAGATTCTATAAATTGCATAAAGCAGTACCTTATAGGTTAAGGCTCTTTGGGGATAGCAGGGCAGTATCTCAAGTGCTAAACACGAGACTTTCTAGATCATGTGAAGTAGTACCTTATGATTTAAGGCTCTTTAGAGATACTAGAGCAATATCTCCACAACAGGGCATGAGACTTCCTAGATCATGCGAAGCAGTACCTTATGAGTTAAGACTTTTCGGGGATACTAGAACAGCATCTCAGTAAAACATGAGACTCCTTAGATCATGGGAAGAAGTACCTTATAAGTTAAAGCTTTTTTGGGATACTAGAACAGTATCTCAGCAAAGTATGAGATTCTTTGGGGCGTGTGAAGTAGTAACTGATGAGTTAAGGCTCTCCGAGGATGCCAAAGCAGTATCTCAAATATGAAATGAGATTCTCTAACTCGTACAAAGTAGTACCTTAAGGTTAAGGCTCTTTGGTATTAATAGAGTAATATCTCAAGTGCTAAATCTATTGGGGAAATAATTTAGGCAAGACTCCTTTCGGAGGAAATGTGCTAGCAAAGTTCAGTAGGGGAAAAGCTCATAAGAAGCTTTTTAGGATAAGCTCTACTTGGGGAGCAACAAAAGCGAAGATGCTTGGGAGTAATATTATCAACTATAAAGTTGAAGAATGACTTGCTAGGGAATAGAAATTCCATGAGCACATACGAGGTATCATCTCTTTTCAGAGGAATACTGCCGACTTTGAGGAAGGATTGGCCAAGATGCTTGTTGATTGATCCTGAATCCTGTTATGTTATGTTTGACATGATGTTCCACTTTGGGTGGAAATGCCATGCACTGCATGATGCACGGATATGTATATGTGGATGCAATTGTTGGGGATTCTAATGCATGTAAGAATGCAAAAGACTGGTCGATGAGGCTTCTTAACAGAGAGGCCATGATTAAGTACGCTTGGGATAAGTCTCCTTTTCGAGGGTGAAATCCTTTGGCATCAATGGGGATTGGATTTGGGAATTGTCAACTGAAATTGGACTTTTTCTTTTTCTGGTTGTCGGTGGAAATTGGACTTTAGGTTTTATGAGGATTCCAACGAAGTGGACTTTGGTAGTTGCGAATGAAAATTGGACTTTGGATGTGCGCCAAATGAAATTGAACTTTTGGGGATTATGAAGATGCCAATAAGAGTGGACTTTTAGCGGTTGCCAATGAAGACTGGAGTTTAAAGGGTAAATTTGAATGTGCCAACAAGGGTGGACTTTTAGGTAGTTGCCAATTAAAGATTGGACTTTGGATGATATATCTGACTACTCGACATCCAAAACTTGGTCACGCTGCGAGCGGCGAGGGAACATGAATGCCCCTGATGAGTTCTAAAGAGACTCACTGTTAAGGAGTTGCATATATATAGATTCCTGAGAGGACTACGCTGCTTATGCTAGATAAGCCATGATGGATGGCAAATGATTTGATGTTTTTATGCAACGAGAGCATCATTGGGGACTGTCAATCTCCTTTTAGATAAACACCAAACAAATTTTACTGTTTTTCAAACATTGTTATTATTAACCAAAGTTTCAAAATAGAGTTTATCAAAAATAAAGTCAATTTGCAAACAAGCAGATAAAATAAAAAGTGAGCATAATTTTTGATGAGTAATCCCTCTTTTTATTAATTTGAACCTTGAATGAGTAAATGTACATAAGGATGCAATTTTTTAATGAGGTAATTGTTGTGTAGAAAAAAAGTATAATGACAATAAAATTTATTGAGGTTCCATTGATTTTCAACGCTTCTATGGTCCCTATGACTTCGAAGACCTCAACACCTTGCTTCATAGAAAGACGACTGGTTTGATTCCTCTCTTTTGTAGCACATCAGGATCAAGTGGATTTACATACTGGATACTTTGCCTTGGAATTTGTCCCTAACTTTTGCCTGGATCACCCTTTCGGGTTTTTAATCCATCGGGACGCCCTTTTTTGCCTAAGTCGCCCTTTCGGGGTTTTAACTCAGCGAGCCTAATTTTTCATTTTATCCCTAATTTTTGCCTGGACCGCCCTTTCGGGTATTCAGCCTACCACAATATCCATTTTTTCCTAAGTCGCCCTTTCAGGTTTTCGACTTAACGACTTTATTATTCCACTTTTTAAGGCATAGTATCGCTTGACGAAGTATGTATTCAACCGATATGGTAGTTCATCACCATCCATAGTTGCGAGATTTAAGGCACCACCAGATAATGCTCTTATTACAACATATGGGCCTTCATAGTTTGGTGTCTACTTGCCCCGCGTTCATTGTACATGGACATTATCTTTTTTATCACCAAGTCACCTTTCCAGAATGTCTGAAATCGCACCTTCTTATTAAAATCTTTATTTAGCCGCCTCTGATAGAGCTTCTTGTGTCACAGTGGTGTCAAGCGCTTTTCCTCAATAAGGTTGAGCTCGTCAAACCTTATTTTAACCCATTCTGCCTCATCAAGCTGGGCTTCCATCAGGACTTTCAATGAAGCAATTTCGACTTCTATTGGAAGGACCGCTTTCCATGCCATAAACCAGTAAATAGGGGGTTACCCCTGTTGAAGTTCTTACTGGGGTACGGTAGCCGTGCAATGCAAAAGGTAGCATTTCATGCCAATCCTTATATGTGATCACCATCTTCTGAATGATTTTTTTGATGTTTTTATTGGCTGCTTCAATGGATCCATTCATCTTAGGTCTGTATGGTGATGAATTGTGGTGTTCAATTTTGAAAGTAGCCCCCAACTCCTTCATTGTCTTATTGTTGAGATTAGACCCATTGTTAGTGATGATGCGGTTGGGAACCCCATATCTCCATATAATGTTGTTTTTCAAGAAGTGGGCGGCCACTTGCTTGGTAACATTGGCGTACGACGCAGCTTTAACCCACTTGGTAAAGTAGTCTATGGAAACCAATATGAAACAGTGTCCATTTGAAGCTTTTGGCTCAATCATTATAATCATGTCTATTCCCCACATGGAGAAAGGCCATGGTGAAGTCAAGACATTCAAGGGAGTATGAGGTACATGAACCTTATCAGCATATATCTGGCACTTTTGGCAAGTTCAGGCTTGACGATAGCAAACTGCCTCCAAGGTTAGCTAGTAATAGCCTGCTCTCAGGATCTTCTTTGCCATCGCATGTCCATTTGCATGGGTGACAAAGGACCCTTCATGAATTTCTTTCAGGATTTGTTCAGCTTTATGTTTTTCCACACATTTGAGCAAGACTGTGTCATGATTTTGTTTGTATAACACATTTCCGTTTAGGAAGAAATTGGATTCCAGTCTTTTTAAAGTTCTTTTGTCTATGCTCAAAACACCCTCTGTATATTTTCGCTTTTCCAGGTAGCGTTTGATGTCATAGAACCATGACTTTTCATCTGACTCTTCGGCAGTAGTCAAACAATGAGCGGGTTCATCAAAGCGCCTGAGATCAATGGATGGCCAATGGTTGGGTTATATCAATTTATACATGGATGCTAGAGTTGCCAGAGCATCTTCCATTTGATTCTCTTCTTGAGGCACGTGAGTGAAAGTGATGTCATCGAATCTGGGGAGTATTTTTGCCACATAATTCTAATATGGAACTAAGTTGGTGTGTCTCATCTCCCAATCACCTCTGATTTGGTGTATTACTAGGGCAGAGTCTCCAAAAACATCGAAGGTCTTGATCCTCAAGTTAATGGATTCCTCTAATTCCACTATACATGCTTCATACTCAACCATGTTGTTCATGTATTCAAAGCAAAGCTTGGCCGTAAACGAAAGGTGAAAGTGCTTGGGATATGTTAGCACTGCCCAAATTCCATGCTCATAAGTATTAGTAGCACCATTGAACATAAGAGTCCATGGCTTCCCTGGTTCGGGTCCTTCGTCAAGTCCAGGCTCTCATAGTCTCTCAAAACCATGATATCTTCATCAAGAAAGTCAAATTTCAAGGATTAATAGTCATCCATCTATTGATGGGCAAGATGATCCAGTAGCACACTACCCTTGATGGCTTTTTGTGTAACATATTGAATGTCATACTCTGATAAAAGCATTTTCCATCGGGCAATTCTTCTAGTGAGAGTTGGTTTCTCAAATATGTATTTGATGGGATCCATCTTAGAAATCAGATATGTAGTGTGGGTCAACATGTACTGCCTGGGACGTTTAACAGTCCATGCAAGTGCACAACAAGTCTTTTAGAGTAAGGAATACCTTGTATCGCAATCATTGAACTTCTTGCTGAGGTAATTGATGACATGCTCTTTCTTTCCAGTCTCGTCTTATTGCCTCAACACACAGCCTATGTAAGAACAAGATTTGGTTCTACATCTGGCCTTTAAGTTTTAATGATAAATGCACATGTTGTCTAAGAGAACAATTCTGTATGATATGGTTTTTGTCTAGTGTGTGGCTGTTGTCAATATGATTTTGACTCTGATAAGAAGGCGTGTGATGTGATCAGACTCTGTTATCAACACTCTGGAAGAAAACATATGTGTATACAAGATAAAGTCAAGATTCATGAATGTTTCTAATACAACAGTTCTAATGAATGTTAGTTCTGGACATTCTAATTGAGAATTTATGAGAAAGGCCTATAAGGATTTCTAATGTGATGCGCTTCTAATGTTACAAGTTCTGAAGATTCTGAAGACCTGGTTCTGGTGAACAAAGCTCTGAAGATTCTGAAGACATAATTTATGAAGATCAAGTTCTGAAGAGTTTCTAAAGACAAGGTTCTGATTGAATGAAGTGCTGAAGACTCTGAAGACAAAGAATGTGCTTAATGAAATCTGAAGACTCTGAAGACAAGGTTCTGAAGGAACAGGTTCTGAATACTCTAAAGATAATGCTTCTAAGAAACCAAGTGCTGAAGATTCTCAAGATAGTTTTTGCTAAACGAAGATCTAGAATTCTGAAGACTGTGGTTCTGAAGATTACACAAAGAATGACTCTTCTACAACATGTTTCATCAAGTTAATATCTGAAGCCTCTGAAGATGCTAGAAGACTAAAGATTAGAATGGTTTTGAGCTGAATATAATAGTAATAAAACTCTCTGACCTCTACCTTGATAGGGTGGCACAAGGACAGCTTTTTGTACATGAATGTTGACCATTCCTTCATGTGAACATTGGGATATTGCTGTTGGAATATGTTTCCAAGAATACCCTTCAACGGATCTATTCTCTCATGCTCTATAAATTGAAGACTTGGAAGCTTGAAGAAATGTTGCTTGAAGCAGCCGCTGATCATAAGAAAAAGAGAGATAGATAAAAAGTTTGTTGGTTGGTGTTCATACTAAAGGATTATTATTCAACACAACAAACAATCAAGATGTGGCAAGCAAAGATGAAGCTGCTACTATAAAGTGTGCACAAACGATGATCATGCTAACACCATATGAAACTACTCAAGTGAGACATCAATAAGTGAAGCATAGTAGTTTAGTTGAACTTGATCGTTAAATTGGAAAAAGCATTAAAACTCAAGCAAGGAGTACAAGATGCTGCAAGCTAAAGCTTAAATGAAGAATGCTCAATGAAGAAGAAGTTGATGCAAAGTGATGAAGAGTGTACAACGATGCAACATGCTAAATCCATGTGAAACATTTCAAGTGAAACATCAATAAGTGAAGCATAGCAACTTAGTTGATCTTGATAGTTAAGCTGGAAGAATCATTGCCTACTCAAGAAATGAGTACATAAGAAAGAAGCTTAAAGCTCATGATAAGAAGCCGTAGTGCTCAATAAGAAAGCTTTTAAGCAATACATAACTAGTTTGCTTTATAATCTCTCAGAGATTCATTTTTAGATAGTTTTGTATTAGAAAGCAAGGAGTTGTTGCTCATATCTTGCTAAAAACACTTAGGTGTTATTGTACTTCATTTGTGTAATCAGCTTGTAAGAAGCATATATAGTGCATAAGAAAATCCTTGAAAAAGGTGATGTTCCTTGAGCAGTCGAGTGATGACCAGAATTCTTGAGATGACTAAGCGTGTTTCTAACAACTTAGTGGATGTTGTTCCTTGAGCATTCAAGTGAAGACCAGGATGCTTGAGAGGTCCAGGTCGTTGTTGAACGACTTGGAAGTTGATTCCTTGAGAGGCGAATGAAATCCAGGATTCTCAAGAAGGCAATGAAAGGTTCCATTGTGGTTGTAATCATTTTGATGATTAGTGGATTAAGTCCTTGTGATAAGGAGAAATCACCTTGAGAGGTGGACTGGAGTTACTTCGTTAATAGTGAACCAGGATAAAAATAATTGTGTTCATTTATTTTTATTTACAAGTTAACGTCATTAGTTTAAATTCTATAAATGGGGAGGAAATATGAAACCCAATCCAAACCCCCTTTCTCGTGTTTCTCAACCTTCAGCCTATAAATTCATCGAGCACAGTCAGGTACATAATGAGTGGCCTTTCAGGAACAAGAGGTATCAGGATTGGTGGTTCTTGTAGGTATTCTTTGACTTTGTCAAATGCTTCATGGCAGTCGTCATTCCACTCAATTTCTTAATCTTTTCTTAGAAGCTTGAAGATTGGTTTGCAAGTGGCGGTGAGATGCAAGATGAATCTGGCAATGTAATTCAGTCTCCACAGGAAGCCACGAACATCTTTCTCTGTTCTAGGCGCATGCATACTTTGAATTAATCTGACCTTGTCAGGATCCACTTCAATTCCTTTAATGCATATGGTCATGGAGTTGGAGCAATTATAATCACTCCTCATGGTTCCCATATTCCTTTTACTACAAGGATTTGTTTAGATTGTATGAATAATATGGCAGAGTATGAAGCGTGTATCGTTGCCCTCGAAGAAACCATTGATCTCAGGAATAAGAATCTTGATGTGTTTGGGGATTCCGTGTTGGTTATCAATCAGATCAAAGGTGAATGGGAGATTCGTCATCCTGACTTGATCCCATACAAAGATTATGCTAGGCGGTTGTTACCTTTCTTCAATAGAGTCAAGTTTCATCATATCCCTCGAGAGGAGAATCGAATGGCTGATTCTTTAGCTACCTTGTCCTCTTCGTATCAAGTGAACTTCTGTAATAAGGCGCCTCAAATTACAATCAGACGTCTAGACAGGCCTGCTCATGTGTTTGTGGCAGAAGAAGGTAAAGATGATAAACCGTGGTATTTTGATATGAAGTGTTTCCTGTAAAGTCGAGAGTACCCAGCTAGGGCATCCGATAAAGATAAAAAAGACTTTAAGAAGGTTGGCTTACAATTTCTTTCTCAATGGAGATGTGTTATACAAAAGAAATTACGCCATGTTAAGGCAAGAAGTTCATGAAGGGTCCTTTGGTACCCATGCCAATGGGCATTCTATGGCTAAGAAGGTGCTTCGAGCTGGTTATTATTGGCTAACGATGGAGTCTGATTGTTGTCAATTTGTAAAGAAATGTCATAAATGTCAGATTTATGCGGACAAAGTGCATGTGCCTCCGACTCTACTCAATTTTATTTCATCTCCATGGCCTTTCTCCATGTGGGGAATTGACATGATTGGAATGATTGAGCCTAAAGTTTCAAACGAACATCGTTTCATTCTAGCAGTTATTGACTATTTTACCAAATAGGTCAAAGCAGTATCATACGCTAATGTGACTAAACAGATGGTAGTCTGGTTTATTAAAAATCAATTCATCTGCCGGTACGACATTCCAAGTAAGATCATTATTGATAATGGTTCGGATTTGAATAAAAATATGATGAAAGAGCTCTGTGAAAGTTTCAAGATTGAACATCATAATTCTTCACCTTACAGACCCAAGATGAATGGGGGTTGTTGAAGCGGAAAATAAAAATATCAAGAGAATCCTGCAAAAGATGGTTGTAACCTACAAAGATTGGCAAGAGATGCTTCCTTTTGCTTTGCATGGATACGAGACGTCCGTCTGCACTTCAACAGGGGAAACCCTTTCTCTTTAGTCTATGGCATGGAACCAGTGCTCCTCGTGGAAGTTAAGATCCCATCAATATGAGTCTTGATGGAAGCCAAGTTGATAGAGGTTGAATGGTGTCAGAATTGATATGATCAGTTGAATTTGATTGAAGAGAAGAGAATGAAAGCCATGTGCCATGGTCAGTTGTATCAAAAGAGAATGAAGAATGCATTTTATAAGAAGGTTCGTCCTCGTGAGTTCAGAGAAGGCGACCTCGTGCTCAAAAAGATCTTGCCTAACTACAATGATTCCCGTGGCAAGTGGACTCCCAATTACGAAGGCCCATATGCTGTTAAAAAAGCCTTCTCTGGCGGTGCGTTGATTCTTACAACTATGGATTGTGAGGAGCTCCCTCATCCCGTGAACACCGATGCAATCAAGAAATACTTTGTCTAAAAAAATAAAAAATAAAAGAACAACTCGCTAAGTTGAAAACTGGAAAGTGTGGCTTAGGCAAAAAATGAGCGTCTCGGTGGATTGAAAACTCGAAAGGGCGGTCCAGGCAAAAATTAGAGACATAAACATAAATAATTCATCCCCGTAGATTGAAAACCCGAAAGAGCAATCTAGGCAAAAGTTAGGGATTTCATGGCAAGTAAATGCATCAGGCAAGACTTGATCACTTGAAGCAGTGTCATCATCATTTGGAAGTCTCAGTTTAATCTCTCTCAACGGAAGCTGAATTACAGGAATTCAAAGTTGTTAGGGAGAATAAGGTCATTTTATTTCAATGTAGCCTTTCCATTTACCATTTTTCAAACTTTGTAATGATCCATGAAGTCACATCTTTTGCAGACTACCATTCTACCAATAAAATCCTGATTTTTTCCAATCAATTTTAATTCTTACACTTATTTTTGTGCAAAAGGTCATTTATTTTTTATGATAACTTTGAAACAAAGTTTTGATAACAGACATGTTTTGAAATTACAAAATATTTTGCCATGACTTTTGAACAAACTAAGCGTCGACAGTTGTTCGAGATTCATCAAGTCTCGAAGTGCAAAGCTCAGCTTCCCCCATTTGTAGTATTTCAATGGGTTATTCAGTGCATATCCTTGGTTTGATCATTTTACTCTCTCCAGCAGAGTTATTGCCGAATTTGTTGATAGCTACGATTTTCCCCCAGTAGTATCATTGTTGCATTGGTCATTTTTGTTTTCTTCCCACATCTAAGCTAGAAAGAGTGTTATCTCCAGTAGAGATTGATGATTGACGGAGAATTTTGTCTCAAGTCCCCAATGGAATTGTTACTAGACTTGTTATCAGTTGATGGTACTTCCCAAAGCAGTGTTTGTTGTTGCAATGTTGTTTCGTCAGTAGAATGCTACCTCCTCAAAAGAGTTTTCAATTTGAGAAGAATTGTTTATTCAAGTTTCTCTCAGTGATCCTTTATTCCCCATCAAAACTTCCATTTATTTTGGAAGGTGTTGCTTCTATAGCAGAAGACAAGCTCTATTGCATAGTCTTCATCTGGTTGAGATTTGGCCGAGTACCCAGTTGTAGTTTCGTTTCTCCTAGTTTGTTGAGCATCCCATTTTGTCAGTATAAGCATAACAATACATGCGTTTTGCATTCATAAATCATCATTGTGTATAGCCGAAGGCTAATTCATACTCATATACATGAATCTTTGCTCCTGGTTGTGTTTTCCCCAACGAGTCTATCCTATGTTTCCCCCCGAGTTTATGCCTCGTGGAAGATTTGTATTTCAGTTTTCCTACCCATTTCATCTTGCCTGGATGGAACAAATCCCCGGCTTGAGTTCATTCCTCATCGGGTAGAGTCTTATTTGACTGTTTCTCTCCAGCTTGTTCCTGGATTGAACTTTGGTCCCCCTGCAGCGTTGCTTTTGATATCCCCAAGATGGAATCATAGATGACGGAAAGGCATGCTTTGAACATTTTGAACCTTCGTTCCTCAGCAAAAGAACTTATTCAATGATGAAGATATTATCCTTAACAATTTTTGCTCCATTAATCTCCCTGAGATTTACATCAACACAAGTGGCAGTCTCTTTATTTGAGAAGTGTAAGACCCGTATATTTTAGTCTGTGCTATTTTGTGATGTTTTATCAATTCATCGGTGTTTCTACGAAACTTTGGGGTAGCAAACTATTTATACTCGATATTTTTAGGGGTTCCGGTGGTGGATCAATTTGACCCATATGTTTTCTTTTGAGAAATCGATCAGACTTTTAAATTGGCGAGGATTATAATTGATTTCCGATATTTTTAGGGTATCGGAAGTTCTGAAAATGTGACTCTGTTGATGTTTGGAGAAAACGAGAAAAATATAGCCGTCGTTTTAATTTCCACGGACTCCGAGGGTTGTCGGAAAATTTAAATAGGAGTTTATTTATCGCCGGAAAATGAAAATTTAATCCCATTTTATTTTTCTAAGCGGCGTAGAAAATTTATTTGTTCGGAATAATTATTTTGTCGAAAATAATGTTGTGTTTTATTTTAAAGATAACGGTAGAATTTTTCTGTTTTCGAAAAAGTTATTCGGGAGTGTTTTACGACTCGTCTGTGAGCGAACGAGGAGACCGAACGAATTAACGGGTTTGATTGAATAGTGGGGCGGTGGATGAGAGGCGGCTTATTTTGGGATAAGAATTGATCACGTGTGAGAGAGAGAGAGGGTGGAGATCGTGGCCTTTGAAAATTGAAAGGTGGAGATGAATTTAAGAAATCTATATAATGAGAAACCTGTTGCATTATTTTTCTTTTGGTTTTTCTCTCTCACTCACGCATAAAATACTGAGGTGAGTTTTTATGTTTTGTTATTTATTTAATTTTTTAGTTGGTTAATTATTTATTTTAATTTAGTATTAAATTATGTGGTTAGATTGGGTAAATTATACACCGATAGAATACCCCCTGTTTTCAGTTTTGTGTAGGAATTATTATTGTGGGTAGCAAAAATATTTTCTATCCGATTATCGGATTATATTTTTTTGTTAGAGAAAAAATATTGGTACCGATTTAATTTATCTGTGGGTATATGTGGGTATATTATTGGGATTATTATTATTTTTATTATTTTATCTTAAGAAAAGAAAATAAAAGAAGGAGAGAAAAAAAATTATTACGATCGTCATGACTTGGTTACGGGCATTTTTTCTAAATATAACAGAGTGTTACGGTCGTAACCAAAGCGTGACGGTCGTCACGCTCTTAAGAGGCGTGTTACGGTCGTAACAGGGGATGACGACCGTAACACCTTTTTTATTATATGTTTACTATTCATTTATTTAAATTTTGGTTAAATAAAATAATAATAAAGAAATAAGTGGGTGGCGGGACCCACTCATTATATCTTTGTTCATGTGACGATCGTCACTTCTTTTGTGTGACGGGCGCCATGCCCATTTTTCTGTGGTGGGTGTCCCGCTGTTTTTACTTCCGGTCTCGTAATTTTCATTCCGTTTGATATTTTTTATCCCGGTTTTTTTAAATGATAAAATATTTATTTATCTTTATTTATATAGTTTTAAATAATTATTTTATTTTTTCGGAATTTTCCGGATACATTTGGAATAGTATTTTAAAGTACGATCTGTGCCGATTTTTGGTACCGTTGGAAAAAAACTGTTAACTAGTTTTGTGTCGAAATATTTTTAGATCCAAAATAATTTATTGTGATTGGAAAACTATTATTTATTCTAAATTTTAATTTAGAATATTATTGAAATTGGAATATTAGTTAGTATTTTATTTGTTTAATTAATTTTATTTATGGTATGATTAAAGTATTTTGATACAAGGAGATCATTAAATTTTATATTGGGAAATAAATATTTTGGTTATTTATTTGGTATTTATGGGATATTAGGTGGTTTTATTTTGGGGTTAAAATCTTATTTTGGTTATTTATATATTTCGGTTTCGCTGAATTTATTCATAGTGCGAGAAAAATAATTTGACGCAATTATGGGTTCAAGTAAAAGAATTTAAATTAGTTGTGGAAAATTTTCCTTGAGTTTGATATTTATTCTTTTAAGAGAAAAACTAATTTCTTTCTTATTTGAAAAGATTTATTTTATAAAGCGATTCGGTTAGAAACCAGTGTCGTAACCAAAACCTGATTGAGTAGGTTAGCAACCAAGACCCAGCCTTGTTGTAGGATATATCCGAGTGGTTTTAACATAAGTCCTTTGTGTATTATAAAGGTTTACAGTGGGATCCGGTTACGAGGTTTCATCGTGAGGGACGAATTGATCTTACGTAGCGTAGGTTGGTTGGGTTAGAAGCTTGCTCAGGTAAGGGCACTTTCTAACGATATTATATGTGATTGAATGCATGTGTGTCTGTATTCATGGTGGTGTGCCCTTTTGGGGATGTGTGATGATTGTGTGCCCAGTTGGGGATATGTGGTTATATACATGATTGTGTGCCCAGTTGGGGATGTGTGTTTATGCTATGATGCTAAACTTGTGATGTGCATTCATATGATTTGTGATAAATATATGATTTGCGGTTGATGTGTATGTCGAGGAGGACAACACGAGGTGTGTCTGAGCCACCTGTTGGTAATGAGAATTTTTCATATGATTTGTGATAAATATATGAATTGCGGTTGATGTGTATGTCGAGGAGGACAACACGAGGTGTGTCTGAGCCACCTGTTGGTACTGAGAATTGTTCATATGATATGTGATAGATATATGAACTGAATCGTGAATTGTGAATTGTGAATTGTGTTTATACATATTGTGTTTATATACACTGTTGCATTTGCATGTGTGAGTCATGCATACCATAGTTGCGTGTAGGTAGTTGGCGCCGAACGGGCCAGGGTGATGGGTTCTGAATCATCACCTAATCCCGAAGGGAATTCTACTGCACCAGGTGATGTGACTGAGCCGTCATCGATCCTTTGAGATCAAATTGAGTCAGGAGAATGCGAGGGAGGCAACTCCGGGTGTTTGGAAGGGCAACACTTTTGTGTCTGCGAGGCAGCACGGTTAGTGAGGACCCAAGGGGGTATCACGACTCTCTGCGGAGAGGTTAAATTCTGGAATTCATGCATGGTGAAGGTACCCAACGAATTGGGACCACCAAATTCATATAGGTTTGCATTTAGGATGTGTGTGCATTGCATTTGTGTGTTAAATTAAATGTTTGTGCATTGCATTTGTGTGTTAAATTAAATGTTTGTGCATTGCATTTGTGTGTTAAATTAAATGTTGTGATTGTTACATATATCATACTGTCACCTCATTTATGTTGCTCTGCATATCATATTGTCATCCTATTCATGTTGCTATGTATATCATGTTCTGCTGGCATGTGTGTATTCTTCCATATATGCTATTTTTAGATCGTGACCCTCTACTATTATTATGATGTGGCTAACGACCACCCAGGTTTAGAAGGGGTGATAGTTAAGGTATCCAGGTGTTGTGAAGGCTTGTAAGATGCGGTGTCTTGGGGCTAGGAATTCAAGATCAGCTTAGGGTCATGCTTTGAGGTTGTCCATGTTGTTGTTGCTGTTATTATTAAAGCTGAGTGCTTATTTTTATGTGTATGGACAAATATTTATACTAGTGGGCATTACGCTGGTCCTATGTATGGAAAAGACTTAGATCGAAAGCTCGTACTCTGATTAATCATTTTTATTATTTTCCTGAAAAGACAGTTGTCAATATTATGTATGGCATTCTAAAAAAAAATACACCCCCGCTGTTAAAAATCGGGGTGTTACATTGTGGTATCAGAGCTTTGGTCTAAGATTTTCATGGGGTTGTGAGTCGGGTGTCCTAAGCTGATCAAGTGTCGGGTTTAGTGGGAGTAAATGTGTGGAGTCCTATGTGTTATGTGGTTTGTGTCTTGAGTCTAGCAGGTTATGTGTTTAAGTAATCGTTTGTTTCTTAACTGAAGTGGAGGTCTCCCATAATACTTCAGTAAGAAGCATAGTTAAACCCCTTGAGCATTTATCGACGTTGGTCGACATGTGTCTCCGTTTTCTTCAGAGGTAGTGAGCTAGAGGTAGTGAGATTGAATCGAGTAAGAACTACAAGGTTTTCTGCAGTAATGCTATGGATGAGAGGTTTTGTTTGTCCTTATCACTCCGAGGTGTTGAGTAGGGATGAGTGGAAGTCAAGGTTTCACAGGATTGTAAGTAAGGACTTGATTTGGAGGACCTTTTGAGAGAAAAATGATTGGATGTTCATTCCGGTGAGTTCCGAATGAGATGAGATGAAGTTTATGGACTATGAAGAAGGTAATATTTCTTTGGAATCAAAGAGCAGTTATAGGTGTCGTTTGGAGATAATTACTATACATGGAGATTAATGGACATCTTCTCTAGGAAGAAAACGGGTTACACATTGAAAGTGGCCGAAACCTAGGAAAGTGGGAGGAAGGTTATATGATTGGTAGGTGCTTGAGGGTTTAATTTGGTTTCTTAAGCTAGGTTAGATATGTGACTAAATACCGTAAGGATGAATCATGTGATGTTAAAGGAAGGAAACCAAGTATCACATGGATAAGTTTTAGTAAAAGTGATCATCAGTGGAGTTGTCTTCGAAACTAGAAGTGGGAGTTTGGGAGAGAAGGAGTGTAACAGTTTCTAGGAGAAAAAGGTAGAAGATAGTACCATGGATCTAAGTAATCATATGAGTAAAGTAGAGAAGTGCTAAAGCAATTCAAGTATGGGGGACATGGTTTTGCTAGAAATATCATACCGCGGGTAGACAATGGGTTGTTAGAAGAGTGATAAGACGCTGAAAGTTAATATCTGGAAGGACACAGAGCCATGTATGAAGAATTAATGAATGGAGTTATATGGTGTAACAAGTATATGGATTTCGTGAAGATCAAAGTTTAGATTTGGATTTAGGGATCGCACCTGAGAATAAAGAAAAGTTAGCAAAGAAATTTCGATTGGGTAGTTGCTCTTTAAAAGTCAAACGTTAAGATTTGAGATAAGTGCTCAGTGACTAAATGGAGGAGTAAGATATGTCTGTTTTGGAAGGATGATTCTCATAGAGTGTTAGATCGTAGGGTGATAATGTTGGTTGATGCCTTAGAAAAAGCTAGGATTGAATAAGAAACTGAGGAGTGAATGGATATGTCCTGATGTTTAGCAAGAACTTATGCGAAAGAGGATTGGGTTGTGTTATAAAAGGATATTATGACCATTGGATAGTCATAAGAAATTGAAGATAGATAGAACAACGAAGAGTAGGTTGGATAGGACGAACATTGATTTGGAACAAGGATATTTAGATCGGGTGAAGGAGAGTAAAGATGTGGGTTGAAGTTGACAAGATAGAGGTCATGGTAGGTTGGGGAACGACTATAGAGGGTTGGTTGCTAAGATTTTGAAGTTGGACATTCTTAGTTGATCTAAGACGATATAGTATGAGGGACTTTGGAGTTGGGGTTGCACTTGGACGTAAGGTTGATATTTAAGAAGTGGTATAAGTGGCAAGAGAATAATCCTGCGGTTGGAAAATCTGATATCACAAGGCTAATGGGTAGTGTATTAGTGACTAGATGGGTTGTCATATTCAGAATTAGGATGATGAAGTTACTAAGTGAAAAGCCTGTTGGAGATTCCACATGAGACATGAGAAGTATGGACGAGGTTAAGTACATTATGTCATTGATGAACGAATGAGTGGAGTGAAAAGATTGGTATGGGGAAATAAGTTTCAAGACGAAGTGTGAGAGGAATGTATAGAGATGTGAATCAGGTCGATTTAGAATCCGTGCAAGAAATTACCTCACCCACAATTTGGAAAATGTGATTGTAAGTGTATGCTTAAGAGAAAAAGGTGCATTGGGCATATTCGAAAGTAGAGAGGATCAAACATTTGCCTATTAGGACGACATCAAGGATGAAGTGGAAATGTTTGGCGGAGACTAGTAAGGCTTGGATTCGTTGTACTTGTTATAATGAAGACTAGAGAAGCATAATGGAAAATATGCATTGAGAAAATATTGGATGTTAGAGGTTGACATCGAGAACAGTTTAACAACAGAAGATGAGATATGAGAACAATAAAAAATGGTTTGATTGATGAGCTCTTTGAGGGAAATAGAATTTAGTTGTAAGAGTAAAAGGAAACTCAATGAATTTTTGGAAGCAGGTGTAGGATAACACGAAGGACGTGGTATGTCAAATGGGGATAGCCAACGATGAGGAACGTTTAAGGTTAAGGCATACGAGAGTAAACTAAGTTATGACTTGGAAATAAGGTAGTTGTGTTAGAGGGTGACCAAATAGTGTAAGACTGGTGAAAAGGAAATTTGGGTGTTGTAGATGGCATAGTTGGGCAGGTGGAAGAAAGATTAGGGAAGTTTCAATCACCAACCGGATGTTGGGATGTTAGGATTCCGATTATAATTTGGAATGAAGTTTGAATCTGAACTCGATTATAATTTGGAATGAAGTTTGAATCTGAACATATACGGATCATCACCATTATGAGATTAAAGGAATAACTAAGGAATTATGGACATTGGGGAAAATGTGAAGTTCTCTACGTAGATGACTACTTCGGTTGGAGTGTAATAGGTTAAATTTGTACTTGGGTTTTAGCTGTTACTGTTTTGGAGGATACTCAATGGTTGTTCCGAGCTTAGTGAGCGTGAGAGAAACCGTAACTTGTTTTGGGAAATTGTGTCTCACTTTAGAGGGGGAAGTAGCAGGAGTTTGTAGGAAACATTTAGGAAACATCGAAGCGATTATTGGACCCTTGTGTCTTGCATAAAATTGAGAACAGGATGAGGAGAACACTATTGTAGTTGGTAACGATGGTTTATTCCACCATCATGGTTGTCGCCTACCTATTGACAAATTGAGGAACTGATCATCCTTAATCTGTTGTTGATAGTAGACAAGATTGTGTTGAATGGAATGAATGATTCTTGCCGGCTTAGATAGTGTGGGGTTTTAGCATTGCGTCCAGAGTCCGAGTCACTGTGACTTTGTAGAGGGTTGCAATAGGTGCGCGGTCGTTCTAGTGAGTGTGTTAGTGATAAATTGGTAAGTTGTTACATTTACCTCGAGTTTCGAGGACGAAACTCCTTTTTGGTGGGTAGTAATGTAAGACCCGTATATTTTAGTCTGTGCTATTTTGTGATGTTTTATCAATTCATCGGTGTTTCTACGAAACTTTGGGGTAGCAAACTATTTATACTCGATATTTTTAGGGGTTCCGGTGGTGGATCAATTTGACCCATATGTTTTCTTTAGAGAAATCGATCAGACTTTTAAATTGGCGAGGATTATAATTGATTTCAGATATTTTTATGGTATCGGAAGTTCTGAAAATGTGACTCTGTTGATGTTTGGAGAAAACGAGAAAAATATAGCCGTCGTTTTAATTTCCACGGACTCCGAGGGTTGTCGGAAAATTTAAATAGGAGTTTATTTATCGCCGGAAAATGAAAATTTAATCCCATTTTATTTTTCTAAGCGGCGTAGAAAATTTATTTGTTCGGAATAATTATTTTGTCGAAAATAATGTTGTGTTTTATTTTAAAGATAACGGTAGAATTTTTCTGTTTTCGAAAAAGTTATTCGGGAGTGTTTTACGACTCGTCTGTGAGCGAACGAGGAGACCGAACGAATTAACGGGTTTGATTAAATAGTGGGGCGGTGGATGAGAGGCGGCTTATTTTGGGATAAGAATTGATCACGTGTGAGAGAGAGAGAGGGTGGAGATCGTGGCCTTTGAAAATTGAAAGGTGGAGATGAATTTAAGAAATCTATATAATGAGAAACCTGTTGCATTATTTTTCTTTTGGTTTTTCTCTCTCACTCACGCATAAAATACTGAGGTGAGTTTTTATGTTTTGTTATTTATTTAATTTTTTAGTTGGTTAATTATTTATTTTAATTTAGTATTAAATTATGTGGTTAGATTGGGTAAATTATACACCGATAGAATACCCCCTGTTTTCAGTTTTGTGTAGGAATTATTATTGTGGGTAGCAAAAATATTTTCTATCCGATTATCGGATTATATTTTTTTGTTAGAGAAAAAAATATTGGTACCGATTTAATTTATCTGTGGGTATATGTGGGTATATTATTGGGATTATTATTATTTTTATTATTTTATCTTAAGAAAAAAAAATAAAAGAAGGAGAGAAAAAAAATTATTACGATCGTCATGACTTGGTTACGGGCACTTTTTCTAAATATAACAGAGTGTTACGGTCGTAACCAAAGCGTGACGGTCGTCACGCTCTTAAGAGGCGTGTTACGGTCGTAACAGGGGATGACGACCGTAACACCTTTTTTGTTATATGTTTACTATTCATTTATTTAAATTTTGGTTAAATAAAATAATAATAAAGAAATAAGTGGGTGGCGGGACCCACCCATTATATCTTTGTTCATGTGACGATCGTCACTTCTTTTGTGTGACGGGCGCCATGCCCATTTTTTTGTGGTGGGTGTCCCGCTGTTTTTACTTCCGATCTCGTAATTTTCATTCCGTTTGATATTTTTTATCCCGGTTTTTTTAACTGATAGAATATTTATTTATCTTTATTTATATATTTTTAGATAATTATTTTATTTTTTCGGAATTTTCCGGATACGTTTGGAATAGTATTTTAAAGTACGATCTGTGCCGATTTTTGGTACCGTTGGAAAAAAACTGTTAACTAGTTTTGTGTCAAAATATTTTTAGATCTAAAATAATTTATTGTGATTGGAAAACTATTATTTATTCTAATTTTAATTTAGAATATTATTGAAATTGGAATATTAGTTAGTATTTTATTTGTTTAATTAATTTTATTTATGGTATGATTAAAGTATTTTGATACAAGGAGATCATTAAATTTTATATTGGGAAATAAATATTTTGGTTATTTATTTGGTATTTATGGGATATTAGGTGGTTTTATTTTGGGGTTAAAATCTTATTTTGGTGATTTATATATTTCGGTTTCGCTGAATTTATTCATAGTGCGAGAAAAATAATTTGACGCAATTATGGGTTCAAATAAAAGAATTTAAATTAGTTGTGGAAAATTTTCCTTGAGTTTGATATTTATTCTTTTAAGAGAAAAACTAATTTCTTTCTTATTTGAAAAGATTTATTTTATAAAGCGATTCGGTTAGAAACCAGTGTCGTAACCAAAACCTGATTGAGTAGGTTAGCAACCAAGACCCAGCCTTGTTGTAGGATATATCCGAGTGGTTTTAACATAAGTCCTTTGTGTATTATAAAGGTTTACAGTGGGATCCGGTTACGAGGTTTCATCGTGAGGGACGAATTGATCTTACGTAGCGTAGGTTGGTTGGGTTGGAAGCTTGCTCAGGTAAGGGCACTTTCTAACGATATTATATGTGATTGAATGCATGTGTGTCTGTATTCATGGTGGTGTGCCCTTTTGGGGATGTGTGATGATTGTGTGCCCAGTTGGGGATATGTGGTTATAAACATGATTGTGTGCCCAGTTGGGGATGTGTGTTTATGCTATGATGCTAAACTTGTAATGTGCATTCATATGATTTGTGATAAATATATGATTTGCGGTTGATGTGTATGTTGAGGAGGACAACACGAGGTGTGTCTGAGCCACCTGTTGGTAATGAGAATTATTCATATGATTTGTGATAAATATATGAATTGCGGTTGATGTGTATGTCGAGGAGGACAACACGAGGTGTGTCTGAGCCACTTGTTGGTACTGAGAATTGTTCATATGATCTGTGATAGATATATGAACTGAATCGTGAATTATGAATTATGAATTATGTTTATACATATTGTGTTTATATACACTGTTGCATTTGCATGTGTGAGTCATGCATACCATAGTTGCGTGTAGGTAGTTGGCGCCGAACGGGCCAGGGTGATGGGTTCTGAATCATCACCTAATCCTGAAGGGAATTCTACTGCACCAGGTGATGTGACTGAGCCGTCATCGATCCTTTGAGATCAAATTGAGTCAGGAAAATGCGAGGGAGGCAACTCCGGGTGTTTGCAAGGGCAACACTTTTGTGTCTGCGAGGCAGCACGGTTAGTGAGGACCCAAGGGGGTATCACGACTCTCTGCGGAGAGGTTAAATTCCGGAATTCATGCATGGTGAGGGTACCCGACGAATTGGGACCACCAAATTCATATAGGTCTGCATTTAGGATGTGTGTGCATTGCATTTGTGTGTTAAATTAATTGTTTGTGCATTGCATTTGTGTGTTAAATTAAATGTTTGTGCATTGCATTTGTGTGTTAAATTAAATGTTGTGATTGTTACATATATCATACTGTCACCTCATTTATGTTGCTGTGCATATCATATTGTCATCCTATTCATGTTGCTATGTATATCATGTTCTGCTGGCATGTGTGTATTCTTCCATATATGCTGTTTTTAGATCGTGACCCTCTACTATTATTATGATGTGGCTAACGACCACCCAGGTTTAGAAGGGGTGATAGTTAAGGTATCCATGTGTTGTGAAGGCTTGTAAGATGCGGTGTCTTGGGGCTAGGAATTCAAGATCAGCTTAGGGTCATGCTTTGAGGTTGTCCATGTTGTTGTTGATGTTATTATTAAAGCTGAGTGCTTATTTTTATGTGTATGGACAAATATTTATACTAGTGGGCATTACGCTGGTCCTATGTATGGAAAAGACTTAGATCGAAAGCTCGTACTCTGATTAATCATTTTTATTATTTTCCTGAAAAGACAGTTGTCAATATTATGTATGGCATTAAAAAAAAACTATTCCCCCGCTGTTAAAAATCGGGGTGTTACAAGAAGCTTATTATTCTGATCAATTTTTGTGTCAACAACAAGTGGCAATATCTTTATTTGAGAAGCTTGTTTGTCCCCGATAGATCAATTTGTATTATAACAACAAGTGGTAGTCTCTTTATTTGAGAAGCTTGTTTGTCCCAAGCATATCAATTCTTATTTCCACAATGAGTGGCCATCTCTTCAGATAATCTCCGACAGAGAAGCTCGTTGTGATTCCATATATCAAAGACAATATATTGTTCCCCCAACATGTGGTTGTCTCTTTCTTTGAGAAGCCTAATGTGATTCCCCAATCAAACTCAATCTCCATCAAGTTAAGACTGCTTCAGGTTGAAATCTAGAAGACGGAGAAAGCTTGTTTGTTACCCTTTCCAAGTGGAATACTTGGTTAAAGAAGAAACTGAGACCCGTTCCTGGTCGAAGACCGAAATTCATGGGAGGTTTATTACCTTTTCCAAGTGGAATACTTAGTCAAAGAAGAAACCGAGACCCATTCCTGGTTGAAGACAGGAAGTCATGGGAGGTTTATCACCTTTTCCAAGTGGAAGACTTGGTCAAAGAAGAAGTTGAGCCCCGTTCTAGGTGGAAGACCGAAAGTTATGGGAAGCTTGTTATCAATTCATATCCAGCCACTACCTTTGTCTATGATTTGGTAGTATACCTTCGTCTATGAGTCGGTATCATCTTATTATTTTGTTCTCTACCTTCGTCTATGAGTTGGTAGCATACCATCATCTATGAGTCGGTATCATCTTGTTATTTTGTTCTCTACCTTCGTCTATGAGTTGGTAGCATACCTTCATCTATGAATCAGTATCATCTTTGTTATTTTATTCTCTACCTTTGTCCATAAGTTGGTAGCTTACCGTCATCTATGAGTCAGTGTTATCTCATTTTACTTTTTCTACCTTCGTCTATGAGTTGGTAGTTCACCGTCATCTATGAATCAGTGTTATCTCATTTTCCTTTTTCTACCTTCGGCTATGAGTTGGTATTTTACCGTCATCTATGAGTCGGTATCGTCTTATTCTCTACCTTCGATTATGAGTTGGTAGTTTACTGTCATCTATGAGTCGGTATTATCCTATTCTCTACCTTCGGCTATAAGTTGGTAGTAATTCCATGTCCCACTGATTACTCAGGTGTTTCCCTAGTAATTTCAGTGTTCTCTTTGCTGGTTGTTTCCCCAGTAAAGGTTTCCACTATAGCTTTTCATTTCTAGCAGTGCTTTAGGTTTTCCCCAGCATATGTCTTTGTGATTTATTTCCACTCCCCAGGGAGTTGTGTCTCCCTGGTGGACTTCTTTCAAGCTTTTCTCCAGCAATATCCCTCATAGAATTTGTTCTGTGTGGTGTTTTCCTCGCAGAGTCTGTTTTCTTTCATTCATTCATATCATAAGCATTGTGCGGCATCTTAGGCCAAAAAATCGGGTCTTCTGTATTTAAGTTTATTTGATTTCATCGATATAAAGATTTCAAGTCTTCATATCTCTGGATAGAAGAAACTTAAATAGGGGCATCTGTCATACCCTAATTTTTACCCCTAAGATGCCACCTATCATATTCATCTGCATTTCATTACAATCACAAACATGGATTCTCTTAGTTATCATCTCTAGGGTTTTTGCCTTCTGTAGGAGGTCACCAAGCACTATTTTGTTGCTTTTTACTTTTATATTGTTTATATTCACTAACCATTAATCAAAATACAAAAAATATTCCTTGTCCCTTTTGTTTCTTTTGCAAGGAAGGGTTTGGAATCAATAGCATAAAGTGATTGTCTCCTCGGCTAGGGTTTGAGCTCCTCAAGTCAAAGTGTGGTCAACCAGTGATTTTCAAAGGCTATCCATCAAAGCATGACCTATAATCTCAAAGCATAGGGTCTCAAGCATCATTCAACTTCATTTGATCAAAGATAGCTCAAAGTTTGGTTGCTTGTTTACAAGATATTTCAAAGGTTCATGTGTTTATTTCCATGCCTTCATCAATAGGTTTCTTCAAGCCATTACAAGATTCATCAAAGGACATTCTTCAAGCCATTTTTGCGGGTTTTACCCTACCCATTATGGGTAATTTTGTGGGTGCCCATTGGGGATGGGTCAAATTTCCATCCCTAATCGGCATCATCTGAAGTTGTTTGAAACATTACCTCACCTTGAAGCTTGTTGAAACATGGTTTCCAATTTCACCATTGTTGAACCTTCGAGCTTCAACTGAAAGGTAGATAACTGTAAAATTACACTTCTAACTAGTTACCAGTAGCTTCGTCTTGTTTCACTGATCAATAGCCCTCTCTTACCTGGGATTTTATATTTCGTTTTGAGAATTTAATTTAACTTTGAGTTTTTAGGGTTCTTTGTGTTTTCTCTAAAATTCTTCATGCTCTGAGCAAATCAATTGCTTTGAAGCATGGAGACATGAACGATGAAGATTGTTGATAATGAAATATGCTTTGTTTCAATTTAAAACACTGAGTTTAGGATTTTCAAAAATCGAACCAAGGTTGAAGATGAAGTCTGAACAGCACGCGTTTTGGGTCCAATTTCAAATTCTGACTAATGGCGTGGTGACACACAATTTTTTTAAATGTTTCAGCAGTTGTGGTTAAATGTGTCGTTGGTAGCGTCCACGTGTTTTGACTTTAGATCCGGTGCGTTGGATCTGGTGACTTGGATTTGGTATTTTGATCCAATGGCCTTAGTGCCTTGCAATCTGATGCGTGGATTTGATCTAATGGTCCAAACATTTCGCTTTTATTTTTTTTGTTTTGTTTTAATTGTTTTTAAATTCTCTTTTATTTCAAAAAAAACCATTAAAAATAGCTCCCTAACCTTTTTCACTCAAATTTTTTTCTATAATTTTTTAAAAATATTTTCTACCTTGTGTATTTTTTCTTTGTTTTATTTTATGATTTGCTATTTTTCATTCATTTTCTCTTATTTCAAGCATTTTAATTGGTTTAAAAATACTTTTATGCATTTTTAAAATCTCCAAAAATTATTTTTATGATCCTTGTTTCTGACCTATCTTGATTTTATTGAGCCTTTGTTTGATGTTTAGTTGCTTAATTTGGATTTTCTCTTTTATTTTCCATTTAAAATCATTTTTATTATTTCTTTTTTGCATTTTAATATTGTTTGACTTCTGGTGCCTTGGATCATGACTTTTGATCATAAGTTTCATCAATATCAATGGACCTCAGGTGATGATAGGTTTAAAAACCCTAATCCACCAAGATAGGAGGTTGATATTGATGATAACTCGATCAAAGTTGTGGTTCAATTTGGATTTCTTGTTTTTTTCTCTTTCTCTTCATCTTCATCTCCTTCTTTTTTTTCTCTTTCTCTTTATCAATTGGATGATTTAGTGTCCATCTTGTTCATGAAATCTGGATTGATGATTGATGCACTTTCATCATTTCAAACCTACCTTCCAATTGATCATGGATCATTTGAGGTACTTTGGATTGATGCATAAGTTTGTCATAAGTAATCATGAAGAATGATTGATGTAATGGACCAATCTCATTGCCTTAGTGCTTGAACCCTCCTTGGTTTTTACTTGTTCTATATGTTTTAGGAGTATGGTTTCTATTATATCTCTAACATGTATGGTACATAAGTTGTTATTGACCAGCCTCTCATAGTATGATCTTCCTAATAGATTGTGCTACGATTGCTTAACATATCACTAAATTTGTCCCGAATCGATTCATTAACTCTAACATCAATACTAACATATTATTGTGCTAACTTTACTTTATGCACTTTTATTTCTTGCCTTTTATTTCTTGCTCTTTACTTTTTATGCCTTTACTCTTAGCATTACATTTCATATTGTTTATGTTTATGCTTCTTTTTTCCTTTGTCCACTTGGGCATTTTCTTTTGCTTTTAAAGACATTGATAAAGGAAAAACCCTAAAAAAATTGGTTCTCTAATCTTTGGACTAATGGTCATTATCCTTAGCTTGACTTGGAGTTGTACTTTTGGACCTATGGACTTTGGTTACTTTTCCATATGTTATTGGATTATTCTGAGACCTTAGTTTATTCATCTGACACTTGAAACCTTTAAAGACTTGGCTCTGATACATAGATTTGACCTTATGGCTTAAGTTCTTTTCTCATCTGATGCTTGTCTTATTCTATGCTTACTTGTTGCTTATGGCCAAATCCAAAGGGAATGGAAGGTTTGCTTGACTTATGTTAGATGCTGGATAGATCCTGGTTAGTTCACAATGCACACACAAAGGCTTCCTCTTGGGCTACCTTACAATAAAACCTTTTATTTCTTGCTATTTACTTTATGCATTAGGATAGCCTCTTCATCTTCTCCCATTCTTTAATTTTCAAAATCTTCTTCCTTTTTCAAAACCTTCATGTTTTCAAACTTGAACCACTTTCTCAATAAACCTTGACTTTGTCAAGCGATTTTCAAAACTTTTTTCTTAAATAAATGCTAAGACATCTTAAGCATATCAAACAATTTCAAAAGACTTAAAAAAGCAAAACTCATTCAAATCTTTTGTGCCTTTGTGAACCTTTTCCTTTTAAACCTTTTCTTAAGGATAGTCATTAGTTGTATTTTTGCAGTGATGCAACTTCTATATATACTTCCACAATAATGTAGAGAAGTGATGACATTTTCCACTTAGATGTTGAGTGATAGACTTGTTGATTTTAATATAAGCGAAAATTCTCCATCTCAAGATGATGCAAATGCTCCTTCCTCATTAATTATGGGTAGTAAGTTGAGTTTCCACTCGAATATGACGAAATGTCTATTCATTTAAAATCAATCAAATTACACACTTTTGTTATTTTTACCATGAACTACGAGGTTTTGATCGTCCATTGCACTTTGTTGGTACATAGGCACGAGGTTCTGGAAGTCTTGTCAAACAAAAATCTTAAAAAAAAATATTTATTTTTCTCATCTCCCCAATATTTTCCAAACAACACCCGTTTTAAGCCAAACACAGATTTTCAAGAGGTTCCTATAGAGTACTATAAATGTGAGGGGTGCTAACACCTCCCTTTCGCATAGCCAACCCCCATACCCTTATTTTATTAGTTTTGTTTTAAAACTTCTTTGGGTTTTATTCATTATTTTTCCCATTACTTTGGAAACAATAAACAGCGGTGGTGACTCTTGCTTTTGTGATTTAAGTTAATTAATAGCTTTATCTCATATTTTTTTCCCGCCGCGACAGGTTATAGTAAAAATCTCTTGTGGTGTAAGGGAACTGGACTAATCTCATTTGGGAGGAACCAGTATAAATCTTTTTGTGTTCTTTGTATTTTATTTGCTTTCATTAACATTCTGCTGCAACGTATAATCAGAATCTGAACACCGGTTTAGATTTTGAACTCTATGTAGCGTGCGATTTTTTTCGGTGACGTGACCACCTTACCGTAATGGATTTGGGTGCTACTTTTTTATTTCTTTATTTATCCTATGAAGCTGGAAAGGAAAGGGAAGATATCTAAAACTAATCTTGCACGCAAATTCTTTCTTTAACAAATGCTGAGAGATCGGAGATCGGGGTCTGGTTATACAAAGGGAATCTATTAACACCCAGCGTATCTATGGTAATTCATAGGAACCTTCTTTTGCATGTATTTCTATTAACTTTAAATGTTTTCTTGTGTTTATCTGTTGTGGATTGGTAAATTTCCTCCTTTGGGAGGATTGAGAGAATGTATTTATTGTTTTTGGGTTTTCTTCTGTTTTTGGGAAGGTACTGGACCTAAAGTTTTTGATTTGTGTGCTCGCTAAGATTTCGTAATCTTATGCCTACGTATTCCCGTAAAGAGATTTGGGAAATTAGAGCAATCATAGTTTCTCCTATTTCTATGGGAGGAAAGATATTTGGTGTCTTGTTCAAAGCCCAAGATTGAAGCTAGCTAAGTATTTGTGTCTTGTTTAAAGCCCAAGATTGAAGCTAAAGGTTGCCTGGGAGAGAATTTGTCATCTCTAAAGGGAGATATCTCACATATTCATCACAAATATTGAGAAATTGGTTATAAGGGAAATTACTTTAACTGGAATATATGGAATCCAGCAATGCCATAATTTCCTTTATAAGAGGGATGTCATGAAGGAAGAAAGCTTTAACTCAGTGTAGAGCAATGCCACTTTTTCCTTATAAATCTTTCATGCTAAGAGATGGACATTGGCTTGGATGTATGGAATCCAGAGGCTTACCACTTACATCAGTTAGATGAAAGAAAATTTTAGCCATGATAAAGGAGGGACTCCAGCTTGGATTTAGAATCAACTAGTGTGCCACTTATAGCAATTATCTGGAAAAAGGTTTTGATTGTTTGTTTTGATATATGATGTTTAGAGGATATATCTTCCTGCAGAGAGAATTCATGGTCTCATTTGAGGGGGATGTTGATTTTTGTGTGCCTTGATTAAAGCCCAAGGTTGAAGCTAAAGAAAATGACTCCACTGGGGAGGGTTTTATCTGTCTTGTACAAAGCCCAAGATTGAGGCTAACTGAGGGAATCCTTATATAAAGCCTAAGAGGAGGCTATCTCTTGCTGGGGATTTATTCAAATCCAGGAGCAAGTCCAAATTGTGTTGAGGAGTCCAAGGGGATTTACTCTTGTTGGGAATCAGAGAAGAGTTGGAGTTCCAGATGCCATGAGGCTCTGATTCTGTTAAGGATTTGTTAATGGTAAATTGACACTGGTTGGGGTGTTCAAGATGGAAGTTAAGCCTTGTTGGGTGTCAGGGGAGTTTAAAGATGAGTTTGAAAACTTATGAGGTCTTAACTCTTCTGGAGACTGGTGTATTGGTATAATGATCAGGTTTTTTCCTGTGATTTTAGGAAACTTGAGGGTCTCTGTGTGTGATCTAAGAGGAGATGAAACTTTCCAAGTCTTTTTGAATGAAGCCCAAGAGGAGGCTGAGACTGTCCAAGTCTCTTAAGAAGTGGTAGACTCTGGTGTAGAGAGGGGTCTTTGTATGATGCCCAAGAGGAGGTTGTTGTTTTAAGGGATGAAGACCAACCCTAGAATGGTATGATGTTATGGAATTTTGACTTTCCTGGGGATTGAACTAGTACTGATGACTAAATTATATCCTATGCTTTTAAGAAGCCTGTTGGTCCTTGTACTAAGCCCAAGAGGAGGCTGGGGAACTTCTAAGAAGCCTGTTGGTCCTTGTACTAAGCCCAAGAGGAGGCTAGGGATACTTATAGGAAGCCTGTGGGTCCAAGCCAAAGAAAAGTTCAAGAAAGATTTCACCGGGAATTAATCCTTTCTTTGTTGAACAGTTCTAAGGTTTGAAGAAATTCAGAAGAGGTTTCACCGGGAATTAATCCTCTATGGGGGAAATGAATTTCTTGTACACACACACACACACACACACACACACACACACACATATATATATATATATATATATATATATATATATATATATATATATATATATATATATATATATCTTTCTAAGTTTTGACAGTCTTGAGAAAAGTTTAACCGAGAATAATGTCTTTCTCTGTTCCATATTGAATAAGCCCAAAAGGAGGTAGACTGTATAGGGAATTTCCTATGAGGGAACTAGTTTTGACTAAGTTAGAAAGTAACCTCTGGTTTGACCTAAGTGTAGACCTAATTGCTGGGGAAACTCTAAACAAATATGCACATGTATATATACAGATGAATAAATTGACAGGTATATAAATAAGTATGCATTAAATTGAAAAGATGTTGGGTCTTATACTCTGAGAAGAGGCCCAAGTGTATTGTGATCTGCTGTGTTGATTACAACTGTATGATTAGGGTTTTAAGAAATTGAAGAAAACTTTGAGAAAACTTTGAATTTGAATTTGAATTAAAAGAAATTTGTTTAAAAGAAAAGAGTGTTTTGGGGCTTATAACTCAAAGAGAGACACAAGTGGTCTAAAAGCAGTTTCACCGGGAATAATGCTTCTCTTAGTACCAGTTTTAAAATAGACAGATGATTTTGAAAATAGAGGTATGGGGCTTACAGCTCAAGGAGAGGCCCATGGAAGTTGTTTATTGTTTAAAACTAAGTTTTTGTACAAAAGGTTTGGGGCTTATACTCAAGGAGAGGCCCAGATGACTTATTTGAAAACATTGACCGCACTGCAATACCGAACGACGTTGTGGGACTTATACTATAGTAGAGGCCCAAAATTTCTTTTGTACAAAGAGGGTTGGGTCTTACACTCTATAAGAGGCCCAAAAGTGTTTGTAAAAGAAGAAAAATGGGGCTTATACTCAAGGAGAGGCCCAGATGATTTATTTGAAAAGGCGACGATCGCGTCGCAGTTTTGAAAACCACAGAAGGACTTATAAAATGACTGAGGCCCTAGAAATTATTTACAAAAGAGGTTGGGTCTTACACTCTATTAGATGCCCAAGAAAAGTTATTTTTATACAAGAGTTAGGGCTTATAGCTCAAGGAGATGCCCAGATGAAAAACAACGATCAAACGGTTTATCGTATCGGGACTTATACAATGTCAAAGCCCCAAAAATTGTGTATTTACAAAGGGGATGGGTCTTACACTCTAATAGAGGCCCAAAAGTGTTTCAAATGAAGTTTGAAAAATCAAAATTTAAGAAAACCCTAATTTGTATTAAAAAAAACAATTTTTCAAAGAAAATTAAATAGAAAATGATATAAAATATCAAACATATTTAAAAACAAGTTGTAAACTTTAAAAAATGTTTTGAAAACCATGTTTAATCACATGAAAACTTGTAATTCATTTGAATTTGAAAAATCAAGGTGGAAATTTCATTTAAAAATGTTTAAAAACAAATAAAATGAAATTATTTACAAAAATTCAAGCTATATTAAATAAATAATATAAATTTGATTTTTTTGTAGAATAAAATATTTTAATATTTTTGTGAATTCTTAAAAAAAGAAACAATAAAAAATGATTAAAAATGAGAGAGAAATTAATTTTTGAAATCAATTAATAAAATATCAAAATATTCAAAAATTTGAAAATTTGAAAAAAGGCGCCAAGAACACCTTGTGTGGTTCGCGTGAGCTCTGTTCTTGCAGATTTGCAAAACCTCACTTTTCTCTCTGATTACTCAATGGTTTTGACTTTTGTAAACATCAATTTCACTCATTTTTGAACAAGGATTTCAATGGTACCAATTAATTGCATTTATATTAAGTGTGGAGTGAGAAATTAAGTGATGAACACATGAACCCTAATTTCTGTAAGAACACTATGAAATCCTATACACGATAGCTACAAAGCAATTGATTGAGGGGAAACACTCTACATAAGTGTAGAAACATGTTTGTAACTTGAAAACACATTTATGATGCATGGATCATAGAGTTTGAGAGTTCAGGCTTACCTCTTACAAGAAGAAATCAAATTTTGATGTAGAGGTGTTACAGATGTTGTGTGATGATCTGGACAACTTCAATGGACCTAATGTAAGGTGTTTGGAAGCTTGGAATGGATTGAAAGCACCTGGATCTTGTTGTGGTACCTCAACTACAAATAGGCCAAAAAGCTTGAGCAAATGGATGGTGACTTAGTGATTCTGGTGTTCTAGATGTGTTTTGAGGTTATGGATCACTTGTATATGACATATGTGAGGTGTTAGGATGGTTGGTTTTGATGGAAATGTTCTCTATTTGAAAATTCAAATGTTACTTGCTAAAGAAGCATTTTCTGGTTTTTTGAGAGTGAAAGGAAGGAAAGCATGAGTTGTTATGCTTTGGTGTACTCAAACTGATAAGAAAGAACCTCTATTTATAGTAGAGCAAATTTGTTTTGGGAGCAATAGTGATTGGAGGCTGGATCACTCCATTATCCATTGAACTTTGTCATGTAGCCAAAGTCTCCTCTAGCCATTGACTTAGGTCAATCTTGCAGGCCTATGGTCTTCTGATGCTTGAGTTCATCTTGACTCATTTTCAATGTTGTGGACTGATACATGCCAACTCCATGCACCCCTTAAATGCTTCATGACAAATTTGAAAGTTTTGGATTTTGAACTTTGAATGTCACATGCCTAAAGGATGAGGTTTTTGACTTGGTGGCCTTGTGATTAGATTCTTCATCATTCAAGTTGATTTTGGACAGAAATGAAATGCTGCAAGTGTCCAAAATTGGCTCAAGAAATCGTGGGAACCAAGTTATGTTTTCATGCCTTTGTGTGGGCAGGGTGAAAAATGCCATTTTTGGAGGCTTATAACTCCTTGCTCAAGTTGAACCATGGGAGGCTCTTGTACTTTTTGGAAAGCCCATATAACATATTTCAACTTTGGTGTTTAACTTTGGTCTTGAATCATCTTGGATCATAATGAAAAATAGCCTCAAAGTTGGTGAAAACATAAAACAGATTCTGTCCAAAATTTCACTAAGTGTTGAAAAAATGTCCATTTTCCATTTTTTGTGATTTTGATCAATCCATAACTCAAAATCCATGAGGATTTGGAATATGTTGTAGTTGACAATCTTGAAGTATGTAATGAGAGCTTTCATTTGGAATATTTTGGGCACAGTTGACTTTTTGTCAGATGAATTTTAAAATTTGTGATCCTCTATGAAATCAAGTCCTCGACCTAATTCAAACCTAATGGATGGATTCCATAGGTGTTTTAGAGTGTCTTGAATCATGTCCCAAGGTTTGGGATCATGCCTTGGTCAAAAGTCAAAGGTACAGTTGACTTTTCATCAAAAAACTCTAATTGGTCCAGATGAATTTGAATCCTTGAATTGCTTATGAACCAAGTTCTTTGAATCAATCCAATCTTGTAAATAGATAAACATGATGTATTGGAGGTCTTCAAAACACTTCTTGAGGTTTTGGCTCATGCATTGCTCCAAAAGTCAACTTAGGGGTGAATTAGGTCAAGAAACCCTAATTCCTGATTTTTTATGAATGCATCCCCTAAGGCTATTTTGAATTTGTGATTGGGTCCATGAGGTCCCTTTGATATTCTTGGATCATGTTTTGAAGTATTAGCCCATGCCCAGATGAATATTTCCCTCTGGAGGCCTTGGTCGACCAAAACCCTAATTTGGTGACACTGATGATCTTGAGGCTTGATCCACTTGAAATGTTGCACTCTTGTGCTTGATTATTGATATGGGAGACCTATTGATCCTTCATGGATGTTTGAGAGGTTTTACAAATTGAGGATCATGTCCATTCTTGATTGATCCTTTGTTTGAGTACTCTGAGAAGGTCCAAAACCCTAATTCTTGGTTGAAGTGAATGCTCAACAATCTTTGAGAGGATTGATGTGGCATGAAGGTACATCCATATTGTGGTGATGATTTGCACAATGATGGTAAATCTTATGGTCAAAATTTAGGGTATAACACTCTGATCAGAGGCAAAGTTAAGAAACAGAAAACACAATTCAACCCCCCTTCAGTTGGCATCAGAGCATGGTATGTGCATAACACTTAACAGTGGTGCAGATAATAATGCAATGAGAAAATATGTCTGCTAAAGACTTTCCTTCAAGGAAGAGTTAAGTACCACATGTCGTAACCCAAAATTTGACCTCCCCCTTTTGCGTTTTGCATAAGCATGTGCATTCACATCGCTGGCATACACATTCACACTTTTTTCTCTTTGTTTCTTGTTGCAGGATTTTCAGGTTTTTAGGCTTGATTAATCTAATCTTCACAAGGTCATCACATCATCAAAACAAGCACAAAACAAGGGTTTCTATGCCTATTTGTCAAAACAAGAGGTGTAAAATCGAAATCGGGGATTCAACACTTGTTCCTAAGCAATCTGGGCAAATTTTGCCTAGAGTAACCGGTTACTCAATATAGGATAACCAGTTACTCTACACAGATTTGCAGATTCTGCTGCATTTTTGGGACAACAACTCTGCACTCTCTTTGTTCTTGGATTCTACATAGTTCTAGCAGCATGTGGAACATTCTAGACATTTCAAGATTATTCAAGACACTCCCCTTGCATTTATTCCAATGCCTCACTTTAAATTAAGTACACCATGTTACTTAATTTACAAGCATGTCAACCTTTGATTTGAAGTTTACATTGGGATTTCTACCGAGTTAACTTCCTGACAAACCGAGTTAACCGCTTGACTCAGTGAGTCAAGTGTAACTAACTCCTAGCCTAAGTCCAAACCACCCAAAGCTAGACCCTAGCCTAATTCCAAACCTCTCACACTCTAAACCAAAACTCTATATAAGTGAACCTTCAATCATTTTTCAAGGCCCCTCAACTATTTCACACATTTCACACTCAATTCTCTCACTTTCTCTCTGAATTTTCTGCAACTTCTTCATCTTCATCTACATTTTCTTCCCAAACCTCATCATAGCTCTTCACCATTGAAGGATAATCACTTCTACATTGAAAGTGATTATTTCTTGAGCTTAACCTTCATCACCTTGCAATTATACTTGGATTTCTGGAGTTTTATTAGCTTTTGGATTCATTTCAAGTGTTTGCTTCAAGATTCAACGGTTCGAATTCGTATTTCGAAGTTTCGTCACAATTTGCTCAGTTTCAATACCTTTCGGCTATAATTGAAGATTCCTCTAGTTTTCTTTGACTATCTTCCTCAAGATTCATCTGCAATAATCACCAAGTCAATCCTCCTGCTTATAGGTTGGTCTTTCTTTGCACATTTTACTATTTCGAACGTTTTCGTGTCATTTACGATGTAGTTTCGATACTTTTTGTGTGTGAATTAATTATGCCATTGCTTGACCATGATCTTGATGTGTTAATTGATTCCATTGCTATTTATTTGTTGTTTTGAAACTTGATTTTCGTGCACAAATTCATACCCTAGCATGTGGTAATTTGAACAAGTGATTTGGATGCTTTAAGTGTTTTTTCAAAAGCTGTTTTTGCCACTGTTACAGTGGTAACCGGTTACTCAATATAGGATAACCGGTTACTCTTCACAAATTTTGCACCAGCGCTGGTTTTTCAACTAAGTAACCGGTTACTCAATATAGGATAACCGGTTACTCTGCACAATTTTCCCCAGATTTGCTATTTTCAAGCAAGTAACCGGTTACTCACTTTAGAGTAACCGATTACCACTGTAACAGAGTGCCATTTTTTAGTGTTTTTCAAGCTCATTTGCCATGCTTTCTTCCTCTAACTTCCATGGATTGATATGATTGATTTTTATGGATGTTTTAGGTGCTGTTTCACTTCAGTTTACAACATGATTGTGAATTTTTCGATGCTCGATCTTTCGATTTCATAATTGTGCACATTTTTAGCATTGTATGAACATGATCATTTTTTGCACTTTCTTTGATCACATGATACATGATTTGTAATGCATACTAAATATCATTTGGTACTGTTTTGCACTTTCCATTCATGTTTGAATTAAGTTTGTTCTTCAAAGAATAAGCTTAATCTTGTATAATCAATAATGCACCCTTTTGCTTTAATAATTTTTCATTCCATTTTGGAGAATTATTAGCATGCTCCTCCCTTTTGATTAATTAATCGAAACCTCATTTCGATTATTGATCCTCCCTTTGGCGCTTCTCTTTAGGTTTCCTTTAGAGCTTTCTTTCTCTCTTCCCCCGCGGAGTTAGAGTTTCGCACGACGCACTGAAGTACTGTACAAATTGGAGCTGTTGCGCTGTTCGTTTCAATTTCCGCACTATAATTTGAGTGCTAGAGAAGGAATGAGGATGGAGTTGTCCTACCCTCATTCTAGCTATTTCTTGGGTAAAGGAATTTGGCCCTCTCGTTGAGAATAGTCACCTCTATCCTCAAGCTGTAGTGTTTCTCCTTCCCCAGTTGAGTCGATCCTTGATCACTTGTGCTCCTCTCAATCTCTCTTTCGATCAATCACCATTTCTCTTGGTTAAAGATCATTGTTTCTTGGATTAACACCCGTCTCTTGCCTCGGTATCCTTCTTCTTTAGTCAATCATTTTACTTTGATTCTCCAGAAGAGTTTCAACATCTTTCTTCGGTTAAACACAGTATTTCTGTTAAACACCGAGAACCTTACGGATTTTGTAACCTTCACTTGGTTCTTCTCCCTTTGATTGGTTAATCACTGGCTGCCAGTTAAAACACCAATTTGTACTTCTTCTCAGTTAACCACAGTCTATCTGTTAACATACTGAGTTTCCTCTTGGGTTAATCACCTTCTCTTGGTTAATCACCCTTTTCTTCAGTTAACCACGGCCTGCCTGTTAAAACACTGAGCCTCTTCGAGTTAATCACCTTCGCTTGGTTAATCACTCATTCTTTTCGGTTAATCACAGTCTTTCTGTTAAAACTGAATCCCCAGTAGTTAGCAACCTTCTCTTGGTTCGAATACTTGCACCCTTGGGTTAGTAACCTTTCCTTGGTTTAAATACCCTTTTCTTCAGTTAGGTACTATTTTCCCAGTCATTGTACTGAACGTTCTTTGGGTCACGACCTTCGCTTGGTCCCACACCCGTCCTTTGGGTTACAACCTTCGCTTGTTTCTACACCCGTTCTTTTGGTTATATATCAAAACCTTTTTCCCCATAGTCTTAATCTCTTTTTCTTCGGTTAACCAATGCCAGTCAATTAACATACCAAGTTTCCTTATTCTTCTGGTTTCAACACCATATCTTTGCTTGTTCCCTAGTAGGGTTGCTTACCCTCTGGTCCCCAGCACTGTCACTTTGTTTTCCTACCTCCCCAGTGGAGTCTCTTCCATCCTTTCTATTCCTTTTGCTCATTCCTTTCTTGGTTTCTACACCACTCTTGCACGTTATCCTCAGCACAGTCTCTATTCTTTTCCTTTGTACGCCTTTCTTGGTTCTGACACCATTCTTTTGCCTCCCCAGCGGAGTTTTCTCTATTTCTTCTGCTCTTGGTTTTGACGTCACTTTTCTTTTCCTTTTCCGTCTTGGTTCCCCGAACTACGGGAGCTCTGATTCTACATTCATTCGAATGTATGATACGTAGGCACGAGATCGCGATGATCTTGGCGAGCACACTTCCACCCTTCCACCCTTCTTCCATTCCTCTTTCCTTTCCCTGGTTCCCATAAACTACGGAGCTCTGATTTCCTCATTGCACTATGAGGGTATGTAGGCACGAGGGCCCTAATCCTCCGCGGGCACTTTCTTTCTTTCTTTTCTATTTTCTCCTCTTCTCTCTTTTCTTTTAGCTAGAAGCCTTTTGATAGTTAACCCATCCAAGCCTATAAGCAAGCAAAATGGTTCCCGTCGAGTACGACGGATGCGTAAGATGCTAGTACCTTCCTTTCGTATAACCGACCCTCGTTCCTGTTTCTCTTCCCCTTGGGTTTTATCGATATTTTCCCTGTCCTTTGGGACTAAATAAAGTTCGGTGGCGACTCTGTTGTATCTTTGAGTGTGCGATTCACTCAGGTATAAACCAGCTATCTTAACCACATGAAAAATATTACACTACTAATCCCACCATATTCAAAGGGTAATTTTGCTGAATTTAAATAATGGATTAAGAAAAATATATTTTTAATTCAGTGGTCTTAATAAAGGGTTTGATGAAGGTATATAAAATACTCTTGAGAAAGGTATTACTATAGAGCTTGATGGTGTAGGGATGATCAAAGTCTGAAAGTCTCTCACACCAGCTCAAAAGAAGTTTATTGAAAATATTTTTAGAGTTAGATGCATTCTGGTAGAAGCTCTATCTTATTCTGAGTATATCAACATCATTGATATGTCTAATGCTCAAGACTATCTTTGAATCCTTGTGTTCTTATTTGAAGGAAATCAGATTGAAGCTTATTAAGTTACATTTCATCTAATTTTTCAAGTAAATTTTAAGAAGTCTGCTTGCTGATATTAAACCATAAAGTCACATCTACTTAGGAAGTCAAAAGTTTGAGTTGACAGTGTCTTGAAAGGTTTGATAGCATTCTTTAAAGAAAAGAAATGGAATTAGATGATGAAAAGTTATCAAAGAGATTATACTTCCTCAAGCCTATTGAAGAAAATTCCTTTGGAATGTTTGATGATGAGGAATTGACCTTCCCTATCAAAGGACTCTTTTAACTAGTTGAATGGAATGTGATATCTGTTGATAGAAGAGTAACTTCATAAGCTTCTGAGATATTCTTATTTCAACTGATTTATCAAATCTTAAGAACAAGGAGAAATATTTCCAGAAAAACCCAAAAAGAAAAATGTCAGAAATCTTCAAAGTCTATTCTAATGAAGTTGGCATAGTTGAGGATTCAGAATCTGATGAAGAATGTAATTAGGCATTGCTGGTCATTACTTCTTCTAAAGAACCAATCTGAATCCAGGAATAAAAATAAATTATTGAAGAGAAAGAGATAACTCCAATCTATCTTGCTTCAATATTGATAATAAGGAGTCTGCATCTAAAGATAATATCTTAAGTGACTCCACTGCTCCTTTGGAAATTTAAGGCTATCATAGAATATGTGTTAAAGGACAATTCTATGAGAAACCTTTTTCTTTCTTCTTCTATTTCTGACAATATTATGACAGTGCTCTAAACTTGTTTTATGCTAATCTCTGATAGCAAACACTATCTGAATCTATACTTGTCAAATTTAAAAGTCAAAAGATTTAATCCAAGACAATGAAATTAAAGACTCTTCTAAGAACAAGTTTTTGTTAGTACCATTACTCATCCTAGACTCATACTCTAGATGAATCATGGTGCTGCTATCAGGTTGAGGCATAAATCAAGAGAAATCATGTCAAGACTAACATTTCTTGACTCATAGAAATATGAGTACCAATATCTAAATCTGTATTTGTTGCATATATAACAAAAGAAAGGGACAAGGCATCTTCCATGGTACTTTATCAAAGGTTATTTACAACATTTGATGAAAGAAGAGCCTACATCCCAGACTCAAGTTCTAAGAGCTTGAAGTTTGGTGGAGAAAGTGGAATCATTGGTTTAAAAGCCAATGAATTAGAATCCACTCAAGACAATATTTAGATTCCATGGTCAGATCTGAATACTCATCTGGAGCATGACCAAGAAAACAAAAAAAAAGTATGTTATGTTCTTTCCTTATAAATTTCTTGACTCAATGAAATGTTTATGTATGAGTAAATACAAAGTCTCTGTTAGATCTCTAGAGAAATTCTTTTTAGAATCTTCAAAGATCTTTAAAAAGAAACTATGTTGTATTTGTCTATACAGAATATGTCATTAACTAGGTGATGATCATATTTATGTAATCATTACCTTCACCTTTTGTGATGATATTGTTGCTAGTTAGTTGTTAAAGAAACCGATTTAACATTCATTAATCAAGCTTGACTCTTGTTTCAAGAGAAAAGGCTTGATTCTGAATAGAATATTAAGGACTGATGACTAACAGAAGATGTCTCACTCGGAGTCTAATCCTACTAGACTCTGATGACAGATAGCTTCTGAAAATTGTCAGTCTCTGAGATTCAGGAAAGGAATATTTACTTTTGATAAAGCAGTTTAAGAAAAAATATTTTTAAAAAACTTTGTTTACTTAAAACTCCATAAAATTGATTATCATCTGGTGGATGCAAGAAATCTATTGGGTAATAACCTTAGTGTATTGATGTTTTCTTTTATATATTTCTATCATCTTTATCCCCTATCTTTGTTAAACATCATTCAGTGTCTTCTTTCTGTTCTTTTGACAAGATTCTTTCTCAATCTTAAACAATCTCAATAACCTTCTTTCTCAGATGATTCCCGCGTTTTGACCTAGAAGTTTTCCTTCTTCTTTGTGTCTCAACAAACGCTGCTGAAGAAGTATGTGCTTCTGAAGTTGTCTGCTTGCTTATAGATCCTTCAATTATTGCATTCTTTGTGCTTGCTTGAGCTGCTACATTTAGCATTGTTGTCTTTCTGAAATCTCTCTTTGGAACCCAAATTTGTTTCTGCTTATACATTTTTGTGTTCAGAAGATTAAGTGATTAAGAAAGTCAGTTTGCTGAGGGTTTTATAGAGTATATTCATCCAAGTACCTTGAGTATTTAATTGTTTTAATATTGATTAGTCAAATCAATCTTTTAACATTCTAACTCTTGGGAAATAATGTCTAGCATTCATTCCTATTAAGATTCTCTTAACAAATATAAATGTTATTATTAACGAGTTAATTGTTGTTTTTGTTCATTTTTTTACTTCATTTATACTTTTATCAGAAAATCATAGAAATAAATTAATAGAGTGCACGTGCAAATAAAAGTGGTCCAAACAGCTCTTTCATTAATCAAAATAAAAAGGGATTACATCAAAAAGGGATTGGAAAGTACTAAGATTATTCTAATCTAAATCCTCCATGGCTCGATAACTAACCCAGTTTTCCCAATTGATGTCAGGCTCATCTTCATCCACATCTTCATCTTCTGCTTCAGGGATAATTAGCTGATAAAACATCTCGTTGATCTTCTTCTTCTTTTTATTCTTCATTGATTTATTTCTTGGTTTCAACTCAGTGGTAGAAGGACCTTCTTCAGTAGGTCTCTGAGGTGTTGAGGACCAACCATCATCAGAAGTATTTAGTGTAGAGGATAAAGAACCAGTTGCAGACGCCTCAGAATCTGCTGGCTTCTGAAGATCTTGAATCTTCATACTAGTAGAGTTCTTTGAGACTTTTGTCACAGTTGAGATTTTGACACTTTCAGCTGAGGACTCCATGGAGTTTTGATGGATGTTGATGAAAATGGCCTAGGCTTCGATTGCTTTTATAGTGGATTCTGGGTAACCCAAACGATGAAATAAAATCCTTTGCTTGATTCTTGGAACTGTTAAGACCAATAAATAATAAAGATGGATTGTACAACTCTTTAATGATCTCTGCTACTTGATCGTTTTCTCTTCCTTAAAAACTGGTCACATAATGATGCTTTGTAATACATTTATGACTGTAATTCTTGTCTTTTTCTCTTTTCTATTCTTTTTTATGTGACAAAAGGGGGAAGAAAGATATAATAGTATTTAATAAAGAATCTGAACCCTTCAGATTTAATGTTGTTCATTTATAATTAATGTACTTTTAAATTTATGTTATTTTTTGTTATTTTGGTTATTTTTTGTTTGGGTTATATTTCCAGGATGATATATTTTAATTTTCTTGAATATAGAACTAAGGGGGAGCTTACAAACCTCAAACTTGGACTATTAGATTCAGATGGAGCTTACAAACCTCAGACTCTGATCTTGCTTAGAGAATTAAAAAAAATTTCTTGAATATAGTACTTATGAGGAGTTTACAGAACTCAGCCTTGGAATATTAGACTCAGGGGGAACTTACAAATCTCATACCTTGATGTTGCCAAGAAATTTATAACTTCCCAACATTGTTCTTTAAATACTTATGTTTGTCATCATCAAAAAGGGGGAGATTATTAGAACAAGATTTGTTTATGAAATATATCCCTTGAGTTTTGATGATGATAAAGTATTGAAAGAACAATGGTGTTATCTAATGTATGTTCCAAGTATGCAGGTTCTAAAGCTTGAAGAGAAGGCATTCAGAATCTGATATAAGGACGCATTTGAGAGGATCTGAGTTACTAGCTTCTGGTGGATCAGAACCTGAAGAACACTCTCTAAGTGGTGTATGACGTAGACTCTGAAGCTAAAGGCCTCAGTATCAGAATAATAACATATTGTCTCTACACTAAGTTAATGTATCAGCTTCTGGTGAACATTCAGAGTTAGTAATAAAGCTTGAGTTATCCGTACTGCAGAAAGCAAGCTGCATTGTCAAATCAGTTTATCAGCTAGAGTCTATGTTCACAAGGCTCAAGAAGAGTTGACATGCTTTACGAATATCTACTCTCAGCTTATATATAGTACAAGATTACATAGAAGACGCAATGGTCAAACATGTTACACAATAGATTAAGATCTTTTGGTGTATCTATCTTCAACGTCTCTTGTACTATGGAAAGACAAAGACACTTGTTCAATTTATCTCTTCCAACGACTAGTCTTCTACAACTACTATATAAGTTGCTTAAGATTCAAACTGAAGTCATCAACAAGGAACAAGGAACAAGGAACAAAGAGAAAATAGAAAAGCAAAGCCAAGAAGGATAGAAGTGTTCTACACTTTTGTTTGGATGGAGGAATAACAAGATCAACAATAAGCAATACAATGGAGTATGCAGAGTTTCTGTTATATGTTGTAAATTGTATTAATCCTTAAGATTTCTTAAACATTGAATATCTTAGAAATCTTAAGTGCTTAAGATCTTTGTTATGATTATTACCCTGTACCTCTGATATGTATCAAGTACACCTTGTTTTCTATTCTGTTAAACATGTTGTTTAGTAGTATAGATAAAGTATCTTACTATGGGCTTGAGCACCAAAGTCTCTCGCTGAGAAGCTTAAGCCAAGTAAGTCTCCTGCTATGTGTTATAACATTGAAAGTCTTTATCAGTTGTTGATTAAGCAGAAAGTCTTAGCTGTGAGTCTGAGCAGAAGTCGTGTACTTGAGAATATGAGCAGAAGTCTTGGGTTCGTGGAACCTAAGCAAGGAAGTCTTGAGTTCATGGAACTTAATCAAGAAATTATTGGGCCTGAGGGGCTTGAGCAGAAGTCTTGAGTTTGTGGAACTTAAGCAATGAAGTCTTGGGCCTGAGAGGCTTGAGCAGAAGTCTTGGATTCGTGGAATCTAAGCAGGGAAATTTTGGACTGTCTGAGCAGAAGTCTTGAGCCTTAGGGGCTTAAGCAAGGAAGTCTTGGGTTCGTGGAACCTAAGTAGAAGTCTTGGACCTGAGGGTTTAAGCAAGAAGTCTTGGGAAATATGCGATTCAAAATGCAGCAGAAAATAAAAATTTCCCTTTAGTGATCCTTATGAATGGTCATGATCAGTGATAAAATGGTTACTTCTTTTGGCGATGAAACCTTTTATTCTGAATTGAAGGAGTGATCACGAGCGATGTATGATGAACATCGCCTCTACTCAGTCCACACGAACAAATTCCTTCAGTCTTAATGCTAGCTGCTACATTTGAAGGCTTTGAGTGAGAGAGAGAGAGAGAAGGAAAAATATGGCTAGGGTTTCACAGTCTGAATTTTCATCAAGTGTGAATACTTCGCACAAGGGTTTTATTTATAGAACCACTTGTGTGGGCTGCAAGCTAAAAATCCCACTTAAGTGAACACACACCATATCTTATGGTGTATCGTATATCACTTTGGTAGCTTAATTAGAGATCGCCAACACTAATAAAGGGAGATCGTTGTTGATGAGACGTGACTTTTAAAATAAGAAGAATTTGATGTGGAAGTTCATGACAATTAAAAGTCAATTCCCAATGACACCACCATTGTTCCATGGTAAAATAAGAATTGAATGATCTGTAATGAGTGAGTTCTTCCGATACAATATGGAGATTCTCTAGTGCGATAAAGCTGGATAGACCTACAAGATTAACACTCCAACGATCACGTCAGTGAAGTCATCGAGATGTAGTTTTAAAGAATGAATATGATTATGGTGTGTGGCATGACTTATATATGTCAGATAGTTAAATTTTTTTTTGTTCAACCTGATATGTGATGCGATGAGTCGTCTCATTAGATCTAACAATAGTTTATGCATAAGTAGCTAGGACCAGGAGTATGGCTCTTTGGTGAAGTTCCACTTGTAATATTTTCTTGAGATAACACTTTCAATTTGGGTATGACCTTTGGACGAAATGAAACAAATATTATTTATACACAATAGAAATACAAAAGTATTTGAATGGTTACCCACCAACAGAGTCAAATTCACCTTAAAACATAATATCAACTTAAATAGTAAAATATTTAATTTTTTATACAGAATTTTGTATAAAGATAATCATTCAAATTCTTAAAAGAAATATAAAATCATGTTTAGTTCCTAAAAAAAATCTCTAATAGTTCTTTAACATCATGTTTACTTTCACAATGCTCATTATTAAAATGTGAGGGAGGATATTCTTGTCTGCTTTCATGACTCTTTTTGATAGAACATAACATAAAAAGAAGTCCATCTTTATTACAGTAGTTGCATTTTAGGATTTTTAATTTAGATGTTGGTTAGGCATTGCAAGTATTTTTAAATCTTTTACTGTTGTTCTTACGTACATAACGAAGGTCAGACTTATAACCAAGGTCAGACTTATTATAAGACGCCTTTTATTGGCGCGAATGTGGCATTGACATGTGAATGTCATGTATTAAATGAGAACTCCACATGTGTAAAAATGGAGGGGACCAAAGAAATTCCAAAAAAAATAAAATTGAGGGATCAAAAAGCTGAGTTTTGCATTAAAAAAAATTAAAATCATCAAAATTAGACCAAAAATACATTTAAAACCAAAATATATTCAATTTTAAAACTGACTTCTTAAATAAAATAAAAAAAAGAAAGAAAATATATGTGTTCTACCAAATTTAAATTTGAATATAATAATGGTTTATTCCATCTATAATAAATTTACATTGATAATAGTTTCAAATTCACCTCAAAACATAATATCAATAATATCAAGTTAAATAGTAAAATATTTGGCTTTTTAAATAAAAGCTTTCTATAAAGACCCTCATTTAAATTTTTTAAAAGAAATATATGAAATTCGATTTAGCTCTTAAAAAACAAGTCTATAATATAATAGTCCTTTAAAATTAAAATGAAATTAAAAGAAAAATTATATCGCTAGACTGTGGCCAACGAAGCTGGAATAGCTCAGTTGGTTAGAGCGTGTGGCTGTTAACCACAAGGTCGGAGGTTCAACCCCTCCTTCTAGCGTTTTCAATTTTATTTCCTTTCTTTTGATTTTTCAAATACACTTGTTCAATTTAAACGGGCCAATGCATGGGCCTCTGGTTTGTTAAATCTGCTAACATGCGAAAATTGCTTTTTGCACCTACCAACATTTATTTAACACTCTCCAACCTTTCTAGAAGTTTATTTTCAAGTGGTAACATTTATTTAACACTCTCCAACCTTTCTAGAAGTTTATTTTCAAGTGGTTTTGATAAAATTTTATTTTTATTAAGAAACAATTTTATGTTATCCTTGATGTCCGTCTGCCCAATTAAAAAAATTCAGTATAATATAAATCTTGTTTTACAATATATACAAGATCATCTATGTCTTTATTAGATTAATTTATATTTTAAATTGAAATTTTCAAACAATTGCATTCCTTATGAATTTACTATCTATAAAATAGTTTTTATCCCTTGATTTCCTAATAAATTTATTTAATTTTTTGGTTAATTTTATTTTTAAAAAACTAACACTATATTTTTGTCGATTGATGTCAAAATATCAAACTCTTATCATTAAGCAACCGCTGATGGACTTATTATATTTTATCTATATTTTTGTTAATTATATTTACTTGTGTTATATATATATATATATATATATATATATATATATATATATATATATATATATATATATATATATGTTAATTATATTTACTTGTGTTTTATATTTATTTATTTTTCTACAAAATGTCTTTTATCAATTTTTTTATAAAAAAAATAACTATCTTTTTCAAATAATTTTTCAAAATAATTATAATTTCAAACAAAATACGAAACTAACCACGTTTTAAAGAAAAATAATTTACTTGATTTTCTTATGCATTTATTTAATTTTTTTGTTATTTTTATTTAAAAAAAATAACACTAATGATATTTAAGAATCATTTTTAATAAAATTAAAACTTTATCGATTCATGTCAAAATGTCAAACTCTTATCATTAAACAACGCCTCATGGACTTATTATATTTTACCTATATTTTTGTTAATTTATATTACTTGTTTTTTATATTTTTTTTCCTACAAAATGTCTTTTATCAATTTTTTTTTTATAAAAAAATAAGTATCTTTTTCAAATAATTTTTCAAAATAATCATAATTTCAAACAAAATACAAAACTAACCATGTTTCAAACGAAAATAATTAACTGGTAAAAGGAGTAGCCACTATGAATAGCGCATGCATGTATTTGTTGTACACAGGCGCCATGCATGTTGGCGCATGGTTAGAGTACATGTCACTGCATGTGGCGCATGCATGCATCCTTTATGAGCATGCGCCACAGGCAGTGGGTACTGCATTCGTTAAGATACTTGAATAGTATACTTGAATTGTGTTGTTTAAGATAGTTTAGATTAATACCTTGACCCCTTGTTGTACCTTCACACAAAGGGGCACCCCAAAGTTCTTTGCATATTGCTTTATCTTGGTTAACTCTACCATTAACAGCCCTACCTTCGATAGGTAGACCCAATAACATGTACATGTCCTTTAGTGTGACGGTACATTCACCAAACGGAAGGTGAAATGTGTAATCAACAGAGTTTGAGACATTGTTAAGTAAATGACGAAAACCGAATGCTATTAATGTGGGGGGCCTTTGTACTGGTTATTTGTATTTTCGCCAATACTGTTTTCTTTCTTTTTTTACCTGGGCAGAAGGTTTCTGGCGGGGAACAAGGATTAGGATGTTAGGACTGATGCTTTTGAATTACCGTTTTTTATTGATGGAGATATGGGATTTGGGTTTTTTGTTGATTGTGCTCGCTAAGATCTTTTCCTTCGATCTTATGCCTACGTATTCCCGTTTACCGAAACAGGGAAATCAGAGCGTTCGTAGTTCCTCCTATTCTATGGGAGGAAATTGGTTTTTGGTGTCTTGTTCAAAGCCCAAGACGTGAAGCGAAAGGTGGTTTGTATCTTGTTCAAAGCCCAAGATGTGAAGCTGAAAAGTCTATTTGTGTCTTGTTCAAAGCCCAAGACGTGAAGCTGAAAGACCTCGACTTTAGAGAGAATTTGTCATCTCTAAAGAGGGAGAAGGAGAATTACTTTAACTGGGATACGCGGATCCAAGCAATGCCATAATTTCCGAAGAAAAGGTTTTAACCTGAAGGAGAAGACTTTAACTCAGTGTAAAGCAATGCCATCTTTCCTTAGGAATTTCTCATGCTAAAAGAAGGACAGTGGCATGGATGTAGACGATCCAGAGGCTTACCACTTACAGCGATTAGATGAAAGGAAAGGAGTTTATTGATGTTTGTGTACTGTGAACGAGGCACAATTTTGATGCTAAAAGGTTGATTGGATCAACCAGTGATTTTCTTATACAAAAGCCTAAGAGAAGGATAATTTCCGCTAGGAAAATCATTATACAAAGCCTAAGAGGAGGCTAATTTGTGTCTCGTACAAAGCCCGAGAAAGAGGCTAAAAGTTTTTGACCCGACGATAGAGTCTTTGTGTCTCATACGAAGCCCGAGATAGAGGTTATTGTTTGTTTGACTCAACGAGGGAGTCTTTGTGTGTCTCGTACAAAGCCCGAGAGAGAGGCAAAAAGGGTTGACTCAACAGGAGAATCTTTTATACTCAACAAAAGAGTGTTTTTGTATCTCGTACGAAGCTCGAGATGGAGGCTAAAGGTTTGTTTCAGTTGAGTGACAGATCCAATATACTGATTTTAAAAGAGAAAATCAGTTTTTATATGAGCAACACTGTACTCAGGGATTTGATTTGAGGATCAGGGATATTTCCTTCGCTTTGAGGAAATGGGAAATCCAAAGGGTATTGAGACTGTCCGAGTCTGCGGGTTTCCTTCCTATTTAACGAAGGGGGTCACTTGAGAATATCTTTGAGACTCAAGGAAGTTAGACTGTCCAAGTCTAGAGTTTTATCTTTTGTACTATGCTTTGAGAAACAGTAGTAGACTCTACGAAAGGACCGTTCTATGAGGATGACTAGGTTCTATTCCTATACCTCTAGGAGGTCGTCGGGACAATTTGTACGAAGCCCAAGAGGAGGCTGGAAACTTTTAAGAAGCCGACGGGTCCTTGTACGAAGCCCAAGAGGAGACTATCATTCCCGGAGGAAGAGATCATTATACGAAGCCTAAGAGGAGGCTGTGAATACTTCTAAGAAGCCGTGGTGTCCTTGAATAATGCCCAAGAGGAGGCCGATGCTTTTAAGAAGCCCGTGGGTCTATCATCTCCTTTCCATTAGGAGAGATAACTCTTTTAAAGATAAAAACCACTAGTAAACGTGTGAGGTTTACTATCCAGCGACTTTTAGCTTTTAAAGAGGGTTCCTTAGTTAAGGTCCAAGATTATGACCGTAGGGGGTACCCAAACCCCGAGACATTCAAGGCAAGCTATCCACAAGGAATAAATCAAGTCAGGAAAGTTCAAGAATTTGGAAGAAACTCAAAGATGCCATTCACGGAGAATACATTCATCTTGGGGAGTAGAGCTTCTTGACGATTCCTAAGGAGGACAGCCGAAGAGAAGACTGTATCTGGTGCTCATATTGGGGATCTAGGCGTCTATTTCTACGAATAATGAAACGGCGTCACCTAGTTCTAGACGTATTTGCCGGGGAAACTCTAAATATCTATACTAGTATTACACAGTTGATATGAGTTTATGAAAGGAGACTTACAGTGAGCAGCCCCACAATACAGTTTATAATATGAAAGCAGTAAACGAAAGCGATAACCACTTACTCGGTTCGAGTGCTTCCATGATGTTTGGTTAGTTGTTCAACAAAGAAAGATTGAAAACAACAGTATATTCAAAATCAAAGGAGAAAGTGCTTTGAAAAAGAAAGATTTGGGGCTTACAGCTCAAGGAGAGGCCCAGGGTTTTATTAGTGAGCGCACTGTTTGACTTTGTACAACAGGACTTATACAAGTGACTGGGGCCCAAAATGGTTTTCTGTACAAAGGGATGGGTTTTACACTCTCTCAAGAGGCCCAAAAAGGTTTAAAGAAAAGAGTGGGGCTTATAACACGAGGGTAGGCCCAAATGATTTTTCGTTTAAAAATGGCGATCGCGCCGTGGTTTTCTTTTAACACAGAGGGACTTATACAATAAGTGAGGCCCAAGATGTTTTGGTTAAAAGGGGGATTGGGTCTTACACTCTAATAGAGGCACAAAGTGTTTTGAATGGGTCTTATAGCTCAAGGAGAGGCCCAGATGATTTTTATTTTTAAACGGGCGACGATCGCGCCATTTACTTGTACAGAGGGACTTATACAATGAGTGAGGCCCAAAAAGTTTTTGTACAAGGGGGGATGGGTCTTACACTCTCTCAAGAGGCCCAAGAGTTTGAAAATGATTTATGAGGGTTGAATTAATCCAAAACCCTAATTTGTTTTCAAAATGTATTTAATTGAATAAAAATTCAATTAAAATGATAAAAAATTGTTTAACACATGGAAAACAAATTGTGATCTTGGATTAATGCTTCAAAAATTAAGTATTGACCTACAAAATAATTAGAAAGCATTAAAAGTTGCAAAATCAATGTAGAAAAAATATTTAAAATGTCAAAAACAATTAAAATATTAATTCTTTGCAAAAATATCAATTATATGAAATAAATAATATTTTTGGGATTTTTTGGGAAAATAAAATATTTTAACATTTTTGTGAATTATTAAAAAAATAATCAACTCAAAATCATTAAAACTCAGAGAGAAATTAATTTTTGAATCAATTAAACAAAATCACAAAATTCAAATATTTGAATTTCTAAAAATGGCGCCAAGAACAAGCTGAAGAACACGCGCGTGTTCTTGGTTTCTCAGATTTGCATTTCCTATCCAATCTCCATGAATACGTAATCATATCATGCAATCCACATATCACTATGCTCGTCTCAACCTCACGATCATGTCTATGTACTTTAATTTCATTTAAATTAAACATACAACAAGAAATCACGAAGAGACCTCAAGAACCCTAATTTCTGCATGAAGGCTAGAATTTTTGATACACGATTCAAACAATGCAATTAATTGAGGGAAAACATTCCATGCATGATTATGAACATATGGCCAAATTATTGTGCGAGGAAATATGCATAGATTGAGAGATGACCAAGTATGTGCTTACCTCCAAGTCGTGACAGCAAGTTCAAAGTGATTTTTGATTTGGAGGTGTTACAGATGAGTGGTGATAATCTGAACAGCTTCCCTACACCCTATGGATTGTGTTTGGATGGTTGGACTTGATTGAAATTGGTTGGATCATTTTGTGGCACCTCAGCTGCACTTTGGTTAAAACCTTGAGCAACCAGCTGGTGATTTTGTGAAATTGATGTTTCAGAAGTAATCTAAGTGTTTGATCAGCTCATATGTGATGTATGTGAGGTGTGTGAGTGATTGGTTTGATTGGAATTGCTCTCAAACTCAAAACCCGATAGTGACTTGCCTTAGAAGGCAAAATTGGAGTGAAAGAAGAGATTTTGAGGAAAGCATCTGTTAGATGGCTTTGGTGTACTCAAACTGACCACAATTGAGCTCTATTTATAGTAGAGCAAGTTTTTTTTGCAAGGAATAGTGCATGGCAGCTGGTAAGTAGGTTTGGCCAATGTTGGCAAATGAAAATCCAAGTCTCCTCTAGCCATTGACTAGAGGTTAGGGCACAGAGCTTTGGTTCCCTTGGTCTTGGATAAGTCTTGACTGATTTCAGATGAGAATGGCTCAGTCCATACCACCTTGATGGTTCCATTAAATGCCTCATTCCAAATTTGAAGTCTTGTCCCTATTTTGGCCATTCTAGGTTCAACATGCTATTTCTTGTCCCATGGACTTTGGAGGCTTGGCTCAGTGATTGTCCCCTTTGGATTCAATCCTCAGAGGTGTCCAAGTGGATTGGAGCAATTGAATTTGGCTGATTTTGGTAAATCGACCAAAGTTGCAAATTCTGCCTTGCCTTGACAGATTTCAGCAAGGCAACTTGGAAATGTTGTATCTCATGGTGTAGGTTGAATTTGGCAATGTTCTTGGCCATTTTGGAAAGCTCTTACATGATACAACAACTGTTTGAACAAGTTTGGTTTTGATCTCTTTTGATTCCAAGTGAAAAATCCCCCTACATTTGGCAAAAAGTGAAGCAGAATCTGACTTAGTGAAAATTTTACTAAGTGTTGGAAAAAATGACATTTTCACTTTTCAGCCACTTTGATCACTCCATAACTCAAAATCCTTAATGAATTGGAATGACTTGTAGTTGAAGTTTTTGTAGGTGATAATGAGGGCTACAAATCCATCTTTGGATGAGAAAAAATGGCCTTGTGGTTTAGGAGTTATGGTCCTTCAAAGTTGGTACCCTTGCCACTTTATTTTTAACTTAGAAAAATTTCTAAGTTTTATGGTTACCCCTTTTACAAGTTATCTCACTTTTCTTGATTTTTCTTGATGAATGATGATTCAAATCATACATTAACATCATTTTAGGGTTAAAAATCCATTTTGGTGAAAAATCTCAAAAAGTCAAAGTTGACTTTTGTGCACGGTTGACTTTTTATCAGATGAATTCCAAACTGTGCAATTCTTCAGGAAATCATGTCCTTGACCTAAATCAAACTTGATGGACATGTTCCATGGGCATCATAGGGTATATTCAATCATGTATTAGGGTTTGGGAGCATGTCCTGGTCAAAAGTCAAAGTTACAGTTGACTTTTCCCTTAAAACCCTAATTGTGGTGCAGATGAAATTGAGACTTGTTGCCCAAGCTTCTTGGATTAATCCATTGTCCCAAATGAATCAATATGGTATATTAGATACCCTCAAATCATCTCTTGAGGTCTTGGCTCATGGTTTGTCCCAAAAGTCAATTTAGGGGTGAATTAGGTCAAGAAACCCTAATTCCTGATTTTTTATGAATGCATCCCCTGAGGCAAAATTGACTTGATGCATGGGTTCATGAGGTTCCATGAAGTATATTAGGTCATGTTTTGGATCATTGCCTTGTGCCCAGATGAAAATTTCCATCTGGAGGCCCTGGTCGACCAAAACCCTAATGTGGTGACACTGTTGATCTTGAGACTTGATCCACCTAGAAGGGAGCAACCTTGTGCTTAATCCTTGAAGTGGGAGTCCTTTTTGATCCATTTTGGATGTTTAAGAGATTAGACAAGTTGAGGATCATGTCATTTCTTGATTGATCCTTTGTCTAAGCACTCAGAGAGGGCTTGAAACCCTAATTTTGATTGTAGTGGATGCTCACCCATCTTTGGGGAGACTAATGAGGTACAAAGATACATCCATATTGTGCTGATGATTTGCACAATGATGGGAAATCTTAGTGGTCAAAATTTGGGGTATTACACTTATAAAAACCGTGATAACGGCTGGCAAGATCCTCCTTCTACACATGTCTAATGCATTATACACATCGCTCAAAATTTCAAGCAGAATATCAAAGACAAGACGCTACGGAAGAAGGTTGTGAATGCAGGGTATCCATTAACAGAAGCTTCCTTATAACACTATTGCGAAGAGATCAGATTGACAAATGCCCTCAATTTTCAGAGATATAACGCGCCCTAGGGCTTAATAATATTTCAGAGATATGTCTCTGGAACAATTTAAACCTTAAACGGTCACAACATATCTCCCATAGCCTATTTCCATTTGATTTTGTATGAAGATGCATTTACGAAAATTTTCTGAACATACATCTCTGATGTGTTTCAGAACAGGTTTTTTTTTTAAACGCATTTTGTATTTGTTCGTAGATGAATTATAAAATAACAAACATACCAAAATAACATAACAATATAATAATAGGATTTCATACGTCAGGTAAATCCAAAATGTAATAACAATGTCAGGAAAAACATATAAACTATAGTACTGAAACAAAATAAATACAGACAACTACTGGGTGTGCCTGACAACCTCTCCTCTGCCTCTTGTGCTTGGTCTGCCTCCTCGGCCATCGATCCCCCTGTCCTTGTACGATATCTGCGGTACAAAAGTGCCCCATGTACCTCCGCAATAATGTCATCCAATACTCGTCTGATAGCAGACCCCTCAGGAAATATACCCTCGTCAATGTCTGCTCGCGCCATCTCCACTATGCAATGACAACGAGGCAAGAAATCCTCAGTATGATCCATCTGAGACTGCTACTCCTCTAGAATCTCCTGATGAGTGGGTCTCGGCGGATCTCCTGGAGCAGTCGGCACTATGTACGGATGTGAGACCCTGAAGAACCACCTAATGTATTTGTCGGCGTAGCTTCAATCATTCAACACTGTGGTAGCCTGAGCCTCATTCGGTACCAGGTGAATCTGATAATCAGCAAACATCTCCTCTATCTGTATATGAGTCAAGGACAGAGGTGCAGAGACAGTAAGGTGTCTGGGGATGGTCTGGATGTACCCGAACTGTCGCATGACGCGCTCTGGTAGATGAGGAGCAGTGACCATCGACGAGTAGGCCAACCATCCGGAGTATAGCGATATGTCGTCAAATGGACACGTCTGATGATGATCCACGTAACAGTTGAAGTGGGTGTCCTCAGGAACCAAGCAGTCAAGATAGACTCTGAAAGGCTCGACTGCCAGGTTCCCTCTCAGCGGAATAAAAGCACAGGCACGAGCATCTACTTCAAATGACAACCATTTGCAGCAAAACTTCTGCTCTGACCCATAAATCTTTTACCAGAGTTGGGTAAGTTGGTCCATTTAGCATGTCGAAAAATTTCATCCATGCTTGAAGCTCAAAGTACTTCTTCAAATGACAACCATTTGCAGCAAAACTTTCAAAATTAACCACTTGCTCAATAAGAAGCTTTAAATCATTTTGATTGAGCGGAGTAGTCTTTAGTTTGATTTTAAGGTCTTGCATGGAATTTATGTTTAACGGATTGACATAAGATGCCATAGATAAGGTAAAAAGATTTTTCTAGGGTTTACAGTTAGAGCACAAGAACGACAGTGATAAAGGTTGTGTGTGTTAGTCACCAATAATTTTAAGTGTACTGAAGACATTTCTAACAGGTGTAAAGAGTGATACAGGTGTCAAAATAAATTTTCACTTTATGTGCATGTGAGAAACAAAGATTTCTTTATGCAAGATTCTGAATCAGAAAATTTTTAGAGATTATCTTAGCTCAAAATTTTTGCTACCAAAGACTTTGATTAAGACAATTTCTGACAATTATCAGATTCAGATTCTCCACTTGGAATCAAGCATAAACTACTAAGTTCATAATTCTTTTTCCACAAAATAACTCTTGAGAGAATTATTGGATGAATCAGTTCAGTGATGAACATAATATATATTAATTTGTTCTGAACAATAGTAATAGAGCTTTCTTCAAAAGTATTAAAAAGAATTCTTTATTTCAACATGACATAGATATTATCACAAAAGGTGAGAATATCCACTACACCAGTTCCGAAGTTTCTTAAGTTAGTTTCTTCCAAAATATTTGAGCATGAATATTACTTATGCTGAAATATTTTGTATAGAAGGTTACACTTGAAATAATGAATAATAGAACTTACCTGGATAGAGTTTTTAATTCTGGATCTGTAGTCCATTTTGATGAAGTATTTCTGACTTGTTCAGGAGTCAGCATCTTGAATTATCTTCTTCACAAGGATAACACCATCGAAAAAGAAACAGGTTGCTTTCAGTAGATTCCTTCATCTTGTAACCACCCTTCTTTTCATAATGAAATGAAAATATACTTTCCTCACAAGATCTTTGTCTCCGCCACTGTAAAGTGTTATGCACAGACCAAGGCTTTGATGCCAATTGAAGGTGAGGAATATACACAATAATGGGGGGTTGAATTGTGTTCTCCAAAAATATTTCTGCTTCTGAACCGAGTTCAGATTCTAAACGTTAGTTCAGAATCTGATCATAAGTGCAGCAGAACAATATATCAAAAGTAGAGTAAACAAAACAATGAACACAACATATTTATCCTGGTTCCTCTCCCAACTGAGGGTACTTCAGTCCCCTTACCTTGCAAGAGATTTTCCACTCTAATTAACTCATGATTACAACTGCTTATGCACTCAAGCATAAGACTTTCACTGCTCAGACCTATAGTCTAAGACTTCCCTGCTCAATCAGCACCTGATTAGTACTTCTTGCTTAGATTATCATATCATAAGACTTCCCTTGTTCAAACCACCTGGTTCAAGACTTTCTCTGCTTAGACACACTGCCTAAGACTTCCCTTGCTCAGATCCTCGATCTAAGACTTCCCTGCTTAGACTCATTATCTAAGAATTCTATGCTCAGACCTTATGTCCAAGACTTCCTTTGCTTAGATTAACAATCCAAGGCTTTTCTGCTTAATCAAAACATATCAAGACTTTCAATGCTTAAGCACACAACGAGAGACTTACTTGGCTCAAGCTTTTCAACTGGAGACTTTGAGGCTCAAACATATAGTATGAGACTTTTGATCTTATCTGCTGAACTTCATGTTTAGCATAAAAGAGAACAAGCTGTGCTTGATCCTGAATAACCTTAACAAATACCTTAAGCTCTCAAGATTTCCAGAATATTTAATGTTTAGGAAACCTTAAGGCTATTTACAATTTACAACCATTAACAAAAGATTCTGCATATTCAGTAGTGTTGCTCATTGTTGATCTTGTTATTTCTTCATTCAAATAGAGGTGTTGAACACCTTTATCCTCTTTGGAATTCCTTCTTCTTCTTATCCCTTGTTAAAGATTCAAGTAGAACCTTCAGCTACTTATATAGAAAATTTCAAAGAACTAGCCGTTGGAAGAGATAACTTGATCAAATGTCTTTGTTCTTCTCCATAGTACAAGAGACGTTGAGGATAGATACACAGAGATCTTGATCCATTATGTAATTTGTTTAACCATAGTGTCTTCAGAAGTATCATGTACTATAAAGCCATTGAGAGTGGTTATTCGTAACGCATGTCAACTCTTCTTGAGCCTTGTGATCATAGACTTTAGCTGATAAGCTGATTTGAAATTACAGCTTGCATTCTGCAGTACGGATCGCCTCAGCTTCGCTACAACTTCTGAACAATCACCCAAAGCCAATACAATTATCAAGTGTGGAAACAATGTGTTGCTTATTCTGATGTTGAGGCCTTCAGCTTCAGAGTTTACACCAGACAACACTTAGCAAATGTTCTTTCAGATTCTGTATCATCAGAAACACGTAACTCAGCTTCACTCAAGTGTGCCTTCATATCATATTCTGAATATATCTTCTAAGTATAAGAACCTGCATACTTGAACACACATTAGATAACACCATTGTTCTTTCAATACTTTTGTTATCATCAAAACTAGGATATGTGTCAAGAACAAATCTTGTTCTAACATGCTTATCCTATGAGTGTACCAGTTTCTGATAAGATTCCTTTTAGCGGTTTGAAGGAGGTTCCTAAATCACAAGTCATTGCAACAACTAATCACTTAAGGAAATCTGATATAGATGTTAATCTTATTGTCAAATGAGGTATTCAATGCTTCAAATCTTAAGAAGATAGAATTGCAAAAGCAATTGAAAGAAAAGGATGATTTGTTAGAGTTACTTGAGTAGCATGCTGAGAAGAGGCAGAGGGAGCAAGAGGATTTATTTTCCTCTAGCATTCCACCATCTCAAAATATTCATCTTCCTACTATAGGTGCTTGGAAAGGCATTGTAGATCAACTTGTGATAGAGAAAGCTGCCATGAATAGTACTTATGTGAGAGAGATCAAGAGGCTTAGGAGGAAGTATCAACATGGAGTTGGATCGTATTTAGATGTGGTTCCTTAGGAACCTTAGGATCTAGCTATTTCCTCTTGTATTTAGGATCTTTTGAAACTTGTACTTCAAATTGTAATCCTTCCAATTATTAATGAAATCAAGATATTCAGTATTTCAAAAGTGTTATTTCTTTATGATGTTTGTAATTGCTTTATGATATCTTAAAGTTCCTTGAAAACTAATAATAAAAATAAAACATTTGCATTGCATATCATGCATCATTTTGCATTTGGTTTTGCTTTTTGAGAGATTTCCAGGGGTTTTATTTCCTTTCTCTTGGTCTTCTCAGAAGACAAGTTATCTCATCGGTACAATACTCGAGCTAATTATTAGAGGAAGATGGAAACTATTAAACAAGAGCAACGGTAACTCCGTGAAGAAGTGAATTCTTTAAGAGCTGGAATAGATCAAATGACTGCTTTGTTAGAATCTCTGGTGGCTTCCCAGAATCAGCCTCCGCCTGTTCCTTAACCTCAAGTGCCTGTTATTTTAGAGATTACAACTACTCCGATGGTGCCTGCTGGTCCCTCGCGTCAGAAACAAATGCCTGTTGAGTTTCCTTGGGGTATGCATCCCCACTTTGTTCTTGAGAATTATGTTACTACTGTTGAGACTCCTATGGTGGGTCAAATTCCTCTTGTTCAACCTGTGACAGTTACTGCTCCTCCAATTGTGCATGTTATGCCACAAATGGATGACCCTGTTTTTCACACTACTCCAAGTGAGAATCCAGATGTGTATGAAAGGATGGATACGTTCCAAGATCAGTTTCAAGAGATGCAGAAAGAGCTGAAAGCCATGAAGGGTAAGGATTTGTTTGATAAGAGTGCTCGTGATTTGTGTTTGGTTCCCAATGTTAAGGTCCCTGTGAAGTTCAAAGTGCCTGACTTTGAGAAGTATAAGGCAAAATCTTGTCCACAGAGTCATTTGACCATGTACTATCGAAAAATGGCTACCCATACTGACGATGATAAGTTGTTGATTCACTACTTTCAAGACAGTTTGACTGGTGCCGCCTTGAAATGGTATATGGGATTGGATAATGCTCATGTTAGTTCATTCAATAATCTTGTAGAAGCATTTATAAGTAAATACAAGTACAATTTGGATATGGCTCCTGACCGTGACCAGTTATGTGCTATGTCATAAAAAGACAGAATCGTTCAAAGAGTATGCCTATAGGTGGCAAGAGGTTGCTGCTCAAATTACTCCTTCGATGGAAGAAAAAGAGATGGCCAAGATGCTCCTTAAGACTCTGAGTCTGTTTTATTATGAGAGGATGGTTGCTAATGCTCCAAGTGACTTCACATAAATAGTGGGTATGGGAGTTAGATTGAAAGAAGTTGTTGGAGAGGGCTGATTGACCAAAGAAGCCGATTCATCCAGTTCAACGAAGAAGTGTGGTAGTGGTTCTCAGAAAAAGAAAGAAGGTGATACAAATGCCATTTCTCAAGTAGGAAGGCAAAAAAGACCTAGAAGTGGAGGTAATCATAGTCAGTCTCAACAATATTATCAACAGTTTCACATTGCTGTTGTTACTCCTGTAATTAGTCCGACTCCTGATACTCAGGCTTATTTGTCGCAGCAAAATCAGCAACCAAACTATAATCAGCAAGCTCACAGGAGGCCTCAGTTTGATCCCATTCCTATAACTTATTCAAAATTGTATCCAATTTTGCTGCAGAAAGGGTTGATTCAGAATAGAGATCCTTCAGCTATTCCAAATCCACTTCCTTGGTGGTATAAGCCTGAGGTTCATTGTGACTTTCATCAGAGAGCACCTGGGCACGATCTTGAGAATTGTTTTGCTTTGAAATCTGAAGTTCAGAGACTTGTTAAGAACAGTTTGTTGAAGTTCTATGAAGTCGGGCCGAATGTCCAAGCTAATCCATTACCCAAGCATGGGGGTGCTGCTGTGAATATTGTTGATGTTTGTTCTAGAGACTATTGTATATTTGATATTAATCGGGTTAGGGGATATTTGGTTGATATTTACGCCAGTTTGTGTGAGCTCAGTTATTATGAACATGATCATGCTTCTTGCAGAGTTTGTTCAAGGAGTCCTCGTGGATTTTTTGTTGTAAAGAGAGATCTTCAAGAGATGATGGATCAGAGACTTCTCTATGTTACTATAGAAAGGGCTGATAATCATGAGGTACACATGGTTGGCAATTACTTTGGAGAATATCGTGTATTTGATCTCAATATGGTGAAGTCTCCTTGGCTGGTGTGCATGCCAAGTTGTGTCAAGCTGGTTTGTTCAAGAGTGAGCATTTTGATTGTCAGTTGTGTGAACAAAATCCGGAGATGATGAGGTAGTTGTTATTGTTCCTCAATTTGATGTTCCAGATGCTATTGAAATCACCTATTAGGGTAAGGGTAATCCTTTGATAATTTGCTTGCCTGAGCCGTTTCCTCATGAATCCTGAAAAGTTGTTCCTTGGAGGTATGGTGCCACTGTGGTGCAAGATGATAAGAAAGTGATAGTTGAGTCAGCTAGTCTAGTTGAGAATATAGTGGATGTTACTGGTATGACTCGAAGTGGTTGTTTATTCACTCCAGCACCTCTCCTAAAGGTTGATGTTGCGCCAACAAGTAAGAAAGTGCACGGTAAAGACTCTATTATTGATCTATAACTTGTGGTTGTTAGCCCGTATGTTGAATCTAAGAGGAATGATGATGCTGAGGAATTGTTAAGATTGATCAGAATGAGTCACTACAAAGTGGTAGATCAACTTCTACAAACTCCTTCAAAAATATTAGTGTTGTCTCTGCTGTTGAATTCCAAAGCTCATCGGAAACATTTGATGAAGGTGTTAGATCAAGCTTATGTGGATCACGATGTAACAGTTGATCAGTTTGATGGTGTAGTCGGAAATATTACTACTTGCAATATTCTGGGTTTCAGTGATGAAGAGTTGCCACCAAAGGGCAAGGAGCACAATCGTGCTTTGCATATATCTGTTACGTGTCAAGAGGATACTCTGTCCAATGTTCTGGTTGATATCGGTTCATCACTCAATGTTATGCCAAAAGCGACTTTGTCCAAGTTGGTTTACCAAGGTGCTTCCATGAGACATAGTGGTGTTGTTGCCAAGGCTTTCGATGGATTTAAGAGAACAGTTATTGGTGAATTTAACATTCCTATGATGATTGGTCCTCATGTTTTCCAAATCACTTTTCAAGTGATGGATATTTACCCTGCTTACAATTGTTTATTGTGAAGACCATAGATACACGACGATGGGGCAGTGACGTCTACTCTATATCAGAAGCTCAAATTTGTGAAGAATGGTAAGCTTGTGATTATTTATGGTTAAGAAGCTTTGTTGGTTAGTCACCTTTCCTCTTTTAGATACATAGATGCATATGATAAAGTTGTTGGAACTCAGTTTCAAGCTCTTGATATTGTTAATGTTGTTCAGAAGAGTGGGTTATCCATGGGTTCATTGAAAGATGCACAACAATTTGTAGAAAGCGGTCAATCAGATGGATGGGGCCAGATTGTGAAGCTTGTTAAGAATAAGAACATAGATGGATTAGGGTTTTCACCCGGTACAACTATGACAGAATTGAAGCGTATGTAAGAAGTATTTTGTAACGCCCCGATTTATTTTAATTATTTTTTCGTAATTAAAACTATATGATGTTGTGTATATGTGTGTGATTATGGGTGTTTTGGTTGTCTTTGGGTTGCCTTTAGTATGGGGTAGTGACCTTGGAATTATAGAGATTAAGGTGTTGGGGGTGTGCGACCAATTATGTAGAACTTGGTGGTGTAGAGGGTAGTACTAATTAAATTATATTAGTAATATTTGGTTGATCATAATATTAGTTGAATAATATTAAATTAATTAAATATTGATTATTATTATTATTATTATTATTATTATTATTTTAATAAGTAGATATTAGTAGTAATAATAATAATAATAATAATAATAATAATAATAATAATATGATATAATAACAAGATTAAGGAGGGAAAAGTGGACTATTCATGAGGATTAGTAAGGGTAAGGAAGGAAAAGTCTAATAGGGGTCTAAGGGTTATAGTAGGAAGAGAGAAAATTGGGAAGGAGAGAATCAATTTGGGAACGGTCACATTTTTGGAGAAAAGAGGAACGGAAGAGAGGAGCAGAGCTAGGGCTTAGAGAACCTTCGAAGAATTGTTAATAAGGTAAGTGTGGGGTTCTTCGATTGCTTAAGGGATGAATAATGTATGTATGAGGGTGGGTAATATGTTAGATTCATCTCTATGCATCTCTGATTGTTTGGTTGTTGTCAGTCGCATGTCGATATTCATAATAACATGTAGTTGGTGTAGATTGACCGATTAAATTATGGTTTATGTGACTCTAATCGATTGTGTAAAAACTGTGGATTCTATGTGTATTTTCGCGTTGTTTGCTGTTGAAATCGGGGAAGGCTTGGGGCCGGAATCGTGTTGAATCGCAACTGCTGTGTTGCTGATTCGCGCACTTCGCAGTGCGAAGGAAAGTTTGCTGGCAGTTTGCTGGGCGAACTAAGAAGCGAAAGAAGAGAAAGGGAATGGGTTACTGGAGTGAGTTTTGGGAAGATTCGCCCCAGGTTGGCTGGGTGAACTCCTGGTGAACGAAAGTTCTCTAGGCGAATGTCGAGGCGAAGGGTGAGGAAAATAGGTGAGTCTCTGGATTTTGTATGGGGAAGGTGTTTCGCTTGCGACTTCGCTAGGTGAACTCCTAGCGAATGACAATTCACTGGGCGAACTTGTAGCGAACATGACAGTTCTGCTTGTTGCTGTTACAGACAGAATTTTCTTAAACTTCAAAAATTTATATCTTTTGATCCATAAATCTGTTTCAGTCACCGTTCGAATCGTCGGAACGCTGGTTTTATGTATTTCTGTTAAAATTATTTTCAATGCCATAATTCCAACTTTTCGACGCGTTAATTGTATTTTTGTGTACATTGTGATGCGTAGAACGTTAAAATATTGAGTTCGGTTGTGCGAGTGTGTGTTGTGGCTGTAGATTGCAATTGTTGTATGTTTTAGCAGGTATATACTGCGTGTTGGGCAGTGTGGTATGATGTATTGGTTGTATGTTAGTAATAAACATTGGTCATTGTTGTATGTTGTCGTTGAATGCATATCATGTTGCATAAGTTGTATGATAAGTCGTGTGCCCATGTGGGGTGTGAGCGTCTTATCCGGATTCCTTGAAATGGAATCGTGTTGTTGTTGTTGTTGTTGTTGAGGTAATCGTGTGCCCATGTGGGGTGTGGGCGATTACGGGTGTTCGTATGCCCGTGTGGGGTGTGAGCGACACATATAGAAATTCCGACGGGAATTATGATCATGAAAAAGGGATCGAATTGGTACCACATGCATTGAGTCGAGTTGAGAGTCTCATTGTATTGCATTATGTTGTGTCGTCGATGATATGATTGTCTGCTTGCGTATGAAATTGTAATTGTGTCAATGTTGTGATGATAGGGTGAATTGTGTAATGATTATATGCCTTTATATGTATATTATGCATTTCTTTTGTTGATTTGAGAATCTCACCCCTTCAGTTTGAATGTTGCCTCTATGTGGGTAATGTGCAGATAATCAAGGATAGTGCGGTGTTGCGATTAGTGAAGATGAAGTCTTCCATTTTATTTAGTAGAGTCGGCGTCTGCTCTGATGTGTAACACTGGGGTTATGGAACGCTATGTTATTTGAGATATCGTTGATTTTTTTATCCTTGTTGACTTTTGTTGGTTATGTTTGTTTCAAAATATGTTATGTTTTCGTCATTAATTTGGTGAAGTATCCGCTGCTTAATAAGATGAACTTTAACTATAATTTTGTTAATTGTCGTTAATAAAGTTTTTGTGTTACATGTCGCATGTATGAGCAGGTAATTATTGGAAAGTAACATCTTACATGTTGTAATTTTCATATATTTACTCTGATAAATAGTATTATTTTACGCGAAGGTTATAGGGTGTTACATAGTGGTATCAGAGCAGGTCGGCCCGTCTGGCCAAGTTGTCGGTCGTTGTTGTTTGACAGTTGATTACTGTCGATGTCGGTTCCTTAACCATTGTGTTCTGTTGTTGGTGTGTAATAGATTTAGAATGGCTGGAAGGAACAATGCTGCTATTGCTGCTGATTGTGTGAGAAGGCTAGGCCATGTTGTTTCTCCTATGAAGGGAGAGATGGTTATCGAAACTCCTGCAAAGGGATCGGTGACCACTTCCCTAGTTTGTTTGAATTGTCCACTATCAATTTTTGATAAGTAATTTGGTGTAGATCTTATTTGCTTGTCGTTGGGAAATCTTGATATGATCTTGGGTATGAACTAGTTGGAGTTCAATCATGTTAATATTAACTGTTTTAACAAGTCGGTGCGATTTCTTGCTCCTGAGGAAGAGGAAGAAGATGGGTTTCTATCTGCTAGAGAGTTGAAAAAGCTCTTAGAGGAAGAAGCTCAAGTGCTTGCATTGTTTGCATCCTTGTCAGTGGAGAGTGAGTCGGTGATTAATGAATTGCAAGTAGTGCATGAATTTCCAGAAGTGTTTCTAGATGATATTACTGATGTACCACCAGAGAGAGAAGTGGAGTTTACTATTGATCTTGTCCCTGGTACCAGACCTATTTCTATGGCACCATACAGGATGTCGACATCAGAATTAACAGAGCTGAAGAAGCAACTGGAAGCGTTGTTAGAAAAGAAATTTGTGAGACCAAGTGTATCGCCTTGGGGATCCCCGGCGTTGTTGGTAAAGAAAAAGGATGGCAGACAAACAGCTGAATAAAGTGACAATTAAGAACAAGTATCCACTTCCAAGAATAGATGACTTGATGGATCAGTTAGTGAGTGCCTTTGTGTTTAGCAAGATTGACTTGAGGTCGGGGTATCATCAGATACGAGTAAAGGATGAAGATATTCAAAAGAAGGCTTTCAGGACCCGATATGGACATTATGAGTATGTAGTGATGCCATTTGGAGTTACTAATGCACCTGGTGTATTCATGGAGTATATGATAAGTGCAAATTGTACCTATTTTTGTATATAAGTTTTGTTGCACTTATCCTTACTTTGTGTTAAAATTGGTTGAATAAACCCCACTTTGTGTGTAAATACGTTTACTTTACGTTTTCGGTGTATAGTGCGTTACCGTGTAAATATCATTGAGTTTAATCGATTTTCATTTATTTTTATAGGTTTTCTAGCAATGGGATTTTTCCATATTCATAAATAACATTGAATAAGCTTTCCAACGCTTCAAACCGTGCGTCAATCGGAGTTACGGTTCAAGAGTTATGAAGAAAACAAGTTCTGGTTTTCTGTCATGCTCGCTAGGCGAGCCCCCGTAGCGAACACTCACTAGCTTGTTCGCTAGGCGAACCGGGGCGAACGAAAAGTTCCAGAATCGTGAAAAAACTCAACTTTAAGGCGGTTTACGTTCGCCTAACGAACGGGGACTCGCTAGGCGAACCTGGAAAGTGAGATTTGCCTATTTCAACCATTTTTTATGTTATGTTTTTGGGGGAACTTTCTCCCAACTTCATCAAACATGTTTTAGGAGTAGATTAGCTTAGAAACAACATTGGATGATGCATCTTGATGATCCGGAGTAGAATTTGCTTTAATCGGCTCTGACGAACCGTGAGAAATTTGTTCTTCTCCTTTCTTCTCTTTGTATCCTCTATTTGTTGATGTTTGGTATGTAAATCTCTTGATACCTATTGTATTTCATCTAATCTATGTTTATGAATATGTTTTGATTCTCTATTGATTATTTCTCTTTGATTGATTATTTGTGGGTCGTGACAAAACCTATATCGAATCGTTAATCTTAGATTTTCATCTATCAATGAGCAAGCTTTTGACAGGGGTTTGTGAATTGATATTCATTGTATCTTTTGTTATATTGTGTTGATTAAGTAGCATGGGTAGCATGAGTAGGATCGATACGGTATTGCGAGGATGCGTGACAATAGCGATGAAGAACGACGTTCGTATACAGTTGGTAAATTAGTTGAATGCAGGGTTAATCATATGTTTGTATTCTGATCAGGGCTTTGTATATGAATTACTCATGAGTTTGACATGGATGTTATAGTAATATCGGTTTTGTCTGAACTCTAGAGATAGATTTAGACTTAACACTTGCGTGAGTATCAGTTCTTACTTCTCTGTGTTGTTGAGTTGCGTGAGACATCACCAATGAGACAATGCCGTTGTTCTCTTGACGTTGCGTTAGACATAACCTCTGTTGTGAGTGATACGTGAGGATGTTAGACGAATAAGTGATTTGTGTATGAAATGGTCGGAAGAATGCATGTGTTATTGAGTGATCTCTATTGAGTTTCTTTCCTCCGAAGAATGTGTTATTGTTATTTACTTGCTTTTTGTTCCTTTTATTTTCCGCATTTGATTTTGGTTCGCTTTAAACCAGAACTTTTGATTCATGAGCTTAGAAATATAGAAACCGTTGAATGGCATTCTTTCCCTCGCACTGATCCCTGTGGAGAACGACAAAACTGGGTTACTTATATATTTTTGCTTGCTGCTATTCCTGCTCCAACAGTATATGAAACGAATTTTTCATGCTTACTTGGATCAATTTATGGTTGTCTTTATTGACGACATTCTAATTTATTCTAAGTTAGAAGAGGAACACGTTGAGCATTTGTGGATAGTACTGCAAGTGTTAAGAGAAAAGAAGCTCTATGCTAAGTTATCTAAGTGCAAATTTTGGTTGAGAGAGGTAAGTTTTCTTGGTCATGTTATTTCAGGTGATGGTATTGTTGTGGATCTAACCAAGGTGGATGCAGTTCTATAGTGGGAGGCTCTGAAGTCGGTAACTGAGATTAGAAGCTTTTTGGGCTTGGCTGGTTATTACCGTAGGTTTATTGAAGGATTTTCGAAGTTGGCACTTCTGTTGAATCATTTTACTTGCAAAGGTAAATCGTTTGTGTGGGATGTTCAATGTGAGAAGATTTTCATTGAGCTGAAGAAGAGATTGACTACAGCTCCAGTTTTAATTCTACCCGAACCAGATGAACCGTTTGTGGTGTATTGCGACGCTTCGTTGATGGGTTTAGGAAGTGTGTTAATGCAGGATGGAAAGGTTGTGGCTTATGCTTCACGACAGTTAAGGGTCCATGAGAGGAATTATCCAACTCATGATTTGGAATTAGCTGCGGTAGTATTCGTATTGAAAATTTGGAGGCATTATCTTTACGGTTCTAGATTTGAAGTGTATAGTGATCATAAGAGCTTGAGGTATCTATTCGATCAGAAGGAGTTGAATAAGAGACAAAGAAGGTGGTTAGAATTCTTAAAGGATTATGATTTCGATTTGAACTATCATCCCGGTAAAGCTAATGTCGTGGCTGATGCTCTGAGTCGGAAGTCTTTGCATATGTCTGCTATGATGGTTAAAGAGCTGGAATTGATTGAATAGTTCAGAGATATGAGTTTGGTTTGCGAACAGACACCACATAGTGTGATGTTGGGTATGTTGAAGATCAACTATGAGTTTCTTAATAGTATCAGAGAGGGTCAGAAGTTGGATGTGAAACTGGTGGATTTGATGATTGGAAATGAGTAGACAGAAAGTAACGAATTCAAAGTGGATGAACAAGACGTGTTGAGATTCCGTGACAGGATTTGTATTCCTAATGATCCTGAGTTGAAAAGAATGATTCTAGAAGAAAGTCATAGGAGTAGCTTGAGTATCCATCCAGGAGCTACAAAGATGTATCAAGACTTGAAGAAGATATTTTGGTGGCCTGGGTTGAAGCGTGATGTGGCTAAGTTTGTATATGCTTGTTTGACTTATCAGAAGGCAAAGGTGGAACATCAGAAACCTGCTGGTTTGATGCAACCGTTAGATATTCCAGAGTGGAAGTGGGACAACATTTCTACGGATTTTGTGACCGGGTTGCCTAATGTGCCGAGAGGACATGACTCCATTTGGGTAGTAGTGGATAGACTGACGAAATCGGCATATTTTATTCCGATTAATATCAGTTATCCTTTGTAGAGGCTGGCAGAGATTTATATTCAGGTGATTGTGAAGTTGCATGGAGTTCCGTTGAGTATTGTGTCGGATAGAGATCCAAGGTCCACTTACAGATTTTGAGAGAGTTTGCAAGAAGCTTTGGGATCGAAACTAAGATTGAGTTCAGCTTATCACCCGCAGACGAATGTACAGACGGAGAGAACTATATAGTCTTTGGAGGATTTGTTGAGGGCTTGTGTGCTTGAACAGGGAGGTGCTTAGGATAACCATTTGCCGTTAATATGATATGCATTCAACGACAATATACAACAACGAACAATGTCTATGACTAACATACAACTAATACATCACACCACATTGCCCAACATGCATCATATACCTGCCAAAACATACAACAATTGCAATCTACAACCACAATACACACTCGCACAACCGAACTCAACATTTTAATGTTCTACGCATCACAATGTACACAGAAATACAATTAACGCATTGAATAGTTGGAATTATGGCATTGAAAATAATTTTAATAGAAAGTACATGAAACCAGTGTTCCAACGATTCGAACAGTGATTGAAACTGACTTACGGATCAAAAGATATAAATATTTGAAGTTTAAGAAAATTATGTCTGTAACAGCAACAAGCAGACCTGTCATGTTCGCTACAAGTTCGCCTAGCAAAGTTTCCAGCGAATCACCTTCCCCATACAAAATCCAGAGACTCACCTATTTTCCTCTCCCACCGCCTCGACATTCGCCCAGCGAACTTTCGCTCCAGTAACCCATTCCTTTTTTCTTCTTTCGTTTCTTAGTTCTCCCAGTGAACTGCTAACGAACCCTTCGCCCAACGAACTTTCCTTCGCACTGTAAATTGCCCGAATCAGCAACACAATAGTTGCGATTCAGCACGATTCCGGCTCCAAGCCTTCTTCGATTTCAACAGCAAATAACACGAAAATACACATAGAATCCACATTTTTTACACAATAAATTAGAGTCACATAAACCACAATTTAATCAGTCAATCTACACCAACTACATGTTATTACGAATATCGACACGCGATCGACAATAACCAAACAATCAGATATGCATAGAGATGAATCTAACGGATTACCCACCCTCATACATACATTATTCATCCCTTAAGCGGTCGAAGAACCCCACCCTTACCTTATTGTCGATTCTTCGAAGGTTCTCTAAGCCCTAGCTCTGCTCCTCTCTTCCGTTCCTCTTTTCTCTAAAAATACGATCGTTCCCAAACTGATTCTCTCCTTCCCAATTTTCTCTCTTCCTACTATAACCCTTAGACCCCTATTAGGCTTTTCCTTCCTTACCCTTACTAATCCTCACGAATAGTCCACTTTGCCCTCCTTAATCTTGTTATTATATCATATTATTATTATTATTATTATTACTAATATCTACTTATTAAAATAATAATAATAATAATAATAATAATAATAATCAATATTTAATTAATTCAATATTATTCAACTAATATTATGATCAACCAAATATTACTAACATAATTTAATTAGTACTACCCTCTACACCACCAAGTTCTACATAATTGGTCGCACACCCCCAACACCTTAATCTCTATAATTCCAAGGTCACTACCCCATACTAAGGGCAACCCAAACACAACCAAAACACCCATAATCACACACATATACACAACATCATGTAGTTTTAATTACGAAAAAATAATTAAAATAAATCGGGGCGTTACAACTCTCCCCCACTTAGAATATTTTTGTCCTAAAAAATTTACCTCATACGAATAACTTCGGATATGACTCTCGCATCCTGCTCTCTAATTCCCAAGTCATATTTCCACTGGCCGCGCCTCCCCAGACTACCTTCACAAAAGTGATCTCTTTACCTCTCAATTGCTTTACCTCGCGGTCTTCAATCTGTGTTGGTAAGGCCTCAACCGTAAGGTTATCCATTACTTCTACATCATCCATTGGAATCACATGTGATGGATCCAGAACATACTTCCGAAGCTGTGACACATGGAACACATCGTGCAAATTCAACAATTTGGGTGGCAACGCCACTCTGTAGGCAACAGGTCCAACTCCTTCAAAAATCTGATATAGACCAATAAACTGAGGAGTAAGCTTCCTCTACTTCAACGCACGTCCAACACCGGTCACCTGAGTGACTCTCAAAAACACATGCTCTCCTTCTTGAAACTCAAGATCTTTCCTTCTCTTATCATGGTAGCTCTTCTGCCTACTCTGTGAAGCTTTCATCTTTTCCCGAATCAGCTTCACCTTTTCAGTAGTCTGCTGAACAATCTCAGGCCCAAGTGCTACACTCTCTCTCTAGATGCATGTACTTTTTGTTAAAATTATTTTCAATGCCATAATTCCAACTATTCGATGCGTTAATTGTATTTCTGTGTACATTGTGATGCGTAGAACGTTAAAATGTTGAGTTCGGTTGTGCGAGTGTGTATTGTGGCTATAGATTGCAATTGTTGTATGTTTTGGCAGGTATATGCTGCGTGTTGGGCAATGTGGTGTGATGTATTAGTTGTATGTTAGTCATAGACATTTGTCGTTGTTGTATATTGTCGTTGAATACATATCATATTTCATAAGTTATATGATAAGTCGTGTGCCCATGTGGGGTGTGAGCGTCTTATCCGGATTCCTTGAAATGGAATCGTGTTGTTGTTGTTGTTGAGGTAATCGTGTGCCCATGTGGGGTGTGAGCGATTACGAGTGTTCGTGTGCCCATGTGGGGTGTGAGCGACACATATAGAAATTCCGACGGGAATTATGATCATGAAAAAGGGATCGAATTGGTACCACATGCATTGAGTCGAGTTGAGAGTCTCATTGCATTGCATTATGTTGTGTCGTGGATGATATGATTGTCTGCTTGCGTATGAAATTGTAATTGTGTCGATGTTGTGATGATAGGGTGAATTGTGTAATGATTATATGCCTTTATATGTATATTATGCATTTCTTTTGTTGATTTGAGAATCTCACCCCTTCTGTTTGAATGTTGCCTCTACGTGGGTAACATGCAGATAATCAAGGATAATGCAATGTTACGGTTAATGAAGATAAAGTCTTCCATTTTATTTAGTAGAGTCGGCGTCTACTCTAATGTGTAACACTGGGGTTATGGAACGCTATGTTATTTGAGATATCGTTGATTTTTTTATCCTTGTTGACTTTTGTTGGTTATGTTTGTTTCAAAATATGTTATGTTTTCGTCATTAATTTGGTGAAGTATCCGCTGCTTAATATGATGAACTTTAACTATAATTTCGTTAATTGCCGTTAATAAAGTTTTTGTGTTACATGTCGCATGTATGAGCAGGTAATTGTTGGAAAGTAACATCCTACATGTTGTAATTTTCATATATTTACTCTGATAAGTAGTATTATTTTACGTGGGGGTTATAGGGTGTTACATATTTCACAGTGCTGGATTCATCCATCCTGGAGATCATATTGTCTCTGCCATCAGTGAAGATGCATCATATCCTGAATGTCCTTGCTTTGTGATGCGCAGAGACTAGCTAGAATTAGACTACTGTCAATGTTCTTTGTGTTGTTCATTGTTCAAAGTAATTTGATTTTATTTTCAAAATATTTTCTTTCACTCTGCCCAAGGTGAAAGTGACTTTGTTAGGGCACCTTTGTTTCAAACTTTAAGATCGTTAATAAAAGTCACTTTGTTATCTAATATGTGTTTTATTTACTGCATTTTTCTGGAAAATGGTAACTAAAAACCCTGATAAAAACAATTTAATTTATTGCATTTCTCTTTGCATTTGTTTGTTTTCTAAATAAAAGCATAAATCATGTGCAGATTAATGAATAATAAACCCATTGAAAATAATGACTTTGTGCCCTTTCCCAACTTTGAATTCCATGTATTTGAAGAGAGTGAGGAAGACAGTGATATTCCAGAAGAAATTACTCGGTTGCTTGAGCATGAGGAGAAGACTATTCAGCAATACAAAGATCCTATCGAATTGTTCAATTTGGGTTTTGAAGAGAACAAGAAAGAGGTCAAGATTGGGGGACTGCTTAGTGAAGAGGTCAAGAGAAGGTTGATAGAGCTTCTGAAAGAGTATTGTCATACCTCTAAAAATACGATCCTTCGCGATGGACGCGGAAAAAATTTGTTCAAACAGAGTCGCCACCGAACTTTATTCATTCCAATGAAGGAATAGGAAAATATCGATAAAACCTTTAATAAAGGAAAATGGTCATCGCAACCAAATTCTAGGTTCGGGAGTCGATTACGCAAGAGGAAAGTATTAGCACCCCTCACGTCCTTTGTACTCAACGGGAACCTCTTAGTTTGATTTGTGATCGAATGTTAGCTAATGTTGTTTGTTTTCTTCTAAGCGAATAATGCGAAAGGTAAGAGAAAAGGATTTGTTTTCTAAAGGGAAATGGGTGGTTTTTTATTAGGGTGCTCGCCAAGGATTGGGGTCCTTGTGCCTACGTATCTTTCATTTGAAAAAAAAAAAGAATCAAAGCGTCCGTAGTTCGTGGGACTACAGGTTGTTGGTTCGTTTTAGGGATGACGATTATTCGAATAGTAAGGAAGGCTCCTAGTATCCAAACAATCAAGGAGAAGAATCAAAGGCTCGAGGCTAGCTCCCTTTTCACCTTTAAAGAAATAATGTTCAAGTAAAGGTTTAGTGTTTTAAAGAACGATGAGTTCTTAAATGGACAAGGAAGACTCCTTGTATTCAAACACTCGAGAAGCAAATAAAAGGCTCTAGACTCTTCCTTTTCATTTAAGTAATTGTGAAAACAATTTGAGTTTGAATCGGCTTAAAAGTATTTTAGAGAAGACAATTGTTCGAATAGTAAGGAAGGTTCCTAGTACCCTAACAATTGAGGAGAAGAATCGAAGGCTCGAGACTAACTCCCTTTTCATATTTTAATGAAATAAGGTCTAAGTATTGTTAAGTTGATTAATTTGACTTAGATAAAATACTCGATGTTGATCGAGGTTTACATTTGCATTCGAAATGGTGTAAGGGTTTGAACTAAATGGAAAGGAGGTCCTAGTGGGTATTGGGTAAGGTTGATGGCGATGCACAAGGCAATCGACTTACAAAAGGTAATGGAACTTGATTTGTGGATCAAGTATGCTTGAGAATTGATTAATGGTTAATGGAGAATCCTATTGAATTTGCTTTGAAAATACTTGACGTTGGATCAAGCTTATTTGTTCTTTTGAAAAAGGTTGATTTTATTCTTGCATTAAGACTACCTAAACGGAAGCAAATAAAGAGAAAGCGATAACAAACATTACACATTATGGGAATGGGGATACATTTTCTCAAATGGGGAATATACCATGCCATAGCAAAATAAATCAATCACACACATGCATGCAAAGAAGAATGTGAAATGTGAATTAAGTATCGTTGTATGAAAGCCCAAGAGGAGGCTATGTGAGGTTGATGGTGATCGTGAAAACAATCGACTTACAAGGTGGTTGAAAATGACTTGATATTAAATCAAGATATTAGTTTGAAAAAGGGGTTTGAACATGCATATGGGGAATGAAATTAAAAGCATCAAGGCATAGGTAATAAACATGTATAAGCATTACACAAAATCAAGTAATACATGACCAAATAAAATTAAGCAAAGGGGAAATTATTAATCAAATTAAATACAAATATTTAATAATATTAATTAATAACTTAAATAATCAATATTAAATAAAATTATTTAAAATAATTAACAATTAAATGTTTTTGGGTTTTTAATATTTAAAAAATTAATTAATTAAACCAAATTAATTAAATTAAATATAAACATTTAATAAAATTAACCATAAAATTAATTAATATTAAATCTAAATATTTAAAATAATTAACTCATTATTTTTGTATGTTAACATATTATATAAAAATATATAAAACAAATAAATAAATAAATAAAACAAATAAGATAAAAGAAAAGGAAAAAGAAAGAAATAAAATAAATAATAAAAAAAGAAATCAAAATAGGCCAGGACACCATCAGCAAATAGGGGATGTAGATCTAAAATTCCCTCAGGCCCATAAGCAAAAGTCCACACTGGAGGGGGGAGTCCACGGTGGACTACCCCCTCCAGTGTGGACTCCCAGGTCAACCATTGACCTCCACAAGATATCTGGGACGTTGAGTCCTCACAGAGTCAACAATGACTCTTGATCCAATGGTGGAACGTTGATGGCGCACGGTATGGGGATCTGGGGTGAGCGCAGGAAGCAATATCAAGGCAAGGACCGGTGATACTTGTCACCGGTGGGGATGGCCAACAACAACAACAACAGATATGTGTGGTAACAGTCTTAAAAAAAGAAAAAGGGGAAATCCAAAATCATTTTTCATAATGCTTCTCTCTCTCTCATTCTCTCTCTTTCATTAGCCTCTCTCTCAATATCTATTCTCTCTGCAACAATGTTGCCGAAACCCTATTTTCTCGTCGGAGAAGACAGTGGCGCGCGGTGGCCGCCGCCGTTCTTCTCCGCCAACCACTACAAAAACACCCAAACCTTACATGAACCCTACTTAAAACATCCAAATCTGAAATTAATTTCTCCAAACAACCCACCAAAACCTCAAATCAAAACAAATCCCAAATAAACCCTAGTTCCAAAATTTTAAGGAAAAGGCAAATCGAGCAAGGATAGATCCAATACACTACTCAACAAGGAAGATGTAACATGGAAACGAGCAAACATATTTGGATTTTAAAGAGAAGAAGGAATAGAGTCTACCTCTTGAATAATTCCTCTAAAGAGCTTTAAATCGCGTCCAGGTAACCACTTCCAATCTTCTTTTCTTTCTACTTACTTCTCTTCTTCTCCCTCTCTGATTTTTGTGCTTGCTGTTGTTGAGTGTTGTTGTTTGATTGTTGTGAAATAGTGATGAGGCTAAGCTCTGACCTTAAATTAGAGCTTCAATTTGAAGCTCTAATGGTCACTAATGATGAACTAAGAGTGAGGTTAGGAATTTCCTGTTGTGATTGTTTTTAGGGTTTTTGTATACTTCTCTGTGTGTGTTTAGAATGAATGGAACATTGATCAATATATAGGGTATTATAATACGTGTGAGAAAAAAATGAAATTTGTGTAAGGAATGATGAGGTTTGATTTTCAAAGGATAAAACTGTTAGAGGTGGTGGGGGTGTACCCTGATTTCATGGGATTGTGATTGTACCCTTTTTCTTTGTTCAGGGATTCTAGAAGAGGGGTCATTGTGTGGCCCCCTTGTAATTGAAATATCTTGTGAAATTTGTGAATCCACATGCTTTTTCTGTGTACTGAATTTGTGAATTTACAATGTTGGCTGTTTGAAAAATTGGCCTTTGTATTGTACCTTTACCCTCTAAATCTATGTCAACTCATATTCTTGCTACTGTCATGTACCTTGCACTCATTACTTCGAATTGCGCCTTGCTTATGAATGATATTTATGCACATTTTGTATGCCTTGTACCTATGAACTGTGTTTGTCCCCAACATCCGTGTGCATTTGAATTTTCTACTTGTTGCTAATATGTATTTGGAATGGCTTAGGATTCAATTCGAAAGTTCATGTGTCAAGTTAACTTTCTACTATTGCTTTTGTAGTCTGGACTGACCATGACTTTGTTTTGATTTTCATGTTCTTATCCTTGGTGTAATGAGGACTTGGTACAACGTGAGTTTGGAGATTTGGCATGAAGACAACTTGTTGGTGATGGCAACTTGTATGGCATAAGCATGGATGAAGAGAATTGGCTCAAGAAAAACCATGCTTGGCTTGAAGAACTTGGCATGAAGTGTAGGAATCCATGGCTTTGGATTTGGAGCTTGTGGGATTGTTGTATGCTATTAGTTCTAGGTCTAAATTTTTGCATTATAGAACTTAGAACCTTAAGTTCTTATAGCTTGTACAAACAATCTTAACATTTCTTCACCTTGTAACATGTATTTACAATTTTGATCTTGAATGAATTCTTGGTTTCTTTCTTTCAAAATGGTTTGAAAATAGACTTGATTTGAAAACTTCTAGATCCGCTGTCGCACACGGGTCAAAAATGAGTTTTTAAAAGTAGTAACGGGAAGCGACACTCGGATGTCGTATCGCAAGGACTCTTGTATGATTATTAACTGACTAATAATTATTAGGGAGTTGCTTAGGTTCAGTTTGATTACCAAAATAAGGAGAAAAAGTTATTAAAATAATTAATTATGATAATAAGTTAATCTGCTATTTCAGTTCTTACCTATCATTGATTATTATAACTTCAGTGCCCTAAGCAGATTCTATTCATATTCGATCACAATATCAATCAACAAGCGAGAATGACATTATAAGAGTTATGTTTCCTATTCACCGAATTAAGCAAACGGTTAAGAAATAAGTGAATTAACGTATTTAGCAAACGATAACACAATTAAATTTAGGAGACATAAATAAATCGAATCAACAAAACTACTCTATGACAAATCAGATTAAGCAAACGATAATCATAAAAAAGAATTGATATGAATAGTAATTAAATTGTAAAGTTATATAAATCTCAAGGTAATTGAACTCGATTACAGCAGATCAACCTGAGAAGTTTAGTTCTCCATGAAATTCGTAAAAAGCCAAAGTAAAATTTGTGAATAGTGAAAAGAAGGTCCCCAATAGTAGCTCGGCTGCTACTAGGTATAGGGAAACATCAAATCCGGTTTCTAACCTAACTAGATCGAAAAACATAAAAAACCCAGCCCAAAATAAAATATTTCTAAAGTCTAAAACTTCAACGAATTAATCGACACTGTTTCACTCCGAATTAGCTCTCAGCCTCAACATGAAACTTATAACTCTTTGTCTTAGCTTTCCAACACCTATTGGAACGTATCAATCCAATTCTCGAAACTCAAGTTACGGTCCGCACGATGAACATGTATCAAGTAACTACTAATGCTGAAAATAAGCTGCGAAAATAAAATAAAGCTAGAAACAAACTTAAATATGAAAACACATTAAAATAGTAAAAATACTCAAATAAACTCTAGGAATGCCTAAGTATAACAATGGAAGAATGTGCATGAAGATGCACTGATCAAATTCCCCCACACTTAAACTTTTACACTTCGAGCAAAATAGTATCAAGACTCATGAAAAACAATAGCATTCAGATACTCATTCTACGCTACAAACTTTTCTTTGGTTAAGATTGCATCGATAGGTACTAATTTTGCATACTAATGATATCATAAGAATAAAAATCCGCAATTGTGCAGTCATAATCCTCCCTCCTATACAAACCAATCCAAATCATGTTATTATGCCTAAGCCTAACTTACTCATCCTCCTTTTTGCTCTCTTTCATTCTAATGCAATCACATTAAGCCCTTTATCTATTTACACACATGGTAAATACGCCTGTTAGTGACTATGATCCATATCTTGTCAACAATTCAAAATTAACCACTTTAGCGATAACAATTTTTTTCTTGAAGGTTTCACAACCGTTAGGTTAAGTGACCGGGTGAGGGTCACCTAACTTAAAAGGCAGATTCCTATTCAGATTTCTTATTAAGCACGAGATCATTCACTTATTTGCATCAACTTAATTACTTAGTGTGTGATTTCTAGATGGTTTTGACTGCTAGATAAACTACTTAAGAGCTATTAAAGGATGAGAACTCAAGGCTATGTTATAACAAGTATTTAAATCGATTTCCATATTCGGGAAACTTAAGGGGTTAAAACGGTACCGATCTTATGAATTTTTCCCAAGTCTCCACAATCTAACCTCAAATTAATCTATAGCCTAAAACTTTCAAAAGATTCATTGTGTTTCTAAGTCTAATTTTTTTTTATTTTTTAATTTTCACTTAAAGAAAACAGAACAAAAACAAAGAATACTGAAAGAAAACACATAAAAGAAATGGTTCCCTCCCCCACACTTAAAACATACGTTGTCCTCAATGAAAGAACATAAATATAAAATAAGAGTGAGAAAAAGGAAAGAACACACCCGAGTAGTCTAAGTGGATAGGTGATCGCATAAGCATCCTTTCCCAAAGAGAGATTTTCTATAGTCTTCTCTTCTAAAGTGGGGATCTCATAGAGTAACTTTGGGTAGCATCCATTGACTTTGATATTTTTATTAGTTCCTTTTCCTTTTATTCCAGGATCAAAGAAGAATCTTCGATAAGTAAAAGTGTAAAATGGGCACATGAAAGTGATCTCTTTTTCCACAACATCAAGAATCAAAGGATTTAGGGCCTGCCTCACTAATTTTGTTCCATATTCAATTGAGACCCTATGCATACTCATGGATGGGATAAAATCACGAGTGTCAACAAAGGTCCATCCAATTCCCTTATTATGCTTCTTCAAAACCTGCAAAAGCTTATTTTCTTGATCAAAATCAAGGTTACAAGAAATTATAACTGGACGTTTTTCATCCCTCTCTAAATAAACATATTTCAGATTATCAGGAAGTGGTTTAATCTCTAAGGAAGGAGGTTGTTCAATGGATGATAAAGTTGGGGCAGCCGTGATGTCAAGAGATTCAACTGCATAAACAACTTCATCTATAACTTCATTTGTAGAAAAAATGTCAACCTACAAGGCAACCTCAATCTCAGCATAAACAGAGCAAAAGTTAGTGTTGCTACAGTCATCACATGAGTAACTATCATCAAAATCAGACAATGATGGAAAATCAGCTGCAAACAAATCAGTATAAGCTTCATAAACAATTTCAAAAAGAAACTCTTTTAGACTCACTACTATTTGGGCAGATAGTAGGTTTGATTCTTGAGCTTGCAGCATGACACTCATTAAAGTGGCAAGTTGTCCAATCTGTGTCTGTAAAGCCTGAATACTAGAATTTGTTCGTTGTTGAAACTGAAATTATTTATAGAAATTTGCTTGACAAGGTCCTCTAGTGAAGGTCTGGAAGGTGTATAACACACAATCTGGAGTTTCTTCAAATGCTTATTCGGATCCCCACCTGCAAAACCATTAACCCCTTGGCAACAAGTGTATTAAACCAGATTTCAATTTGAAAGGAACTACAACATCAGTATATTCAATACATAAACCATTGTTATGAACATCAGGAGCAGTAAGCTTTCTTAATGTTCTTTGTTCAGCCGTGTTAACAAAAGGGAAAAAATTAACAAAGAATGAGAAATCACAAAACCAATTCAGCAATTCAACAAATGCGAAAATGCCAACAATGTCCCTATAGAGAAAAATAGTGAAAAAATAGGAAAGCGATTAAAATAAAATCTAAAAATTATAAAAATATGACTAAAAATCAAATCAAATTAGAATAAGTCTCCAAAAAATTTCGGATTTTTTTGAATAAATGAAAATAAAAAATAAATCAAATAAAATAAGAAAATAAGGAATTTACGATTTTCAGGGTCAAAATCTTTTAGAATTTTATTCTAAAAGAGTAATGTTCGTCAATTTTTTTTTTTTTTTGGGAAAAAATTCAGAGCAAATTGAAACAGTAGCTTCCAAACTTACCTAATAGATTGGAATGCTTACCACTGCACTGCAACCATGAAAATCAACAAGCAAAAACAAAAAAATCTAACAAAACTCTAAACTAAAATTCTAAAATTGGCTAAAATCAACAAGAATCCCCGGCAACGACGCCAATTTGATCTACTGTCGCACACAGGTCAAAAACAAGTTTTTAAAAGTAGTAACGGGAAGCGACACTCGGATGTCGTATAGCAAGGACTCTTGTATGATTATCAACCGACTAACAATGATTAGGGGGTTGTTTAGGTTTCAGTTCGATTACCAAAATAAGGAGAAAAAGTGATTAAAATAATTGATTATGATAATAAGTTAATCTGCTGTTTCGGTTCTTACCTATCATCGATTATTATAACTTCAGTGCCCTAAGCGGATTCTATTCATATTCGATCACAATATCAATTAACAAGCGAGAATGACATTATAAGAGTTATGTTTCCTATTCGTCGAATTAAGCAAACGGTTAAGAAATAAGCGAATTAACGAATTAAGCAAACGATAACACGCAATTAAATTTAGGAGACATAAATAAATCGAATCAACAAAACTACTCTATGACAAATTTGATTAAGCAAACGACAATCATAAAACATGATTGATATGAATAGTAATTGAATTGTAAAGTTATATAAATCTCAAGGTAATTGAACCTGATTACAGCAGATCAACCTGAAAAGTTTAGTTCTCCATGAAATTCGTAAAAAGCCAAAGTAAAATTTGTGAATAGTGAAAATAAGGTCCCAAACAGTAGCGCGACTGCTACTAGGTATAGGGAAACATCAAATCCGATTCGAAAAACATAAAAAACCCAGCCGAAAACAAAATATTTCTAAAGTTTGAAACTTCAATGAATTATTCGACACTGTTTCACTCCGAATCAGCTCTCGGCCTCAACATGAAACTTATAACTCTTTGTCTTAGCTTTCCAACGCCTATTAGAACATGTCAATATAATTCTCGAAGCTAAAGTTACAATCTTCATGGTGAACATGTATCAAGTAACTGTTAATGCTGGAAATAAGATGCGAAAATAAAATAAAGGTAGAAACAAACTTAAATATGAAAACACATTAAAATAGTAAAAAAAAATACTCAAATAAACTGTAGGAATGCCTATGTATAACAATGGAAGAATGTGCATGAAGATTCACTGATCACTTCTCATGGTTTGAAAACATATGGCTTGCAAATAGGCTCAAACACGGCTTGGGATAACTCCTTATCATGGCATGAAGCAAAATTAATCTTATGTCCTAATTAATTTGATTACAAGACCTAAAAAATTTGAAATAATGCTTGGAACCAACTTGAAATACAACTTGAAAAGGAATTGAGCATGGCTTGTAAATGAATGCTCATAACTTGAAACAATTTGTAACAAATTGAGCATGGCTTGAGACAACTTGAACATTTTAACCATGGCTTCCCCTTTACAACTCAAAGTGTGCCTTAAAATAATTCCAACATGACTTGAAAATAATCCCAACCTTGCACGAATTAAACATATGCCCTGATCACAAATTGGTTATGCCATGGCTTGCAAATAAGCTTGAACTACTTAAAACATGACTTGAATATGACCTAAAATCACCTTGAAACAAATTGAATAATAACTTGGAAACAAACTTGAAACCAGTTAAGTCAAGGCTTGAGAAATGAATGACACAAGATCAACTTAAAGTATGGCTTGAGAATGAATTGAAACAAGCCTTGAAATCATCTTGAAACCAATTGGCTATGTCTTGACTATGAGAGTGGGGACACCTCTTTTCTCCTATCTCCATTTGAAATCAAACACACTTACAAGGGCGTGCAATCATAATAACCACAAATAAGACCTCCATGACCTAAATTTTAGAGGATCATGGCCAGAGGCCAGATGATCATCCAAAGAAAGATAACCGAGCAACACAATTACTTGGTATAAGAAAATTGAAAAGGGTAGGACAAATTTGGGGTATGACAGATGCCCTTATCTAATTGTCTTGATCCCAAGAAAATGAACTGCTGCATGGGGTTCATTATTAGGGTAGAAGTCAATTAGATACAAGAAGACCCCGAAATTTGTCTGACAAGAAAGTAAAATGCAATGTAATGGTAAAATGAGAGGTATAAGAAAGGGATAGCAGGATGCAAACTGAACAGAATAACCTGAGATTCTTTGGATTGCCAAAGCAGTATCTCAGGGCTAGAAATGAAATTCTCTAAGTCACGTGAAGTAGTACTTTATGACTTAAGTCTCTTCGGGGACCTTTAGAGTAACTTAACAAAGAAAATGAGATTTTCTGCATAGCATAAAGCAGTACCTTATTGATTAAGGCTCTTCAGGGATATTTAGAGTAGTATCTCTGCAAAGGGGAAAATGATATTCTCTAAACCAATGAAGCAGCATCTTATTGATCGAGATGTTCCAACATGGGGAATGATACCTCAATCGCATATAAGATTCTCCAAGGAAACTAGAGCAGTATCTCAAATGAAGGCATGAGACTTTCTAGATCATGCGAAGAAGTACCCTATGAGTTAAGTCTCTCCAAGGATGTTAGAGCAGTATCCCAATAGAACATGAGACTCTTTGGGTTGCGCGAAGTAGTACCTTATGAGTTAAGGCTCTCTGAGGATGCCAAAGCAATGTCCCAACAAATGAGATCCTCTATATCGCCCAAAGCAGTACCTTATATGTTAAGGCTCTTTGGGAATAATAATAGAGCAGTATCTCAACAGAGGTATGAGACTTTCCAGATCATGTGAAGCAGTACCTTATAAATTAAGGCTCTTCAGGGATACAATAACAATATTTTAACCAAAACATGATATTCTTTGGGCCATACGAAACAATACCTTATGAGTTAAGGCTCTCCGAGGATGCCAAAGCATAATCTCAAAGACAAATGAGATTCTATAAATCGCATAAAGCAGTACCTTATAGGTTAAGGCTCTTTGGGGATAGCAGGGCAGTATCTCAAGTGCTAAACACGAGACTTTCAAGATCATGTGAAGTAGTACCTTATGATTTAAGGCTCTTTAGAGATACTAGAACAATATCTCCACAACAGGGCATGAGACTTCCTAGATCATGCGAAGCAGTACCTTATGAGTTAAGACTTTTTGGGGATACTAGAACAACATCTCAGCAAAACATGAGACTCCTTAGATCATGTGAAGAAGTACCTTATAAGTTAAAGCTTTTTTGGGATACTAGAACAGTATCTCAGCAAAGTATGAGATTCTTTGGGACGTGTGAAGCAGTAACTTATGAGTTAAGGCTCTCTGAGGATGCCAAAGTAGTATCTCAAATAAGAAATGAGATTCTCTAACTCGCACAAAGTAGTACCTTAAGGTTAAGGCTCTTTGGGATTAATGGAGTAATATCTTAAGTGCTAAATCTATTGGGGAAACAATTTAGGCAAGACTCCTTTCAGAGGAAATGTGCTAGCAAAGTTCAGTAGGGGAAAAGCTCATAAGAAGCTTTTTAGGATAACCTCTACTTGGGGAGCAACAAAAGCAAAGATGCTTGGGAGTATTATTATCAACTATAAAGTTAAAGAATGACTTGCTAGGGAATAGAAATTCCATAAGCACATACGGGGTATCATCTCTTTTCAGAGGAATACTGCCGACTTTGAAGGAGGATTGGCCAAGATGCTTGTTGATTGATCCTAGATCCTGTTATGTTATGTTTGACATGATGTTCCACTTTGGGTGGAAATGCCATGCACTGCATGATGCATGGATATGCATACGTGGATGCAACTGTTGGGGATTCTAATGCATGTAGGAATGCAAAAGACTGGTCGGTGAGGTTTCTTAACAAAGAGGCCATGATTAAGTACGCTTAGGATAAGTCTCCCTTTCGAGGGTGAAATCCTTTGGCATCAATGGGGATTGGATTTGGGAATTGTCAACTGAAATTGGACTTTTTCTTTTTCTGGTTGCCAATGGAAATTGGACTTTAGGTTTTATGAGGATTCCAACGAAGTGGACTTTGGTAGTTGCGAATGAAAATTGGACTTTGGATGTGCGCCAAATGAAATTGAACTTTTGGGGATTATGAAGATGCCAATAAGAGTGGACTTTTAGTGGTTGCCAATGAAGACTGGAGTTTAAAAGGTAAATTTAAATGTGCCAACAAGGGTGGACTTTTAGGTAGTTGGCAATTAAAGATTGGACTTTGGATGATATATCTAACTACTCGACATCCAAAACTTGGTCACGCTGCGAGCAGCGAGGGAACATGAATGCCCCTGATGAGTTCTAAAGAGACTCACTGTTAAGGAGTTGCATATATACAGATTCCTGAGAGGACTACGCTGCTTATGCTGGATAAGCCATGATGGCTAGCAAATGATTTGATGTTTTTATGCGACGAGGGCATCATTGGGGACTGTCAATCTCCTTTTAGACAAACACCAAACAAATTTTACTATTTTTCAAACATTGTTATTATTAACCAAAGTTTCAAAACAGAGTTTATAAAAAATAAAGTCAATTTGCAAACAAGCAGATAAAATAAAAAGTGAGCACAATTTTTTATGAGTAATCTCTCTTTTTATTGATTTGAACCTTGAATGGGTAAATGTACATAAGGATGCAATTTCTTAATGAGGTAATTGTTGTGTAAAAAAAAGTATAATGGCAATAAAATTTATTGAGGTTCCATTGATTTTCAACGCTTCTATGGTACCTATGACTTCGAAGACCTCAACACCTTGCTTCATAGAAAGACGACTGGATTGATTCCTCTCTTTTGCAGCACATCAGGATTAAGTGGATTTACATACTGGATACTTTGCCTTGGAATTTGTCCCTAACTTTTGCCTGGATCACCCTTTCGGGTTTTTAATCCACCGGGACGCCCTTTTTTGCCTAAGCCGCCCTTTCGGGGTTTCAACTCAGCGAGCCTAATTTTTCATTTTATCCCTAATTTTTGCCTGGACCGCCCTTTCGGGTATTCAACCTTCCGCAATATCCATTTTTTCCTAAGTCTCCCTTTTAGGTTTTCGACTTAACGACTTTATTATTCCACTTTTTAAGGCATAATATCGCTTGACGAAGTATGTATTCAACCGATATGGTAGTTCATTACCATCCATAGTTGCGAGATTTAAGGCACCACCAGATAATGCTCTTACTACAACATATGGGCCTTCATAGTTTGGTGTCTACTTGGCCCGCATTCATTGTACATGGACATTATCTTTTTTATCACCAAGTCACCTTTCTAGAATGTCTGAAATCGCACCTTCTTATTAAAAGCTTTATTTAGGCGCTTCTGATAGAGCTTCTTGTGTCACAGTGGTGTCAAGCGCTTTTCCTCAATAAGGTTGAGCTCGTCAAACCTTATTTTAACCCATTCTGCCTCAACAAGCTGAGCTTCCATCAGGACTTTCAATGAAGCAATTTCGACTTCTATTAGAAGGACCGCTTTCCATGCCATATACCAGTGAATAGGGGGTTACCCCTGTTGAAGTTCTTACTGAGGTACGGTAGCCGTGCAACGTAAAAGGTAGCATTTTATGCTAATCTTTATATGTGATCACCATCTTCTGAATGATTTTTTTGATGTTTTTATTGGCTGCTTCAACGGATCCATTCATCTTGGGTCTGTATGGTGATGAATTGTGGTGTTCAATTTTGAAAGTAGCCCCCAACTCCTTCATTGTCTTATTATTGAGATTAGACCCATTGTCAGTGATGATGCGGTTAGGAACCCCATATCTCCATATAATGTTGTTTTTCAAGAAGTGGTTGCCCACTTGCTTAGTAACATTGGCGTACGATGCAGCTTCAACCCACTTGGTAAAGTAGTCTATGGAAACCAATATGAAACAGTGTCCATTTGAAGCTTTTGGCTCAATCATTCTAATCATGTCTATTCCCCACATGGAGAAAGGCCATGGTGAAGTCAAGACATTCAAGGGAGTACGAGGTACATGAACCTTATCAGCATATATCTGGTACTTTTGGCAAGTTCGGGCGTGATGATAGCAATCTGCCTCCAAGGTTAGCTAGTAATAGCCTGCTCTCAGGATCTTCTTTGCCATCGCATGTCCATTTGCATGGGTGACAAAGGATCCTTCATGAATTTCTTTCAGGATTTGTTCAGCTTTATGTTTTTCCACACATTTGAGCAAGACTGTGTCATGATTTTGTTTGTATAACACATTTCCGTTTAGGAAGAAATTGGATTCCAGTCTTTTTAAAGTTCTTTTGTCTATGCTCAAAGCACCTTCTGTATATTCTCGCTTTTCCAGGTAGCGTTTGATGTCATAGAACCATGGCTTTTCATCTGACTCTTTGGCAGTAGTCAAACAATGAACAGGTTCCTCAAAGCGCCTGAGATCAATGGATGGCCGATGGTTGGGTCATATCAATTTATACAGAGATGCTAGAGTTGCCAGAGCATCTTCCATTTGATTCTCTTCTCGAGGCACGTGAGTGAAAGTAATGTCATCGAATCTGGGGAGTATTTTTGCCACATAATTCTGATATGGAACTAAGTTGGTGTGTCTCGTCTCCCAATCACCTCTGATTTGGTGTATTACTAGGGCAGAGTCTCCAAAAACATCGAAGGTCTTGATCCTCAAGTTAATGGATTCCTCTAATTCCATTATACATGCTTCATACTCAGCCATGTTGTTCATGCATTCAAAGCAAAGCTTGGCCGTAAACGAAAGGTGAAAGTGCTTGGGAGATGTTAGCACTGCCCAAATTCCATGCTCATAAGTATTAGTAGCACCATCGAACATAAGAGTCCATGGCTTCCCTGGTTCGGGTCCTTCGTCAAGTCCAGGCTCTTCATAGTCTCTCAAAACCATGATATCTTCATCAAGAAAGTCAAATTTCAAGGATTAATAGTCATCCATATGTTGATGGGCAAGATGATCCAGTAGCGCACTACCCTTGATGGCTTTTTGTGTAACATATTGAATGTCATACTCTGATAAAAGCATCTGCCATCGGGCAATTCTTCCAGTGAGAGTTGGTTTCTCAAATATGTATTTAATGGGATCCATCTTAGAAATCAGATATGTAGTGTGGGTCAACATGTACTGCCTGGGACGTTTAGCAGTCCATGCAAGTGCACAACAAGTCTTTTAGAGTAAGGAATACCTTGTCTCGCAATCATTGAACTTCTTGCTGAGGTAATAGATGACATGCTCTTTCTTTCCAGTCTCGTCTTATTGCCTCAACACACAACCTATGTAAGAACAAGATTTGGTTATACATCTGGCCTTTGAGTTTTGATGATAAATGCACATGTTGTCTAAGAGAACAATTCTGTATGATATGGTTTCTGTCTAGTGTGTGGTTGTTGTCAATATGATTCTGACTCTGATAAGAAGGCGTGTGACGTGATCAGACTCTATTATCAACACTCTGGAAGAAAACATATGTGTATACAAGATAAAGTCAAGATTCATGAATGTTTCTAATACAACGGTTCTAATGAACGTTAGTTCTGGACATTCTAATTGAGAATTTATGAGAAAGGCCTATAAGGATTTCTAATGTGATGCACTTCTAATGTTACAAGTTCTAAAGATTCTGAAGACCTGGTTCTGGTGAACAAAGCTCTGAAGATTCTGAAGACATAATTTATGAAGATCAAGTTCTGAAGAGTTTCTAAAGATAAGGTTCTGATTGAACGAAGTGCTGAAGACTCTGAAGACAAAGAATGTGCTTAATGAAATCTAAAGACTCTGAAGACAAGGTTCTGAAGGAACATGTTCTGAAGACTCTGAAGATAATGCTTCTAAGAAACCAAGTGCTGAAGATTCTCAAGATAGTTTTTGCTAAACGAAGATCTAGAATTCTGAAGACTGTGGTTCTGAAGATTACACAAAGAATGACTCTTCTACAACATGTTTCATCAAGTTAATATCTGAAGCCTCTGAAGATGCTAGAAGACTGAAGATTAGAATGGTTTTGAGCTGAATATAATAGTACTAAAACTCTGTGACCTCTACCTCGATAGGGTGGCACAAGGACAGCTTTTTGTACATGAATGTTGGCCATTCCTTCATGTGAACGTTGGGATATTGCTGTTGGAATATGTTTCCAAGAATACCCTTCAACGGATCTATTCTCTCCTGCTCTATAAATTCATCGAGCACAGTCAGGTACATAATGAGTGGCCTTTCAGGAACAAGAGGTATCAGGATTGGTGGTTCTTGTAGGTATTCTTTGACTTTGTCAAATGCTTCATGGCAGTCGTCATTCCACTCAATTTCTTAATCTTTTCTTAAAAGCTTGAATATTGGTTTGCAAGTGGCGATGAGATGCAAGATGAATCTGGCAATGTAATTCAGTCTCCACATGATGCCACAAACATCTTTCTCTGTTCTAGGCGCATGCATACTTTGAATTGATCTGACCTTGTCAGGATCCACTTCAATTCCTTTAATGCATATGGTCATGGAGTTGGAGCAATTATAATCACTCCTCATGGTTCCCATATTCCTTTTACTGCAAGGATTTATTTAGATTGTACGAATAATATGGCAGAGTATGAAGCGTGTATCGTTGGCCTCGAAGAAACCATTGATCTCAGGAATAAGAATCTTGATGTGTTTGGGGATTCCGTGTTGGTTATCAATCAGATCAAAGGTGAATGGGAGATTCGTCATCTTGACTTGATCCCATAAAATGATTATGCTAGACGGTTGTTACCTTTCTTCAATAGAGTCAAGTTTCATCATATCCCTCGAGAGGAGAATCGAATGGTTGATTCTTTAGCTATGTTGTCCTCTTCGTATCAAGTGAACTTCTGTAATAAGGCACCTCAAATTACAATCAGACGCCTAGACAGGCCTGCTCATGTGTTTGTGGCAGAAGAAGGTAAAGATGATAAACCGTGGTATTTTGACATGAAGGGTTTCCTGCAAAGTCGAGAGTACCCAGCTAGGGCATCTGATAAAGATAAAAAAGACTTTAAGAATGTTGGCTTACAATTTCTTTCTCAATGGAGATGTGTTATACAAAAGAAATTACGACATGTTAATGCAAGAAGTTCATGAAGGGTCCTTTGGTACCCATGCCAATGGGCATTCTATGGCTAAGAAGGTGCTTCGATCTGGTTATTATTGGCTAACGATGGAGTCTGATTATTGTCAATTTGTAAAGAAATGTCATAAATGTCAGATTTATACGGACAAAGTGCATGTGCCTCCGACTCTACTCAATTTTATTTCATCTCCATGGCCTTTCTCCATGTGGGGAATTAACATGAATGGAATGGTTGAGCCTAAAGTTTCAAACGAACATTGTTTCATTCTAGCAGCTATTGACTATTTTATCAAATAGGTCGAAGCAACATCATACGCTAATGTGACTAAACAGATGGTAATCTGGTTTATTAAAAATCAATTCATCTGCCGGTACGACATTCCAAGTAAGATCATTATTGATAATGGTTCGAATTTGAATAACAATATGATGAAAGAGCTCTGTGAAAGTTTCAAGATTGAACATAATTCTTCACCTTACAGACCCAAGATGAATGGGGTTGTTGAAGAGAAAAATAAAAATATCAAGAGAATCCTGCAAAAGATGGTTGTAGCCTACAAAGATTGGCATGAGATGCTTCCTTTTGCTTTGCATGGATACGAGACGTCCGTCTGCACTTCAACAGGGGAAGCCCTTTCTCTTTAGTCTATGGCATGTAACCAGTGCTCCTCATGGAAGTTAAGATCCCATCAATGTGAGTCTTGATGGAAGCCGATTTGATAGAGGTTGAATGGTGTCAAAATAGATATTATCAGTTGAATTTGATTGAAGAGAAGAGAATGAAAGCCATGTGTCATGGTTAGTTGTATCAAAAGAGAATGAAGAATGAATTTGATAAGAAGGTTCATCCTTGTGAGTTCAGAGAAGGCGACCTCATGCTCAAAAAGATATTGCCTAACCACAATGATTCCCGTGGCAAGTGGACTCCCAATTACGAAGGCCCATATGCTGTTAAGAAAGCCTTCTCTGGCGGTGCGTTGATTCTTACAACTATGGATTGTGAGGAGCTCCCTCATCCCGTGAACACCGATGCAGTCAAGAAATACTTTGCCTAAAAAATAAAAAAAAGAACAACTCGCTAAGTTGAAAACCTGAAAGTGTGGCTTAGGCAAAAAATGAGCGTCTCGGTGGATTGAAAACTCGAAAGGGCGGTCCAGGCAAAAATTAGAGACATAAACATAAATAATTCATCCCCGTAGATTGAAAACCCGAAAGAGCAATCAAGGTAAAAGTTAGGGATTTCATGGCAAGTAAATGCATCAGGCAAGGCTTGATCACTTGAAGCAGTGTCATCATCATTTGGAAGTCTCAGTTCAATCTCTCTCAACGGAAGCTAAATTACAGGAATTCAAAGTTGTTAGGGAGAATAGGTCATTTTATTTCAACGTAGCCTTTCCATTTACCATTTTTCAAACTTTGTAATGATCCATGAAGTCACATCTTTTGCAGACTACCATTCTACCAATAAAATCCTAATTTTTGCCAATCAATTTCAATTCTTACACTTGTTTCTGTGCAAAAGGTCATTTATTTTTTATGATAACTTTTGAAACAAAGTTTTGATAACAAACATGTTTTGAAATTACAAAATATTTTGCCTTGACTTTTGAACAAACTAAGCGTTGACAGTTGTTCGAAATTCATCAAGTCTCGAATTACGAAGCTCAGCTTCCCCCATTTGTAGTATTTCAATGGGTTATTCATTTCACATCCTTGGTTTGATCATTTTGATCTCTCCAACAGAGTTATTGCCGAATTTGTTGATAGCTACGATTTTCCCCCAACAGTATCATTGTTGCATTGGTCATTTTTGTTTTCTTCCCACATCTAAGCTAGCAAGAGTGTTATCTCCAGCAGAGATTGATGATTGACAGAGAATTTTGTCTCAAGTCCCCAACGGAATTGTTACTAGACTTGTTATCAGTTGATGGTACTTCCCCAAGCAGTGTTTGTTGTTGCAATGTTGTTTCGTCAGTAGAATGCTACCTCCTCAAAAGAGTTTCCAATTTGAGAAGAATTGTTTATTCAAGTTTCTCTCAGTGATCCTTTATTCCCCATCAAAACTTCCATTTATTTTGGAAGGTTTTGCTTCTCTAGCAGAAGACAAGCTCTATTGCATAGTCTCCATCTGGTTGAGATTTGGCCGAGTACCCAGTTGTAGTTTCGTTTCTCCTAGTTTGTTGAGCATCCCATTTTGTCAGCATAAGCATAACAATACATGCGTTTTGTATTCATAAATCATCATTGTGCATAGTCGAAGGCTAATTCATACTCATATGCATGAATCTTTGCTCCTGGTCGTGTTTTCCCTAACGAGTCTATCCTATGTTTCCCCCCGAGTTTATGCCTCGTGGAAGATTTGTATTTCAGTTTTCCTACCCATTTCATCTTGCCTGGATGGAACAAATCCCCGGCTTGAGTTCATTCCTCATCGGGTAGAGTCTTATTTGACCGTTTCTCTCCAGCTTGTTCCTGGATTGAACTTTGGTCCCCCTGCAGCGTTGCTTTTGATATCCCCAAGATGGAATCATAGATGACAGAAAGGCATGCTTTGAACATTTTGAACCTTCGTTCCTCAGAAAAAGAACGTATTCAATGATGAAGATATTATCCTTAACAATTTTTGCTCCAGTAATCTCCCTGAGATTTACACCAACACAAGTGGCAATCTCTTTATTTGAGAAGCTTATTATTCTGATCAATTTTTGTGTTAACAACAAGTAGCAATATCTTTATTTGAGAAGCTTGTTTGTCCCCGATAGATCAATTTTTATTATAACAACAAGTGGTAGTCTCTTTATTTGAGAAGCTTGTTTGTCCCAGGCATATCAATTCTTATTTCCATAACGAGTGGCCATCTCTTCAGATAATCTTCGACAGAGAAGCTCGTTGTGATTCCATATATCAAAGACAACATACTGTCCCCCCAACATGTGGTTGTCTCTTTCTTTGAGAAGCCTAATGTGATTCCCCAATCAAACTCAATCTCCATCAAGTTAAGACTGCTTCAGGCTGAAATCTAGAAGACGAAGAAAGCTTGTTTGTTACCCTTTCCAAGTGGAATACTTGGTTAAAGAAGAAACTGAGACCCGTTCCTGGTCGAAGACCGAAATTCATGGGAGGTTTATCACCTTTTCCAAGTGGAATACTTGGTCAAAGAAGAAGCTGAGCCCCGTTCTAGGTGGAAGACCGAAAGCTATGGGAAGCTTGTTATAAATTCATATCCAGCCACTACCTTTGTCTATGAGTTGGTAGTATACCTTCGTCGGTATCATCTTGTTATTTTGTTCTCTACCTTCGTCTATGAGTTGGTAGCATACCATCATCTATGAGTCGGTATCATCTTGTTATTTTGTTCTCTACCTTCGTCTATGAGTTGGTAGCATACCTTCATCTATGAATCACTATCATCTTTGTTATTTTATTCTCTACCTTTGTCCATAAGTTGGTAGCTTACCGTCATCTATGAGTCAGTGTTATCTCATTTTCCTTTTTCTACCTTCGTCTATGAGTTGGTAGTTCACCGTCATCTATGAATCAATGTTATCTCATTTTCCTTTTTCTACCTTCGGCTATGAGTTGGTATTTTACCGTCATCTAGGAGTCGGTATCGTCTTATTATATACCTTCGATTATGAGTTGGTAGTTTACTGTCGTCTATGAGTCGGTATTATCCTGTTCTCTACCTTCGGTTATAAGTTGGTAGTAATTCCATGTCCCACTGATTACTCAGGTGTTTCCCTAGTAATTTTAGTGTTCTCTTTGCTGGTTGTTTCCCCAGTAAAGGTTTCCACTATCGCTTTTCATTTCTAGCAGTGCTTTGGGTTTTCCCCAGCATGTGTCTTTGTGATTTATTTCCACTCCCCAGGGAGTTGTGTCTCCCTGGTGGACTTCTTTCAAGCTTTTCTCCAGCAATATCCCTGACAGAATTTGTTCTGTGTGGTGTTTTCCTTGCAGAGTCTGTTTTCTTTCATTCATTTATATCATAAGCATTATGCCACCTATCATATTCATCTGTATTTCATTGCAATCACAAACATGGATTCTCTTAGTTATCATCTCTAGGGTTTTTGCCTTCTGTAGGAGGTCACCAAGCACTCTTTTGTTGCTTTTTTCTTTTATATTGTTTATGTTCACTAACCATTAATCAAAATACAAAAAATATTCCTTGTCCCTTTTGTTTCTTTTGCAAGGAAGGGTTTAGAATCAATAGCATAAAGTGATTGTCTCCTCAGCTAGGGTTTGAGCTCCCCAAGTCAAAGTGTGGTCAAACAGTGATTTTCAAAGGTTATCCATCAAAGCATGACCTATAATCTCAAAGCATAGGGTCTCAAGAATCATTCAACTTCATTTGATCAAAGATAGCTCAAAGTTTGGTTGCTTGTTTACAAGATATTTTAAAGGTTCATGTGTTTATTTCCATGCCTTCGTCAATAGGTTTCTTCAAGCCATTACAAGATTCATCAAAGGACATTCTTCAAGCCATTACAAGATTCATCAAAGGACATCCCCTACAACTCTCCTTACAAGTCAAGAGCTAATTATGCTTGGAAGATCATCAAAAGTTTGGAAGAGGTCACTTTGTGGTCTTAGTTAAATTTGACCTAAAACTCAAGTATGGCATGCCTATGTTCCAAAGATCATAACTCCTCCAATTTTCAACTTTTATGGGCGCTTATTTGAGCCAAATGTACCTTTTAATGTCCTCTACAACTTTTATTCAGAGGCCCAAACATAAATTCATGCTCTAAGTACCTCAAATCTTGAAGGCCATTTGTGCACAAAACTAGGTCATGACCTGTTTGACCTAACACCAAACCTAATTTTCAGTGGTTTTTCCTCAACTTTCCAAGTTTTCCATTTTCTCATCAAGCATCCAATTAAAGTGGTTCTTTTTGCATTCTGTTCTACTCCATGAAAGGAACATTTGGCTCAAGAAAAATCACAAAATGCAAGAGGAAATTTCATTTGGCCTCAGTTGGAAGTTGGTGACCTGAACTCTGTTTACACCGTGACCTATAATTTTAGAAAGCATGTGCAAACTCAAATGGGACCACCTAAAGCATATGAAAACTTATTCTAAATGGTAAAATGCATCTGGTGTAACTTGAAACGACCTGAAATGGCAAAGAATCACACATCTCATGCCCAATTTTTCACACACTTGGATCTAGAATTTTCCACTTTCATTCCCACGCTTGGGATCTGATTTTCACTCAAACCATGACCTCAAATCATTCTCCTATAAATAGAGAGTCATTATGCACTTATAGCCAAGCTTGAATAGCCAAGAAACCTCTGCTCCTTTGAAGCCCGGAACCTCTCAAAAACCAGAAACTCATTTTCCATATTCAGCTTCATTTTGCTTCATTTCTTCGCCCAGAATCATTCATCGACATTAGAGATGGCAATGTGCAGGATTTGGGTAGGGTACTATAGTACCCATCCCCATATCCGCGATTTGAAAAAATCCCCATACTCGTGCCCATGCTCGCTTGGGCGCCAAAGTTAGCACATGTACCCGTGCCCTATGGGTATGTAACTACCCGTACCTGCACCTGTTACCCACATTCCTATTAAAAATAAATAGATCAATTATAAAATATCATATTATTTTAAAATTTTAAAAACATTAAAAAAAATTCAAAAAATTTATTGTTTAAATAAACAAACATTTATATTAAATACGTAATGGTTTAACATTTATATACTTTTTAAAATTGATAGACATACATTTTCATATAATAATATAAGTTAAAATATATAAATATAAATTAAAATACTTAAACATATATTGTGTGGGTATGGGGTGGGGTGGGTACCAAGGTGCCCATACCCGCTTAATTTTTTTGGGTAATTACTCGAGCTCGTGCCTGTACCCATTTTTGCGGGTTTTACCCTACCCATTGTGGGTAATTATGTGGGTGCCCATTGGGGATGGGTCAACTTGCCATCCCTAATCGGCATCATCTGAAGTTGTTTGAAACATTACCTCACCTTGAAGCTTGTTGAAACATGGTTTCCAATTTCACCATTGTTGAACCTTCGAGCTTCAACTGAAAGGTAGATAACTGTAAAATTACACTTCTAACTAGTTACCAGTAGCTTCGTCTTGTTTCACTGATCAATAACCCTCTCTTACCTGGGATTTATATTTCGTTTTGAGAATTTAATTTAACTTTGAGTTTTTAGGGTTCTTTGTGTTTTCTCTAAAATTCTTCATGCTCTGAGCAAATCAATTGCTTTGAAGCATGGAGACATGAACGATGAAGATTGTTGATAATGAAACGTGCTTTGTTTCAATTTAAACCACCGAGTTCAGGATTTTCAAAAACCGAACCAAGGTTGAAGATGAAGTCTGAACAACACGCGTTTTAGCTCCAATTTCAAATTCTGACCAATGGCGTGGTGACACGCAATTTTTTTTAAATGTTTCAGCAGTTGTGATTAAATGTGTCGTTGGTAGCGTCCACGTGTTTTGACTTTAGATCCGGTGTGTTGGATCTGGTGACTTGGATTTGGTATTTTGATCCAATGGCCTTAGTGCCTTGCAATCTGATGCGTGGATTTGATCTAATGGTCCAAACATTTCGCTTTTATTTTATTTGTTTTGTTTTAATTTTTTTTAAATTCTCTTTTATTTAAAAAAAAATCATTAAAAATAGCTCCCTAACCTTTTTCACTCAAATTTTTTTCTATAATTTTTTAAAAATATTTTCTACCTTGTGTATTTTTTCTCAGTTTTATTTTATGATTTGCTATTTTTCATTCATTTTCTCTTATTTCAAGCATTTTAATTGGTTTAAAAATACTTTTATGCATTTTAAAAATCTCCAAAAATTATTTTTATGATCCTTGTTTCTGACCTATCTTGATTTTATTGAGCCTTTGTTTGATGTTTAGTTGCTTAATTTGGATTTTCTCTTTTATTTTCCATTTAAAATCATTTTTAAAAAATCATTTAAAGCATTTTTATTATTTCTTTTTTGCATTTTAATATTGTTTGACTTCTGGTGCCTTGGATCATGACTTTTGATCATAAGTTTCATCAATATCAATGGACCTCAGGTGTTGATAGGTTTAAAAACCCTAATCCACGAAGATAGGTGATTGATCTTGATGATAACTCGATCAAAGTTGTGGTTCAATTTGGATTTCTTGTTCCTTGCTCTTTCTCTTCATCTTCATCTCCTTCTTTTTTTTCTCTTTCTCTTTATTAATTAGATGATTTAGTGTCCATCTTGTTCATGAAGTTTGGATTGATGATTGATGCACTTTCATCATTTTAAACCTACCTTCCAATTGATCATGGATCATTTGAGGTACTTTGGATTGATGCATAAGTTTGTCATAAGTAATCATGAAGAATGATTGATGTAATGGACCAATCTCATTGCCTTAGTGCTTGAACCCTCCTTGGTTTTTACTTGTGCTATATGTTTTAGGAGTATGGTTTCTATCATATCTCTAACATGTATGGTACATAAGTTGTTATTGACCAGCCTCCCATAGTATAATCTTCCTAATAGATTGTGCTACGATTGCTTAACATATCACTAAATTTGTCCCGAATCGATTCATTAACTCTAACATCAATACTAACATTATTATTGTGCTAACTTTACTTTATGCACTTTTATTTCTTGCCTTTTATTTCTCGCTCTTTACTTTTTATGCCTTTATTTTTAGCATTACATTTCATATTGTTTATGTTTATGCTTCTTTTTTCCTTTGTCCACTTGGGCATTTTCTTTTTCTTTTAAAGACATTGATAAAGGAAAAACCCTAAAAAAATTGGTTCTCTAATCTTTGGACTAATGGTCATTATCCTTAGCTTGACTTGGAGTTGTACTTTTGGACCTATGGACTTTGGTTACTTTTCCATATGTTATTGGATTGTTCTGAGACCTTAGTTTATTCATCTGACACTTGAAACCTTTAAAGACTTGGCTCTGATACATAGATTTGACCTTATGGCTTAAGTTCTTTTCTCATCTGATGCTTGTCTTATTCTATGCTTACTTGTTGCTTATGGCCAAATCCAAAGGGAATGGAAGGTTTGCTTGACTTATGTTAGATGCTGGCTAGATCCTGGTTAGTTCACAATGCACACACAAAGGCTTCCTCTTGGGCTACCTTACAATAAAACCTTTTTTTTCTTGCTATTTACTTTATGCATTAGGATAGCCTCTTCATCTTCTCCCTTTCTTTAATTTTCAAAATCTTCTTCCTTTTTCAAAACCTTCATGTTTTCAAACAAGAACCACTTTCTCAATAAACCTTGACTTTGTCAAGCGATTTTCAAAACTTTTTTCTTAAATAAATGCTAAGACATCTTAAGCATATCAAAACAATTTCAAAAGACTTAAAAAAACAAAACTCATTCAAATCTTTTGTGCCTTTGTGAACCTTTTCCTTTTAAACCTTTTCTTAAGGATAGTCATTAGTTGTATTCTTGCAGTGATGCAACTTCTATATATACTTCTACAATAATGTAGAGAAGTGATGACATTTTCCACTTAGATGTTGAGTGATAGACTTGTTGATTTTAATCTAAGCGAAAATTCTCCATCTCAAGATGATGCAAATGCTCCTTCCTCATTAATTATGGGTAGTAAGTTGAGTTTCCACTCGAATATGACGAAATGTCTATTCATTTAAAATCAATCAAATAACACACTTTTGTTATTTTTACCACGAACTACGAGGTTTTGATCGTCCATTGCACTTTGTTGGTACATAGGCACGGGGTTCTGGAAGTCTTGTCAAACAAAAATCTTTAAAAAAAAATATTTATTTTTCTCATCTCCCTAATATTTTCCAAACAACGCCCGTTTTAAGCCAAACACAGATTTTCAAGAGGTTCCTATAGAGTACTATAAATGTGAGGGGTGCTAACACCTCCCTTTCGCATAACCAACCCCCGTACCCTTATTTTATTAGTTTTTTTAAAAAACTTCTTTGGGTTTTATTCATTATTTTTCCCATTACTTTGGAAACAATAAAGAGCGGTGGCAACTCTTGCTTTTGTGATTTAAGTTAATCAATAGCTTTATCTCATATTTTTTCCCGCCGCGACAGGTTATAGTAAAAATCTCTTATGATGCAAGGGAACTGGACTAATCTCATTTGGGAGGAACCAGTATAAATCTTTTTGTGTTCTTTGTATTTTATTTGCTTTTGTTAACATTCTGCTGCAACGTATAATCAGAATTTGAACACCGATTTAGATTTTGAACTCTGTGTAGCGTGCGATTTTTTTCGGTGACGTGACCACCTTACCGCAATGGATTTGGGTGCTACTTTTTTATTTCTGTATTTATCCTATGAAGCTGGAAAGGAAAGGGAAGATATCTAACACTAATCTTGCACGCAAATGTTTTCTTTAACAAATGCTGAGAGATCGGAGATCGGGGTCTGGTTATACACAGGGAAGCTATTAACACCCAGCGTATCTATGGTAATTCATAGGAACCTTCTTTTGCAAGTATTTCTGTTAACTTTAAATGCTTTCTTGTGTTTATCTGCTGTGGATTGGGAAATTTCCTCCTTTGGGAGGATTGAGAGAATGTATTTATTGTTTTTGGGTTTTCTTCTGTTTTTGGGAAGGTACTGGACCTAAGTTTTTGATTTGTATGCTCGCTAAGATTTCGCAATCTTATGCCTACGTATTCCCGTAAAGAGATTTGGGAAATCAGAGCAATCATAGTTCCTCCTGTTTCTATGGGAGGAATGATATTTGGTGTCTTGTTTAAAGCCCAAGATTGAAGCTAGCTAAGTATTTGTGTCTTGTTTAAAGCCCAAGATTGAAGCTAAAGGTTGACTGAGAGAGAATTTGTCATCTCTAAAGGGAGATATCTCATATATTCATCACAAATATTGAGAAATTGGTTATAAGGGAAATTACTTTAACTGGAATATATGGAATCCAGCAATGCCATAATTTCCTTTATAAGAGGGATGTCATGAAGGAAGAAAGCTTTAACTCAGTGTAGAGCAATGCCACTTTTTCCTTATAAATCTTTCATGCTAAGAGATGGACATTGGCTTGGATGTATGGAATCCAGAGGCTTACCACTTACATCAGTTAGATGAAAGAAAATTTTAGCCATGATAAAGGAGGGACTCCAGCTTGGATTTTGAATCAACAAGTGTGCCACTTATATCAATTATCTGGAAAAAGGTTTTGATTGTTTGTTTTGATATGTGATGTTTAGAGGATATATCTTCCTGCAGAGAGAACTCATGGTCTCATCTGAGGGGGATGTTGATTTTTGTGTGCCTTGATTAAAGCCCAAGGTTGAAGCTAAAGAAAATGACTCCACTGGGGATGGTTTTATCTGTCTTGTACAAAGCCCAAGATTGAGGCTAACTGAGGGAATCCTTATATAAAGCCTAAGAGGAGGCTATCTCTTGCTGGGGATTTATTGAAATCCAAGAGCAAGTCCAAATTGTGTTGGGGAGTCCAAGGGGATTTACTCTTCCTTGGAATCAGAGAAGAGTTGGAGTACCAGATGCCATGAGGCTCTGATTCTGTTAAGGATTTTTTAATGGTAAATTGACACTGGTTGGGGTGTTCAAGATGGAAGTTAAGCCCTGTTGGGTGTCAGGGGAGTTTAAAGATGAGTTTGAAAACTTATGAGGTCTTAACTCTTCTGGAGACTAGTGTATTGGTATAATGATCAGGTTTTTTCCTGTGATTTTAGGAAACTTGAGGGTCTCTGTGTGTGATCTAAGAGGAGATGAGACTTTCCAAGTCTTATTTGAATGAAGCCCAAGAGGAGGCTGAGACTGTCCAAGTCTCTTAAGAAGTGGTAGACTCTGGTGTAGAGAGGGGTCTTTGTATGATGCCCAAGAGGAGGTTGTTGTTTTAAGGGATGAAGATCAACCCTAGAATGGTATGATGTTCTGAAATTTTGACTTTCCTGGGGATTGAACTAGTACTGATGACTAAATTCTATCCTATGCTTTTAAGAAGCCTGTTGGTCCTTGTACTAAGCCCAATAGGAGGCTGGGGAACTTCTAAGAAGCATGTTGGTCCTTGTACTAAGCCCAAGAGGAGGCTAGGGATACTTATAGGAAGCCTGTGGGTCCAAACCAAAGAAAAGTTCAAGAAAGATTTCACCGGGAATTAATCCTTTCTTTGTTGAACAGGTCTAAGGTTTGAAGAAATTCAGAAGAGGTTTCACCGGGAATTAATCCTCTCTGGGGGAAATGAATTTCTTGTATATATATATATATATATATATATATATATATATCTTTATAAGTTTTAACAGTCTTGAGAAAAGTTTCACCGGGAATAATGTCTTTCTCTGTTCCATATTGAATAAGCCCAAAAGGAGGTAGACTGTATAGGGAATTTCCTATGAGGGAACTAGTTTTGACTAAGTTAGAAAGTAACCTCTGGTTTGACCTAAGTGTAGACCTCATTGTTGGGGAAACTCTAAACAAATATGCACAGGTATATATACAGATGAATAAATTGACAGGTATATAAACAAGTATGCATTAAATTGAAAAGATGTTGGGTCATATACTCTGAGAAGAGGCCCAAGTGTATTGTGATCTATTGTGTTGATTACAACTGTATGATTAGGGTTTTAAGAAATTGAAGAAATTTTTTAGAAAACTTTGAATTTGAATTTGAATTAAAAGAAATTTGTTTAAAATAAAATAGTGTTTTGGGGCTTATAACTCAAAGAGAGACCCAAGTGGTCTAAGAGCAGTTTCACCGGGAATAATGCTTCTCTTAGTACCAGTTTTAAAACAGACAGATGATTTTGAAAATAGAGGTATGGGGCTTACAGCTCAAGGAGAGGCCCATGGAAGTTGTTTATTGTTTAAAACCAAGTTTTTGTACAAAAGGTTTGGGGCTTATACTCAAGGAGAGGCCCAGATGACTTATTTGAAAACATTGATCGCACTGTGATACCGAAAGACGTTGTGGGACTTATACTACAGTAGAGGCCCAAAATTGCTTTTGTACAAAGAGGGTTGGGTCTTACACTCTATTAGAGGCCCAAAAGTGTTTGTAAAAGAAGAAAAATGGGGCTTATACTCAAGGAGAGACTCGGATGATTTATTTGAAAAAGCGACGATCGCGTCGCAGTTTTGAAAACCACAGAGGGACTTATACAATGACTGAGGCCCCAAAAATTATTTACAAAAGAGGTTGGGTCTTACAGTCTATTAGATGCCCAAAAAAAGTTATTTTTTATACAAGAGTTGGGGCTTATAGCTCAAGGAGATGCCCAGATGAAAAACAACGATCAAACCGTTTATCGTATCGGGACTTATACAATGACAGAGCCCCAAAAATTGTGTATTTACAAAGGGGATGGCTCTTACACTCTAATAGAGGCCCAAAAGTGTTTCAAATGAAGTTTGAAAAAATCAAAATTTAAGAAAACCCTAATTTGTATTAAAAAAACAAATTTTCAAAGAAAATTAAATAGAAAATGATATAAAATATCAAACATATTTAAAAACAAGTTGTAAACTTTGAAAAATGTTTTGAAAACCATGTTTAATCACATGAAAACTTGTAATTCATTTGAATTTGAAAAATCAAGGTGGAAATTTCATTTAAAAATGTTTAAAAACAAATAAAATGAAATTATTTACAAAAATTCAAGCTATATTAAATAAATAATATAAATTTGATTTTTTTGTAGAATAAAATATTTTAATATTTTTGTGAATTCTTAAAAAAAAGAACCAATAAAAAATGATTAAAAATGAGAGAGAAATTAATTTTTGAAATCAATTAATAAAATATCAAAATATTCAAAAATTTGAAAATTTGAAAAAAGGCGCCAAGAACACCTTGTGTGGTTCGCGCGAGCTCTGTTCTTGCAGATTTGCAAAACCTCACTTTTCTCTCTGATTACTCAATGGTTTTGACTTTTGTAAACATCAATTTCACTCGTTTTTGAACAAGGATTTCAATGGTACCAATTAATTGCATTTATATTAAGTGTGGAGTGAGAAATTAAGTGATGAACACATGAACCCTAATTTCTGTAAGAACACTATGAAATCCTATACACGATAGCTACAAAGCAATTGATTGAGGGGAAACACTCTACATAAGTGTAGAAACATGTTTGTAACTTGAAAACACATTTATGATGCATGGATCATAGAGTTTGAGAGTTCAGGCTTACCTCTTACAAGAAGAAATTGAATTCTGATGTAGAGGTGTTACAGATGTTGTGTGATGATCTGGACAACTTCAATGGACCTAATGTAAGGTGTTTGGAAGCTTGGAATGGATTGAAAGCACCTGGATCTTGTTGTGGTACCTCAACTACAAATAGGCCAAAAATACTGAGCAAATGGATGGTGACTTAGTGATTCTGGTGTTCTAGATGTGTTTTGAAGTTATGGATCACTTGTATATGACATATGTGAGGTGTTAGGATGGTTGGTTTTGATGGAAATGCTCTCTATTTGAAAATTCAAATGTTACTTGCTAAAGAAGCATTTTCTGGTTTTTTGAGAGTGAAAGGAAGGAAAGCATGAGTTGTTATGCTTTGGTGTACTCAAACTGATAAGAAAGAACCTCTATTTATAGTAGAGCAAATTTGTTTTGGGAGCAATAGTGATTGGAGGCTGGATCACTCCATTATCCATTGAACTTTGTCATGTAGCCAAAGTCTCCTCTAGCCATTGGCTTAGGTCAATCTTGCAGGCCTATGGTCTTCTGATGCTTGAGTTCATCTTGACTCATTTTCAATGTTGTGGACTGATACATGCCAACTCCATGCACCCCTTAAATGCTTCATGACAAATTTGAAAGTTTTGGATTTTGAACTTTGAATGTCACATGCCTAAAGGATGAGGTTTTTGACTTGGTGGCCTTGTGATCAGATTCTTCATCATTCAAGTTGATTTTGGACAAAAATGAAATGATGCAAGTGTCCAAAATTGGCTCAAGAAATCGTGGGAACCAAGTTATGTTTTCATGCCTTTGTGTGGGCAGGGTGAAAAATGCCATATTTGGAGGCTTATAACTCCTTGCTCAAGTTGAACCATGGGAGGCTCTTTTACTTTTTGGAAAGCCCATATAACATATTTCAACTTTGGTGTTTAACTTTGGTCTTGAATCATCTTGGATCATAATGAAAAATGGCCTCAAAGTTGGTAAAAACACAAAACAGATTTTGTCCAAAATTTCACTAAGTGTTGAAAAAATGTCCATTTTCCATTTTTTGTGATTTTGATCAATCCATAACTCAAAATCCATGAGGATTTGGAATATGTTGTAGTTGACAATCTTGAAGTATGTAATGAGAGCTTTCATTTGGAATATTTTGGGCACAATTGACTTTTTGTCAGATGAATTTTAAAATTTGTGATCCTCTATGAAATCAAGTCCTCGACCTAATTCAAACCTAATGGATGGATTCCATAGGTGTTTTAGAGTGTTTTGAATCATGTCCCAAGGTTTGGGATCATGTCTTGGTCAAAAGTCAAAGGTACAGTTGACTTTTCATCAAAAAACCCTAATTGGTCCAGATGAATTTGAATCCTTGTATTGCTTATGAACCAAGTTCTTTGAATCAATCCAATCTTGTAAATAGATCAACATGATGTATTGGATGTCTTCAAAACACTTCTTGAGGTTTTGGCTCATGCATTGCTACAAAAGTCAACTTATGGGTGAATTAGGTCAAGAAACCCTAATTCTTGATTTTTGAGGAATGCATCCCCTAAGGATATTTTGAATTTGTGATTGGGTCCATGAGGTCCCTTTGAGATTCTTGGATCATGTTTTGAAGTATTAGCCCATGCCCAGATGAATATTTCCCTCTAGAGGCCTTGGTCGATCAAAACCCTAATTTGGTGACACTGATGATCTTGAGGCTTGATCCACTTGAAATGTTGCACTCTTGTGCTTGATTCTTGATATGGGAGACCTATTGATCCTTCATGGATGTTTGAGAAGTTTTACAAATTGAGGATCATGTCCATTCTTAATTGATCCTTTGTTTGAGTACTCTGAGAGGGTCCAAAACCCTAATTCTTGGTTGAAGTGAATGCTCAACAATCTTTGAGAAGATTGATGAGGCATGAAGGTACATCCATATTGTGGTGATGATTTGAACAATGATGGTAAATCTTATGGTCAAAATTTAGGGTATGACACTCTGATCAGAGGCAAAGTTAAGAAACAGAAAACACAATTCAACCCCCCCTCTTCTTGTGTATTTTTCTCACATTCAGTTGGCATCAAAGCATGGTATGTGCATAACACTTAACAGTGGTGCAGATAATAATGCAATGATAAAATATGTCTGCTAAAGACTTTCCTTCAAGGAAGAGTTAAGTACCACATGTTGTAACCCAAAATTTGACCTCCCCCTTTTGCGTTTTGCATAAGCATGTGCATTCACATCGCTGGCATACACATTCACACTTTTTTCTCTTTGTTTCTTGTTGCAGGATTTTCAGGTTTTTAGGCTCGATTAATCGAATCTTCACAAGGTCATCACATCATCAAAACAAGCACAAAACAAGGGTTTATATGCCTATTTGTCAAAACAAGAGGTGTAAAATCGAAACCGAGGATTCAACACTTGTTCCTAAGCAATCTGGGCAAATTTTGCCTAGAGTAACCGGTTACTCAATATAGGATAACCAGTTACTCTGCACAGATTTGCAGACTCTGCTGCATTTTTGGGACAACAACTCTGCACTCTCTTTGTTCTTGGATTCTACATAGTTCTAGCAGCATGTGGAACATTCTAAACATTTCAAGATTATTCAAGACACTCCCCTTGCATTTATTCCAATGCCTCACTTTAAATTAAGTACACCATGTTACTTAATTTACAAGCATGTCAACCTTTGATTCGAAGCTTACATTGGGATTGCTACCGAGTTAACTTCCTGACAAACCGAGTTAACCGCTTGACTCGGTGAGTCAAGTGTAACTAACTCCTAGCCTAAGTCCAAACCACCCAAAGCTAGCTCCTAGCCTAATTCCAAACCTCTCACACTCTAAACCAAAACTCTATATAAGTGAACCTTCAATCATTTTTTAAGGCCCCTCAACCATTTCACACATTTCACACTCAATTCTCTCACTTTCTCTCTGAATTTTTCTACAACTTCTTCATCTTCATCTACATTTTCTTCCCAAACCTCATCATAGCTCTTCACAATTGAAGGATAATCACTTCTACATTGGAAGTGATTATTTCTTGAGGTTAACCTTCATCACCTTGCAATTATACTTAGATTTCTGGAGTTTTATTAGCTTTTGGATTCATTTCAAGTGTTTGCTTCAAGATTCAACGGTTCATATTTCGAAGTTTCGTCGCAATTTGCTCAGTTTCAATACCTTTCGGCTATAATTGAAGATTCCTCTAGTTTTCTTTGATTATCTTCCTCAAGATTCATCTGCAACAATCACCAAGCCAATCCTCCGGCTTGTAGGTTGGTCTTTTTTTGCATATTTTACTGTTTCGAACGTTTTCGTGTCATTCGCGATGTAGTTTCGATACTTTTTTGTGTGTGAATTAATTATGCCATTGCTTGATCCATGATCTTGATGTGTTAATTGATTCCATTGCTGTTTATTTGTTGTTTTGAAACTTGATTTTCGTGCACAAATTCATACCCTAGCATGTGGTAATTTGAACAAGTGATTTGGATGCTTTAAGTGCTTTTTCAAAAGCTATTTTTGCCACTGTTATAGTGGTAACCGGTTACTCAATATAGGATAACCGGTTACTCTTCACAAATTTTGCACCAGCGCTGCTTTTTCAACTAAGTAACCGGTTACTCAATATAGGATAACTGGTTACTCTGCACAATTTTCCCCAGATTTGCTATTTTCAAGCAAGTAACCGGTTACTCACTTTAGAGTAATCGATTACCACTGTAACAGAGTGCCATTTTTTAGTGTTTTTCAAGCTAATTTTCCATGCTTTCTTCCTCTAACTTCCATGGATTTATATGATTGATTTTTATGGATGTTTTAGGTGCTGTTTCACTTCAGTTTACAACATGATTGTGAATTTTTCGATGCTCGATCTTTCGATTTCATAATTGTGCACATTTTTAGCATTGTATGAACATGATCATTTTTTGCACTTTCTTTGATCACATGATACATGATTTGTAATGCATACTAAATATCATTTGGTACTGTTTTGCACTTTCCATTCATGTTTGAATTAAGTTTGTTCTTCAAAGAATAAGCTTAATCTTGTATAATCAATAATGCACCCTTTTGCTTTAATAATTTTTCATTCCATTTTGGAGAATTATTAGCATGCTCCTCCCTTTTGATTAATTAATCGAAACCTAATTTCGATTATTGATCCTCCCTTTGGCGCTTCTCTTTAGGTTTCCTTTAGAGCTTTTTTTCTCTCTTCCCCCGCGGAGTTAGAGTTTCGCACGACGCACTGGAGTACTGTACAAATTGGAGTTGTTGCGCTGTCCGTTTCAATTTCCGCACTATAATTTGAGTGCTAGAGAAGGAATGAGGATGGAGTTGTCCTACACTCATTCTAGCTATTTCTTGGGTAACGGCATCTGGCCCTCTCGTTGAGAATAGTCACCTCTATCCTCAAGCTGTAGTGTTTCTCCTTCCCCAGTCGAGTCGATCCTTGATCACTTGTGCTTCTTTCAATCTCTCTTTCGATCAATCACCATTTCTCTTGGTTAAATATCATTGTTTCTTGGGTTAACACCCGTCTCTTGCCTCGGTATCCTTCTTCTTTAGTCAATCATTTTACTTTGATTCTCCAGAAGAGTTTCAACATCTTTCTTCGGTTAAACACAGTATTTCTGTTAAACACCGAGAACCTTGCGGAGTTTGTAACCTTCACTTGGTTCTTCTCCCTTTGATTGGTTAATCACTGCCTGTCAGTTAAAACACCAATTTGTACTTCTTCTTAGTTAACCACAGGCTATCTGTTAACATACTGAGTTCCCTCTTGGGTTAATCACCCTTTTCTTCAGTTAACCACAACCTGCTTGTTAAAACACTGAGCCTCTTCGAGTTAATCACCTTCGCTTGGTTAATCACTCATTCTTTTCGGTTAGTCACAGTCTTTCTGTTAAAACTAAATCCCCAACAGTTAGCAACCTTCTATTGGTTCAAATACTTGCACCCTTGGGTTAGTAACCTTTCCTTGGTTCAAATACCCTTTTCTTCGGTCAGGTACTGTTTGCCCAGTCAGTGTACCAAATGTTCTTTGGGTCACGACCTTCGCTTGGTCCCACACCCGTCCTTTGGGTTACAACCTTCGCTTGGTTCTACACCCGTTCTTTTGGTTATCTATCAAAACCTTTTTCCTCATAGTCTTAATCTCTTTTTCTTCGGTTAACCACTGCCAGTCAGTTAACATACCGAGTTTCCTTATTCTTCTGGTTTCAACACCATATCTTTGCTTGTTCCCCAATAGGGTTGCTTACCCTCTGGTCCCCAGCACTGTCACTTTGTTTTCCTACCTCCCCAGTGGATTCTCTTCCATCCTTTCTATTCCTTTTGCTCCTTCCTTTCTTGGTTTCTACACCACTCTTGCACGTTATCCTCAGCACAATCTCTATTCTTTTCCTTTGCACGCCTTTCTTGGTTCTGACACCATTCTTTTGCCTCCCCAGCGGAGTTTTCTCTATTTCTTCTGCTCTTGGTTTTGACATCACTTTTCTTTTCCTTTTCCATCTTGGTTCCCCAAACTACGGGAGCTCTGATTCTGCATTCATTCGAATGTATGATACGTAGGCATGAGATCGCGGTGATCCTGGCGAGCACACTTCCACCCTTCCACTCTTCTTCCATTCCTCTTTCCTTTCCCTGGTTCCCATAAACTACAGAGCTCTGATTTCCTCGTTGCACTATGAGGGTACGTAGGCACGAGGGCCCTAATCCTCCGCGAGCACTTTCTTTCTTTATTTTCTATTTTCTCCTCTTCTCTCTTTTCTTTTAGCTAGAAGCCTTTTGATAGTTAACTCATCCAAGCCTAGAAACAAGCAAAATGGTTCCCGTCGAGTACGACGGATGCGTAAGGTGCTAGTACCTTCCTTTCGCATAACCGACCCCCGTTCATGTTTCTCTTCCCCTTTGGTTTTATCGATATTTTCCCTGTCCTTTGGGACTAAATAAAGTTCGGTGGCGACTCTGTTGTATCTTTGAGTGTGCGATTCACTCAGGTATAAACCAGCCATCTTCACCACATGAAAAATATTACACTACTAATCCCACCATATTCAAAGGGTAATTTTGCTGAATTTAAATAATAGATTAAGAAAAATATATTTTTAATTCATTGGTCTTAATAAAGGGTTTTGATGAAGGTATATAAAATAATCTTGAGAAAGGTATTAATATAGATCTTGATGGTGTAGGGATGATCAAAGTTTGAAAGTCTCTCACACCAGCTCAAAAGAAGTTTATTGAAAATATCTTTAGAGTTAGATGCATTCTGGTAGAAGCTCTATCTCATTCTGAGTATATCAACATTATTGATATGTCTAATGCTCAAGACTATCTTTGAATCCGTGTGTTCTTATTTGAAGGAAATCAGATTGAAGCTTATTAAGTTACATTTCATCTAATTTTTCAAGCAAATTTTAAGAAGTCTGCTTGCTGATATTAAACCATAAAGTCACATCTACTTAGGAAGTCAAAAGTTTGAGTAGACAGTGTCTTGAAAGGTTTGATAGCATTCTTTAAAGAAAAGAAATGGAATTAGATGATGAAAAGTTATCAAAGAGATTATCCTTCCTCAAGCCTGTTGAAGAAAATTCCTTTGGAATGTTTGATGATGAGGAATTGACCTTCCCTATCAAAGGACTCTTTTAACTGGTTGAATGGAATGTGATATCTGTTGATAGAAGAGTAACTTCATAAGCTTTTGAGATATTCTTATTTCAACTGATTTATCAAATCTTAAGAACAAGGAGAAATACTACCAGAAAAACCCAAAAAGAAAAATGTCAGAAATCTTCAAAGTCTATTCTAATGAAGTTGGCATAGTTGAGGATTCAGAATCTGATGAAGAATGTAATTAGGCATTGCTGGTCATTACTTCTTCTAAAGAACCAATCTGAATCCAGGAATAAAAATAAATTATTGAAGAGAAAGAGATAACTCCAATCTATCTTGCTTCAATATTGATAATAAGGAGTTTGCATCTAAAGATAATATCTTAAGTGACTACATTGCTCCTTTGGAAATTTAAGGCTATCATAGAATCTGTGTTAAAGGACAATTATATGAGAAACCTTTTTCTTTCTTCTTCTATTTCTGACAATATTATGACAATGCTCTAAACTTGTTTTATGCTAATCTATGATAGCAAACACTATCTGAATCTATGCTTGTCAAATTTAAAAGTCAAAAGATTTAATCCAAGACAATGAAATCAAAGACTCTGCTAAGAAAAAGTTTTTGTTAGTACCATTACTCATCCTAGACTCATACTCTGGATGAATCATGGTGCTGCTATCAGGTTGAGGCATAAAGCAAGAGAAATCATATCAAGACTAACATTTTTGGACTCATAGAAATATGAGTACCAATATCTAAATCTATATTTGTTGCATATATAACAGAAGAAAGTGGAAAGGCATCTTCCATGGTACTTTATCAAAGGTTGTTTACAACATTTGATGAAAGAAGAGCCTACATCCCAGACTCAAGTTCTAAGAGCTTGAAGTTTGGTGGAGAAAGTAGAATCATTGGTTTAAAAGCCAATGAATTAGAATCCACTCAAGACAATATTCAGATTCCATGGTCAGATCTGAATACTCATCTGGAACATGACCAAGAAAACAAAAAAAAAGTATGTTATGTTCTTTCCTTATAAATTTCTTGACTCAATGAAATATTTATGTATGAGTAAATACAAAGTCTTTGTTAGATCTCTAGAGAAATTCTTTTTAGAATCTTCAAAGATCTTTAAAAAGAAACTATGTTGTATTTGTCTATATAGAATATGTCATTAACTAGGTGATGATCATATTTATGTAATCATTACCTTCACCTTTTGTGATGATATTGTTGCTAGTTAGTTGTTAAAGAAACCAATTTAATATTCATTAATCAAGCTTGACTCTTGTTTCAAGAGAAAAGGCTTGATTCTGAATAGAATATCAAGGACTGATGACTAACAGAAGATGTCTCACTTGGAGTCTAATCCTACTAGACTCTGATGACAGATAGCTTCTGAAAATTGCCAGTCTCTGAGATTCAGGAAAGGAATATTTACTTTTGATAAAGCAGTTTAAGTAAAAATATTTTTAAAAAACTTTGTTTACTTAAAACTCCATAAAATTGATTATCATCTGGTGGATGCAAGAGATCTATTGGGTAAGAACCTTAGTGTATTGATGTTTTCTTTTATATAATTCTATCATCTTTATCCCCTATCTTTGTTAAACATCATTCAGTGTCTTCTTTCTGTTCTTCTGACAAGATTCTTATTCCTTTAGAGTCTTGTTCAGTTTCTTTTTTTTTTATTGTTTTCTTTTGTGTTGTTCAAACCAAACTTGAGATGAATTCTCTAGTCAATTCTCCTTTGAATCAACTAGTTATCATCAATGAAAAGTTTGTGGATTTTGATGAGCTACTTAAACTTGGTTTTAGCTTTCGGAAGACTGTGTCTGAACAAGGTTGGAATGGATACTTTGATATGCTCTGTGGTTTCACTTATCCAAGTCTTATCAAAGAGTTTTGGATTAATGCTTCCATTGTCGAGCTGAGTTCTGAGTGTGCTATTCTTTCCAAAGTTTATGGTGTTTCTATAACAATAACCTCTAAGACGATTGCCAATGTAATAAACTGTAAGGAGATTGGAAAAATTCCAGGTACTCTTGTTTGGGAATACTATCTTCCTACTTGGTGTACTTTTGTGGATCCATCAAACATCTCTCAGGTCTCAAATCTTCGTCCTAATGCAATTATTTGGAATCAGATTCTGAACTCAAAATTGTTACCTAAGGACCAAGATCTGTTCCTTGTGGACCCTATTGAAAAAAATATTTTCTAATTCTTCTTAATTCAGACCAGCAGATTGATCTTCCTCAAGTTATGTTTGACTATCTAAAGGAGGCTCTTTCATCCTTTCACAAGGGAAAGACATTCTTCATTCCTTATGGATGAGTTCTTTCAGAACTGATGATCCAACAGGGATTTATCATAAGTTCAAAGGATGATTCTTCTAAAATCTGGAGAGAAAAGCTTGAAGCTATCTATGAGAGTTTCTAATGTTTGATTTTTGCAAATATATGCCTTGTAACTGTTAAACATCTTGTATTAACCAATCTTGTTATTAAAAATTATTCTTGTTCTTGTTCATATTCTTGTTTATCTTAACTATTATATATATATATATATATATGTGTGTGTGTGTTTATCATGTTGTTCAAGAGAATAATAAATAGGATTAAAACTCAAAAAATGCATCATTCTTATTGAAATATTGAAGGCTGTTACATATTCTTAAATAAACATTCTAGATATTTGGATCTATCCTAAGGTATTCTCTAGGCTCATCTGACATATCCAGATTGTTTAAATAATCTTCCCAATTTTATTGTGCAATCTCAATAGCCTTCTTTCTCAGATGATTCCTGCGTTTTGACCTAGAAGTTTTCCTTCTTCTTTGTGTCTCAACAAAAGCTGCTGAAGAAGTATGTGCTTCTGAAGTTGTCTGCTTGCTTATATATCCTTCAATTACTGCATTCTTTGTGCTTGCTTGAGCTGCTACATTTAGCATTGTTGTCTTTCTGAAATCTCTCTTTGGAACCCAAATTTGTTTCTGCTTATACATTTTTGTGTTCAGAAGATTAAGTGATTAAGAAAGTTAGTTTGCTGAGGGTTTTATAGAGTATAATAATCCAAGTACCTTGAGTATTTAATTGTTTTAATATTGATTAGTCAAATCAATCTTTTAACATTCTAACTCTTGGGAAATGATGTCTAGCATTCATTCCTATTAAGATTCTCTTAACAACTATAAATGTTATTATTAACGAGTTAATTGTTGTTTTTGTTCATTTTTTTACTTCATTTATACTTTTATCAGAAAATCATAGAAACAAATTAATAGAGTGCACGTGCAAATAAAAGTGGTCCAAACAACTCTTTCATTAATCAAAATAAAAAAGGATTACATCAAAAAGGGATTGGAAAGTACTAAGATTATTCTAATCTAAATCCTCCATGGCCCGATAACTAACCCAGTTTTCCCAACTGATGTCAGGCTCATCTTCATCCACATCTTCATCTTCTGCTTCTGGGATAATTAGCTGATAAAACATCTCGTTGATCTTCTTCTTCTTTTTATTCTCCATTGATTTATTTCTTGGTTTCAACTCAGTGGTTGAAGGACCTTCTTCAGTAGGTCTCTGAGGAGTTGAGGACCAACCCTCATCAGAAGTATTTAGTGTAGAGGATAAAGAACCAGTTGCAGACGCCTCAGAATCTACTGGCTTCTGAAGATCTTGAGTCTTCATACTAGTAGAGTTCTTTGAGACTTTTGTCACAGTTGAGATGTTGACACTTTCAGCTGAGGACTCCATGGAATTTTGATGGATGTTGATGAAAATGGCCTAGGCTTCGATTGCTTGTATAGCGGATTCTGGGTAACCCAAACGATGAAATAAAATCCTTTGCTTGATTCTTAGAACTGTTACGACCAATAAATAATAAAGATGGATTGTACAACTCTTTAATGATCTCTTCTACTTGATTGTTTTCTCTTCCTTGAAAACTGGTCACATAATGATGCTATGTAATACATTTATGACTGTAATTCTTGTCTTTTTCTCTTTTCTATTCTTTTCAGATGTGACAAAAGGGGGAAGAAAGATATAATAGTATTTAATAAAGAATCTGAACCCTTCAGATTTAATGTTGTTCATTTAAAATTAATGTACTTTTAAATTTATGTTATTTTTTGTTATTTTGGTTATTTTTTGTTTTGGTTATATTTCCAGGATGATATATTTTAATTTTCTTGAATATAGAACTAGGGGGAGCTTACAAACCTCAACCTTGGACTATTAGATTCAGATGGAGCTTACAAACCTCACACTCAGATGTTGCTTAGAGAATTAAAATATTTTTTCTTGAATATAGTACTTATGAGGAGTTTACAGAACTCGGCCTTAGAATATTAGACTCATGGGGAACTTACAAATCTCATACCTTGATGTTGCCAAGAAAATTATAACTTCCCAACATTGTTCTTTAAATACTTATGTTTGTCATCATCAAAAAGGGGGAGATTATTAGAACAAGATTTGTTTATGAAATATATCCCTTGAGTTTTGATGATGACAAAGTTTTGAAAGAACAATGGTGTTATCTAATGTATGTTCCAAGTATGCAGGTTCTAAAGCTTGAAGAGAAGGCATTCAGAATCTGATATAAGGACGCATTTGAGAGGAGCTGAGTTACTAGCTTCTGGTGGATCAAAACCTGAAGAACACTCTCTAAGTGGTGTATGACGTAGACTCTGAAGCTGAAGGCCTCAGTATCAGAATAAAAACATATTGTCTCTACACTAAGTTAATGTATCGACTTCTGGTGAACATTCAGAGTTAGTAATAAAGCTTGAGTTATCCGTACTGCAGAAAGCAAGCTGCATTGTCAAATCAGTTTATCAGCTAGAGTCTATGTTCACAAGGCTCAAGAAGAGTTGACATGCTTTACGAATATCTACTCTCAACTGATATATAGTATAAGATTACATAGAAGATGCAATGGTCAAACATGTTACACAATAGATTAAGATCTTTTGGTGTATCTATCTTCAACGTCTCTTGTACTATGGAAAGACAAAGACACTTGTTCAAGTTATCTCTTCCAATGACTAGTCTTCTACAACTACTATATAAGTTTCTTAAGATTCAAACTGAAGTCCTCAACAAGGAACAAGGAACAAGGAACAAGGAACAAAGAGAAAATAGAAAAGCAAAGCCAAGAAGGATAGAAGTGTTCTACACTTTTGTTTGGATGGAGGAATAACAAGATCAACAATAAGCAACACAATGGAGTATGTAGAGTTTCTGTTATATGTTGTAAATTGTATTAATCCTTAAGATTTCTTAAACATTGAATATCTTAGAAATCTTAAGTGCTTAAGGTCTTTGTTATGATGATTACCCTGTACCTCTGATATGTATCAAGTACACCTTGTTTTTTATTCTGTTAATCATGTTTTTTAGTAGTATAGATAAAGTATCTTGCTATGGGCTTGAGCACCAAAGTCTCTCACTGAGAAGCTTAAGCCAAGTAAGTCTTCTGCTATGTGCTATAGCATTGAAAGTCTTTATCAGTTGTTGATTAAGCAGAAAGTCTTAGTTGTGAGTCTGAGCAGAAGTCGTGTACTTGAGAATATGAGCAGAAGTCTTGGGTTTGTGGAACCTGAGCAAGGAAGTCTTGAGTTCATGGAACTTAATCAAGGAAGTATTAGGCCTGAGGGGCTTGAGCAGAAGCCTTGAGTTTGTGGAACTTAAGCAATGAAGTCTTGGGCCTGAGGGGCTTGAGCAGAAGTCTTGGATTCGTGGAATCTAAGCAGGGAAATTTTGGACTGTCTGAGCAGAAGTCTTGAGCCTTAGGGGCTTAAGCAAGGAAGTCTTGGGTTCGTGGAACCTAAGTAGAAGTCTTGGACCTGAGGGTTTAAGCAAGAAGTCTCGGGAAATATGTGATTCAAAATGCAGCAGAAAATAAAAATTTCCCTTTAGTGATCCTTATGAATGGTCATGATCAGTGATAAAATAGTTACCTCTTTTGGCGGTGAAACCTTTTATTCTGAATTGAAGGAGTGATCACGAGCGATGTATGATGAACATCGCCTCTACTCAGTCCACACGAACAAATTCCTTCAGTCTTAATGCTAGCTGCTACATTTGAAGGCTTTGAGTGAGAGAGAGAGAAGGAAAAATATGGCTAGGGTTTCACAGTCTGAATTTTCATCAAGTGTGAATACTTCGCACAAGGGTTTTATTTATAGAACCACTTGTGTGGGCTGCAAGCTAAAAATCCCACTTAAGTGAACGCACACCATATCTTATGGTGTATCGTATATCACTTTGGTAGCTCAATTAGAGATCGCCAACACTAATAGAGGGAGATCGTTGTTGATGAGACGTGACTTTTAAAATAAGAAGAATTTGATGTGGAAGTTCATGACAATTAAAAGTCAATTCCCAATGACGCCACCATTGTTCCATGGTGAAATAAGAATTGAATGATCTGTAATGAGTGAGTTCTTCTGATACAATATGGAGATTCTCTAGTGCGATAAAACTGGATAGACCTACAAGATTAACACTTCAACGATCACGTCAGTGAAGTCAGCGAGATGTAGTTTTAAAGAATGAATATGATTATGGTGTGTGGCATGACTTATATATGTCAGATAGTTAAAAAAAATTTTTGTTCAACCTGATATGTGATGCGATGAGTCGTCTCATTAGATCTAACAATAGTTTATGCATAAGTAGCTAGGACCAGGTGTATGGCTCTTTGGTGAAGTCCCACTTGTAATATTTTCTTGAGATAACACTTTCAGTTTGGGTATGACCTTTGGACGAAATGAAACAAATATTATTTATACACAATAGAAATACAAAAGTATTTGAATGGTTACCCACCAACAGAGTCAAATTCACCTTAAAACATAATATCAACTTAAATAGTAAAATATTTAATTTTTTTATACTGAATTTTGTATAAAGATAATCATTCAAATTCTTAAAAGAAATATAAAATCATGTTTAGTTCCTAAAAAAAATCTCTAATAGTTCTTTAACATCATGTTTACTTTCACAATGCTCATTATTAAAATGTGAGGGAGGATATTCTTGTCTGCTTTCATGACTCTTTTTGATAGAACATAACATAAAAAGAAGTCCATCTTTATTACAGTAATTGCATTTTAGGATTTTGAATTTAGATGTTGGTTGGGCATTGCAAGTATTTTTAAATCTTTTACTGTTGTTCTTAGGTACATAACCAAGGTCAGACTTATAACCAAGGTCAGACTTATTATAAGACGCCTTTTATTGGCGCGAATGTGGCATTGACATGTGAATGTCATGTATTAAATGAGAACTCCACATGTGTAAAAATGGAGGGGATCAAGGAAATTCCAAAAAAAATAAAATTGAGGGATCAAAAAGTTGAGTTTTGCAATAAAAAAAAATTAAAATCATCAAAATTAGACCAAAAATACATTTAAAACCAAAATATATTCAATTTTAAAACTGACTTCTTAAATAAAATAAAAAAAGAAAGAAGATATGTGTGTTCTACCAAATTTAAATTTGAATATAATAATGGTTTATTCCATCTATAATAAATTTACATTGATAATAGTTTCAAATTCACCTCAAAACATAATATCAATAATATCAAGTTAAATAGTAAAATATTTGGCTTTTTAAATAAAAGCTTTCTATAAAGACCCTCATTTAAATTTTTTAAAAGAAATATATGAAATTCGATTTAGCTCTTAAAAAACAAGTCTATAATATAATAGTCCTTTAAAATTAAAATGAAAAATCAAAGCATATTAGTTCCACAAATAGAAACTATTATTTTTGTTTATTTAATTTTAATTTTTCTTTAGATATTATTGTGGTCAAAGTTATTAATTTTAAACGAATATTTGTAAACTTTTTTAAAAGACTCAATTCAGAACTAGTAAAATATTAATTATTGTTTGTAGAACAGAAAAAAAAAATGATGACAAATGCATGACACAAATTTGCTCTAGACGGAATAAGAATATTCAATATAATGTGTTAAATCAGAATATAAAATAAAATTAAAAGAAAAATTATATCGCTAGACTGTGGCCAACGAAGCTGGAATAGCTCAGTTGGTTAGAGCGTGTGGCTGTTAACCACAAGGTCGGAGGTTCAACCCCTCCTTCTAGCGTTTTCAATTTTATTTCCTTTCTTTTGATTTTTCAAATACACTTGTTCAATTTAAACGGGCCAATGCATGGGCCTCTGGTTTGTTAAATCTGCTAACATGCGAAAATTGCTTTTTGCACCTAGCAACATTTATTTAACACTCTCCAACCTTTCTAGAAGTTTATTTTCAAGTGGTAACATTTATTTAACACTCTCCAACCTTTCTAGAAGTTTATTTTCAAGTGGTTTTGATAAAATTTTATTTTTATTAAGAAACAATTTTATGTTATCCTTGATGTCCGTCTGCCCAATTAAAAAAATTCAGTATAATATAAATCTTGTTTTACAATATATACAAGATCATCTATGTCTTTATTAGATTAATTTATATTTTAAATTGAAATTTTCAAACAACTGCATTCCTTATGAATTTACTATCTATAAAATAGATTTTATCCTTTGATTTCCTAATAAATTTATTTAATTTTTTGATTTTTTTTAGAATAACACTGTTATTAAAAAAATATATTCAAATAACCATTTTTTCAAACTATTTACGAAAATGACATAGTTTTGAAACCAACTAACCTGTTGGCGCCATACCATATGGCGCCTCAGGCAAAAAAAATTCCCACAAGCCAAATGAAATGGCGCCTTAGGCCATTTGCCCTAAATGTTTCCATTTTTACGTTACAGGGGAGGCGCCATACCATATGGCGCCTTAGTTCTTTTTTTTTTAATTATTATTTTAGTTTGGAAATTGATAGATTAAATGAAAAAAAAAACGCTAGCAAAAATTATATAACAATGTTCACAATATAAAAATTTGTACAATTGATGGAAAACTAAAATTTAATAGCCGACCGACCCTATCGAAACGTCCACCGGTTCCACATGTCAGGGCATTTGCGCGGCGTCTAGGTCTACCACAATTTTTTTGAGGTGTCTCTGGCCTTTGTGTGTTGACCTGTGGAAGAGGCATCTGTTGAGATGATCCCGGAGTATCAGAAAATTTTTGAAGCATCTGTCCCTAATAGCCGGGGGGTTGCCGTTAACGACGCTTCCGTAATCCAGTTGAATGTCCATGTTTTCGTAGTTGGGACGGGGGGTTGGGTTGGGTGTGGAAGGTATGGTTGGCCAAATTGGTGCATTGAATCGTTTTAGAACGGAGATGGATGCAGCAAACAAAATGGTGAGGTTATGTAGTTCGTGTCGTCAGCAGGGACACAATCGTACCAAGTGTCCAAACGTGGGATCAAGCACAACATCATAGTTTCAAATGTAACCTTGTCTATTTATAACAACAACAAATTTCATTTCATTGATAGCTTTAGCGATTACAATTAACAACGACATAACTTAACAAAGCATAACTTAATAACTCAACAGCAACAATTAACAACGACATAACCTAATACTAAATCGGAAAAAAAAACAACAACATACCCAAAAGAAACAACTCAACGAATCAACTTACCTAGGATATTACAACCATCAATCTAATTTTCTTTGGTGTTAACATCATCATAAGGACATCAGCATCATTTTCCACTTTTCTCTAAGTACAGGTAACTCCATTTGGGCTTGACTCCTCAACCAACCTCTCAATTTTCCTGATCTTTTCACCTGCAGCAAATTCTCCTTCTAACCAGCGATACAGTTCCCTGTGCAAATGCTCCAAGGTCTGTGTGTTCCAGAGTAGGACCTTCATCAGAGGCTTTGTTGCTAAAAATACAACTAGGGCATTTCTTTTCAAAAGTGGAAATGTTGGAAGCGGTTCCTCCGATGATGATGATGGACGCCGATTTAACCACTCAGACATAGTGGGAGGGAAGAGATTAGGATATTGGTGACAAGTGTTGTGGAGTAACAAATGAGGGTGCAGTCTTATTTATAGCCACATGAAATTCTGTATCTTCCCATTTAAAAGAAATTAATTATAAATTAAAAAAACTAATAAATGGCTTTAAAACAAAAGAAAGTGAACTGAGACGCCATATGGTATGGCGCCTCCCCTGAACCTTAAAACTAGGGCACGAGCTTTTGTACTGAGTCGCCATTCCAAATGGCGTTTGGGAATTTTTTTAATTTTTTCTTGCCTAAGGCGTCATACCATATGGCGCCAGTAGGTTTATGCTTTTTCAAAACACGCCATTTTGGTAATTGTTCCGAATCTTGTGTTATTTTGGAATTTTTTTTAATGACATGCTTATTCTAAAAAAAATTCTAAATTTTTGGTTAATTTTATTTTTAAAAAACTAACACTATATTTTTGTCGATTAATGTCAAAATATCAAACTCTTATCATTAAGCAACCGCTGATGGACTTATTATATTTTACCTATATTTTTGTTAATTATATTTACTTGTGTTTTATATTTATGAGATTAATTGGAATACACTGTCAGTGTAAAATTATTTTACATTGTCATCCAATTAGAATTAGTTATTTTTACACATGAGAAAAGAGAAACAAGGAAGAAGTGGTTATTAAAATGATTTATTTATAATGTAATTTGTTTTATTTTTAATTTCATAAATATGTGTCAAAATAATTAATTCTAATTGGATGACCGTGTAAAGTAGTTTTACACTGACAGTGTATTCCAATTAATCTCTATATTTATTTATTTTTCTATAAACTGTCTTTTATCAATTTTTTTATAAGAAATTAACTATCTTTTTCAAATAATTTTTCAAAATAATTATAATTTCAAACAAAATACGAAACTTCAAACAAAAATAATTTACCTGATTTCCTTATGCATTTATTTAATTTTTTGTTAGTTTTATTTTAAAAAAAAACTAACACTAATGATATTTAAGAATCATTTTTAATAAAATTAAAACTTTGTCGATTCATGTCAAAACGTCAAACTCTTATCATTAAACAACGCCTCATGGACTTATTATATTTTAAGTATATTTTTGTTAATTTATATTTACTTGTTTTTTATATTTTTTTCTACAAATTGTCTTTCATCAATTTTTTTTTATAAAAAAATAACTATCTTTTTCAAATAATTTTTCAAAATAATCATAATTTCAAACAAAATACGAAACTAACCAAGTTTCAAACGAAAATAATTAACTGGTAAAAGGAGTAGCCACTATGAATAGTGCATGGATGTATTTGTTATACACAGGCGCCATGCATGTTGGTGCATGCTTAGAGTACATGTCACTGCATGTGGCGCATGCATGCATCCTTTATGAGCATGCGCCACAGGCAGTGGGTACTGCATTGTTTAAGATATTTGAATAGTATACTTGAATTGTGTTGTTTAAGATAGTTTACATTTATACCTTAACCCCTTGTTGTACCTTCACACAAAGGGGCACCCCAAAGTTCTTTGCATATTGCTTTATCTTGGTTAACTCTACCATTAACAGCCCTACCTTCGATAGGTAGACCCAATAACATGTACACGTCTTCTAGTTTGATGGTACATTCACCGAACGGAAGGTGAAATGTGAGTGTCTCGGGTCTCCATCTATCTACCAAATTGAGGATAAATGTGTAATCAACAGAGTTTGAGACATTGTTAAGTAAATGACCAAAACCTCCTGCTCGTAAATATGGTTCTATCAATTCGTCGTGTGGTAGATATTCATGTATACGACAGCGAAATCTCTTTAGATCATAACAAATAAATATTAAGGAAATCAATGAAGGAAATTAATTAAGGAAAATAGTTAAGGAAAAGTTTAATGACAAACTTAGAAACATATTCGAAATAATGACTTACAAAATCCACAATGTTGCCTCATGTTGGTGGCACGAGATGGCAACAACAACAATTTTCCAACCACCTTCGCTCTGGTTGAAGGGGATACTACTGGTGGATGGAGTTTTTTTTTAAATCTCTGATTACACGTTGCTTCTTAGCCTAACTTATGCTTGATTTGACACAGACATCCATCAATTGAGAGTACTTATAAAAACCTTGATAATGGCTGGCAAGATCCTCCTTCTACACGTGTCTAATGCATTATACACATCGCTCAAAATTTCAAGCAGAATATCAAAGACAAGATGCTACAGAAGAAGGTTGTGAACGCAGGGTATGCATTAACAGAAGCTTCTTTCTAACACTATCGCGAAGAGATCAGATTGACAAATGCAGATGTAGTAAGGTGGATCGATAATATTCCATTTGAGAAGTGGATCGGGGCATTTGACAATGGTCAACGATGCGGCCACACGACAACAAATCTCGTGAAATTAATGAACTCTGTCTTCGAAGGCATGTGAAACCTACCAATAACCGCTTTGGTGAGAGCAACCTATTTTAGGTTAGGGTCAGTATTTGAGATCAAACCTTCAAAATGGCGTTCAGTGTTACAATCAGGGAAACTATTCAGTGAAAATAAAATTCATTAAGAAGGAAGCTGCCAAAGTTAACATACATGTGGTGACGGTGTTTGACCGTCGCAAAGGTTGGTTCAGTGTAGATGAGACAATGAACCACAATGAGGGGAGGCCTAGTGGATATTATCGAATCGAACTAGATAGAGGTTGGTACGATTGCAGAAAGTTCCAAGCCTTTTGTATGCCTTTCTCCCATGTCATAGCGGCATGTTCAAAGGCTCGACAGGACCCTTCAAACTTACTATCTGCCATTTACAAAGTCATAAACCTATGCAATATGTATAACAATAGCTTTTTGGTGGTAGCAAAGGAGGATTATTGGCCTGCATATCATGGAGAGATAGTTTGGCACAACGAAAATATGTGAAGAAAGAAAAAGGGTCGTCCTAACAGCACGCATATTCGAACCGAAATGGATACGACGAACAAAATGGTGAGATTATGTAGTTCATATCGTCAGCCTGGACACAATCGTACAAACTATCCCAATGTTGGAGCAAGCAACACAACATAATTTTATATGTAATCATTTTATTTGATATTGAAAACAACATTTATTTCATAAATATCACAACATTCAGTTACAACCAATAAAACAACAACTAAACAATAACTTAAACAACAATTAAATAGTAAGACAAACAAATACAATAACTAAACAACACATCTATGTGATTACAACCATCAGGACAATTTCCTCACATCTATGTATCATATTACGACAACCTCTGTCAGTTTTAACAAAGTCCCATAAGCGACTTTCTCCATTGTTGTTCTACACCGTAACAAGCCTTTGAATTCTTCTAATTTTTTTATCGTTTGCAATGTCTCCATCTAACCAACAGATCAAGCTCCTCTGAAAATGCTCGAATTTCTCCGTGTTCCAAATTCGGATCTTCATCGTAGGCTTTACTACCAAATAAATCAAATCAGCATTTTTGCTGTGAATATGAGACAACATATATGACGACATTTTGAAGAAAATTTGAAGGAGAGACTTAGAAGATGGGTGAGAAATGATGGGGAGGGGATGCAGTATATATAGAAAACCCTAAACAATGCAGTAGCCACTGCCTGTGACAGGTGCTCCTAGAGGATGCAGGCATGCGCCACATGCAGTGGCATGTACCCTAAGCATGTGCCAGCATGCATGGCGCATGTGTACAAAAATGCATGTGTGTTCCATTCATATTGACTACTCCTCTTACCAGCTAATGTTTTTTATTTGAAACATGGTTATTTTTGTTTTTTTAATTAAGATTATTTTGCAAACTTATTTGAAAACGATGGTTATTTTAAAAAAAATCTCTTTTATCAGTTTCTTTTAGGATGAGTTAAAAATGTTTATTAAAATAACATTAAGCACAATATGTGTGTCTAGGCTAATCTATATACAATAGAGAAAAAATTCATGAAGATGGCTAAAAAGTACAATAACCTTAAAACTAAAAACAAAACCGCCCCTTAGAAATTATGATACCTTTTGTTAGCCAGACTGCGTAGACTTATTTTTGTGTTTTAAATTTTGGTATTTGAAGTTGTGACGGATTAATTTAAGGAGATAAATCCCTTTATTGTACATGTTTGGAAATATGGACAAATTAATGTAAAAGTATAACGACATAATTCCCTGACAATGTAGTCATTTGATGGACTAAAATGGTATTTGTTCCATTCTAGAATCACAATTAGGTATACATTGATGGTGAGGGATCCTTAACTAGTAGCGTTAATCTTTGATACGGCGGCACAGAAGTGGACCTACAAGGTTAACACTCCAACGCCCAAGTTAGTTCAGAAATTCAATATGAGTGTAGTAAAAAGTGGATATCAGAAAGTGTACCTTTAGTTTCTCGAGTGACGACCTTAATACCTTGGGTTATTTGGAGTAGATTGACATTGGTTCAGGCATTGGATTTTTGGGCCTTTGGTTGGCCCAGAACAATTCCCCTCAAGGTTTGTCAGACACTTATTAGCCAGGAAGTCTTAGTAGTCTTGTTTGACCTCCGAGGATGACGTTCATTTAAGGTAAGAAATGGAAACCCGTTGGATAAGTTGCAAAAGTAGTGGGGGTTGGGGGGGGGGACAGATGCATTAAATGTCTTTCCATCATTGAAATGTTTAACTGTTATTTCCAAATGCATTGTTTGAAGTGACTAGTTAGGGCATGGTGCTGCTTACAGTGTACTCAAGTGCACTTGATTTTGTTTACGTTTCCAACGATAATCCTAATCGTAGATTTTGTAGTTTCCTATTTTTGTTGATATGGTATGTTGCTTGTCTTCGCCTATATATACAGGTTATTAGGCATTGATGAAAATTTTTACAATCCTTACGAGTTAGCTTTTATTTGCAAAAGCCTTCCTTTCTTCCCCCCAAGAGTATTTATAAGAGTAGTTGCAGGACTTGGCTCAAAGATTCCAATTTCTCCATTACTCTTAGCTTTCCTAGTCATCTTCCATCTTACCTGCTACCTTTTTTACCTCAATATTTTTAATACCTTTAGCATTTCATATCGATAAATCAAGTTGACATGCATTCCTATTAGCTTGGATATTGACTATGAGAGTGATGCTTCTCCCGTAGTGAAAATGGGAGTATCCTTTAGTTTAAATAATTCCCCTTTGTCTATGATCACCTAGGTTCTAAGGTCATATCTATATTGACGATTCTTATTCTGAAAGGATCTCTATGGACTCTCAGGATGAAGGAGCTTCCTTTATAGATTCTTCTTTCGATGCTCTCCTCTCTTATGAAGATCCTGAGGTGGATCATGTGGTAATTACTCAACCTCCTTATTCTCATGTTGTATGAGTTTTGAATTATCCTGCTTTGTTGGATTTAGAAATATAGGAGGCTATCCTAAGAAGGGAATGTGCTAGAAATTATGTTTAGGTTTATCAAAAAAACCTAATATCAAGAACACAGTGATGCCGACATCAAAGACCATTTGGAGTTCATGGGTCGATCAGAGGGAGTTTATTGGCTCATATCTTTTGAGCATTTCAAGGTTGACGAGCTATCCCTAAAAAGGGTTACTTTGGTGGAGTCATTTGACATGATTAAATTTAACTCGGTGGCTACATAAATAGGAGGGACCCCTTCTGTTTTAAGTACTAAAGGGGCCATAAACACGACTGACATCGTGGTCGACTGTCCTTCAGATTATTCGGTCCTTTTTGTGAACTCGGCAAAAAGGATACGTAACCCCTATGATGAGTCTTCTCGTCCATTTTATGGTTGTCTGTTCACCAGAATACTTCTCCAACTTCCTCTATCTGAATTTGAGGTGGCCATATAAAAGTACTTGAAGGATGCCCCTTACCACATTCAGTCAGCCTCCTAGCCTTATATGAAGGTGTTCCAATTTTAGGTCGAGTACAGGTCTTGTAAACCTTCTCCTCAACTATTTTTTTTAATTTTTCTATGTTATGCATACTTCCCATAATGATATTTGGGATCTGGGGCTTATTGAGCTTTGCTAGAACCTTCCTTGGCATAACCTCATCACTAACAACTTAGGTGATTTCCTGAGACGCTTCATGATGGCGAGGCCCCATACTATTGGAATAATATTTATTTATGTCCTTAAAAGGTTTTGATGATAAAAAAAATATTGAAAGAACAATAAGGTTTGTTAACATATGTTCAAGTATGCAGGATCATAAGCTACGAATTCTTCATGAATTAATCTTGTTAAAAGCATAAGTGAAGAAGCAATACTACTTAGATTATAGATCATCAAAATATGAATATGTTCATCAGACTTTAAAGGCATCAAAATCTGGTCTTATGACCCAACTTTTGATGGCAGCTTAATTTCTCAAGACGTGGAGAGCAGTTGATCCGTACACTGCACCAAATCAGACTTGTATTATCAAATCCCCAGAGTTCTGGACAGAGACAACTAAGGTTTGGTTTGCAAGGATCAAGGATGGTTATATGACCTCTTTAGTCTGTACTACCTTTTGGTAGATACCTAGTTACTCAAAAGGTGTTGTGGACAATACTATTATTCAATGGACAAAGCTTTTTACCAGATGCAAGTTTCCAACGTCTCTCTTGGCATACTTCTTCATTAAGTTTGTTGTTGTTTAAACCTCCAACGACTCTTTTTCTATCTCTATAAAAGGAAGCTGAAGATTCAAAGGAAGGTTACAACATCACAACATATTGAAAGATCTTAGCATAACTCTGATTTGTTACTATAATTGTTATATCATAAGATCTTAAGATTTCTTATCTTAAATTTATCTTACAAATCATAGAAAGGTTGAAAACCTTTGTGATTGTTGCACAATACTTTTGATGATGTATCAAAGTATAGTAGTTATCGTTTCTACTAAAATGTTTGTTTAAAGTAGAGGAAGTTTCTTGCCTACGTGTTTGAGAAAGGAAGTCTTTAACCAACGGTTTACGAAGGAAGTCTCATTTTAGGTTGATTGAGCAAGGAAGTCTTGAACCAAGGGTTTAAGTAGGAAGTCTTGAGTTGTTTGCTTAAGAAATGAACTATCATTCAAGTTGTTTGAGCAGGAAGTCTTGAGCTGCTGGATTAAGCATTTGTAATCATTTTGGTTATAATGGAAAGCTCTTGTTGAAGCAAAAGGACTAGACTACTCTCATTTGAGGAGAGGAACCAGGATAATTTTTGTGTGTTGCTTTTATTTACTTATGAGCTTTATATTTCCGCTGCTATTACACATTTGATATCAGACTCCTTACGTAGTTCAGATTTTGAAGTTTTGATTTCAGAAGTAGAACAATTTTTTTGGAACACACAATTTAACCCCCCCTTCTTGTGTATTTTTCTCACCTTCAGTTGGTATCAAAGCACAATCTCTACATTAACACTTAATAGTGGTACATAAAAGATCCTGAGAAATTTACTAATCGCATCATGCCTAACACTTCCTCTATTACTGATGGAGATTTACCTCGTAGCAGCAACAACCACAACCAAAGTACATCTGCTCAAAATAATTATAATGCTAGACCACCAACATTCAATGGTGATTCCACGAATTTTAATGGTGGAAAAGCAAGATGTACACTCATATCATTGGGTTGGATGATGAGTTATGAAACATCCTTACAAATGGCATTGGCTTTCAGGTCAATGGTGTTGGAATGGTTGCTGATATGAAGTCTCTCACTCCTGATCAAAAAAAGATTTACAAAAAACATCATAGAGTGAGAGTCATTCTTGTTGATGCCTTAACCCATTCTGAGTATATAAAGATTATTGATAAGTTTAATGCTCAGACTATCTTTAAATCTCTGGTAAAAGAGATAGCTTCAAAGGGTCACAATCTGGGAGTAAAGATCAGGATGGTTGTTTCAATTGCAACAAGCCTGATCACTTCATTGCTGAATGTCGTAATCTCCACAAAGACAAAAACAAGAAAGAAAACTTCCAGAAGAACAACTTCAAAGGCAAGTTCAAGAAAAGTTTCATGACAACATGGGAAGAACTTGACAATGAAGGAGAAGATGAAGAAGTTAACCTCACCCTGATGGCTTTAACCTTTTCAAATTCAGAATCTGAATCTAGTTCTAATTCAGAGTCAGAAGATACATATCAGGTACTTTCTAGACTCTCTATATCCAATTTGGGTACTCTTTGTCATGATTTCCTGGAAAGATGCCAGCAGAAAGCCAGACATATGAAAATGCTAACAAAGCAACAAGATATTTTGAAAGATGAGTTACAAATTTCTAAAGAAAAATCTGAAAAACTTGAGAAAGATCAAATTGCTTTAGCACAAAACATGTCTTCCAAAACTCTGGATAAGAATGAATTAATGCTTCAGAATTTCATTATATCTGGGTTTGAAAGAACCAAACTTGCTTCCATGATCTATGGAGTAAGTAAGAGCAAAGGAGAAGCCCTTGGATATTATCAAAAGCCTTATAATCCAAGGAATGATTTTTAGTAAAATCATCAGACCCTTCTTTTTCAAGTACTACTCAAAAGGGGCTATATGCTTACTTTATGCCTGATGCTGAAAAAGGTAAAATTCTGAATTAATCAGAATCTATGGCAGGAAATTCTTTAGCTCTAAGATAACCATTATCTCATACTCAAGAGTCAAAGGTTCTAAGTAAATTAGAATCTAAGACTCCCACGTTTAAGGTTTTGAAGACCTAAAAACCAAAGACTGTTGCATCTAAGGTTTTGAGAGATTCAGAAATTAAGGTCAAAACTTATCCTAGAAAAGATGTCATAGACGAGTCTAAACATTACAATAAGGCTAAGGCACAAAGCAAGAAGAAACCATGCAAAACTAACCTCAATGGACCCATAAGAATATGGGTACCAAAGTATGAAACTGTTTTTATTACAGATATGCTGAAAGGAATGAATAAGGCAAGAACTGCTCCAGGACAGTGGTTTTTTACAACCTTCAAAAAGAAAAAAGCATGCATTCCAAATATTAACTATGAAAGAGGAATGAGATTTGGAATCCTGAAGAAACCAGAAAGACAAGATCACTGGTATTGGGAAGACTGATCTTCTCCTATGTTGAAATGGTGCTTAAGACTTGTGGCTTTATCTTTAGAGTTTAACCAGTTGTCTTTAGAAGTCTGAGATGACTTCTGGTGGTGTTAGAAGAGCATTGTTGGAACAAGAATGGTCCCCTTGGACAATCTCAAAAGATGATAGTGCTAATTATGAGGCATGATCTTTCCTGTTTTTATTAGATAGTTTCTAATCCTAACATTTGCAAATGTCTGTCAGAATATCTTCATATTTATGAAAAAAGAATTACACTTTACAGTGATAATTCTAATTCTATCAATTGGACATAAAATCTTACTTTATATCAGAGTATGATGATGTTTAGAAGCTACCTTAATTAGAAAGCTCTAAGTCAACTTACGATGAATATATAGCCTCTGAAGCATCTCAGCTTCTGATACCATGAATAAAGTTAACTGCCTCTGATATGCACATAAGTGGATATCCTCTGGTAACTTCCTCTAGCATTTTTCCTCTTACGTGTCATAAATTTGAAACGTCTCTTGACACGTGGATTGTAACTATTGAGTAAAAACTCCCCTGTTCTTGGTGATATGCATTTACTTCTTTGTTGTCTGTCTCTTTTGCATTTATGTTGTTTGTTTGTTGAAATTCCTTTTTCACTAAAAAAACACCTTTTATATCATAAACACACACTTCACTTCTCTCTACCTACACTCTGCTTTTTCTAAACATCTCTGAAAAACCCCTTTTCAAAATGCAAACCCTAGAAACCCTAAAAAAAATCCCTTCAAAATGGCGTCCTCATCCAATGCTCAACATGCACACATGAATGTTGTCTCTGGCAAAAGTATGACCATCAAGCCCAAGTTCATGACTTTGAATCAAGATGATCTAAAGCGATCTGTGCAGTAAATTGTTGATTTTGATTCATTTAGTCAGAATGGGTATGATCTGTGGAATTTCTTTAGAATTCAAGAATGGGCTCCTTTCTTTGAGATGATGAATGAACCAACATATCCTCATCTTGTGAAGGATTTCTGGGTCAGGGAAGAAGTGTTTGATGAATCTACTGCATCTGAGGAACTTAGACTTCTGGTGGTGAAGAATAGTTCTTTGAAGGGGAAGAGTAGAGAAGAAGTTGGTTTGAAGAAGTTTAAAGAAATTGAAATCAAATCTGCTAAGATAGGTGTTGATGTGGTCATCACTCAAAAGACTATTAACAAAATTTTGAGAGCTCCAAACTCTGAAATATTTGTGGTGGGTACCAAAGACAACAGTCCTAAAGCAGATGGAATCAAATGAAGTTTGTTTAAGAATGCTGATAAACTTTGTTCTTCTGACTTTCGAAAAGTCAAGAACTTGAAAAATGAATTCAGGGTTTTGTTTAAAATTCTTATTGGTTGTCTAATTTCTAGAGAAGGAAGAACTGATAAATTTTCTTGGGATCACAAACACTTCCTTTTCTACTTGAAGAATGAAGATAAGATAAATATGTCTGCCTACATTTTCCATCATCTATTTGAAGCAATTAAAGATAGCACAAAGCTTCGCAAGAAGAATATGCCTTATGCTCGACTTTTGTTAGAATTTTTCTTTTATGGTCGTCTAATCGATGCTCTGAAAAATATGCCTAACAATGGGGATCTGGAGGAGACTTATGGAAATATCTTATTTTCTCCTGTTCTTGGAAATATGAAGCTATTGAAGAAAGGAAGTTTTGTTGCTTCAAAGGTACCTCTATGTGTTAGATGTACCAATCCTGACTATCTTGAGGATTATCCTATCATCATAAAGTTGGATAATTCTGATGTAATCAAGAATTTTATCATTCAATCTTTCAAGGAAGGAAGTGCAATCAAACTCAAAAATATTTCTGATAAGCCTGTTGGTGTGTCTAAGGCTTCTAGCAAGAGAAAGCAGGTGGATTCAGATGATCAGAAACCCTCCAAGAAGAAATCTATTCATCAGAAGGAGATTGAGAAATAAATTAAGGAAGTCATTGCTGCTACTGAACGGATACCTTCCAAGACTAGGAGTGGAAAGTACCCTCAAAAGTTTGCTTATGTTTCTATCATATCAGAAGGATCTAGAAGGAAGAAGAGATTGAGTAAATTGGTAGAGTTGGAAGAGGAAGAAGATGAGGATGCAGGTGCATCCTTGACTAGAAAGAAAAAGACTGCAGATGTCTCTGCGCAGAAAGAGTCAATTGGGCCTAGCTTAAAGTGTACTCAACTTTTGACATTTGTGATGTTGGATTAGTATTTAAAGTCTGCAGAACTCACTGTTGTTGAGAACCAAGAGGCTGCTACTGCTGGTGGGCTGGAATCTATTGAAGTTCAAGCTTCAAAGGTTATGGTTGGTTTGAAGTTTGTTGTGTCTGAAGCTCCTAGTGCTCCTGAAGAAATTGTCTCAAAAGCTGTGGATACTTCAGAAGCTTTGAATGCTGGTGGAATAGGTATTAATCTGAATCTATTATCAGAAGGTGTTTTTGATTACTCCACCCTTAACAAAAAATCAACAACAACGTCACCAATCCCCTCACCTGTTCACTCTCCTATACAGGCTTCATCACCCATTATTGAACCCATGGGAGATCAGAACCAGTTAGCTCTTAAAACTATGTATGATCGACCATCACCCATTAATATCATGAAAGAACCTCTCATTGATATTTCTAGTGGTAAAACTTCTTCATCTAGGTCGGAATTAGTTCATGATGAAGCAAGTCTTATGAATAAACTTAACATTAAGTCCTTTACCCCTACACCTGTCATCATCAACCTTACTCCTGCCATCCCCATCAGAATCTTCTCTCCCAAAGATCAACCTTCTACCCAAACATGTTTTGCTTCTGAAGTTGAACATGTAACTTCCGTCCAACCAGAAATTATCCCCCTTCCCAGAATACCTCAGCCATCACCTATACCCTCAACTCAGCCTTCACCCTCTACTTCTACTAAAAAAGAACCTACCCATATTCAGAACCTCAGAATAAAGTTGTATCTAAAAATCAAAGTGAAACTGAACAAATTGTTCAAGATATATCTTTGGTTCAGTTTACTTCTAATTCTAGTGCTGAGTCTGAATAAATTCTGTTTGACTACCTCCACCCCAAATAGCTCTAAACCTAACTGTCCATTTAAACTTATCTTATGAACATGTACCTTCACATACAAACCATTTATCCACCTCATAAACTATCCATACCAATCTTGTTGTAATAAAAAACGTCTTAGTGGATAACATTCAGAATATTGTCCTTGAGAAGTCCTTTGTTTCAGACCCAATAACATACTCTACTAAATGGGATTCTATTCAGACTTTTGTTACATCAGCCATTCAGAATCTGAAGGAAGAAAATTTTGATTCATTATGCTCTAGACAAGATGCTTTAGAGAAGAACTTGGACTCAATTGATTCATCACAACAAATCCTGGTTGACAAGCATAAAGAAATGGATGACAGAGTGCAGTCTATGGATGTCAGACAATATTCTATGTGTACAAATCTTAGAGCCATTTTGGATTTATTGAAGAAACCTTAGTTTTTAGGATTTAAGAACCCTTTCTTTTATTTGTCTTCTGAACTCATTTTGTGTTTATTCAATATATGTCATCTTGTGTTCTTGATCATTCATGTTACTTGTTGCTTATCTGTCTTACGGTTATTCTTGCATGCTCATGTTCTATATTAAGCTATATTTATCTGGGAACTATTTTTTTTATTTTGATAAAATTATGATATACTCTTTATGTGGTTATTCCTTGGATAAATTTCTTTTTCTAGGAATTTTTTATGAGCATAAACATTCAGAAAAATATCAAACATTCATAGTCAAAATCATTGTAGAATAAAAAGAAACTCTTTCATTAATTTATTGGGAAGATTACATTGTTCTAGATTACATGATCTTATATAGATCATAACAATAACCCCTTGCGGCTACAAAATCCTCATAGTCAGGCACTCGTTCCTTGCTCCCTTCACCAGAGTCGTAAAAGTACATTACCCTTGGCACTCCCTTCTTCTTCTTCTTCTTGTGCCCCCTCACCCACAATGCTTCCAGTTTGATGACCGACCCAGATGGCTGGGCTTCTTCCACCGGTTGTCGCGGTGTTGGTGTTGGTACTTCAGTCTGGATGGTGTGTGTCGTCGTCTTGATTGGAGAACTCATAGTGCTTGGAGAAGAGAAGAGTTAGATGAAAAGATGAGAAAAGTGGTTCTGATGGCCTGCTTTTATAGTAGATATTGATTATCTTGAATGTTGCAATGGGAAGGTGAAACATTCGAGCTATTAATTCTTGGAATGATGACTTCTGATGGTTGATATTCTTGAATGACGTCTGACATCTTGAGAAATGGAGAAAATAGTTTAACCATTTTAGCAGTTTCTGAGTCTTGGGTAGAGTAAAGGTTGTTCATGCTATATTTTTACTAGAATTAATTCATCCCATACATTTCTTTGTATTATTAAATATTTTTGTCTTCTTCTATACTGACATGTCGAAACTCGCTTTTTGTTGATGAGAAAAATGGGGGAAAATAAATAGAAATATTTAAGAAGGTTAAAAGTATTTTTTAATGCTTTTAATTTACCTGAACCCTAATTTTTTTTGGATAATGCTTTCTTCTAAACATATTATTCTTATTAAGATAAATTTAATTAACATAGATAATGAGTTAATGGAGATTACAAACCTCGTCTTAATGGACTAACAGACAAAAATGGAGCTTACAACCCTCGCCTTAATGGACTGTCTAACATAGGGAGAGCTTACAAACCTCAGACCCTGATTTTAGAATATGTTAAATAAATTAAAAGATAAAATTAACATAGAAATGGACTAAGGTGGAGCTTACAAATCTCAACCTAAGGACTGTCAGATTCACGGGGAGCATACAAACCTCATACCCTAATATCAGACTTTGTTAAGATTATCAACAACCATTGTTCTTAAATACATTTGTTTGTCATCATAAAAAAGGAGGAGATTGTTGGAACAAGATTTGTTTATGCCCTTAAAAGGTTTTGATGATAATAAAGTACGGAAAGAACAATAGGATTCACTAACATATGTTCAAGTGCGCGGGATCATAAGCTAAGAATTCATCATGAATTAATCTTGTTGAAAGCTTAAGTGAAGAAGCTATACTACTTAGATTCTGGATGATCAGAATTTGAATATGTTCATCAGACTCTGAAGGCATCAGTCTCTAGTCTGATGACCCAGCTTCTGTTGACAACTCAGTTTCTAAAGACGTGGAGAGTAATTGATCTGTACATTGCACAAAAGTGTACTTGTCTTATCAGAGCCCCAGATTTCTGGATAGAGTTAACTAGGGTTTGGTTTTGCAAGGCTCAAGGATGATGATGTGACCTCTTCAGTCTATACTACCTTTTGGCAGATACCTAGTTATTCAAAAGGTGTTGTGGACAATATTATTATTCAGAGGACAAAGCTTCAGCCCAAATGCAAGTCTCCAACGTCTCTCTTGGCATACTTTTTCACTAAGGTTGTTGTTGTTCAAACCTCCAACGACTCTTTTTTTGTCTCTATAAAAGGAAGCTGAAGACTCAAAGGATGGTAACAGCATCAGAACATATTGAAAGATCTTAGCATAACTCTGAGTTATTATTGTAACTATTATAGCATAAGATGTTAAGATTTCTTATCTTAGATTTATCTTAGAAATCTTATAAAGGTTGAAAACCTTTGTGATTGTTGCACAACTATTATACTTATGATTATGTATCAAAGTATAGTAGTTACCTTTTCTATAAAACTGTTTGTTTAAAGTAGAGGAAGTCTCTTGCCTGCGTGCTTGAGCAAGGAAGTGTTTGTTAGAACAAGATTTGTTCATGACATATTCTCTTTTAGTTTTGATGATAACAAAAGTATTGAAAGAACAATGGTTTATTTGATGTGTGTTTTCTTTATGCAGGTTCTTGTTCTTGTACATAAATAATCAGAATCTATTTTACTTAGACACTCTTGGGAGTTGCTTCATTGCTAGCTTCTGGTGGTAGAGTCTGAAAAACAATTGCTAGCGTGGCTTGGTGCAAAATTTGAGTTGAAGGGCTCGGCATTCAGACGAGTTACTACACTTGTTAATTGTATATCAGCATATGATACCATTCAGAGTTGGTGATAAAGTTGTGGTTGTCCGTACTGCAGAAAGCAAGTTGTATTGTCTTATCAGCTTGTCAGCTAGAATCTACAAGATTGCAAGGCTCAAGAAAGGTTGGCATGCTCTAGGGATATCTGCTCTCAACGGCTCTATCAGTACAGAACCTCTTGAAGACTCAAAGGTTAAACGTGTTACACATTGGATTCAGAATCTGATGTGCATCCATCTTCAACGTCTCTTGTACTATGGAGTAAAGGCAAAGACACTTGGTCAAGTTACTTCCACAATGGCTAGTTTCTGCAAAGGCTATATATATGGCTGAAAATTCAAGTTTGAATCTTAACAAGGATTCTTCAGATGAAGGAGTAGCAAGATCAAGCAATTATCAACTCTAATGTAATATTCAAATTTTCTATTGTAGGTTGTAATTTTAAAAGCCTTAAGATTTCTTCACCTTCAGTGTCGTTACTACTGTGTGTTAGATGTCTAGAATTCAATTCAATATTCATTTATCACTCATGACTCATTTTTCAAGATAAAGTGCTAGTTCTAAATAGAATCTTAGAGACTTATGATTGACAGATGATATCTCTGTCTAAGTCTAGATCTACTAGACTCTGATGGATGATAGCTTCTGAATGTTGTCAGTTTCTGAAATTCAGAAGAAGATTCTTTATGTCTGACATAGCAGTTTAAGTAAAAAAATTTCCACAAACTTTTATAATACTTAAATTTTCATAAAGGTGTAACTCATCTAGTGAAATTGAAATATTTTCTGGATAAAGAACCCTTGGGTAATGATGTTCTCTCTTTTGGTATTTGTTGTTACTATTCCCTGTCTTGTGAAACATCATTGTGTCCTTTTTCTGACAAGATTCTTATTCTTGTAGGATTCTTGTTCAGTTCCTCTTCTTCTTCTTCTTCTTCTTCTTCTTCTTCTTCTTCTTCTTTTCTTCGTGCTTGTGTGCTGATAAAACCAAACCTGAGATGAGTTCTTCAGTTAATTCTCCTTTGAATCAGCTGGTTGTCATCAATGAAAAGTTTGTGGATTTTGATGAGTTGCTTAAGATTGGTTTCAACTTCTGGAAGACTGTGTTTAAACAATGTTGGAATGGATATTTTAAGATTCTCTATGGTTTCACTTATCCAAGTCTTGTTAAAGAGTTTTGGATTAATGCCTCCATTGCTGAGCTGAATTCTGAGTATGAAATTCTGTCTAGAGTAACTGTTGTTTCTATTACAGTAACCTCTAAAGCAATTGCAAATGTGATCAATTGTGAGGAGATTGGAGAAATCCCAGGAACTCTTGTTTGGGAACACTATCTTCCTACTTGGCGTATCTTTGTAGATCCATCTAATACATCAAAGGTCTCAAATCTTCTTTCTGATGCTGTTGTTTGGAATCGGATTCTAAATTCAAACTTACTTCCTAAGGATAAGGATTTAGACCAAGTGGACCCTATTGAAAAAGATTTGCTTCTACTTCTTAATTCAGATTTGAAGATTGATCTTCCTCAAGTTATGTTTGACCATTTGAAGAGGTCTCTTTCTTCTTTTCAAAAGGGAAAGACCTTCTCCATTCCTTATGGACGAGTTATTTCTGAGATACTCGTTCAGCAGCGGGTTAACATAAGTTCTAAGGCTAGTTCTTCTAAGATTTGGAGAGACAAGTTTAAAGCTATCTATGAAAGATTCTGACGTTATATTTCTGCATAGTTATGCTTTGTATTTTGTTGAAATATTTGTATTAATCTTCTTATTAATAAATTCAGAGTTTGTTCATGCTTGTGTTCAGTTTTAAACTATTGAATATTTATTCTAAGTTGTTCACGAGAATCTAAAATAAATAGGTAAAAGTACTCAATGTTTGCAACTTATTTCATTAATTAAAAGGAAGTTATTACAAGACAATTGGATTTCCTAGTCTGTTGGATAGGCCTTAAGGAATTCCCTGGGATCATCTGACATGTCCAGATTATCTAAGAAATCTTGCCATTCTTCCTTAGCAAACTCCAAAGCCTCCTTTTTTAGTTGATTTCTGCGTCTGGATCCAGAAGATCTTCTTCTTCTGTGTGTCTTCACAAAGGATGATGAAGAGGGGAGCACTTATGAAACTGTCTGCTTGCTTGTAGATCCTTCAGCTGCTACTTTGCCTTGGTTTGCTTGAGTTGTTGCATTAAGTAATGTTGCCTTTTTGAAATCTCTCTTTGGAACCCATATTTGCTTTTGCTTGTACATCTTGGTGTTTTAGGGATTAAGTGATGATGGAAGAAAGCTTACTTGAGTCCTTTTTATAGACGTGTTACATACATCGTCTTGAGTTTAATATTATTTAAGTATTAGTTAAATCTTATCGATACTCTAATAATAACTCTTGGAAATATTATCTAGCAGTCTAATCTATTTAAGATTCTCTGAACAACTATGAGTTAATGTTTGATTAGTTTTACTGATGGTTCTGTTGTCAGTTTCACTTTGTTAATGTACTTTCAGAAAATCTAAAGGAAAGTTACTGGAATGTACTTGCATGCTAAAGAAATATTGGTCAAAACAACTACTTCATTAACATTAAGCATTTGGGTTACAAAAATATTTTAATAAAAAAGGGATAAGATGTTTCTAGTAAAAATCCCTAGCTAGATCATATTGTGCCCAACGGCGTCCACTATTGCCATAATCCACCTCTTTGTCTTCAGAGTCAATTTCTTCTTCCTCATCTATGACTGAGAGTGATCGGTAGAACTGCTTGTTGGCCCTTCTTTTCTTCTTTGACCTTTTCATACTTCTTTTCTTTGGCTTCAGAGCAGCTACTGATGAACCTCCTTCTGAAGGTTGCTCAGGAACTGCTGAAGTTGCCTCTTCAGAAGTAAGTGTTGCTGAGGGCAAAGGCTCAGTCGTAAAAGATTCAGAAGCAGCTCACCTTTGAGGAGATTAAACTTCTAAACTTGTAGAGCTCTCAGTTACATCTATTATTATAGATGTATTATGACTCTCAGTTGATGACTCTATATCTCAAGGAAGATGTTGATAAAAATGACTTAGAAGTTGGGTGCTTTTATAATGGCTTCTGTGGACACCAAGAGTCTGAAATTAATCCTTGTTTAATTCTTGGAATAGTAATGACCAATAAGACTTTAAAGCACGCACTTTACAAACCTTAATGATTCTTATTACTTGATTACTTTTCCTTCTTGGAAACTGATCAAGTAATGATGATATGAATTGCATTAATTGGTGGAATTCTTTCTTTCCTTCTTTTATTCTTTTTCCTTCTTTTATTTTATTCTTTTTGATGTGACAAAAGGGGGAGAAATAATAGTAAGTATTTAAGTGGAAACTGAACCCATTGAGTACCTATTCGGTTGTACATATTGGTCATTTATTTTCTTGTCATTTATTTTTTGTTTTTATGGTTACTTTGCCTAGGGCGTATTTTAACTTTCTTGAACATAAGTCTAAGGAAAAGCTTACAAACCTCCGACTTAGCCTATCGAATCCAGAAGGAGCTTGCAAACGTCGTATTCTGGTGTTGCCAATGAAAGTTAAAAGGGCAACATGTTTTAACACTCTTGTACATAGTGTTAAGTAAGAGCTTACAAACCTCTGACTTAGCCTATTTAGACTCAGAAGGAGCTTACAAACCTCGTATTCTGATGTTGCCAAAGGAAGTTAAAATGTTGTTATTTTGGTTTTCTTAAATATGGAACTAAGGGGGAGCTTACAAACCTCAACCATGGAACTTATTGACTCAGGGGGAGCTTACAAACCTCAGACCCTGATGTTACTAAGAAGACTAATTTATTTTTTCTTGAAAAATAGTTCTTGGTGTTAGAGTCAATAGAACTCAGTTGTGGACTATCAGACTCAGAGAGAGCTTACAAGCCTCATACCCTGTTATTGCAGAGAAAATGAAATTCCCATCATTGTCCTTTAAATACTTGTGTTTGTCATCATAAAAAAGGGGGAGATTGTTAGAACAAGATTTTTTCATGACATATTCTCTTTTAGTTTTGAAGATAACAAAAGTATTGAAAGAACAATGGTTTATTTTTTTGTGTGTTTTAATTATGCAGGTTTTTGTTCTTGTACATAAATAATCAGAATCTGTTTTACTTAGACACACTTGGGAGTTGCTTCATTGCTAGCTTCTGGTGGCAGAGTCTGAAGAACAATTACTAATGTGGCTTGGCACAGACTCTGAGCTGAAGGCCTCAACATTCAGACAAGTTACTACACTTGTTAATTGTATATTAGCATCTGGTACCATTCAGAGTTGGTGATAAAGTTGTGGTTGTCCATACTGCAGAAAGTAAGTTGTATTGTCTTAGTAGCTTGTCAGTTAGAGTCTACAAGATTGCAAGGCTCAAGAAAGGTTGGCATGCTTTACGGATATCTGCTCTCAACGGCTCTATAAGTACAGAATATCTTGAAGACTCAAAGGTTAAACATGTTATACACTGGATTCAGAATTTGATGTGCATCCATCTTCAACATCTCTTGTACTATGGAGTAAAGGCAAAGACACTTGGTCAAGTTACTTCCTCAACGGCTAGTTTCTGCAAAGGCTATAAATATGGATGAAGATTCAAGTTTGAATCTTAACAAGGATTCTTCAGATGAAGGAGTAGCAAGATCAAGCAATTATCAACTCTAATGTAATATGCATATTTTCTGTTGTAGGTTGTAATTGTAAAAGCCTTAAGATTTCTTACCATTGAATATCTTAGAAATCTTAAGAGCTTTAGGTAATTACTATGGTGATTTCTCGTACCTCTGATGCTTGTATCATGTACACCTTGTTCTCTATTCTACTGAGCCTTTAGTATTTTAGATCAAAGTCTCTTGCTATGTGCTTGGTCTTCTGAGCTTTATTATTCCACTACTATTATCAGACTCTAGATGTAGTTCAAATTCTAAAGTTTTAAGTTCAGAAGTGGAACAATTTTTTTGGAATACATAATTCAATTCCCTTCTTGTATATTTTTATCACCTTCACATACTCCATAGACTCAACTTACCTTCTCCTCTAGCCTTACTGAACCCTCTTATTATTGCAAGAGCAGGTTTCTTAAGTACTGGTCCTAGCCTCATTTCCACTATGCAACTCACTCTTACATCGTCAAACTGGACTCTGTCTCTGCTAAAGAGATTATGATGAGGAAGGATTTTGAGTCTTTATATTAGGGACTTGGTTATGAAAAAGGGTTCGACCCTGGTGAAGTGTCGTCTACCTTACAGAGGAAGAAGCTAATTGACACATATGATATTGTGACTACGACCAAGGAAATAAACCTTTAGTGAGGGCGGAGTCCTTGGGAATTTTATTTGACGTGTGTGCCTGTACTTTTCAAATAAAATGGAAAATCTGCTATTGGTTTTCTTTATTGCCTCCGCTCAGGGTATCAAACCTGGTCCTACTGGACGAGTTGTTACATCTTTCTCTACAACTCTTTTAACCTCATTTGATGATGAGGCTACTGCAGCTGCCTTTGTGGTTTCCTAGAATATTCCTGCTACCGCCATTATGATTGTGGAAGATCATCCCTATCCTTTTACAGTTTTGAGAAGAGAGAAAGGGATTGAGACCAAAGTTCCCCTTTGAAGGAGGAGACTCCTAAACATACTTGTCTTTTTGGAGGTGTTACTTCAGGGTCGGGTACTCATGTACTTAGACAGTCTCCATTCTTCCCACTTGGATGCGAGGAAGCTGCTACAACTATGTTCAAGGAAGACCTAACCTACGCCCAAGGCCTTCCTGAGGCCGACAGGATGGAACTTTTCTCCTAGGCGACTTACTATACTTATCCGGGAGATTCTTTATTTTCCTTGGTTGCTGTCGATCGGGATGACATCTTAGCTATGGGTAATACTTCTAAGGAGATGGACATATAGAAGTGGAAATATGAAGACATGAGCAGAAATTCTTGAACTTTCTGAAGTGAAAGACCTTTCTCTGGGAGAAAGTTAGTCGTTTTGAGGCTTTGGAGGAAGAGACGAAGTTCCACGACTCCCCTTCCACCTTGATTGCCCAAATCATTGAGCTAGTGTCTTCCCTCGAAGAAGAGAGAAAGTGACACCAAGAGACACCCACTACTGTTTTTGAAGTAAACTCTAACACCCTGATTTAATTAATCATTTATTTAATTACTTATTTGATTTAATTAATTAAATTATTTAAATAATTATTTTATGTGATTTATGATATGGTTGACCGGTGTAGGCATTTATGTTAAGTTGTATTGATTTAATTAGTTTTAGTGGGAATTTATTAATTGAATAATGGGAAATTAGTAGAAAGTTGAGAGAATATTAAGAGGTGGGTAAAAAGTGTAAATAATGGGAATTGGATGGTTAATGGAGAGAACCCATGTTTGAGTTGGGCCAAAAGTTGAATTAAGAGAAGATAATCAGGTTAGCTTATATATTTAGAAAATTAGAAGAAACAAGGGGTGTTTGAGAGCCTTTTGTCGGAACGTGAAAAAGAGAAGAATAGAAGAGCTAGGGTTTGGAGGAGAGGATCTTAGAGATTGCTTGAGAGCTTACTTTTACTAAAATTACAAAGTAAGAGGGAGATTATTCATTTAAGGGTGCCTTAATCATGAAAAGGTAGATAAATTTCCCTTAACCTCCGATAGGCTTTTTCTTTTCTGTATGGATTGATGATAATTTGTTAAATGACGATGAAGTTATATTTTTATATGTCATGAATTGATGTGCAATTATATTTTGCTGTTATAGTGTTTTTGTGTTCGTGAACTAATTGATTCAATGATGAATTTGATTGGAAATTGGATGTTTTAGGGTTTGAACCAAAGTGAGTATCAGGATAAAAATGATATATTAATGTTAATCAGTGGGTAGTTGATGTATTAATCATAATAGAATGTATAATTGTTATGTTTTGAATGATATAATGAGGGTTGAAGTTGTAACACCCTAGAATTTGAATTGTTTTAATTAAATTTGTGTGGTGATTTGTATGTGTATGTGGGGCCTTGGTGGGGGTATAATAAGAGTGTTTGTTGAGTGATAGAAGGACTAGAAGACTAAAATAATTAAATAATTAGAATTGTGATCATTTTGATTTATTAATTAGAATAAAAAAATAGAAAAAAGAGATTTTGGGTGGAAAAATAGAAAACTAGATAATGTATGGAGAGTGGTGATACTTTTGCATCACGGATACAACGACTCTTCCATTTCTTTTTGCAAAGTATCTACCACATTAGCATTCTTGAAAGCATCTACCCCAATATCACAAATCATGTCTTCTAGAGTATCATTCATAAATTCATCATCATCTTCAACTGTATCTGACCGAGGCCTTTTTTTTTGTCACTTCACCATGCCATTTCCATTTTGTGTAATTTAGAATAATTCCATTACAACCTAAATGATTGAATATTACATCTCTGGATATTTATGCATATTTCGGAAAATGTTACAAGGACATAAAAAAATCCCTTTCTCCTTAGGAAGTTTTTTTCCCGTAAAATCAAGAAATTGAATCACTTCATTCTCATACTCTTTATTTAATCTATTGGCTTTTGTCCAACTACGATCCATAATCACATTCAGATTCTAAAAATAAAATAAAAATAGTACATAACTAACAATAACTATCAGAACAACAACAAATATCATCAACATTATAGTAAACAGTATAAGACTCAAAAACCATAATAACAACAACAACCACATATGGTCACAACATCAACGACAAAAAAAAAACAACAACAGCAACAACAGTAATGAAAAATTTGAACATACTAGAAATGTGATGAGAGACTCAACGGAGAAGAATTCGAGCTTACTTCTTCCTCGGAGAAGAAGGGTGGTGGTTCTGAGTCTTGGGAAACTCCTTCGTTCACTGTAGAAGAATGGGTTCGTTTCATTCGTTAGGGCGCAAAAACTGAACGAGACAAAACATTATAATTCTGAAGGAATAAAAATTTCTTTTAGACTTTTTATCTCGATTTTCTTCAATAACCGGGGGATCATATCCGACATAAAATGTATAAAAAATAAACGTACCTTTTTAGTTGTAAATAAAACATAAAATTACAGGAGCTGGGAATCGAAGTTTAAACATTGAACAACATTTTACGTCGATTGACATAGTTTCTTAAAAACAAAATACTATATAGCGTGTTCCAGGTCATTTGACTTCGGTTTTTCAAAACTGAGGTGAAAGCTTCTTCATGAAATGTAGTATTTGTAGTAGTGTAATTTGCGATGAAAAATAAAAAATGATGGGTTGCCTTCCATTAAGCGCTTGTTTAAGGTCACTCACTAGATTGACTCTATTATCTAAGTCTCTGCGAGCATTAGAGAAAACTTATCTAATGTGTTTTCACTTTCTCCATAGGACCTCAATTTCTCTCTTTTCACAATAAAGGTACGTGCATCTCCTGGATCAATTAATTCAATTGTGCCATCTATAAAAACTTCGTTCACAATAAAAGAACCATACTTTCTATACTTACACTTACCTAAAAAATCTTTCCAACAAGACTTATACAACACAAATTTTATCCTACCTGAAATTCTTTTCTTACCAACTTCTTTCTATGGAGCTTTTTCGGTTTTTCTTTCACCATGCTTACCTGGTAACATTAAGCGTCGTTTTTTCTTTTTGGTGCTTCAAACACATTGAAGACAAATTTTTCTTCGTTAAATCTCAGTATAAATTCTCCCAGTGATACATCAATGAGAGTCTTTCCTGTTGCCAAGAATGGTCTCCCTAATAGTAATGGTATTTATAAATCTTCAAGCATGTCAAGAATTACAAAATCAGTAGGAAATAATAGCCATCAACTATAACAAGGACATCTTCAAACACTCCATATGAATATGTTATCGAACAAAGGTCATGATGGAATCCATCAACAACCGGGCTTACTGAGTATATAAAAATCACACAAAGGTCATGATGGAATCCATAAAAAAATTTGTAGATGACTCACAATAGGATGAAGTGAGTGATGAAGAAGAGAAATAAGTTAATGGTCATGAGCATAATGTCATGCCTGATGTGCTAGACAAAGTACTAACATCATTCAGACTCTTGAAGTTGAAGACTCTGAAGATGAAGGGGTTGATATTCCAACAAGCAAAGGACCATCTGTTAGAATTTCGAAGTATCATCCTATAGAAAATGTAATTGGAAATCTAAACGAAAGAAGCATCACCATATCCAAATAAGTGGTTGCCAACATGTGTTTTATCTACAAAATTGAACCAAAAAATGTCAAATAAGTTTTATCTCATGAATATTGGATCAATTCCATGCAAGAAAACTTGTTCAATTTGGAAGAAAAAAAGTATGGGAGTTGGTTCCTAGACCTAAACTTGTTAACATCATAGGAACCAAATGGATTTACAAGAAAAAATCTGATGAAAATGGTAATGTGACCTGAAGAAATAAGGCTCGTTTGGTTTCTCAAGGTTACACCCAAATAGAAGGGATTGATTTTGATTAAACATTTGTTCTTGTTGCTCGATTGGAATCCATCAGACTAATGCTATGAATTTCATGTCTCCTGAAATTTAATTTATATCAAATGGATGTTAAAAGTGTATTTCTTAAGGGATTCTTTAACGAAGAGGTGTATGATAACCATCTAAAGGGTTCATGGATCTGGGCTTACCAATTCATGTCTACAAGCTTAAGAAGACTCTCTATGGGTTAAAACAACCTCCAAGAGCTTGGTATGAACGTCTCACTGAACTCCTCACCATAAATGGCTATAGTATAGGTAAAATTGTTAAAACATTGTTTGTCAAGAAAGAAGAAGAAAACCTCATGATTTCTTAGATCTATGTTGATAATGTTGTGTTTGGAGAGATGTTAAACAATATGGTTGAACATTTTGTACAACAAATGCACTTAGAATTTGAAATGATTTTGGTAGGTGAACTTACTTACTTCCTTGGTTTTCAAGTTTAAAAAAATTAAGGAAGGTATCTTTGTGTCCCAAAGCAAGTATGCTAATAACATTGTGAATAAGTTTCGTCTTGAGAATGCAAGACACAAGCAAACTCCTGCTACAACTCATATCAAACTGACTAAAGAGGATCTAAGAGTTTATGTGGATCAAAATCTTTATAGAATTATTATTGGGAGTCTTTTATATCTTACAGTCAGTCATCCTGACATCATCTTATTTGTAGGGGTGTGTTCTCGTTACCAAACAAATCCAAAAGTGAGTCATCTCACACAAGTCAAAAGAATCATCATATAAATGGAACTTATGAGTATGGAATTTTTTACTCACATGACACCAATTCTATTCTAGTTGGATATTGTGATGCTGATTAGGCAGGAAATGTTGAAGATACAAAGAGCACTTCTAGTGGATGCTTCTTTCTGGGAAACAACCTTATTTCTTAGTTTAGTAAAAAGCATAATTGTGTTTCATTATCCAATGTTGAACTTGAATACATTGTTGATGAAAGCAATTGCACTTAACTATTATAGATGAAGCAAATCCTGAAAGAATACAATGTTAAGCAAGACGTTATGACATTATATTTCGACAACATGAGCACCATCAATATTTCCAAGAATCCAGTTTAGCATGGTTGTACCAAACATTTTGACAATAGTCACCAATTTATTAGAGTTTCTGTGGAAGAGAGAGTAATCTCTCTGGATCATATGTCAACTGAAAACAAATGACCTGACATCTTTACCAAGGCCCTAAATGTTGCACAATTCAAAAAATTGCGAAGGTCCCTAGGTCTTTGCATAATCGAGAATCTCTAGAATTTAATGCTGATATGGCATGAGAGTTATTGGGTCGTATTATTGTCTCTCAAGGCCATCAGTTCCAAGACACGTGTGATGCTACATGTTTCACCCATTAGTATTCCTAAAATGATTCTCTTTCAAATTTACTTCTCTCTTTACGTTACACACCTCAAGATACTTAAACACTCATTTGTTTTTCCTCATTCATAACCTCTATCTTTTCTGATCAACCTAACCTTAATATTGCTCATTCATCTTTTTCTCAGAAACCTTGAAAACATGGTAGATACCATACAAGGAATGAACACTTAAAGCAATGAGAAGGAAGAAACTAAGAAATCCAATAAGTTGTCAATGGTGGACAAGCTTGTGGTGAACATGCATGGAGTAAAAATGAAAATATGGATCCTTGGAGGGAAGTTCGATGGTCCGGATGGAGGTCCTCCCACCATATAACCACCAAAGGAAGTTCGGAAGAAAATCTGAAAAAGGTTGGTGATCACGCTACTAATGTACCCTTGATAATGTTTGATCTTACTAGACAAGGGAAAGAAGACATCGGTATAACCTCAAAGAACAACGAAAAAGCTTGGTGGCCGCGTTACTAATGTACCCTTGATAATGCTGTAGAACATCCAACAAAAGAAGATTTTAAGATTGCACCCCTACAAATCGGGTTTCTAGAAATCGATAAAGGTAATACTCATAAAACCATCCAACCCTCTAAAAAATTTATTGAAATGTGACAAAAAAATGTTGCTGAAGTTTTTAAACCTAGAGCTATGACTCAAGATGTTGATTCAAAAAACCTTAATCGAACCCTAGTCAAGATATTATTGAGAAGATACTAGGTGAAAAATTTGTAGAAGAACCTATTTTTGATGTCCCTGTAATAGATACTTTACTTGAGAACATTTTGAATGGTAAAGATGTTGATAGTGAAGATTCAAGTGATGAAGAGTCTATAGTAAGTCAAGATAATGTTGTAAAGGATGTTGTCAACATTGGTAACTATAATCCTCAAGATAGGGTAGAGAATTATCTAGAAACTAATCTAGACAATGAGGATGGTAGTGAAGAAACCAATGTAGAAGGAGTGCTGGAAGAAGTTAAGCAAGAGTCTCAGGAAGAAAAGGTTGAGACAGGAAAATAAGCCTTCATGGAAGAAGAGGTCCAAGAAGATGTTGCTGATGTAACCAAAGAACATGACCTGGGAAATGAAGATGTCAATCAAGATGTGCTAGACAACCAGTATGACATGTTGGAGACTTAGTCTCAAACTTAGAAAGAGGATGAGAAAGTAGCCACTGTTAATCCTGAAATGAATAATGTTGTGAACAATGTGAGTACCAACATTGATGAGAATGTTGATAACTCTGTTAATAATGGTGAAGTTATTGTGCTTGAGAACAATAAATTTCATATTGATTTTGCACATGTCAATGATGTTGGTGTGAGTAAAATTTTTTCCAAGAAGTCCAAGTAAAAGGCACTAAGAAGACTCCTTCCAAGAAGGTCCCTACTTTCTTAAGGCGTTGTACAATTTACAACATATAACAGAAATTATGCATACTCGATTGTGTTGCTATTATTGATATTGTTATTCTTCTATTCTGATAGAAGCGAGGAACGTTTCTATCCTTCTTGGCTCTTCTTATTTTTATTCATATTCCTTATTGGAAATCCATGTTGAATCTTCAGCTACTTATATAATAGTTTCAGAGAAATAGTCGTTGGAAGAGATAACTTGTACAAGTGTCTTTTTTACTCCATAGTACAAGAGACGTTAAAGATAGATACACCAAAAGATCTTGATTTATTGTGTAACTTGTTTAACCATTGCGTCTTTCTTGTGATCTTGTACTATAGATCTGTTGAAAGTAGATATCTGTAAATCATGTCAACTCTTCTTGAGCCATGTGAACATAGACTCTAGCTGACAGCAGATTTGACAATGTAGCTAGCTTTCTGCAGTACTGATAACTTTAGCTTTATCGTTGGTTCTGAATGATCACCAGAAGATTATACATTCAATAAGCTAAGAGACAGTATATTTCTCTTCTGATGCTGAGGCATTCAGCTTCAGAGTCTATGCAAATCTATAGTATCAGTCTTTACTTAAAGAACGTTCTTCGAATTCTGAGCCACCAGAAGCCAATAACTTATCTTCTCTTAAGTGCATCCTTATATCAGATTCTGAATATATTCTTCTTTAAGCTTTAGAGCCTGCACACTTAGAACACATATTAGTTAACTCCATTGTTCTTTCAATACTTTTTTATCATCAAAACCCAAAGGGTATATGTCACAGACAAATCTTGTTCTAACAATCTCCCCCTTTTTTATGATGACAAACATAAGTATTTAAAGAACAACGTTGGACTATTTTAATTTTCTTGGCAACGTTAGAGTCTGAGGTTTATAAGCTCCCTCTGAGTCTAATAGTCAAAGGTTGATTTTTGTAAGCTCCCCATAAGTTCTATATTCAAGAAAACTAAAATATGTCAATTTCGGGCTATTTTAATTTTCTTAGCAACATCAGAGTCTGAGGTTTGTAAGCTCCCTCTGAGTCTAATAGTCCAAGGTTTAGGTTTTTAAGCTCCCCCTTAGTTCTATATACAAGAAAAATAAAATATATTTTAATTTACTTAGCAACATCAGGGTATGAGGTTTGTAAGCTCCTCCTGAGTCTAATTGTCTAAAGGTTGAGGTTTGTAAGCTCCACCTAAGTTCTACCATCAAGAAAACTAAAATATATTTCCCGGGTAATAACAAAAAAAAAACAAAAAAAAACAAAAATTTAAATAATCAAAATAAATTAAATTAAATTAAATTAAATAACATTAAAATAAAATGGGTTTAGATTCTCTATTAAATACTTCTATATCTTTCTCCCCCTTTTGTCACATAAAAAAGAAAAGAAGAAAAAAACAAAAGAAATACATTCATAAATGCAAAGCAGATCATCATTACATGATCGGTTCCCAAGGAAGAGAAAAAGAATCAAGTAGTAGAGAGCATTAAAAGCTTGTATAGTGCATCTTTAATAATTATTGGTCGTATCAGTTCCAAGAACTAAAAAAAGGATTTTATTCCATCGTTTAGGTTACCCAAATTCCATTATAAAAGCAACCGAACCATAAGTCATTTTCATCAGCATCCTTTAGCGCAATCATGGAAGCCACATCTGAGGGCACCAACATTTCTATCATAGCAGAAATTTTAGAAGATACTATTAATCTTGAGACGAAGAGTCTTCAGAAACCAACCACTTCTGAAGCTTCTAAAACTGGATCCTCATCTTCTCTACTGAAGTCTTCTGAGGATGGTTCATCAGCAGTAACGAGGCCTTCTGAAGCCGATCCATCGACTACTGTTCTAAAACTAAACAAGAAGTCAATGAAGAGGAACAAGAAGAAGAACATGAATATGATGGCATTTTAGATAGTTTTCTCTAACTACAAGGATGAGGATGAGCCTAATACTGATTGGGAAAACTGGATGAGCCGTAGGGTTTTAAAGTAGTTAGATTAGATTAACCTTAATGTCCTATGTCGTTTATGCAATCTTTTTTTATGATTAATGAAAATCTTTTTTGGCCATATTAATAAATTTGCAATAGTATAGTTCTTTACTTTTCCCTTGATTTTCTCACAAGTACATAAACGAAGTAAAAAGATGACCATATGAGATAATAAAAAAATAGATAGCTGTTAAGATGACATTTATAGTTGTCTTAAGAGAATCTTTATTAGGATTATATACTAGACATCATTTCCCAAGAGTCAGATATTAAAATATTGATTTAACTAATCAATAATGAAAATCTAAACACTCAAGATAACATATGAATAATTGCTATAAAACGTTCAGCAAACCATCATTCTGAATCCTTAATCTTTAGAACACCTAAAATATATAAGCAGAAACAAATCTGGGTTCTAAATGGAGATTTTAGAAAGATAGCTATACTGAATGCAAAAACTCAAGCAAACGAGAAGAATGTAGCAACTGAAGCATCTTAAAGCAAGAGGACTTCTTCAGAGGCACATACATCTCCAACAACCTTTGTTGAGACACAGAGAAGAAAAAGAACTTCTAACTCAAACCGTAGGAATCTTCTAAGGAAGGAAGCTGTTGAGTTTGCAAAGGATGGTTGGGAAGATTATTTAAACAATCTAGATATGTCAGATGAGCCTAGGGAATTACATAGAACAAATCTGAATGTCTAGAAAGATTTTCTTTTATAATTTGTATTAGCTTCCAATCTTTGAATGAGTATGTTGCAAGTGTTTTAAGTTATAATCCTAATTTTTATTCTTCAGACAACATAAAAAAATTCACACATAATAGTTAAGACACACAAGAATATGAACAAGAATAATTTTTTAACAACAAGATTGCTTAATACAAGATATTTAACAATTACAAGGCATATATTTGCAAAAATACAACATCAGAATCTCTCATAAATAGCTTCAAGCTTTTCTCTCCAGATTTTAGAAGAATCATCTTTAGAACTTATGACAACTCCTTGTTGGTTCAGCAGTTCATAAAGAACTCGTTCCTAAGGAATAAAAAATGTCTTTCCTTCGTGAAAAGGTGAAAGAGTTTTCCTCGGATAGTCAAACATAATTTGAGGAAGATCAATCTGTAAGTTAGAATTGAGAAGAAGTAGAAAATATTTTTCAATAGAGCCTACAAGATCTAGATCCTTGTCCTTAGGAAGTAAGTTTGAGTTCAGAATCTGATTCTAAACAATTGCATCAGGATGAGATTTGAGACCAGAGAGAGGTTTGATGGATCTAAAAAAGTACGCCATGTAGGAAGATAGCATTCCCAAACAAGAGTGCCTGGGATTTCTCCAATCTCCTCACAGTTGATTACATTAGCATTCCTCTTAGAGGTTACTGTTATAGAAACACCAGAAACCTTGGAAGAATAGCATAGTTAGAACATAGCTCAATAATGGAAGCATTAACCCAAAACTCTTTGACAAGATTTAGATAAGTAAATCCTCAGAGCATATCAAATTATGCATTCCAACTTTGTTCAGAAACGGTCTTCCAGAAGTTAAAACCTTGCTTAAGCAGCTCTTCAAAATTCACAAACTTTTCATTGATGACTACTCGTTGATTCGGTGAAGAATTGACTAGATGATTCATCTCAGGTTTGGTTTGATCAATACACAAAAGAAAAACAAATAACAAGAAAAGAACTGAACAAGATTCTGACCAAAGAGGAATAAGAATCTTGTTAGAGGGACATAAAAGGTGACACGAAATGGTGTTTCAAAAAGACAGCGGATAGAGATCATAGACGTATAAAATAAGAAAACATCATTACCCAAGGGTCATTACCTAGCAGACTTCTTTAATACACTAGATGATTTTCAACTTTACTGAATTTTAAGTAAGACAAGGTTTAAAAAATAATTCTTACTTAAACTGCTTTATCAGAAGTAAAGATTCCTTTTCTGAATCTCAGAGACTGACTATTTTTTAAAAGCTATCTGTCATCAGAGTCTAGTAGAATTAGACTTCGAGTGAGACATCTTTTGTTTAATTATCAATCTTTGATATTCTATTCAAAGTCAAACCTTTTCTCATAAAACTAGAGTCATGCTTGATTTATGAATATTGAATTGGTTTCCTTAACCACTAACTAGCAGTAGTATTACCACAAACAGTGAGAATACTGTTTCCATAAAAATGATCATCTTCTAGTTAATGACATATTTAGTACATTCAAATACAAAATAGTTTCTATTCAAAGACTTTTGAAGATTCTTTTGTTATTAACAAACAAAACTTCTCCAGAGATCTAATCAGAGAATTTGTATTCACTCATACTTAAATAGTTCATTGAGTCAAGAAGTTTACAAAAGTGAAGGCATAGAACGTACCTTTTTTTTGTTATTTTTCTTGGTCAGGCTTCAGATGAGTATTCAGATTTGACCGTAGAATCTGAATTCTATCTTGTGTGGATTCTGAGTCAATGGCAGCTAAATCAATGATTCCACTTTCTTCTCCAAACTCCATACATTTGCATCATTCAGCTCTTGAGTTTGGTATGTAGGCATTTCTTCCATCAAATGTTGTAAACAACCTTTGATCAAGTATTATGGAAGATTACCTTGCTTCTTTCTTATGTGATATCTGCAGCAAATACAATTTTGAGTGTTGGTACCCATATTTATATGGGTCCACAAATGCTAGTCTTGACAGGCTTTCTCTTACATCATGTCTTAGTCTAATATAAGTACCAAGATTCATTCCAGAACAGAGTCTAGGATGAATTATGGCATTTAACAAAATCTTGTTCTTAGCAGAGTCTTTGATTTCATTGTCTTGGATTAAATTTATTGACTTCATAATCCTTGATTTTTAAATTTTTACTAGCATAAAACCAGATAGTGTTTGCTATCAGAGGTTGGCATAAGATAAGTTTTTAGCACTGTCTTAGTATTTCCAGAAAACAGAAGAAGAAATGAAAGGTTTCTCATAGAATTGTCCTTTAACACAAATTCTATGATATCCTTCAATTTCCGTAGGAGCAATGGAGTCACTTAAGATATTATCTTGAGATGAACACTCCTTATTATCAATATTGAAGCAAGATGGATTAGTCAATACCTCTTTGTCTTCAATACTTGATTTATTCCTAGATTCATATTGTTTCTTTAGAAGAAGTAATGGCCCCCAATGCCAGATTACTTTTTCATCAGATTCTGAATCCTTAACTATGTCAGCTTCATTAGAATATGCTTTGAAGATCTCTGGCATTTTTCTTTTTGGCTTTTTCTGTCTGGTAGTTTTTATCCTTGTTCTTAAGATTGGGATACTCAGTTGAAATAAGAATATTTTAAAAGCTTCAGAAGTTACTCTTCCATCAACAGATATCACATTCCATTTAGCCAGCTGATAGAATCTTTTGATAAGGAAGGCCAATTCCTCATTATCAGACATTCCATAGGAATTTTCTTCAACGGACTTGAGGAAAGAGTGATCTCTTTGACAGCTTTTCTTCATCTAATTTCATTTCTTTACTTTGAAGAATGTTATTTAAACTTTCAAGACTCAGTCTACTCAATTTTTTGACTTCTTGAATAGATGTGACTTTTTGGTGTAACACTAGCAAGCATACTTCTCCGAATTTGCTTGGAAACATTAGTGGAAGTGTAATTCGATAAGCTTCTACCTGATTCCCGTCAAATTTGAACACAAGGATCCAAAGATAGTCTTGAGCATTAGATATATCAATGATGCTAATATACTCAGAATGAGATAGAGCACCTACCAGAATGAATCTAACTCCAAGAAGATTTCAATAAAGCTTCTTCTGAGTTGGTGTGAGAGATTTTCAATCTTTGATCATCCCTACACCATCAACTTTTATAGTAATACCTTTCTCAAGGGTATTCTATAGACCATCATGAAAACCCTTTATTAAGACCAATGATTTAAAAATATACTGCTCTTCCATCATTTAAATTGGAGTCACCCCTGAATATGGGAGGATTGTCAAAGTGATATTTTTCATATGGTACTTGATTCCTTCTTGAAGGAAAGTCTTTAACAAACATATTTTTCTCATTGGATCCTTATCTGCACCACTATTAAGTGTTATGCATAGACCATTCTCTGATGCCAACTGAAGGTGTGAAAAATACACAAAAAAGGGAGGTTAAATTGTGTTATGCGTTTTCTTTACTTTGCTTCTAAACAGAGTTCAGATTCTAAACCACTGTTCAAATTCTGATAATTAATAGCAACAGAATAATAACATAAGCAAATAAATAACAACAGAACATACAGAGATTTATACTAGTTCCTCCCAAACTGAGAGTGGTCTAGTCCCCTTGCAGCACAAGAGCTTTTCCACTATAATCAAATCATGATTACAATTGCTTATGCCTTAAACACAAGACTTTACTGCTCAGACCCTCGGCCCAAGGCTTCCTACTTAGACCCTCAGCCCAAGACTTTCAGCTTAAACCCCTCAGGTTCAAAACTTCCTTGCTCAAGCCCCTCAGGCTCAAGAGTTCTGCTCAGACCCTCGGCCCAAGACTTTCCTACTTAGATTCCATGAATCCAAGACTTCTACTCAAATCTCACGGATTCAAGACTTCTGCTCATACCCTTCAGGTACAAGACTTCCCTGCTTAGATTCTACGAATCCAAGACTTCTGCTCAAACCTGCAGTCCAAGACTTTCTTGCTTAATCAACAATTAATTAAGACTTCAATACTCTAGCACATAATAGGAGACTTACTTGGCTCAAGCTTCACAACAAGAGACTTTAATGCTTAAGCACATAGCAAGAGATTTTATCTAAACTACTAAACAAATTGTTTAGCATAATAGAGAACAAGGTGTACTAGATACATAATCAAAGGTACAAGGCAATAACCATAACAAAGACCACAACACTTAAGATTTCAAATATATTCAATGTTTAAGAAATCTTAAGGCTTTATACAATTTACAACATATAACAAAAATTCTGCATACTCGATTATGTTGCTTTGTTGATCTTGTTATTCTTCCATTCTAATATAAGCAAGGAACGCTTCTATCCTTCTTGGATCATCTTCTATTTCTTCTTGTTCCTTGTTGAAAATCCATGTTGAATCTTCAGCTACTTATATAGAAGTTTTAGAGAAATAGTTATTGGAAGAGATAACTTGTACAAGTGTCTTTGTTACTCCATAGTATAAGAGGCGTTGAAGATAGATACATCAAAAGATCTTGATCCATTGTGTAACTTGTTTAACCATTGCGTCTTTCTTGTGACCTTGTACTATAGATCTGTTGAGAGTAGATATTCATAAAGCATGTCAACTCTTCTTGAGCCATGTCAACACAGACTCTAGCTGACAACAGATTTGACAATGTAGCTTGCTTTCTGCAGTACGAATAACTTTAGCTTTATCGTTGGTTCTGAATGATCACCGGAATCTAATACATTTAATAAGCTTAGAGACAATATATAGATCTTCTGATGCTAAGGCCTTCAGCTTCAAAGTCTATGCAAACCTATATTGTCAGTCTTTACTTAAAGAACGTTCTTCAGATTCTGAGCCACCAGAAGCCAATTACTTAACTTCTCTCAAGTGCATCCTTATATCAGATTCTGAATATATTCTTCTTTAAGATTTAGAACCTACACACTTAGAACACATATTAGATAACACCATTTTTATTTCAATAGTTTGTTATCATCAAAACCCAAAGGATATATGTCATAAACAAATCTTGTTCTAACAATCTCCCCCTTTTTTATGATGACAAACATAAGTATTTAAAGAACAATGTTTGGCTATTTTAATTTTCTTGGCAACGTTAGAGTCTGAGGTTTGTAAGCTCCTTCTGAGTCTAATAGTCAAAGGTTGAATTTGTTAAGCTCCCCATAAGTTCTATATTCAATAAAACTAAAATATGTCAATGTCGGACTATTTTAATTTTCTTAGCAACATCAGAGTCTGAGGTTTGTAAGCTCCCTCTGAGTCTAATAGTCCAAGGTTGAGGTTTGTAAGCTCCCCCTTAGTTCTATATACAAGAAAACTAAAATATATATTAATTTACTTGGACACATCAGGGTCTGAGGTTTGTAAGTCCCCCCTGAGTCTAATAGTCCAAAGGTTGGGGTTTGTAAGCTCCACCTAAGTTCTACTATCAAGAAAACTAAAATATTTTTCTTGCGTAATAACAAAAAAAAACAGTAATAACAGAAATTTAAATAATCAAAATAAATAAAATTAAATTAAATAACGTTAAAATAAAATGGGTTTAGATTCTCTATTAAATACTTCTATATCTTTCTCCCCCTATTGTCACATAAAAAAGAAAAAAAGAAAAAAAGCAAAAGAAATACATTCATAAATGCAAAGCAGATCATCATTACATGATCAGTTCCCAAGGAAGAGAAAACGATTCAATTAGTAGAGAGCATTAAAAGCTTGTACAGTGCATCTTTAATAAATATTGGTCGTATTAGTTCCAAGAATCAAAAAAGGGATTTTATTCCATCGTTTAGGTTACCCAGACTCCATTATAAAAGCAACCGAACCATAAGTCATTTTCATCAACATCCTTTAGCGTAATCATGGAAGAAACATCTGAGAGCACCAAAATTTCTATCATAACAGAAATTTCAGAAGATACTACTAGTCTGGAGACGAAGAGTCTTCAGAAACCAGCCACTTCTAAAGCTTCTGAAACTGGACCCTCATCCTTTCTACTAAAGTCTTCTGAGCAGGGTCCATCAGCACTAACGAGGCCTTATGAAGCTGATCCATCGAATACTGTTCAGAAACCAAAGAAGAAGTCAATGAAGAGGAAGAAGAAGAAGAAGAAGAAGAAGAAGAAGAAGAAGAAGAACAGGGATAAGATGGCGTTTCAGATAGTTATCTCCGATTGCAAGGATGAGGATGAGCCTGATACTGATTGGGAAAACTGGATGAGTCGTAGGGCTTTAGAGGAGTTAGTTTATATTAACCTTAATGTCCTCTTTATATTATGCAATCCTTTATAATGATTAATAAAAATTTGTTTTGGCCATATTAATAAATTTGCAATAGTACAATTCTTTACTTTTTGCTTGATTTTTTGACAAGTACGTAAACGAAGTAAAAAGATGAACATATGAGATAATAAAACTAACACATATCTATTATGATGACATTTACAGTTGTCTTAAGAGAATCTTTATTAGGATTATAAACTAGACATCATTTCCCAAGAGTCAGACATTAAAAGATTTATTTGACTAATAAATATTGAAACTCTAAACACTCAAGATATCGGATAAATAGTTACTATAAAACGTTCAACAAACAATCATTTTGAATCACTTAATCTTTAGAACACAAAAAATGTATAAGCAAAAGAAAATCTGGGTTCCAAAGAGAGATTTTAGAAAGGCCGCAATAGTGAATGCAGCAACTCAAGCAAATGAGAAGAATGTAGCAACTGAAGCATCTTCAAGCAAGAGGACTCCTTCAGAGGCACATACATCTCCAGCAACCTTTGTTAAGACACAAATATGAAAAAGAACTTCTTAGTCAAAACGCATGAATCTTCTGAGGAAGGAAGTTGTTGAGTTTGCAAAGGAAGATTGGGAATATTATTTAAACAATCTAGATATGTCAGATGAGCCTAGGGAATTCCTTAGAACAAATCTGAATGTCTAGAAAGTTTTTCTTTTTTAACATGTATTAGCTTCCAATCTTTCAATGAGTATGTTGCAAGTGTTTTAAGTTATAGTCCTAATTTTTATTCATCAGACAACATAAAAAAATGCACACATAACAGTTAAGACACACAAGAATATGAACAAGAACAATTTTTTAACAACAAGATTGCTTAATACAAGATATTTAACAATTATAAGGCATATATTTGCAAAAATCCAACATCATAATCTTTCGTAGATAGCTTCAATCTTTTTTCTCCAGATTTTAGAAGAATCATCCTCAGAACTTATGACAACTCCTTATTGGATCTGCAGTTCAGAATGAACTCGTCCGTAAGGAATGAAGAATGTATTTTGTTTGTGAAATGATGAAAGAATCTTCTTCAGATAGTCAAACATAATTTAAGGAAGACCAATCTATAAGTATGAATTGAGAAGAAGTAGCAAATATTTTTCAATAAAGTGTACAAGATCTAGATCCTTGACCTTAGGAAGCAAGTTTAAGTTCAGAATCTGATTTCAAACAATTGCATCAGGACGAAGATTTAAGACCGGAGAAAGGTTTGATGGATCTATAAAAGTACACCATGTAGGAAGATAGCATTCCCAAACAAGAGAACCTGGGATTTCTCCAATCTCCTCACAGTTGATTACATTAGCAATCGTCTTAGAGGTTACTGTTTTAGAAACAACAGAAACCTTGGAAAGAATAGCATACTCAAAACTTAGCTCAACAATGGAAGTATTAACCCAAAACTCTTTGACAAGATTTGGATAAGTAAATTCACAAAGCATATCAAAGTATCCATTCAAACTTTGTTCAGAAACAGTCTTCCAGAAGTTAAAACCTTGCTTATGCAGCTCTTCAAAATTCACAAACTTTTCATTGATGACTACTAGTTGATTCGATGTATGATTAACTAGAGGATTCATCTCACGTTTGGTTTGATCAACACACAAAAGAAAAATAAATAACAAGAAAAGAACTGAACAAGATTCTGACCAAAGAGGAATAAGAATCTTGTCGAAGGGACAAAAAAGGTGACACAAAATGATGTTTCACAAAGACAGGGAATAGAGATTATAGACGTATAAAGTAAGAAAACACCATTACCCAAGGATCCTTACCTACCAGACTTCTTGAATACACTAGATGATTTTCAACTATATGGAATTTTAAGTAATACTAGGGTTTAAAAAATAATTCTTACTTAAACTGCTTTATCAGAAGTAAAGATTCCTTTTATAAATCTCAGAGACTGAGTATTTTTCAGAAGTTATCTGTCATTAGAGTCTAGTACGATTATAATTCGAGTGAGACATCTTCTGTTTAATTATCATTCTTCGATATTCTATTCAGAGTCAAACATTTTCTCATAAAACCAGAGTCATGCTTGATTTATGAATATTGAATTGGTTTCCTTGACCACTAACTAACAGTAGTATTACCACAAACGGTGAGAATATTATTTCCATAAAAATGATCATCTTCTAGTTAATGACATATTTAGTACATTCAAATACAAAATAGTTTATGTTCAAAGACTTCTGAAGATTCTTTTGTTATTAACAAACATAACTTCTCTAGATATCTAATCAAAGACTTTGTATTCACTCATACTTAAATAGTTAATTGAGTCAATAAGTTTGCAAAAGTGAAGGAACAGAACATGCCTTTTTTGTTGTTTTTCTTGGTCAGGCTTCAGTTCAGTATTCAAATTAAACCATAGAATCTGAATTCTGTCTTGAGTGGATTATGAGTCAATGGAAGCCAAATCAATGATTCCACTTTCTTCTCCAAACTCTATACATTTGCATCCTTCATCTCTTGAGTTTGGTATGTAGGTATTTCTTATATAAAATATTGTAAACAACCTTTGATCAAGTATCATGGAAGATTCCTTGCTCCTTTCTTCTATGATATCTGTAGCAAATATAATTTTGAATGTTGGTACCCATATTTCTGTGGGTCCACAAATGTTAGTCTTGACAGGCTCTCTCTTACATCATGCCTTAGTCGGATAGGAGTATCAGGATTCATTCCATGACAGAGTCTAGGATGAATTATAACATTTAACACAAATGTTCTTAGCAGAATCTATTGTCATGTAAGACTCAGACCTTGAGAAATAAGCAAGGCGTGCTTTGTCATGTTAAGTATTTTGTTTTTATTTTGTTTTGTGTTGTTAAACTCTATTCACTAGTCATTTTCCCATATTAAGGAATAAATACTTTTCAAGTTGTAATTTGTTCCATCATTCATAAGATATTGTAGCTCTCCAAACATTTAGGAGAGTGTTTAAGATAAGTTAGAGGGGTCTCATATTCAGGGGGGTCGTGAATAGAAATTCACGGATAACACTAGGAAAATAGGATTTGAATTAGACGAATTCAACTAGTACCAATTTGTAGTTTTGACTATTGAGAGTGGATTTCTTTTCTTCAGTTAATGCCCTTAAAACATAGGCGACTTTTCGGTGAACTGGGTTATCAATTCCTCGTGTCCTTTTACTTATAATTGAAATTTATTTGTTATAAAATTAATCTTGTCATACACAATTATTATGACATTGTGTATGATGTCTTTCTATTTGAAGAACATAATTTCATATACCATCATCATCAACCAATTGGACAATTATGTTGGAAAACACCATTAACGTCTTGATCAAAGACATCATGATTGAAAAACGCAACTAGGTGACCACTTTTTTTTTGTATACCTAAGGTATACACTTGCTTCGCACAACTTCATTGAATTTGCAAATGAGACTCCTTCAAAGCTGCAAAGCATTCCTTTTTCATCTTTGTTGGTATAAAACATTAGTTTTCTTTTTAAATTCCTTAAGTGAAACGTTTTAATGAAACTTTCCTATGATTGATTAATTCCTAATCCAAGAGAGTACTGAAGCTCTCCCATCATAGACCTTTTAAATTTAATTTACACAATATAAAAAACGTCCTTGCACAATGATTCATTAGTGGCATCAAATCTACAAATACAGGCACAAGAAAGAAATGCTTGGTTTGAAAAATGTTGTATCATTCTTCCTTCTTATAAATTTGTCTTCAAGCAAAAAACATGAGTATGAAGAGTTTTATACGATCGAGAGAATGATCAACATACACTTCCTTATGGATGTAATATTTGAAGAATGCACTATTTACATCCATCTGGAAGAGTTTAGGAAAACATAATGCATGAGGAAGCTAGAAAAAACCTTATGGCTCCTAGTCGAGCTAAAAAGGAATAAGTTTCATCAAAATCTATGCTTTGTTTCTGATTATAACTTTTCGCAACGAGTCTTGTTTTGTTTCTTAAAACATTTCCAAAAACATCAAGTTTTTCACGAAAGATCCACTAAGGTTCCAAACACTCGATTAGCTAAATCTTTTGGAACAAGTTCCTAAATGTTATTTCTTTCAAATTTATTTAACTCTTCTTTCCTAGAAAGAGGCCAATTTGATTCCCTTTGACTCAATTTATGAAACAAAAGCTACAAGATTACATACCTTGTTAGAGGAGTATCGAGTAGTAACTCCCTTGGAAATATCTTCAATTGCATTTTGGATAGGATGGTCTTTGGTCATCCACCATTATTTCGGAAGATTTTGATGATCTACATAATCTTCTTTATTCTGATCTTGAACTCTATCTTGATCTTGATCATGTTCTAATTCTTGATCTTTATTTTCATTCTCTAGGTTTGTCTTTTACATAATCCTTGCACAATCAACAACTTCCACTTCTACTTACTAGGGTTACTTCAACAAATGTTGAAATTCTGGTACCAGACGTGTGATGTTAAGGTGCGATGTCACAATAACACACTCTGCAATAATGGACAGAATAAGCAACAGAAAAACACAAGGAATTGTTCACCCAGTTCGGTCTAACTACCTACGTCTGGGGGCTACCAAGCCAGGGATGAAATTCACTACTTGTAGATATAATTTACAGACTCAACACACCAGTTGACAATCTCCTAAACTTATACTCTACTAGTGACTTTCTACCTAAGAAACCACTTAGATATGAGAACACTACTCAATCCCCTAAAACACTCAAAGAACAACCTCTTTGAGATCCCTTGATCTTGCTTCCTAGCTTCGATCAATCAACAACTCTCTATTGCTTCACAGCTTCTAGAGAGGACAGAAAATTCAACACCTATTCAAACCTAGAATAGTGTGATTACAAGTACTCTAAACAAACCCTAGACTCTAAGCCTCCAGCTCTTGATCTTCAATCTGTTTTATGTACCTTCTTCCTTGGTCTTGTGCGCTTTATATAGCTCCTTGAATTTGGATTGGATTTGTCACAATATTTGATCAGATTTGTTAATTAAAAACTGAATCTTTTAAAACAGATTTTATCCCCAAAATCTTTTTAAATCTTCCACCTTTTAATTCTCCAACAAACCTGCAATCAAATCTCCCATGTAACCGAAAATATCTAGCCCAAGATATTCTCATCCAACGAGTCAACACTCTCCACAATTCCAACTAATACGCGACCCTAATAACAACAAGCCCATGCTGTCATTAGCTTCAGTTCTGCAGGTCTGATGTTACAACATCACCTATGTGACATCAGACATCTACTTCAGCAACTAGCAACCTTAACACAGCCCAGTGTTAAGTGCAATGTTATGACATCAAGCCCATGACATCAAACATAGTTAACCTTCACAACTTAGTACAGCCCAGTACTAAGACTCAATGCTGCAACATCAACACCATGACATCAGCATTGAACACCTTGTTGTTTTACCAAAATTCCAGCCAATCCAGGAACTTACAATCTCCCCCTTTGGCTAATTTTGGCTAAAACAATCTCTGCATCTTCAGAGACTTCAGCAGCGGAATATCTTCAATATTTTGAAACATTAACTTACAGCAGTTTGACAATCTTCATATAGTCTTCATTACTTGATCTGCTGCAGCACCATCTTCATTATTGACAACAGCCAATTGGTGCTCCCCCTTAAAAACTTGAACCAGCATCACAGCTGTTCAGTAGCTCACAATGTGCAGCACATCTCCCCCTTGATGTCTGCTTTGCTGCACTCTGCACTCTTCAATGCTATGAATACTTCACTAGCAGCTCCACAACTATGCTGTCTATACTCCCCCTCCACAGCTGCATCAGCACACTTTCCACTTTTCAACTAGACACCTTAATCTTTTACTACTCTTCTCTTTATGGCATTTATTAACTCTCCCCCTTTTTAGCCATAATTAGACAACTATCCCAAATCAAATGCCCTACAAGGTGACATAATACTGGTCCCACTGTCAGTAGCAACAAGACCTATGTAGTCTCCAAGCACAATGTTCTGACATTATTAATAACATAGTCAAAAACAACTTCCAACCCCTTGACTGGTCAGGCGATACAACCCAAGCATTTGAACAAACCATTATAAAACCACTCTTTCTCCTATGCTCAGCACAACACACCAATAAAGCATGAGTCAATCAAGCTCCAAAGAACCAACCAAGAACCTCAAGCATGAGGATACACAACCAGACCCTTTGAAGAAGAAGATCAAATCTCAGACGACATCAGGTCCTTCTACAGGAGCAACAAAAACTGGCAGGACTTCAGTGACAACTATGAAGCCTGGTAAGAACCATACTGCTCAAAAACAACCTTCAGAAGATGAATGGGATGCAGATTGGAAGGCATTTCTGGATACAGGTGATTGGCATGAGGATGTAGTTTAACCTTGTATCTTCAAATATCTAATAAAACTCCAATCATATTTTAGATTTTTCTGTAACTCTACAAAATTCTTTACAGTACTTTTCTATTGCTTTGCTGATAATTGTACTGCCTTAATATGAACCAACAGCCTAATGTCATAGCATGCTATCTGACATTATATCCTCATAAGATTCAACCAATCTCCATAATCTTGATCAGCATGCAATCTTCACAATATATGTACCTTTGCTGCAAAATCCATAGACAAATACTTCCCCTGTCAAGATTAACAAATGCTCTAGATGGAGATGAACATTTGAGCACATTTACATGCATTTTGGTACCACTGTCCCTTTCACCAAGGGCTATCATACAATTCATCTTCACCATCCAAGGCAAACCTTCTACTTCATCATTCTCCCGTATGACTATGTAGATGCTCCTTAGATATAATGTAAGCACTAAGCTTCAGATCCAGAACAAAGACATCCTTCACCAAGGATACTCTTGACACTCTTGACACCAGGGTATTACATATGCTCTACTACTGGATTTACTATCAGCAAAATAATCCAAACTCAACACTGTGTCACAAACTCCACAAATTCTCAGCTTACTTATAAGCTTTACTGAGATCCAGTCTCTTCAAGAGATCACACTTCCTCTTTCCTTACATCCACCAGTAGTTGTTAAAACTGGTGATGTCTTCAAAGACAGTAGTCATGCTTAAACACATGACCATAATCTCCACTTCTTCTGACCAAAATGCTAGAGCATTCAACTCCACATGTCCAATCTTAATCATCTAACCACCAGCAAACATGGATCTACTTCCAGACATGTGTTTGGAACACCCACTGTCAAAATACCATGTTCCTTCTTCAAACTCTTTGTCAGCCAAGTGATGTTATAACATCTTTTGGGACATCAGCTTCTCATCACCATTCAAAGGACTCATTGCACAGAGAAGTCCTTCAAGAAGCTCCCAATAAAACACAGTTAGAGCAACTTATTCATACACACCTGAATACCATAAGTTCCCACACCCTCTCTGAACCATATCCTAGCAAACTCAACCATATCCAGAGTATTTATACCAAATTCTTTTTCCAAAACATACTTCCACCATTTTATGAAAAGCACAGGAATGTTATCTAGTATGCCCTTTTGAATTTTCTCAGAAGTTCTAACAACAACGACTTCCTTCATTTGAGATATATCCTGGACATTATCCTCGGACTTATCTCTGATCATCCTAGAGATGAACACTTTACTCCTGGATTTTGTAGTACCATCCACATAGATTTTCTGCTTAGCAGTTCTCATCTTTGGAGGTGACTCAATAGCTTTCCTCTTTCTTGATTTCAATCGTTTAGCAACCCCGGGAACCACTTTTGCAATTAGTTCATCATCAGCTCTAACATCTGCATCTTCCAACCTAAGGATTGTCAACTTGTGGAATTTTTCTTCTGAACTATAGGAGTCATTAGTCAGGTTGTCATCTTTCTTGGCCTTGCAAGTATTCAGCTCCCAACACTTCTTAAGGTCACAACTTTTGATCCTTCCATCAGCATTGTTGACTCCTTCATCTTGCTCACATAACTGACTACTCACATCATCCAACTTAGGAGTAACAGCACCATAAGTCATTAACCCAAATTGACTTTTCACCATACTTTCACACTTGATGTCATCATCTGATGTTACAGCATCATCACTAGATAAGCTGTCCACTTGAGGTATCCACTGATAGCAATTATCTTTGGATCTTACTCCCTTCATCACTACCTCATTCTGCTCATCAGCTACCACACATTCATCTTTGGTGTAGCTTACGTTGTAACCTTCATCACAAAGTTGACTTATGCTAATTAAATTAGCACTCAACCCTTGAACAAGGAGCACATTATCAAGAGTAAGGCCATCATGATTCTTCACTCTTCCAACTCCTTCTACTACTCCTTTTTCACCATTGCCAAAAATAACACCATTTGCATGGCAAGGATTAAACTCTACCAAATGCTTCTTAGATCCAGTCATGTGCTTTGAACATCCACTGTCAAATACCATGCATCCATAGCAAAATGTTCATCTGATGTGTGAGCCAATAGACACTTCACCTTCTCCTTAGGTACCCATTGTTTAACAACTTTGGGCCTGTACTCTCTCCATCTGTTTTGAGGCTGAGGGTATCCATGCAGCTTGTAGCAAGAGTACTGCATATGTCCAAACCTTCCACAATAAAAGCATCTCACCCTTTCATCTCTGAATCTTCTGCCATGATGAGATTGCTTAGGCTGCCATCCATAATGTGGTCTTCTCCTAACATTGCTTACCTGCCTTCTATTATGCTGGTATCCATAAGGAAGCTGAGAATGCTTTTTCCTGGATTGTCTCCCATGATGGTGGGACTTTCTCCTTCCATAATGAGACACAGCATTAGTGTAACCATACCCCTGATGCTGAGACACCTGATGAGACACGTGCTGTTTGAACTGAGGATGCTGTCTTCTAGGCTGTCTCCCATGGTGATGAGGCTTCCTTCTTCCATAATTATACGGCACAACATTGTTGAGGCCAGGTCTATACCAGTGTTCCTGATGTTGAGACATCGGATGTGACCTGGTCTGCTTGACCCTTGCAGCTTCCATGCTCCTATGATATTGGGGGGGCATATTCTGGCTTGCTCCTTGTGGCTGCTTTCTCTTCTGATTATGACCAGTCTTCTTCTCAATCTTCTTAGGTTGTGAAACATCAGCTTCCTTGGGAGTAAGATTCTGCCTCTTTGGCTGATGTTGAGGCACAGTTTGTGACTCTTCCTTCTTTAGACCTGAAGTACTTGCTTCTGAGGTACCTTTGTCTTCGGCCACATATCCTATCCCAGCTTTGTCTCCAGCAACTTTTTCTGACTGGAGTATCTTGTCAAGAGTGGCTGTACCACTGTTCAACATTCTAACAGTTTTAGTCATATGCTCAAGATGAGCTTTGACACATAGGACTTCTTTCTCCAATTCAGCTTTATCATCCTCAAGCTGAGCTATCTGTTGCTTGTGGCACTTGTTTTCTTGACAGACTTCAGCACTCTTAAAACACAGCTCTCTGTAGGTTGAAGCTAGCTCATCATAAGTGACTTCTCCATCACTATCATCATCAGATTCAACAATTCCTGTCAAAGCTGCAACATGCTTTGCTGACTCATTTTCACTTTCACTGTCAGAGTCAGACCAGGAAATTGTCAAGCCTTTATTCTGCTTCTTCAAGAATGTGGGACACTCTTTCTTGACATGTCCATACCCTTCACATTCAAAGCACTGAACTCCTTTATCTTGTGCAATCTTTTCTTCATCTTTCTCTTTTGACTTGCTGATGTCAGAAGAGATGTTCTTGACACTAGGTCTATAGTTCATCTTCTTGAACACTTCATTGAACTGTCTTCCTAACATAACTATAGCCTGAGGCAGATCCTCCTGGGACTCATCATCTTTAGCTGCTGCAGGAGTGGAGACTAAGGCTATACTCTTGGGCTTCTTTTCTGGTTCTTCCTCATTCAGCCCAAGTTCAAATGTTTGAAGAGATCCAATAAGCTCATCAACTCTCATCTTGCTGATGTCTTGAGATTCTTCAATGGCTGTTACCTTCATCTTATACTTCTTAGGGAGGGACTTAAGAATCTTTCTTACCAGCTTCTCTTCTGTCATCTTCTCACCAAGAGCACTGGATGCATTTGACAGCTCAAGAACACTCATGTGGAAGTCATGAATAGTTTCCTCTTCCTTCATCTTCAAGCTTTCAAACTTAGATGTTAAAAGCTGAAGTCTTGACATCTTCACTCTAGATGTACCTTCATAAGTAGCCTTCAAAATATCCCAAGCAGCCTTAGCAGTTTCACATGAGTTGATCAGCCTGAATATGTTCTTGTCAACCCCATTGAAGATAGCATTTAGGGCTTTTGAATTCCCAAGGGCAAGCTCATCTTCTTCCTTGGACCATTCTTCTTCAGGCTTTCGCATAGAGGTGTCTTCTTTATCCTTGCCAGCATCATCTTTTTCACACACAATAGGAGCTTCCCACTCTTTAATGACAACCTTCCAAGCTCTGCTGTCTAATGACTTTAAAAAGGTAGTCATTCTAGGCTTCCAATACTCATAGTTTGAGCCATCCAATATAGGGGGTCTGTTGACAAATCCTCCAACCTCTTTGTCCATCTTTCACCAGAAAGTAACTTCCCTAGATCTCACCCAGAGACAGACAGGATGCCTGCTCTGATACCAAATGAAATTCTGGCACCAGACGTGTGATGTTAAGGTGCGATGTCACAACAACACACTCTGCAATAATGGACAGAATAAGCAACAGAAAAACACAAGGAATTGTTCACCCAGTTCGGTCTAACTACCTACGTCTGGGGGCTACCAAGCCAGGGATGAAATTCACTACTTGTAGATATAATTTACAGACTCAACACACCAGTTGACAATCTCCTAAACTTATACTCTACTAGTGACTTTCTACCTAAGAAACCACTTAGATATGAGAACACTACTCAATCCCCTAAAACACTCAAAGAACAACCTCTTTGAGATCCCTTGATCTTGCTTCCTAGCTTCGATCAATCAACAACTCTCTATTGCTTCACAGCTTCTAGAGAGGACAGAAAATTCAACACCTATTCAAACCTAGAATAGTGTGATTACAAGTACTCTAAACAAACCCTAGACTCTAAGCCTCCAGCTCTTGATCTTCAATCTGTTTTCTGTACCTTCTTCCTTGGTCTTGTGCGCTTTATATAGCTCCTTGAATTTGGATTGGATTTGTAACAATATTTGATCAGATTTGTTAATTAAAAACTGAATCTTTTAAAACAGATTTTATCCCCAAAATCTTTTTAAATCTTCCACCTTTTAATTCTCCAACAAACCTACAATCAAATCTCCCATGTAACAGAAAATATCTAGCCCAAGATATTCTCATCCAACGAGTCAACACTCTCCACAATTCCAGCTAATACGCGACCCTAATAACAACAAGCCCATGTTGTCATTAGCTTCAGTTCTGCAGGTCTGATGTTACAACATCACCTATGTGACATCAGACATCTACTTCAGCAACTAGCAACCTTAACACAGCCCAGTGTTAAGTGCAATGTTATGACATCAAGCCCATGACATCAAACATAGTTAACCTTCACAACTTAGTACAACCCAGTACTAAGACTCAATGCTGCAACATCAACACCATGACGTCAGCATTGAACACCTTGTTATTTTACCAAAATTCCAGCCAATCCAGGAACTTACAAATGTAATATGTTTGAGTTCTTTTATAGTCATGGTCTTTTCGAAAATAAGTTTTAAAAGGATTTTATTTCAAGTTTTTTAAAGACCAAGTATATAGAAAAATTTAAAAGATACATTATTACCTTTGTCACACAACTTACTTAGAAGTAAATTGTGATATAAAACTTTAGTCAAAAGAACAACTTGAAGGTAAAATTAGGACTCTTGCCAAAATTCATAGATCTAACGATATTGCTTTCTTATTGTTGTAAGAGATTTCTCTTCTTGTAGGAGTGAAACAAGAGAACATATTTATATCTTCAGTTGTATGACTTGAAGAACAATTATTGATATCATCTTTTGAATTCATTTGTCAAGCACATTTGCATCATAATTTGACTTTTCGACCTTTGTTATCCAAATATTATTTGGTTCCTTTGATGTTATTGGAATACATATTATGAGAAGATATCTTTCTCGTTTTACGTTCATAACGCTCTTTATAAAAATGCGAGGGAGGATATCCTTGTTTGCTTTCATGACTTTTTTTTTATAAAACATAACATAGAAAGATGTCCATCTTTATTACAGTAATTGCATTTTAGGATTTTGAATTTAGATGTTGGTTGGGCATTGCAAGTATTGCTAAAGCTTTTACTGTTGTTCTTAGGTACATAACCATAGTCAACCTTATTGTAAGATGCGCATTGGTTTTTGAACAAAATATTCAAGTTGTCTTTTTCTTTAGTGAATTTTTCAAGTATGTTTTGAATATCATCAATTTTATTTTTCAAAATTTCACATTGATCACTCTTGATAGATTCATCTAAGACTTTGTGAGGAGAGGAGAAGTTTTGAATTAGATCATCTTATCTCTCTTTAAGTCTTTTTATTTCTTCCAATAAGTTTTTTATGTTTCAATTCGAGGAGTTTTGAGAATTTTTTACCCAAATACCCCTAATTTTGGAAAAAATTCCCAAAATAACCCACGTTTCAAAAAAATTCCCAAACTGCCCCAGTTAGGGTTTGGGTTTGTACAGGGTCGCCATTGAAATTGGCAACATCTCTTAAAGGCTAACAAGTTGTCGCCAATTGAACTGGAGACAGCATACCAAGTCGCCAGTGCAATTGGCGACATAGAGTAAGGCAGTAACCCTGTCGCCAAATGATGTGGAGACAGGGTGTGTGTTGTTTTTTTTTTAATATTGGAATATTACATTGATTTTGTTTGCACAATGATATAAAATTTTCATTAATTTAATAAAATATTACATTAATTAATGATCGTGACCGGGTGCATCCAACCGGCCACCAGTTCCACATCCCCTAGGGACCCTCATGATCGCTCTATTTAGTGTGCCTAAATAAATCTAACTGCAAGTATACAGTCGTATCACGTAGTTTTAAAAGATTATCGATCCCACAGAGACTAGAAATCGAACGCACCGTTATCTATCGTTACTATGTTTATCTAAGGCTAATCAGAATTTGGGTTTTTTTGTTCAAACGGTAAATTAAAGAGAAATTAAAATTTGGGAATACTAGTTATGAATAAGATATCGGTATATAATTCGGTAAACCTACGTGGAATTAATTAAACCTAAGCGTATAAAGATTTATCACCCTATTCATCTGTAGGAAAAACCGGTTTAAAAGCCCTCACCTCACACTCCCGTGGTTATTGCTTCGGACTATACTTCTAAGTCAATACGTCTGCTCTCGCTAGCCTGTATGAGGTTAAAAATACTCTTTGAAAACTAGTTAAACCTAATTAACTTTAAAGCGCTTCTGCTGTTTTTAAAACTAATGCCCGATTTCAGCTATCTGGGTAAAGCCTCACACTCCTGTGGTCTCGACTTTAACCTTTGTTACCTTTTTTACTCTCGTAATAAAAGTTGGGTTTAAAATTAAGAAATCGAAGCCAGAAGAAGAATTGATTATTGATTTTAGCTTAGAGAAATTAGATCCATTTTAGTTACTTTATTACATACCGATAAAATCGGTTTAGCTAGACATAATAATGAAATTAAACGTAAAGGCAAAGAGATAAATAGACATAGACATAATTAAGAAAGAAATAAACAATGCTTTGAATTAAATAATGGAAACTTGGTAATTCGTAATAACAGCAATAGCAATCCCTCCACAAGCTGGTAGGTTCTTGCTTAAATAGAATAATTGGCAAATGATGAAGGTAATGAAACAAAAACTAAAACTAAGTTGTAATAGTTCCTCAATGTGAGAAACTATTACTTTGTTCGGTAATAGGTAACATGGAATGGAAATGTAAACGAAGCAGAACAAAATCTGGAAATAATTTGGCAGCAAAACGGTACTCTTGAAAGGAAAATCTGGCCACCCCTTGTTCTTCGTAAGCTCTTGTATTTATAGACTGAGTTGAGGTAGAGGTTGGAGAGAATTTAGGCACTTCTCTTGACAGTTACGTGACTTTGGACCTAGTATTCTTCGGAGGAAAATGTGATCGTGTGAAAAACTGCTCTCTGAAAACTCGTAGACACGTTTATGCTTCAACGTGTAAAATTGGGCGCATGACGATCTTGAGGCTTGTGACGGTCGTGATGTATTTTGAAGCTGCCACGGTCGTGGCGTACCTGTGACGATTGTCACATAAGCAAAGTTTGGTTTCTGCAATTTTTCTTCTCTTTTCTTCTCTTTTCTTGCATGTTTTGGTTCTTTTCCACACTTAGCATACTTTGACTTGGAAAATGGGATTACCTACAAAAACACTTAAATAATCTCGAGAAAATCGGACATTAGACGAAAAACGGAATAAGAAAATGACATAAATCAAAGTAAAAATATGATATATTTTCGTGTTATCAAACTCTCCCACACTTAAATCTTTGCTTGTCCTCAAGCAATCAATCTATTAAAACGGACAAACTTCATCAAATGCACATACCTGGTATACCAATGGATTTGAAAAGGAGTTTCTTGTCAGTAAGACAGGTACTAGTATAAAACACTAAGGATACAATGATGACACAAAGCAACAAGCTTGTCATAGACCTCTCTTTTGTACAATCCAGTTCAAATCATTATATTATAGTTCAACCATAAGTTTTCGTATCTATTTCACCCGGTTTCATTCTAACGCAATCACATTAAGCCCTTTGCCTTATTCACGCACGTAGTGGAGCAACCAGTTAGTGACTTTGATCCCTTTTTCTCACGGGGCCTGATACACAAGTGTGGTAACCCTTTATACATCCCATTCGTATATTGCGGGGGATCGAACCGTAGTTCGCCCTACCAAGTCCAGAATCAGGTACCTCTGAACCAATCGACAACGGATTTTCTTTCTTTTCTTGTAAATTTTCACAACTGTGCAAGTTGTTGCATATTCCATTTTTCTCGGCATATAGATAAGAAAGATTTTTTTCTTTTCATGATTGGGCATCAAACACTTATATTCATCGGCTCCCCACGTGGTTTGTGATTTAGACGGTGCTGACTGCTAGTATAAACTACTAAGGATTACTTTAGGACTGAACTCAAGGTATCGTATAATAAGTATCGAAACTGATATCGCGTACGCAAGAGGTCTAAGGTGTCAAGACGGTATCGATCTTGTTAGCACTTTCCCAACTTCCTAACATAGTTTAAAGCTTGGAATGTCACAGATGTGCATTAATCGTAAATTTTTTTTTCGTTATGGCATAATAAAATGGGAAAATCGGATTACTGAACGAAAATATTCATATATTAACTTTGATAAGGAAAAGGAAAGTACAAGAAAGGGAAATAAAACGGAAATAAACTAACTCTCCCACACTATATCGGACATTATCCTCAATGTTGCGATATAAGGGGAAACAACAAGAAAAACTAAAAAGAAAAACAAAATAAAATCAGGGAGCTCCACGTCCTCTGCCTCTAGAGCGTCCTCTTCCATGCTGCGCTACGTGATCAGGAATGCCCACGTGATGGATGTACTCATGTAGGCTCTGCACTCGCAGTGTCAATGCACCCATCTCGTCGATGACACCGTCAAGCCTCTGACCTTGGTCAACTTGCCCTTGCTGGATTTGACGCATAAGGGTCATCATTTCATTCTGTTGCTGGGTTTGTTGCCATATAGCCCTCAAGATTTCTTCATTAGTAACGGGGTCTTGGTCAGGGCGGCGACGACGTCTAGAGGTCGAAGGAGCATCATTGGCAGGCGGTGGTTGGTTTTCTGGGGCGTTGTCCATCTCATCAACAGGTCCATGTTCTTGATCATCAGGAGCAGACGCATTTTGCTCAGGAGCATTAAGATCAAAAAGCCAATTGGCCATATTCTGAGGGTCAATGTGGCTTTTGCATGGCATAATGATACTTCTTACGGTTTTGGCGCGGACCATAGGATGGTATTTCCCATCTCGTCGTAACTTGATGAGCTGAGAGTTTCGGCAATAATCTATATCAAGGAACACTGGAGGCAAGGAGGGTAGTCTAGCAAGGTTGTTTTCCAAAGTCAAATCGAGTGCAATAGAGGTGACAATCCCTCCAAAATAGAAGGGTTTGGAGCCTCTAGCACAATTTGATTGTATGTGTGCTAGTAAAAATGGTGCGGCATTGATTAGCTCTGGATGAAACATATAATGGAGGAAAAGCAGCTCCTTAGAATTCACCTTGTGGTTACTATCTCGTGCAAAGATGGTGCTTCCAAGTGCGCGGTGGACGTATCTGATAGCTGGGTTGTGGATGAAAGTCGCGTTTAAGCTGTCCCAGGTATCTGCGGTCGTTCCTGTTAACTGATTCCAAAGTTGAAACGCCACTAGAGAGAAATTTTCTTGCGGCACCCGGCAATGGACATTCTCGCCATGTTTGAAACCAAGCATCTCAGCAAGACGATTTTGTCCGATTGAGTACTCTGTACCAAACATGCGGAACTTTGCTACTCCGATTAATTGGTTCGTTTCTCCCGGAGGGGTAATGTAAGTGAAGGAACTGAGGAACTCTAAAGTTAGGTCTTCATAAGTGGGCCTGCTTTGAGTGCAAAGTTGCCAAAGGCCGGCTGGTTCTAGCAAATTTCTTACTCCTTCAAGGATTCCAAGTTCCTCTAAACATGCAACGCCAATGTAGCGGGTCGGTTGAACGGAACGTCGATAGAAATCGATGTACCGAGCTCTTTGGCGTTCTCCTGCCTCTCCATCTCTGAAGTTCAATGTAGATAGGTCTGGAATTTGTCGTGCCATTGTTTGGTGACAGAGAAATTAGGGAAAAAAAGTAGGTGATGTAGAATGAGGGTTTGTGAAAAGAAGGGGTGTATGGTTTGATTATATAGTGAATTGGTAAGATGAATGGTTACGGAAAATGATTAATGTAGGTCAAATATGTGTTGGTGGAATGGTTATGGAATGGCAAAAGGTAGTGGGACAGCTGGGTTTGAATGAGGGAAAGAAGAGGGAACGAATGATCCAGTTCTGTTTTTAACGCAGAACCTGTTCCAAACCCGCATGACGGTCGTCACGGGGTCGTCACGATCGTGATGTTCGCAATTTCTGGGTGGTTAATTGGTTTATGACAGACACAATTCCAAACATCATATTTTAGTAATAGGCAGTGGTAAGCATATGGAAATAGCAGTATATTGCATACACAGAGACAAGTAACATGACAACATAAATTAAAATAGAATTAAAAGAACAGGAATGAAATTGATATCATAAAGAGTTAACATTAGCAGCAAATGAAATTATTCTTTAAAACCAAAGAGGGGCTAGTTAAATTACTAGCAATGTATCAGAACTGTATGAAGATCAAATTATTCCCGGCATGAAAAAAAAATGAAAACTGAAATAATGTAAAATTGTTCTAAAGTAAATGCATAAAAATCTTGAAAATAAGGTGCTTCATAAATCTAGCCAAGGCGTTTCTTCAAAGATATGATGGCTTGATTTAAATGATCAAATTGTTCAACGGTCAAATCCATGAGTCCAACAATGTTTTTTCGCATAGTGTTTAGCTCATCCTTTACTGAAGTGATTTCTTTATGATACTCTCCATAGTCTTTAGAATAGAATTCAGATTAGCAGCATAGTTAGTGGCATCAACTTTAGGAATGTCAATGTTCTCTTGGAATTCCATGTAATCAAGGTCATGGTAATGAGGGGGTGTTTTTGGGTCGATCTCAGGTTCAGGAAAGGTTTCTTCCGGTTCAGGCACGGGTTCATCAAGGTCATATAGCCAATTATGTTGATTGTGCACACTTGTGCGTTCATGATTTAGAAGTGTAAAGTGTGGTACGACAACATTGTTAATCAGAAGCTGGAAATGGTTCGGACCCTGGTCCCTAATCATAGCCCTATTGAAACAAAAGGTGATATTCATGGGTCTAAATTCTCCAAAGGGGTTAATCTTAGAAAGTCGGGTTCTGAATCCCATAGCTTCAGCTATTTTTGTAACTAGGCTACCTATCAGAATTGGACTGTTGTCATTATTAATAAGTTTGCAAAAGTTGTTCAGCATAAAAGTGAGTCCATTAACCTCTCTAGACTGAGAAGCACAAAACATAATGAAAAGCTCATCCCTCGAAACAGTGTTATCATTCTCAGGTTTACCAAATAAAGTATAGGCCGGGATCATATGAAAGTAACGGAAAGCGGGGTTATGTATTTCTATTGAAAGCATAGGGTCCATGTCAAAATCAGGTTTCCCTGAAATTCTACCCCAAAAATCACTCAGCTCTCCAACCAACACTAAGTCCTCTTGAACCACAGAGAAAACATGGGGTCCTTTAGGAAATCCTAAAAGATCTGACAGTTCCTTTATGGTGAACTGGCAGCTGTATCCAAATAATCTAAAGGTAATTCTTCCCCTGGTTAAACCTTTTCCACAGTGAGGGTTATAGCTTAAAGAGCTCAGGAATTCTAAACAGAAAGTCTCCCAACCTAATTGGCTAAACAGAAAGTCTACGCACTCACCTACACCTAAGGTGGTCATGGTGGGTTTGTGGGCGAATTTTGTCAAGGCAAATGGTCTAAGAGACAAAGCCTCATAGCGATGCCACTGTGCTCCATCTCTGAATTCTACTGACAAGTTATCCTCGTTTTCCATTAATTAGTACTTTTTGCAAAAATGTAAGCAGAAGAGGAGAACAGAAAGAGTAGAGAGACTTTATAATCCTGTAGTTTTTTCAATTTTAAGATCAACACAACATTTTCAAATTAAATTTAAAATGATATAAATGAAACTAAAAGTTTGCAAAATAAAAACAAAACATAGAAAACGTAAAGAAATAACAAATATAAAGCAAGAAAAACAAAAATCATGGGTTGCCTCCCATTAAGCGCTATTTTTAACGTCGAAAGCCTGACGAATTCAATTAGATGCTTAGTTAGGGGGTTCGGTGGGCAACTCTAAAAGTCTTAGGCAGTTCAAATAATCTCTATTTTCAATGTTGTAATAGTGTTTTAGACGTTGTCCATTAACTAAAAATGGATTACTATTCCTCCCCTTTATTTCTATCGCTCCACTTTGTAGAATTTTTGTAATCTCAAAAGGACCGGACCATCTAGACCTTAATTTCCCAGGAAAGAGTTTTAATCTTGAGTTAAATAGGAGTACAACGTCTCCCACACTAAATTCTTTTCTAGATAAGCGCTTATCGTGCCATCTTTTAGTTCGTTCTTTATATATTTTAGCATTTTCGTAAGCGTCTAATCTTAACTCTTCTAGTTCATGCAGATCTAGGATACGTTTTTCACCTGCGGAGTCATACCTTAAGTTCAATGTTTTAATATCCCAATAGGCTTTATGTTCTAATTCCACTGGTAGATGGCAAGATTTACCATAGACAAGCTTGAAAGGTGTAGTTCCGATTGGTGTTTTGTAGGCCGTCCTATATGCCCATAAAGCTTCGTTGAGTTTTGATGACCAATCTTTCCTAGAGGTGGCTACGGTCTTTTCTAGAATTTGTTTTATTTCTCGATTCGAGACCTCAACTTGTCCACTTGTTTGTGGATGATATGGTGTTGCTACGCGGTGTCTTACTCCATACTTCGATAGTAATTTGTCAAATATTTTTGATATGAAATGAGAGCCACCGTCACTTATGACAAGTCTCTGCACACCAAATCTGGGAAAGATTGTGTTTTTAAAGAGCATTATGACTACTCGTGCGTCATTTGTAGAAGAAGCTATTGCCTCAATCCATTTTGAAACATAATCGACAGCTACGAGTATATATTTATTTCCAAAGGATAATGGGAAAGGTCCCATAAAATCAATCCCCCATACATCAAATACTTCTACTTCTAATATACCTTTTTGAGGCATCTCATCGCGTTTTGATATGTTACCAGTGCGTTGGCACCGGTCGCAGTTTAGTATTGCAATGTGGACATCCTTCCAAAGGTTGGGCCAGAATAGGCCGGATTGCAAGATCTTAGCACATGTCTTTGAGGTACTAGCATGTCCTTCATAAGGAGCAGAATGACATTGAGAGATGATGTTTTCTATTTCTTCTTCTGGGACGCAACGACGGAAGATATCGTCGGCTCCTCTCTTAAACAGTAAAGGTTCATCCCAATAATAATGTTTTAGATCATGAAAGAATTTTTTCTTTTGTTGATAAGATAAGTCTGGTGGAAGTACTCCAGCTGCTAAGTAGTTGACTATGTCAGCATACCAGGGCAGGGTTGTGTGTATGTTAATTTCTTCCACGACTTCTTCCATCTTTGGGTCATTCAACTGTAGAGTAGACATATCACTTTCTAGTTGGGCTATGTGTCGTTCATATGGGAAATCCTCATTAATGGGTACTGGCTATGGTTTAATGCCCTCTAATCGAGCTAAGTGGTCTGCTACTACGTTTTCAGTTCCTTTCGTATCTTTGATCTCTAAATCAAATTCTTGTAAAAGTAGGATCCACCTTAGCACTCTAGGTTTTGCATCCTTTTTGTTAAGCAAATATCTAATAGCTGCGTGGTCTGTATAAATGATGATCTTAGCTCCCACTAGGTAGGAACGGAATTTGTCAAGGGCGAAAACCACGGCTAAAAGTTCTTTTTCTGTGGTAGCGTAGTTCATTTGAGCTGAATCTAAGGTTCTACTTGCATAGTAAATGGCATGAAGTTTTCTATCCCTCCTCTGTCCTAAAACTGCACCTACAGCATAATCACTTGCATCACACATGATTCGAAAGGTAACCTCCAATCTGGTGGTTGCATGATAGGTGCGGTAATAAGAGCTGTTTTCAGCTGTTCAAACGCTTTTAGACATTTCTTATCAAAGATAAATTCAGCGTCTTTCATTAATAGACCGGTAAGAGGTTTAGTGATTTTCGAGAAATCCTTTATGAATCGTCGGTAGAAACCGGCGTGTCCTAAGAAACTTCGTATTTCTCGTACGGTTTTCGGAGATTGAAGATTTTTTATAATTTCTATCTTAGCTTTATCAACTTCAATTCCTCTATCGGACACAACGTGTCCAAGTACAATTCCTTGATTTACCATAAAATGGCATTTCTCCCAGTTTAATACGAGATTAACTTTTACGCATCTTTCCAGCACCATTTCTAGTTTCGATAGACATCCTTCAAAGCTCTGCCCACAAACAGAAAAGTCATCCATAAATACTTCCATAATGTCATCTATAAAATCAGCAAAGATTGACATCATGCATCTTTGAAATGTGGCAGGTGTGTTACATAGTCCAAACGGCATTCGTCGATAGGCAAATGTTCCATAAGGACATGTGAAGGTTGTCCTTTCTTGGTCATCAGGATGAATAGGAATTTGAAAGAATCCTGAGTAACCGTCTAAATAGCAGAAGTATGAGTGTTTAGCCAATCTTTCCAACATTTGGTCAATAAAAGGCAATGGGAAATGGTCTTTACGAGTGGCTTTATTTAACTTCCTATAATCGATGCACATTCTACTTCCAGTTACAACCCTTTTCGTTATAGATTCACCTTTTTCGTTCTAAACAACTGTAACACCTCCCTTCTTTGGAACGACATGTACTGGGCTAACCCATTTACTTTCTGATATCGGGTATATAATTCCTGCTTCTAAAAGTTTTTTCACTTCGTCTTTGACTACAGTACTCAAGATCGGGTTAATCCTTCTCTGATGTTCCCTAGAGGATTTACAGTCTTCCTCTAGCATAATACGATGCATACAAATAGAAGGACTTATTCCTTTAAGGTCAACGATGTTATAGCCTAACGCAGTTGGGTATTTTCTTAAGACATCTAATAGTTTCTTGGTTTCAATTTGTCCTAAGTCTGCATTGACTATTACAGGTCGTTCGAGAGCTTCGTCTAGGAATTCATACCTTAAATTTTTGGGTAATGTTTTCAGTTCTAGGACTGGGTTCTTCGGACAAGGTAGATGATCTGGTGTAAGTGCTAAGCACTCGCTTAGGCTATCGTCTTGATAAGGTTCACGCCAGTTATCATCTTCGAAAATCGGAGGTATTGGAATTTTTAGAATATCTGAATATGTGGTCGGTTCCATCTCTATTTCTCTTACGCACTCATCTATGACATCTAGTAGATAACATGTGTCGTCTATAGCTGGAGCCTGTAAGAATTGTGTCAAAATAAATTCAACCTTCTCTTCACCAACTTCAAAAGTCAGCCTGCCTCTCTTTACATCTATAATTGCTCCAGCAGTAGCTAAGAACGGTCTTCCTAATATTATAGGAGTAGTAGAGTCTTCTGTAATATCCATGATTATGAAATCAGTAGGGATATAGAATTGTCCTATACGAACTGGAACATTTTCTAGTATACCAACTGGGTATTTAACAGAGCGGTCAGCTAATTGAACAGACATCTTAGTTGGTCTTAATTCTCCCATATCAAGCTTCTTGCATATGGATAAGGGCATAACACTAATACTGGCTCCTAAGTCGCATAGAGCTTTGTCTATGACGAACTTCCCAATTACACAAGGTATGGAGAAACTACCTGGGTCTTTCAGCTTATGAGGCATTTTGTTTTGAATTATTACGCTACACTCAGCAGTAAGTGTAACTGTTTCGTTTTCCTCAATCTTTTTCTTATTGGATGAGATTTCTTTTAGGAACTTATCATACGAGGGCATCTGAGTGATGGCTTCTGTAAAAGGTATAGTGATGTTTAATTGTTTCAGAAGTTCAACAAATTTCTTAAATTGCCCTGCAGTTTTGGAATTTTTCAATCTTTGAGGATACGGAATAGGTGGTTTATAAGGTGGTGGAGGCACATAAGGTTTTTCTTTGTTGACAGCCTCTTGGTCATCATCTTCCTTTTCCTTGGGTTCATTCTCCTTCTCAGTTGTTGTGTTGTTAGCAGATTTTTGGTACATGGCTGGATTTTGAAGTCTTGGATCAATGGGCTCATCTAATTCTTTTCCACTTCTCAGTATAACAGCATTTGCATGTCCTTTAGGATTAGGTTGTGGCTGTCCAAGAAATGTTCCAGCAGGAGCAACAGTAGGTGCTTGTAGTTGAGCCACTTGGGAAATTTGTGTTTCAAGCATTTTGTTGTGAGTGGCCAAAGCGTCTACTTTGTTTGCTAATTGCTTAATCTGTTCACTAGTGTGTACGTTTTGATTCAAGAACTCTTTGTTTGTTTGAGTCTGGGTAACTATGAAGTTTTCTATCATCAGTTCAAGGTTAGACTTCCTAGGAACATTTGGAGCAGCTGTTGCAGGCTTTTGATAACCTGGTGGTGCAGCAGGTGCTTGACCAAGTGCATACAGTGCATTGTTGTTTTTGTAAGAGAAGTTTGGGTGATTCTTCCAACCGGGATTATAGGTATTTGCATAAGGGTTTGCTTGAGCATAATTCACTTGATCTGTAGAGGCTCCTGCTAAAACTTGGCATTCAGGGGCAGCGTGTCCAGCTGTTCCACATAATTCACAGTTTGGCGCTACAGCAGCCACGGTGGTTGTGGGTGTTATGGTCAAGTTGTCTATCTTTTGAGCGATTGCATCTACCTTAGCACGGACGTGATCTAGGCTAGAAACTTTGTACATTCCTCCTTTTGGTTGGGATTTCTCCACTTGAGTTCTTTCACCTCCCCATTGGCAGTGATTCTGAGCCATGCTCTCGATGAGTTGTTGGGCTTCATCATAGGGTTTATCCATGAGTGTGCCACCAGCGGCGACATCTATTCTCAATCTTGTATTGTACAAGAGACTGTTGTAAAACATGTGGATAATTAACCAATCCTCAAGACCATGATGCGGGCATATCCTCCTCATATCTTTGTATCTTTCCCAAGCATCATATAAAGACTCGTTGTCTTTTTGTCTGAAGCTGTTGATCTGGGCTCTCAGCATAGCTGTTTTGCTTGGCGAAAAATATCGTGCCAGAAAGACCTTCTTTAAATCTTCCCAAGAAGTAATAGAATTTGATGGCAAGGATTGCAACCACGCCCAAGCTCTATCTCTTAATGAAAAAGGAAAAAGTCGTAGTCTTATGGCGTCTGCGGTTACACCATTTGCTTTCACTGTGTCTGCGTACTGCACAAACTTGGTCAGATGTCCGTTCGGATCTTCTATTGGGTTTCCAGAAATTTGATTTTGTTGCACAGCAGATAACAGCGAGGGTTTCAACTCGAAATTATTTCGGTTGATAGCTGGAGCGACAATGCTGTTGTGAGGTTCTTGTTGGGATGCGACAGCATAATACTTAAGAGGTCGGTTTTGTGGTAAGTCAGCCATGTCTGTTTCTGATTCGGAATCTGATTCAGATTCAATTTCAGGATCTGATTGAGATTCAGGTTCTGATAAAGGAAAAGGGATATCGTGAGCTAAGCAGTATTCTTGGATACATCTTTTTACGGTAAGAAGACGTTCAGGTTCGTCTGTCGGTCGTATGAGGTATTCGCCAGAAGAGTGAGTACTTGGCATACAATCAACAGAAAGGGAATTTTGGTTTTTGCCTTAGTCTATACGACGTAACAAAGGAATTACGATTTCGACTTAATTATTCCCCGGCAACGGCGCCAAAAACTTGATCGCTCTATTTAGTGTGCCTAAATAAATCTAACTGCAAGTATACAGTCGTATCGCGTAGTTTTAAAAGATTATCGATCCCACAGAGACTAGAAATCGAATGCACAGTTATCTATCGTTACTATGTTTATCTAAGGCTAATCAGAATTTGGGTTTTTTTGTTCAAACGGTAAATTAAAGAGAAATTAAAATTTGGGAATACTAGTTATGAATAAGATATCGGTATATAATTCGGTAAACCTACGTGGAATTAATTAAACCTAAGCGTATAAAGATTTATCACCCTATTCATCTGTAGGAAAAACCGGTTTAAAAGCCCTCACCTCACACTCCAGTGGTTATTGCTTCGGACTATACTTCTAAGTCAATACATCTGTTCTCGCTAGCCCGTATGAGGTTAAAAATACTCTTTGAAAACTAGTTAAACCTAATTAACTTTAAAGCGCTTCCGCTGTTTTTAAAACTAATGCCCGATTTCAGCTATCTGGGTAAAGCCTCACACTCCCGTGGTCTCGACTTTAACCTTTGTTACCTTTTTTACTCTCGTAATAAAAGTTGGGTTTAAAATTAAGAAATCGAAGCCAGAAGAAGAATTGATTATTGATTTTAGCTTAGAGAAATTAGATCCATTTTAGTTACTTCATTACATACCGATAAAATCGGTTTAGCTAGACATAATAATGAAATTAAACGTAAAGGCAAAGAGATAAATAGACATAGACATAATTAAGAAAGAAATAAACAATGCTTTGAATTAAATAATGGAAACCTGGTAATTCGTAATAACAGCAATAGCAATCCCTCCACAAGCTGGTAGGTTCTTGCTTAAATAGAATAATTGGCAAATGATGAAGGTAATGAAACAAAAACTAAAACTAAGTTGTAATAGTTCCTCAATGTGAGAAACTATTACTTTGTTCGGTAATAGGTAACAAGGAATGGAAATGTAAACGAAGCAGAACAAAATCTGGAAATAATTTGGCAGCAAAATGGTACTCTTGAAAGGAAAATCTGGCCACCCCTTGTTCTTCGTAAGCTCTTGTTTTATAGACTGAGTTGAGGTAGAGGTTTGAGAGAATTTAGGCACTCCTCTTGACAGTTACGTGACTTTGGACCTAGTATTCTTCGGAGGAAAATGTGATCGTGTGAAAAACTGCTCTCTGAAAACTCTTAGACACGTTTCTGCTTCAACGTGTAAAATTGGGCGCATGACGATCGTGAGGCTTGTGACGGTCGTGATGTATTTTGAAGCTGCCACGGTCGTGGCGTACCTGTGACGTTCGTCACATCAGCAAAGTTTGGTTTCTGCAATTTTTCTTCTCTTTTCTGCTCTTTTCTTGCATGTTTTGGTTCTTTTCCACACTTAGCATACTTTGACTTGGAAAATGGGATTACCTGCAAAAACAATTAAATAATCTTGAGAAAATTAGATATTAGACGAAAAACGGAATAAGAAAATGACATAAATCAAAGTAAAAACATGATATATTTTCGTGTTATCACCTCACTCATTGCACTCGTTGTACTCGACCCCCTTGTTCCCCTTGTTGTTGATTCACGCCCGGTGTTTGAGGAGTCGAAGTCTCAGGAACAGTCTGAGATGGTTCCCTTAGGATGACTTGCATTCCCGTGAAGTCTTGGGGATTGAAACTGAGCGTGCGACCCATGCCAGGATAGTTTGAGGGGATGATTGGTGTGCGGGCTGGCCGATTGAAGGGAGACATTGGTGTAAAGAGTTTGTTGATGAAAGGTTGAAATGGTGTTTGAAAGCCATAAGGATGTTGAGAAGGTTGATTATGTTGGCTAGGGTATTATGTTTGGGAGTTTGGGCTATGAAAAGATGTTTGCCCAATTTGGTTATTGTATGATGTACCCTCGTTTTGGCTGTATCTTTGTGACATGTTGGGGGCATAGCCATATTGAGTCTCTTGATAATAATTATTTTGTTGAAGATGATATGGGGGACGCTTTTAGTATTGTGGTTGGGTGTATAACATGTTTGGATGGATAATGGATTGGTAATTTTGCTGGGTAGGGGTTGTGAGTAACATGGCCTTGGAGGTGGGTTAGATGTTGAGGCTTCTTGTGTGTAGGTGGTCTGGCGTGGGTCGTATAAATACCTGTCTTCGAAGACAAACCCAGTTGCAACCGATCTGTACTAAGCCATGTAATTATTTGTTGGTATAGATGGGGTTGGCATCACCGGTTCACGTAAGACATAGTGGCTACGGTTCATCCACTTACGATGCTCAGTCTTTGAAAAATCCTTCCAGTCCCATTGATCATTAACTCTTTTTAGATGCCATTTACTAATGTCAACAGGCGGATCTGGGATGTCTTGATGCATATGGCTATCTATCTGATGTTTACAAGGTGGTTAATGTTATGAATGTATACATCGAAGGCTTCGCAGTGCTACCTGTAACACCCTTTTCTACCCCCAATAATGTTGCAGCAGAAACAACTTAAATAATCAGAGTAAGGCATAAAAATTTCCCCCAAAGGGTGCACATTTCTCATTAAGTCAAAATAACACACTTGCCCTGTAAACAAAGGGATTTTTCCTCAAAATAACTCAAAAGCCTTCACATGGCAGCGGAACTCAAAATTCTCAATTAAAAGGTTTTCAACAAACATCATAATAATCAAAATAAAACCATATCGCCAAATAACAACAAAAATAAGGAAACAACATAGTTCGACTCAAAGGACCCCAACCCGATGTTACACTATCAGAGCAGGACCCTCTAAATCGACCAAAAGCAATAAACTTCAAGGTCCTCAAGACATCCACAGTTAAACCTGATCACCTGCACGTTACCCACATGGAGGCAACATTCAAACAGGCAGGGCGAGTATTCACAATTCATTATAAAAGGTATAAAGAAAAAAATATAAACGGGACATCAACAACATCTTCATTTCATCATCAACAGACACACATAATAATTCACAATTCACTCATTCACATGCCATGCCACTTAGTATGAAATGCAACGTCATCGGAATATGCATGTGGTACCAATTGTCATAAAATGGACACTGGGCCATTAACCCTCCACAAGGGAACACATCATAATTACCTCAATCCACACAATGGGATTGAAGCCACCTTGGACCGAAGTCCTATCATTTTCACTGGACCGAAGTCCTATCATCATCACTGGACCGAAGTCCTAATATGCCATGAATGCACGATGCAAAACGTCATAATAATTATCCTTAACGGATTCGTCAAAATTGCATCAACATTCATTCAATTATTCATCATATTCATCACGTAGCACATACACATCAAAACATACACATCATAGCAGCACATTAGACATCTTACATTAACATATACATCATAATAACACCAGAACAATCATCACAACATCCATGTAATCAACATATAAGCCAACCCAGAATTACCCCAAAGACTAATCCAACGTTTCCCTAAATTCAATACTGGAAAAATAATTAATTTTACTAATTTTATTTTACCAAATTAAATTTCATAATGTCAGCTTTCCAACGCTTCGAACGGTGCATCAAACAGATACACGGTTTGAAAGTTATGAATTTTCCAAGTTTTCCAAAAACTGTATGTTTCAGTGGTAACCGGTTACACAGCTAAAAAATACCCAAAAACGTCAATTTTTAACGTGTTAACCGGTTACTACCCATGCGTTAACCGGTTAACAACGTGACATAAGCAATTTCTGCTGTTTTTACGAATTTTTCACCAAAAAGTTCCAATTTTCCCTACGGGTTCAATTCTATACAGCCCCAAAACCCCATCAATTCATCATGAAATCATATACAACCACAACACATCAATTTATGCAACACATAAATCATTCTAAATCAAAAATACGCCTCAATTTCATCACATTCTACCTAATTTATCAAGAACTCATCATAAATCCCTAAAACCTCTTAAACTCCAAACTATTCCACATACATCCTAACTCTATAACAATTATAATGAAGGCTATACTCCCCATACCTTAGATGCAAAAATCTTGATTCTCCCCTTTGAGTTCTTCAAGAATTCCCTGAGCCCTAGCTTCTCCCTCTTCTGTTCCTTAGAGCACTTTTCACAAAACACGATCGATCAGAATGATTCTCCCAAACTCAGTTATTTGTTTTTGTCATTCTTACCCCTTAGACCTCATTATGCTATTCCATTCTTACCCTCACTTATTCCACCTAATTTTACCACTTTACCCTTTAAATCTCTAAAATTATTATTTATCTAATTATTTAGGTTAATCCTCTAATAAATCTAAATAATCTTAATTAAATAATAACTTAGAATTTATCCCCATATTTCATATCATCATGCCTCATAACCATCCCAACGTCATATAAACTCACAATTTACGCTAAATCAATTAAATAACTAATTAAATAATTAATTTAGATTTTCGGGGTGTTATAACTCTCACCCACTTAAAGAATTTTCGCCCTCGAAAGTTACCTCAAGGAAACAAAGTCGGATATGACTCCCTCATCTGATCTTCACGTTCCCAAGTCCAACTTTCGCCAGCTGGCCCACCCCACAACACCTTCACCAAGGCAATGTCTTTACCCCGCAACTGCTTCATCTCTCGACCATCAACACACACAGGAAATGCTTCCACAGTCAGATTATCCCTAACTTGTACATCATCCATCTTAATCAGATGTGACGGATCCAGAATGTACTTCCTCAACTGAGACACATGGAACACGTCATGCAAATTCGCAAGTGACGACGGTAAAGCAATTCGATAGGCTACCTCTCCTATCCTCTGCGATATCTGATATGGACCAACAAAACGTGGAGTGAGCTTTCTAGACTTCAAAGCTCGACCCACACCAGTCACTGGCGTCACTCTCAAAAACACATGATCTCCCTCTTGGAATTCAAGTGCATTCCTCCTCTTATCATGGTAGCTCTTCTGACGACTCTGCGAAGCTTTCATCCTCTCTTGGATCTTGTTAATCTTCTCAGTCGTCTCTTGCACAATTTCAGGTCCGAGTACAACACTATCGCCCGATTCATACCAACACAACGGAGTCCTACACCTTCTCCCATACAAAGCTTCATAGGGCGCCATTCCAATACTAGCATGAAAACTATTATTGTACGTGAACTCAATCAACGACAAATGGCTATCCCACGATCCTCCATGATCCAACACACAAGCTCTCAGAAAATCCTCTAAAGATTGGATAGACCTTTCCGTCTGACCGTCCGTCTGCGGATGGTAGGCGGAACTCATCCTCAACATAGTACCCAACGCATCTTGCAAACTCTTCCAAAACCTCGATGTAAACCTCGGATCTCTATCCAACACAATATTCGAAGGTACCCCATGTAACTTCACAATCTCCTCAATATACATCTCGGCTAACTTCTGCATAGAGTGATTAATCTTCATCGGCAAGAAATGAGCTGACTTAGTTAATCTATCCACGATCACCCAAATTGAATCATTTCCCTTAGCAGTCTTCGGCAATCCCACCACAAAATCCATGGAAATACTATCCCATTTCCATTTTGGAATTCTCAGCGGCTGCATCATACCTAAAGGCTTCTGATGCTCAACCTTCGACTTCTGATAAGTCAACACGCATAAACAAACTCCACAACATCCTTCTTCATACTTGGCCACCAAAACAACTTTTTCAAATCTTGGTACCTCTTCGTGGCACCGGGATGAATACTCAACCCACTTTAATGTCCTTCTTTAAGAATGCTCTTCTTAATATCTGGGACATCTGGAACACACACCCTGTCACTGCACATCATTACACCCTTCTCGTCAATCCGGAAGTCACCTCCGTTACCTTGGTTAATCAAAGTCAACTGGTCAACCAACTTTAAATCAGATTGCTGTCCCACTCTGATTTCTTCCAGAATACTACTAGTCAACTTCAACATTCCCAACTTCACACTGTCAGGAGTCGCTTCACATACCAAACTCAAATCTCTGAATTGTTCAATTAATTCCAATTCTTTCACCATAAGCATCGACATATGTAACGAATTTCTGCTCAATGCATCGGCCACCACACTTGCTTTGCCCGGATGATAACTCAAATCAAAATTAAAATCCTTCAACAGCTCTAACCACCTCCTCTGCCTCATATTCCATTATTTCTGATTAAATAAGTACTTCAGACTTTTATGATCATTGAACACTTCAAATTTAGAGCCAAACATATAATGTCTCCAAATTTTCAACACAAACACCACAGCGGCCAATTCCAAGTCGTGTGTAGGATAATTCCTCTCATGAACTCGCAATTGTCTCGAAGCATAGGCAACAACTTGTCCATTCTGCATCAGAACTCCACCAAGACCCATCCTCGAAGCATCACAATACACCACAAAAGATTCACTCGAATTAGGCAAAATCAACACTGGAGCAGTAGTCAATCTCTTCTTCAATTCCACGAAACTCTCTTCACAAGTTACATCCCACACAAAGGCTTAACCCTTTCGAGTCAACTGAGTCAAAGGTAATGCCAACTTAGAAAAGCCTTCAATAAACTTGCGGTAATAACCCGCCAATCCCAGAAAACTTTGTATCTCAGTAGCAGACTTCAGAGTCTCCCACTGTAATACAACATCAATCTTAGAAGGATCAACAACAGTGCCACCACTTGAAATCATATGGCCAAGGAAACTCACTTCCTTCAACCAGAACTCACACTTGGACAACTTTGCATACAACTTCTTCTCTCTCAACACTTGTAACACAGTCCTCAAATGCTCGGCATGTTCTTCTTCCGATCGAGAATATATCAAGATATCATCGATAAACACCACCACAAACTTATCCAAATCTCATGGAAAATCCGATTCATATACTCCATGAACACACCAGGTGCATTGGACACATCAAACGACATCACAGTATACTAAGTCACCATACCTCGTCCTGAAAGCCGTCTTCGGAATATCATTAAGCCTAACATAAATTTGATGATAATCAGACCTCAAATCAATCTTGCTAAACACACAAGCCTCTACTAACTGATCAATTAATTCCTCAATCCTCGGAAGCAGACACTTATTCTAAATCATCACTTTATTCAACTGCCGATAATCAACACACAACCTCATACTTCCATCTTTCTCCTTCACCTACATCACAGGGGCACCTCACAGGAAAACACTCGGTCGAACAACTTCCTCTCAAACAATTCTTCCAGCTATTCCTTCAATTCACTTATTCAGAAACATACATTTTGTATGCAAACACCGACATCGAGCTTGCATCGAGTACCAGGTCGATAGCAAGTTACACTCCACGCTACAGTGGTAAATCACTGATATCTCATGGGAACACCTCCAAATAGTCACACACCACCGCATCCCTTATGCCTTCCAATAATCCAACATCATAACACCTTTGCACCATCTTCCACAGACTCACCCACTTGCTTCACAGAATAACCAACTCTTCTCCTTCGTCGAAATTAGATTCAGGTGATCGTTAGGAATTACACACCATCGGCATAACACTCACCACCACCATGTTCTCTATCCCTCAAAAGCAGACATCAACAATACCTGATTGTTCTCCTCAAGATATCCCAACTTGACCGACAGGCAAGAAACTCTAGTTCGCCTCCTCTTCAAATCTAATAGTTTGCATCGACTCAACAAAATAATCTGCAAGCACTCGGCTTAACCCCAACAATTCACTGCACACACTACTCAAGTTCGCAAGACACGTCTATCCCACCTAACATGATCCTGTCTATTATCAACAAGAGATTAAGGGTGATCAGTTCCTCAATTTGTCAATAACAGCCGGTATCATGAGGTAGTATAAACTATCTCCACCAACTATCGCAGCACCCAACACCACACCTAGCCAACGTTCCACACTGGAAACACCTTGGAGAAGCACCACTTTCTCCCCCACTTGTTTCATTCCCAACCTGCAAATGTAAAACAAAACAAGCATCGACAGTGTTTTTATGCACATGTCGCACACTAGGGAAACAAACAACATTAGACAACCTGGTCGGACGGACCGACCTGCTCTGATACCACTAATGTAACACCCTTTTCTACCCCCAATAATGTTGCAGCAGAAACAACTTAAATAATCAGAGTAAGGCATACAAATTTCCCTCAAAGGGTGCACATTTCTCATTAAGTCAAAATAACACACTTGCCCTGTAAACAAAGGGATTTTTCCTCAAAATAACTCAAAAGCCTTCACATGGCAGCGGAACTCAAAATTCTCAATTAAAAGGTTTTCAACAAACATCATAATAATCAAAATAAAACCATATCGTCAAATAACAACAAAAATAAGGAAACAACATAGTTCGACTCAAAGGACCCCAACCCGATGTTACACTATCAGAGCAAGACCCTCTAAATCGACCAAAAGCAATAAACTTCAAGGTCCTCAAGACATCCATAGCTAAACCTGATCACCTGTACGTTACCCACGTGGAGGCAACATTCAAACAGGCAGGGTGAGTATTCACAATTCATTATAAAAGGTATAAAGAAAAAGATATAAACGGGACAGCAACAACATCTTCATTTCATCTTCAACAGACACACATAATAATTCACAATTCACTCATTCACATGCCATGCCACTTAGTATGAAATGCAACGTCATCGGAATATTCATGTGGTACCAATCGTCATAAAATGGACACTGGGTCATTAACCCTCCACAAGGGAACACGTCATAATTACCTCAATCCACACAATGGGATTGAAGCCACCTTGGACCGAAGTCCTATCATCTTCACTGGACCGAAGTCTTATCATCATCACTGGACTGAAGTCTTATCATCATCACTAGACCGAAGTCCTATCATCATCATTGGACCGAAGTCCTATCATCATCACTGGACCGAAGTCATAATATACCATGAATGCACGATGCAAAATGTCATAATAATTATCCTTAACGGATTCGTCAAAATTGCATCAACATTCATTCAATTATTCATCATATTCGTCACGTAGCACATACACATCAAAACATACACATCATAGCAGCACCTTAGACATCTTACAACAACATATACATCATAATAACACCAGAACAATCATCACAACATCCAAGTAATCAACATATAAGCCAACCCGGAATTACCCCAAAGACTAATCTGACGTTTCCCTAAATTCAATACTAGAAAAATAATTAATTTTACTAATTTTATTTTACCAAATTAAATTTCATAATGTCAGCTTTCCAACGCTTCGAACGGCGCATTAAACAGATACACGGTTTGAAAGTTATGAATTTTCCAAGTTTTCCAAAAATGGTATGTTTCAGTGGTAACCGGTTAGCACATATGCCGTAACCGGTTACACAGTTGAAAAATGCCCAAAACGTCAATTTTTAACGTGTTAACCGGTTACTACCCATGCGTTAACTGGTTAACAACGTGACAGAAGCAATTTCTGCTGTTTTTACGAATTTTTCACCAAAAACCTCCAATTTTCCCTACGGGTTCAATTCTATACAGCCCCAAAACCCCATCAATTCATCATGAAATCATATACAACCACAATACATCAATTTATGCAACACATAAATTATTCTAAATAAAAAATACGCCTCAATTTCATCACTTTCTACCTAATTTATCAAGAACTCGTCATAAATCCCTAAAACCTCTTAAACTCCAAACTATTCCACATACATCCTAACTCTATAACAATTATAATGAAGGCTATACTCCCCATACCTTAGATGCAAAAATTTTGATTCTCCCCTTTGAGTTCTTCAAGAATTCCCTGAGCCCTAGCTTCTCCCTCTTCTGTTCCTCAAAGCACTTTTCACAAAACACGATCGATCAGAATGATTCTCCCAAACTCAGTTATTTGTTTTTGTCATTCTTACCCCATAGACCTCATTATGCTATTCCATTCTTACCCTCACTTATTTCATCTAATTTTACCACTTTACCCTTTAAATCTCTAAAATTATTATTTATCTAATTATTTAGATTAATCCTCTAATAAATCTAAATAATCTTAATTAAATAATAACTTAGAATTTATCCTCATATTTCATATCATCATGCCTCATAACCATCCCAACGTCATATAAACTCACAATTTACGCTAAATCAATTAAATAACTAATTAAATAATTAATTTAGATTTTTGGGGTGTTACACTACCAATGAAGGATTATTGGCCTCCATACCAAGGTGAAATAGTTTGGCACAACGATGAAATGAGAAGAAAGAAAAAAGGGCGCCCAAACAGCAAGCGTATTAGAACCGAAATGGATATCGCTGATAAAATGATACGACTATGTTGTATCTGTCGTCAGCCCAACCACAACAAAAAACATTGTCCCAATGTTGGAGGAACATCTGCATCATAATTTAGCTTATCTTTTCGTTTGTTGTAACCAAATATTTTCATTAATGAATTTCTCTTTGTTACAACAATTTTAACAACAAACAACACTAACACAAACAACTATAACAACAAACAACAGTGTTAACAACAAACAACACAAACAACTTAACACATTCCTAACAGATTACAAAAATCAACTTAATTTCATTCGGTCTAAACATGACTTCCCTCGCATCTTTGTCAGTCTTCACACGAACCCATCCACGTAGCCGATCATGTCTCTCGATATTTCGGATTTTCTCCCCTTCCCCAATGTCTCCCTCCAACCACCGATTCAGCTCTCTCTTAAGTTGATTGATACCTTGTATGTTCCAAAACATCATGTCGATCGGTGGCTTGTCTCGCGAAACAATAACTTTTCCCCAACGACGACGATACATCTTCTGAGTAAAACAAAGTTGTGAGAAGAGATGTGGAACAAACTGAGCTTAACACCCCTATTTATAGTGAAAAAATTCAGTTTCTAGGGAGTCTCCACTTCAATTGGCGACTCCCTTTTACCATGACTCTATGTCGCCAATTGCACTGGCAACTTGGTATGCTGTCTCCAGTTCAATTGGCGACAGCTTGTTAGCCTTTAAGAGATGTCGCCAATTCCAATGGCGACCCTGTACAAACCCAAACCCTAACTAGGGCAGTTTGGGATTTTTTTGAAACGTGGGTTATTTTGAGAATTTTTTCCAAAATTAGGGGTATTTGGATAAAAAATTCGAGTTTTGATAGATTCAACCTCTGGTACTTGACTCAATATCTCCAACACTTAACTCTAGATTTCAAGAAATTAACAACTTGAATGAAGATGAGGTCAACGAACAAATGTTGTTGAAAATGGGTTACCTGATTTGAATATGGTTATAGGTTTTAGTAGATTCAACATTATTTCATTGTTGATGTTATTGTTAGAATCCATGGTTAGGATGATTGATAAAAGAGAAACAACAATATCAAACTTTGACTAATGTTTGGAGTAAGAGTTATTGTAAAAGTAATATTTTGATTGTCAAACTCGTATTAAATGGTCTTTTCTTTTTAAAAAAAATTTAAGTGTTTAAATTTTCTGGATTTTGATAAAGATATAAAGTGAAGAAGATGTACATGAAAAAGGCGGAATAAAAAAATATTTTATTTGTTAATTATATTAATTAATATTGTAAAATCATTTTTTATTTTAATTAATTTATATGTCAAATTTTATATTGTTTATGTCACTGTGGCACTGACACTTGATTGTCACGTATTAAATAAAAATTCCACACGTTTAGAAGTGGAGGGGATCAAGAAAATCCCAAAAAAAAATTTGATGGATCAAAAATTTGAGTTTTGCAGTAGGAAAAAAAGAAGATAAAAATACCTAAATAAGGGACCAAAATATATTCATTTTTAAAAATGACGTCTTAAGAAAATGAAATAAAATATGTGTGTTCTATCAAATTTAAATTTCAACATATTAATGATTTATTCCGACTACAATAAATTTACATCGACACCCATCAATATACTCAAATTCACCTTAAAACATAATAACAAGTTAAATAGTAAAAATGCTTATTTAAAAAAAAAGTTAAATAGTAAAATATTTGACTTTTACCATATAAGAAAACTAGTAAAAAAAACTCGTGCGTCCGTACAGGTTATGGTGGAGACTACGCATATGTCACAGTTAGGTTATGAAATAAAAAAAAAAACTAAAAATAATAAAAAGTAATTTAAAATTCAAAAAGAATTATCTTGATGCACATAATAAATGAAGAATTTTTTCCGGTATGTAAATATAATTTTTGTTTTGACAGTTTTGATAAATATATGTGAATGAATGGTTAAGTTGTTTGCATTTATAAAAATATTTTAATAAAAATATTATTTTGGTTTTGACATAATTTATAAAAATACTTGATATTATTTTGGTAAAAAAATTTTAATAGATTCGCAAAATTGTTTTCACAAATTGTAAGAAAATGGTCGACAATATGCGATTGTTCAATATTTCGAAAAGTAGTAAAGTTGAGTCCGTTTATAAGAATAGAGTTTTTACCCGTATGTAAAATGTTTTAATCATAAATGAATTGTTTGACCGTATAAAAACATAATATATGTTTTGATGTTATTTGATTTAAAAAAATGAATACGATTTGTTGTGACATAATTAAAAAAGATATTTGAATCATAAGTAAAGTTTTTCCCTTTTTGTTTCCCGTTTGTAAAAATATATTTGTTTTGTAGTAAAAAAAATAAGTAGAAAAAAAATGGTAGTGAGAATTAAAAATGTTATACAAAAAATCCAATGTAAGTTTTAAACCAATCATTGAAATTTAAAATAAATAAAAAAAACTCTAAAAACTGTATAACGTAAGATATACATTCAAGTCTTCAATAACTATGAAATTAAGCACACAGTAAATTAGTAAAAAAACTTTAAGTAATGTGTCCATAAACCTCAAATTTAAATTAACAAAGCTTGGTAATGCAGTACATCAAAAGGACAAAAAGCATGCAAACTTAATCACGATTTTTAAAACCGGATGATGTCGTAAAGTTGTCCCACTTGTAGTCGCGCTCATCGTCGTCATCAGAATCAAACATATTATACTCTGGTTCTTCTTCATCATCGGAATGAAATTTGTTAAACCTTCTACTCATTCTTCCTGATCTTCTGAATCGTCTCCTCTTTTGTCGTTGTCAGACAACAGCGACCTGAGGTACCTGTTGGGAAAAATCATTAACTGATTAATGTGAAGAAGATGAACAGAAAATTTAATGTGACATGAATAGAAAAAAGAAAGGAATGTCCCAGAACCGTACCGGCAGGACGTGATGAGGATGTTCAACATGGGTAGGTGGTTGGTGCGGTAGGGGGTGTCCCTCGTCGGCAGGTGGTTGATTTTCCTGAACTGGTTCGATGTCAAAAGGTGGTGTTCGATGGAGCGGCCAAAATATACTGCATTGAAGTAAAACTAAGACTATGATAAACACAAAGTAAAGGAAATATATAGTTAACGGAAAGAGTAATCTACACAATATTTCAAATTATGCAACCAATAAAATCAAGATACATGCAAATTCAATGTTCCGACAATTACTCAAACCCAAGCATTCAAAAGGCAATTGGCAGAAAACAATCATGAAATTAATTTCATGAATGGAAACCTTCAGTTTTAGAGAAGTTACAAAAACAAATGAATAATCTTGTGTGGAAATTATTTTGATGAATTATTTTATTACTTAACCATACCACTTGCAGCTTTTAAACTACTCAACATATACAACATTGAAGTAAAACTAAAAATGTAAAAAACATAAAGTAGAGTGACACTTGAAAGACAATTTAAAAAAGAAAAAGAGTTCAATAGTCTGAGGAGAAAACATAAAGATAAATAAATATACCCTGTTATAGCATTAGAAAACACCAATTCCTGAGAGAAAATCACCTAGGGAGCAAATAAAACATAAGCGAAGAATGAAAGTTTAGTTGTATTGTATTAATATTTGGACAATTTGCATATATTTCCACAACTAAACTGTGGACTCCAATAGTTTGATATATTGGACAATTCTTGCCCATTTTGGTGATTAAAACAAAAACGAAGCAACACATCCCAACAAAAAACTGAAAATGGAATGTTTACACACAACTAAAATAGAAGAAAACAAAATAACATAAGTAGGTATCGAAAGAAATGAAAAATTCTAACTAACACATCCAATATAGACATATTTCATTCCCCGTAAGAGAGAGCATGTTTTACCTTATACCTGGTTAATTGATCACAAGTTCAAGTTCCACCATTCGTTTCCCGTAGGAGTTGATTGATCCCGTGCAAATTTCTTCGGGTATTGTTCTAATTAGTTGTTCCCGTGAAAAATTCTACAAACACAAGAGCCACGAATTAATATAAACCATGATATCTCCAAATTAAAAATACATTAATCACAAAAATAAATCAATAAAATAAACATACAGTTCTTGCAAATAGGTGATTTGTCTCAACTCCCTTGCAAGAAAACCCTTCAATGATGAACCTGAAATGTTGTCCCGATTTGAGAAACTATCACAAAAATTTAAAATACAGCCGAAAACAGAACCAAAAACACAAAGATACATCTGAAATCACAAAAACACATAAATTAGATTTTATGTATCCTGAGATTCTGCAAAGAAAAATCAACATACATCATAATAGGCACGACATCAGTCTTAGTGGTCAGAGAAGGACAAACAGCGGTCATTCTTAACGAATAGATCAGAGATGGAAAAACTGTTGTCGACGGCGAAGTTGATGAAACCAAATTCCAACCGGCGAGCACCTACCATAGCAGCTGAGTTAGCTTTATCGGCACCGACGATTGCAACTGTTTTGGCTTTGCCCATACTAATCGACGCCATATAGCCTTTGCATTTCTGATCCGACAACCATCACCTCACAAAAACAAAACAATAACAAAATCATCTTATTAAATACCGAACCCATAACAATCGATAGTAGACTTCGATATTTTTCCCATAAATCTTACAACAATAACAAAATCAGTCAAAACCCTGTGCAGAGGCCTGCAAAATTTCAACTTATCTCCATTTTTATACAGTAAATATCACAAACACATAGCACTCACAAAAAAAATTTCAAATCATTTAGCAAAGCATAAAAAAAAACAAAACCTTTTGCACAGCTGAAGATGGCTGGTTTACATCCTGAGTGACTCGCACACTCAAAGATAAAACAGAGTCGCCACCGAACTTTATTTAGTCCCAAAGGACAGGGAAAATATCGATAAAACCCAAGGGGAAGAGAAACGGGAATGGGGGGTCGGCTATGCGAAAGGAAGGTACTAGCACCTAACGCATCCGTCGTACTCGACGGGAACCATTTTGCTTGCTTCTAGGCTTGGATGGGTTATCTATCTAAAGGCTTCTAGCTAAGAGAATGAGAAGAGAGAGAAAGGGGAAAAAGAAAGAAAAGAAAGAAAGTGCTCGCGGAGGATTGTGGCCCTCGTGCCTAAGTACCCTCATAGTGCAATGAGGAAATCAGAGCGTCGTAGTTCATGGAACCAGGGGACAGAAAAGAAGGAAGAAGGAGAGAAGGAAAGAAGGGTGGAAGTGTGCTTGCCAAGACATCGCGTCTCGTGCCTACGTATCTGACATTCGAACGAATGCAAAATCAGAGCTTCCGTAGTTTTGAGAACTGAACGGAAAACAAAACAAGAAAGAAACAGGAAAATAAAAGAAGCGGTGTCAAAACCAAGAGCAAGAGTGAAAGAAAAACTCTACTGGGGGAAGACCACACAGTAAGAGTGATGACACAAGAGACTAGGAAGAGAATGGTGTCAAAACCAAGAAGGGAGGAAACTCCGCTGGGGATAACAGAAAGAAATTGGTGTCGAAACCAAGAAAGTAAGAGCAAAGGGTATAGAAAAGAATCCGCTGGGGATCCAAATAAAGGGATAGTGGTGAAAACCAAGAGAAAAGGGAGACTCGGTGTATTAACTTACCGACAGTGGTTAACCGAAGAAAGAAAATAAGACCCTGGCGGGGAAAAGAGGCTGATGTTAACAGACAGACTATGATAAACCAAGAGAGAGAGTGCTGAACCAAGAGAAGGTGTTTGACTCGGAGGGGACATCGGTATGTTAACTGATAAACAGTGGTTAACCGAGGAAACAAGGATTGCAACTCTGTGGGGATAGAGAAGCATTGGTTTTAACAGAGAAAAATGTGATCAACCAGAAGAGCGGGTGTAGGACCGATAGAAGGTCGTAACCCAAAAGGGGTGTTGATATTGACTAAACAAACAACACTTGACCAACGAGAAAATGCTATTGAACCAAAAGAGGTTACTAGCCCAAGGGTGCAAGTATTCGAACCAATAAAGGTTACCAACTGCGGGGTTCGGTTCTAACAGGAGAACTATGATTAACCGAGAAAAATGAGTGATTAACCAAAGGGAGGTGATTAACTCAAAAAAAAGGGATTCAGTATTTTAACAGACGGATTGTGGTTAACTGAAGAAAAATGGTGATTAACCGAGAGAAGGTGATTAACCCGAGGAAACTCAGTATTTTAACAGACGGTCTGTGGTTAACTGAGAAAAGAGACAAACATTGGTGTTTTAACTGACAGGCAGTGATTAACCAAACAAAGGGAGAAGAACCAAAAGAAGGTCGCGAACTCCGCAGGGGTTTCGGTATTTAACAGGAAACCTGTGTTTAACCGAAGAAAGAGGAAAGAGACTCTCCAGGGGAAACAAAAGAACAATGATAGCAAGAAAAGAGTAAGGCAAGAGTTGGGTGCTAACCCAAGAGACAAAGATCTTTAACCAAGAGAAATGGTGATTGATCAAAAGAGAGATTGAAAAAGATAAAAGTGATCAGGGATCAACTCAACCGAGGATGGAAGAACACTACAGTTTAAGGATAGAGGTGACTATTCTCAGCGAGAGGGCCAACGCCCTTACCCAAGAAATAGTCTGAACGAGGGTAGGACAACTCCCTCCTCATTTATTCTCTAGCACTCAAAGTATAGTGCGAAAATTAAAACGGACAGCGTAACAACTCCAATTTGTACAGTGCTCATGCGTGGAGAAACGGACAGCGTAACGACTTCAATTGTACAGTGCTCCGATGCAAGACGCAGCGCGAAATTCCAACTCCATGGGGAATCGAGAGAGAAAGCTCTAAAGGAGGCCTAAAGAGAGGAAAGGGGAGGATAAACTAATCGAAACATGGTTTTGATCAATTAATCAAGGGGAAAGGACATGCCAATAATTTTCCAAAGAGAGAGGAAAATCGTTAAGGCAAAAGGGGGAATTATTGATTATACAAAATTAAGCTCATTTATGAAGAATGAAACTTAATGCAAAACCAAGGAAGGGAGTAAAAAACAGTACCAAATGATCAACAAATATGCAACACAAAGTCATGTTATGTGATCAAAATGGAATGCAAGAATGATTATATTCACAGGATGCCAAAACATGAATAATTTGAATAATTGAAAGTGTGCAACAAAAGTTCATGAATATGCCTCAACCAGAAGTGAAATGACACTTAAGACATCCACAAAATCAAGCATGATAATCAATGGAAGTTAAAATGAAGAAAGCATGGCAAACAAACTTGAAAATGCAAGAAAATGGCCATTCTATACAGTGGTAACCGGTTACTCACCACGCGTTAACCAGTTACTTATTTGAAACTTGTGTATTTTGGTGAAAATTGCACTGAGCAACCGGTTACTCACCATGTGTTAACCGGTTACCACTGTGACAGTGGCAAAAATAACAGAAAAAACAGCTTTCCAAAAGTGATTTTCAGCACTTAATCACTTATACCAACCAATACATGCTAGATCAAGAATTTGTGCATGAAAATTATATCATGTAAGTGCAATTAACACACGTCACAAGCAACAATCATGGAGATTAAAGATCAAGCAAATGCGTAACAAATCGAACCGAAAACGATTGAAATTACATCGTAAATGCGCGAAAACGATCGAAACAGTTAGCAAAGATAGATCTACCAACCTACAAGGCGGAGATGTGCCTTGGTAATTGTTGCAAAGTATTCTCGATGCATAAAATTAAAGAAAACCAGAGGAATATTCAATTCGGTGACGAAACGTGTCGAAGTCGAGCAAAATACGATAAAGCTCCAAAATGCGCATTCTAACCGTTGAATGTTGAAGCAAATACTTGAGATAATTCCACAAGCTAAAATAACTCCAAAAATCCAAGTAGAATTGCAAATTGATGAAGGTTGAGCTCAAGAAATAATCACTTTTGATGTAAAAGTGATTATCCTTCAAAGTAGAAATGAGCTTTGGTGAGGTTTTGGAAGAGAATTGAGATGAAGATGAAGATGTAGCAGAAAAAATCAGAGAGAATGTGAGAGAATTGAGAGTGAATTGTGCAAATGGTTGAAGGTTCTTGAAAATGAGTGAAGGTGAGTTTATATAGACTTTAGGTTTGGAATATGAGAGGTTTGGAGCTAGCTTTGGACTTAGCTTTGGGAGGTTTGGAGTTAGGGTTGGAGTTAGTTACACTTGACTCACTGAGTCAAGGTGGTTAACTCGGTTAGTTAGACCTAACTCGGTGCCAAACTCAAGGTGAACTCCAACATCCAAGGATTCACATTACTTGGAAAACAAGGAACATGGTGCACTTGGATTAGGGTGAAGCATTGGAAAATAAATGCACTTGGACTGTCTTGAAATATCTAGAGATGTCTAGAATGTTCCACACACTGCTAGAATCAAGTAGAATCAATGACCAATGAGAGTGCATGGCTGCTGTCCCAAAAATGCAGTAGAAACTGCAAATTTGCACTGAGTAACCGGTTACTCACCAGGCGTTAACCGGTTACTTCAGTCAATTTTTTCCCAAATTGCTTAGGAAGTGATACTGGAGTCTCGGTTCCGATTTTCTACCTCTTGATTTGATGAGTGAGCATGGAAACCTTTATTTTAAGCTTGTTTTGACGATGAAATAATCTTGAGAGGATACGATTAATCAGGCTTGGAAAACCTGAATATCCTGCAACAAGAAACACACAGAGAAAAGTGCGAATGTGTATGCTAACGATGCGAATGCGCATGCTTATGCAAAAGGCAAAAGAGGGAGGTCAAATCTCGAGTTACGACAACAGCTCCTGAAACGTATTTTCTCATAGGATCTGCAACTGGTTCAAGCTCCTGAAATTCCTCAAATAAGTATCATGGGTAACAACTACAAAGAAATCCAGAAGAAACAAATCATACACACAGTTGAGAAACCCTAAAAAAATTAAAGAGAATCACCAAAATCGATACTTCCTGAAAGAACAACAACAAAACATTAGATGCAAAATGGAAAGACAAAGAAATTTGTAGCTTTGATCGGCTTCGGTTAGGGTTTTGTTGTTTGAAAAACTTTGACGGTATCATAAAAAAGAGGAAGAACGAAGAAAAGGAGGCATAAAGAAGAAGAGAAGGAAGAAGGAAAAAGAAGAGAGCGAGATAGAGAGAATAGACAAGAGAGAGGGAGAGAGGGTGAGCTGAAAAATTGAAGAGTAGAGTGTAGTTGGATGAGCTATAAAATTGAAGGGTGAACTGTAAAATTAATACAGAAAAATTGAATTTCAAATATCAAATAGAAGAGTTAGTGGACTTGGGAAAAAATAGAAGTGTTTTAAGAAAGAGCCACGTGGCGCACTCTTGGAAGAGAAGGGCAATGTTGGTATTTCCAGAGCCTTAACTTTTCTTATATAGGTAGATTAGCAACCACCAAAATTACCATTAAACTCTTTTGGACACGTGTCATCAATTAGGAGCCCTTCTACTTTGCCACTTAATAAATCTTTTACTTCTTATCCTCTTTTCTCTTTTCCAAGTACAACTTTATTTCAAAATTCAAATAATTTTGAATCTTCACTTTCTCTCTCTCTTCCTTTCCTCTTTCTCTTTCATTCTCACTTTTTTCTCTTTCTCTCTCAGCGTGCTTACAGAACGTCCCTATTCTTCTTTCTCTTCCTCAAACTTCTACCTCTTCTTCTTCTTCCGCTTCATCACCATAGTCTTCTCCCTCTTTTGGTATATTCGTAGCACACCGAAACAAGAATGGCGTGCGAATCGGTTTAGGGCTGGATTGTGATTTTAGGGTTTCATCAATTTTTTCCGATTTCTTCTAATTTAGTCTTTGTTGTTTCAGGTTTGCTTGTGTTGGCTCATGTGGAAGGGGAAGATGCGTGGAAAACTGAATCGGATCGAAATTTCTTTGGTGAAAAAAACAACTGTGTATTTGTGGCTTCGGCTGAGTTGGAAATGGGTAGACAAATAAGGAGATTGTCTAGGTATGGTATTTTTCCCTTTCAGTTTATATAGATGAAATTGATAAATTCCTTTGTAATTTCTTCTTTCACTCTCTTATTCACGGTTTTCATTTTTCTGTGTAACAGACTTGAAATGCTTTAGATCTATGTCGATATACAAATAACCCGATTGAAATCTTCGCAGATTACTGTTTCGCATTGTGGTGATATTTGATCGGAAACTTTCTCTCACTGTAGTTAAGCGAATTAATTCATATGTTGTTGATTTAGATCTGATCATGATTTATTTTCATTAAGTGATTTTGTTTTGAATTTTTGTTTTCTGTTTCTACTGTTATTATCTTCAGAAGGTATATAACAAACTTAGCAAGTTATTGGAGACAAAGAAGTCGTCCACCACCACACACGAACTCCGACGGAACGAGAACGACAAAGGGTCATCGTCCACCACCGCCGCGAGACCCATTTGCAATTGTTCTTAACACCGACCACTATCTCTGATTGAGATTGCTTTATTGTTGGGTAAGTTCTTTTTTCTTTCTTTCATTTTTTGGTATTGTGTAGTTAGGAACTGTTTTTAGACTGTTTTAAAATTATGGATTGTGAAATTATTGTTTTTGTTTTTGTGAAATTAGTGTTTTTTTTATTGGATTGTGAAATTGTGATATAAGTAATACCTCTATATTATGATTTTAGGGACTGAGTTTATTTCATGTTTAATTTGAATTAGTTAATTTCAGTTTAGGGATTCTTTCGTGGATTTAGGAATTGAGTATTGTTATTTAAGAGTTGTTAGATTGGACTCAATTCAAAGATGCATTGCAGGTAACAATCATACAAACATTGAATTCATTTGGAGCTTTGAGTTCAAATTTTCTAATCTATGTTTCTTTCCTGGAGGATCAAGGTGTTATAGAAGACAAATTAGTACTTTTGAAGGGTGTTACTGGCGTATTCAGGCCTGGTGTTCTCACAACTTTGATGGTGTAAGTGCAGTGGTGTTCTCCGGTTATGATAAAGTGTCTAAGATCACAAACAAACCCTGTGTGTATTTATTACAATTACTGATTATGTGAAATAATTTGAATACAGACTGACAGAGATTAACTGCAGAGAATACTTGGAGCAACATGTTGCCATGTTAGCAGAAAAGACATAACGAGATTGATAATATTGTTGATGTAGCATATACAGGGACTAAAAAATGGGGAAATAAATAAAAATGGGGAAATAAAGAGATTTTTACTGTTTTTGTTAGTCATTAGTTTTTATACCTCATTCTTCCTCATTTAAGTTGACAAAATGAGATCTGATGCATCTAAGATTTGCCAAAGTGTTTTGGCCTGACGTAGAACTTCTTGGTGTTGTTGGTCTTACCTCATATGCCTGTGGCAGGTTTGCTTACGACCTTGAGAAGCTATCTGATGACTCAACAGTAAATTTTGTAATGCTACAGCTTAAGAAGATGTTTCCTGATGCTTGTGAGCCAATAAGTTAACTGAATCCTTATTCCATGCAGTCCAGAAATTCCTTGCATTCATGCAATTAGTTATTCTTTATCATTCGGTTTCTCTCATGTCATGTGTGTACACATCAAACAGAAGTAACATGACCTTTTGTTATGTTTCAGATCCAAAGTCTCTTGGTTGTTACTCTTATGATTTGGTTGGAAAATCTTGAATAACAATACATTATCAAGCCTGTTTTTAGTGGAAATGAGTTCAAAAAATACAAAAAAAGTGTTATGCAGTTTTCTCTCTGTGCAATAGCTTAGTAGCAATATAATAAAAGTCTCTTTAAATACAAATACATTTATAATCTCTATATTCAACTGTCATTATTAGTTTAGTTATTACACTATTTTAATTACTTATAAATCAAAAGATCATTATTAATTTGAAAAAAAAAAAAAATTTTGATGATGAAACATTTTATTGACTATAATTTTTTTTTAACTTATAAATTTGTCAAACTTATAATGTAACATATTAAATAATGAATTTTTGAATTCTAATTCTTTAAAATTATATATTATTTTAACTATTTATTTATAAATATTATATACAAATAGAATAAAATAGAAAATTTAATAAAGTAAGTATTTTTTTGTTTATGAAAAAAAATTGATTGATTAATTTTTTGATGAACTGCCATTGGAATGGTTAATGGTAATGGGCAATTACATATCGTAGTCGCGATTCACAAAGGATTTATTGCAGTTATAGGAATTATATGGAATAATTATTTTTTATTAAATTTTATAATTTAATAACATTAATAGGTAAAAAAGTATGTTTTAAAAATGGGAAGATCCATCCTACAAGTTAAAAACGTACCTTATGTGTATAAATAAAATTTTAACCTATAAATTGGTTTAACTATAATTTATTTTATAATCATATCTGTGATAAATGTTTATTTGTCATAATAATTATCAATAATAATTTTATTTAAAATAATTAGAATCCAATATTATTTATTTATAGAACTAAATATGTTTTTATTCTTTTAAATATAATAATTTATCTATCATATAAGGAAGATTATATGTTTTGGGAAATATTTTACGAATTTAAATGGTATAATGGTATCATTACGAATTTAAATATTTTAAATGTATTGATAATGATTTATTTTTAACGTGTCCATGAACTAAATTTTGAGTAGTTTATATTCTTTTAATGTAGTTAATGAATATCAATCCATTAATTTGATCTATTTTATTGTTATTCAATTACTTACCATCAAATATCAATTAAGAAAGAGAAGGACTAATAAATAGTATATCATATATTACGTAAAAACTGTTAATGTTGTATTAAAACTATTAATGTTGTATAACATTATAAATCATTTTAAATGCATATTTATGAATGAATGATATTCAAATCATAAATGAACAAATTTTTTTTAGTGTTGTACTAAAACATTTTTTTTAGTTTGTATCCTGTTGATCCAAATATTTTCACATATGTGATTTCATATAAATAAACAATAATCATGCCATCTGTTTTTAGTACAAAATAATCATACAATATTAATGAATTAAGTGAACTTCAATATAAATAATAATAGAACGGGACATAAATTAAGACGTTATATATTTTTTCACAAAATCATTTATATCTTACGTTATACATTTTTTAGAGTTTTTTTTTTCTTAAAGTTAATTGATTGGTAAAAAAGTTTAATTAGACATTTTGTATAAGTAATTTAATTGTTACTACAACTTTTTTTCAAGTTATTTATTTTTACAAAATATAAAACATATCTTGATTCACATATTTTTATAAACATTGTCAACAACTATAAATATTCATTTTAATATATTTACAAACGGAAAAAACTTTAGTATTGATTAGAATATTATTATAAATTTTGTCAAAACAAAACTTATTAGTTTCATTTGAATTTTTGTTGACTCTCATATTTTTACTTATTATTTTTATAAACATAACTTATAAATATTGTCAAAACAAACGGGAAAAATATTTTATATACGGGAAAAAACACTATTGTTATAAACGGGATCAACGTTACTACTTATCCAAATTTTGAACAGTAGAATTTTATCGACAATTTTTTTAAAATATATGAAAACAATTTACGAAATCTATTATAAAATATTGATTTGATTTTCTAAATTTGTATTCTCTCTTAGAAAATATTTGTCTTATTTTGAAATCATATTGTTTTACATATTTTCGTTTACATTTCATCTTCTACATTTATTACTATTTAAACTTAAATTTAATATTATTCTTATAAACTTTTTTTATAAACGGGAAAAACTTTACTTTTGATTCAAATATAATTATAACTTATGTCAAAACAAAAATAATATTTTAATTTAAATATTTTAATAATTGGGAAAAACTTGACCATTTATTCAAATATATTTATAAATACTTTCAAAAAATAATTAATTTTTATATACGGGAAAAAATACATAATTTATTTCGGGAAACATTTTAATTCTTTTAAACGAAATAACATACATTTTTTTATTTCAATTTTTTTATAAACATTGTCACAAAATAAAAACATTCATTCTCATATTTTTACAAACGGGAAAAACTTTACTATTGATTATAATTTTTTTATAAATAATGTCAAAACAAAACTTATTATTTTCATTTGAATTTATTTTTAAACGAAATCAGCTTTACTATTTATTCAAATTTATTTCTAAATAGTGTTAAAATAAAAATATTACTTTTATGTTTTTTTTTTCATAACCTACCTGGTAACGTATGCGCAGTCCACACCAGAACTTGTGCGGACGCACGGGTTTGCTACTAGTTTTTAATAAAAGCTTTGTATAAAGACACTCATTTAAATTCTTAAAAAAAAAACTCGGTTTAGGTCTTAAAAAAATAAGTCTAGAACTAGTAAAATATTAATTATTGTTTGTAAAACAGAAAAAAAAAATGATGACAAATGCATGACACAAATTTGCTCTAGACGGAATAAGAATATTCAATATAATGTGTTAAATCAGAATATAAAATATAATTCACCTCAAAACATAATATCAATAATATCAAGTTAAATAGTAAAATATTTGGCTTTTTAAATAAAAGCTTTCTATAAAGACCCTCATTTAAATTTTTTTTAAAAAATATATGAAATTCGATTTAGCTCTTAAAAAACAAGTCTATAATATAATAGTCCTTTAAAATTAAAATGAAAAATCAAAGCATATTAGTTCCACTAATAGAAACTATTATTTTTGTTTATTTAATTTTAATTTTTCTTTAGATATTATTGTGGTCAAAGTTATTAATTTTAAACGAATATTTGTAAACTTTTTTAAAAGACTCAATTCAGAACTAGTAAAATATTAATTATTGTTTGTAGAACAGAAAAAAAAAATGATGACAAATGCATGACACAAATTTGCTCTAGACGGAATAAGAATATTCAATATAATGTGTTAAATCAGAATATAAAATAAAATTAAAAGAAAAATTATATCGCTAGACTGTGGCCAACGAAGCTGGAATAGCTCAGTTGGTTAGAGCGTGTGGCTGTTAACCACAAGGTCGGAGGTTCAACCCCTCCTTCTAGCGTTTTCAATTTTATTTCCTTTCTTTTGATTTTTCAAATACACTTGTTCAATTTAAACGGGCCAATGCATGGGCCTCTGGTTTGTTAAATCTGCTAACATGCGAAAATTGCTATTTGCTTCATAAAATTTTATTTTTATTAAGAAATAATATCATCTGTGTCTTTATTAGATTAATTTATATTTTATATTGAAATTTCAAACAATGGATATTTAATTTTTTGTTAATTTTATTTTTAAAAAACTAACACTAATGATATTTAAGAATCATTTTTAATAAAATTTAAACTTTGCCGATGTCACAATGTCAAACTCTTATCATTAAACAACAGCTCAGGACTTATTATATTTTACCTATGTTTTTGTTAATTTATATTTACTTGTGTTATATATTTTTTCTACAAAATTTCTTTTATCAATTTTTTTTTAAAAATAACTATCTTTTTCAAATAAGTTTTTAAAATAATCATAATTTCAAACAAAATACGAAACTAATCAAGTTTCAAACAAAAATAATTAGTTGGCAAGAGGAGTAACCATTATGAATGGCGCATGCATGTATTTATTGTACACAGACGCCATGCATGTTGGTGCATGCTTAGAGTACATGCCACTGCATGTGGCGCAAGCATGCATCTTCTATGAGCATGCGCCACAGGCAATGGGTACTGCATTGTTTAAGATACTTGAATAATATACTTGAATTGTGTTGTTTAAAATATTTTAGATTAATACCTTGACCCATTCCTATATCTTCACACAAAGGGGCATCCCAAAGTTCTTCGCATAGTGCATTATCTTGGTTAACTATACCATTAACAGCCCTACCTTCGATAGGTAGACCCAACAACATATACACGTCCTCTAGTGTGACAGTATATTCACCAAACGGAAGGTGAAATATGTGTGTCTCGGGTCTCCATCTTTATACCAAAGCGAGGATAAATGTGTAATCAACAGAGTTTGAGACATTGTTAAGTAAATGACCAAAATTGCCTGCTCATAAATATGGTTCTATCAATTCATCGTGTGGTACATATTCATGTATACGACAACGAAATCTCTTTGGATCCTAACAAAAAAATATTGAGAAAAACAATGAAGGAAATTAATTAAGAAAAATAATTAAGGGAAAGTTTAATGACAAATTTAGAAACACATTCGAAATAATGACTTACGAACTCCGCAATGTTGTTTCATGTTAGTGGCACAAGATGGCAAAACAACAATTTTCCAATCACCTTCGCTCTAGTTGAAGGGGAGACTACTGGTGGACGGAGTTTTTTTTCTAAAAAATCTCTGATTACACGTTGCTCATCAGCCTAACTTATGCTTGATTTCAAACAGACATCCATCAATTGAGAGTGCTTATAAAAACCTTGATAACGGCTGGCAAGATCCTCCTTCTACACATGTCTACTGCATTATACACATCGCTCAAAATTTCATGTGGGATATTAAAGACATACCGCTACAGAAGAAGGATGTGAACGCAGGGTATGTATTAACAGAACCTTTCTTCTAACACTACTGCGAAGAGATCAGATTGACAAATACAGATGCAATAAGGTGGGTCGATAATATTCCATTGGAAAAGTGGACCTGAGCATATGAAAATTGTCAACGATGAGGCTACTTGACAACAAATCTTGTGGAATCAATGAACTCTGTCTTCGAAGGCATGTGAAACCTACTGATAATCGTTTTGGTGAGAGCAACCTATTTTAGGTTAAGGTCACTATTTGAGATCAAACCTACAAAATGGAGTTCAATGTTACAATCGGGGCAGTTATTCAGTTAAATTTCAATGAAATTCATTAAGGAGGAAGCTGCCAAAGCTAACGAACATGTGGTTACAGTGTTTGACTGTCGTAAAGGTTGGTTCAGTGTAGATGAGACAATGGACCATAATGAGGGGATGCCCAGGGGATACTATCGAGTCGAATTAGATAGAGGTTGGTGCTATTGCGAAAAGTTCTAAGCCTTCTGTATGCCTTACTCCCATGTCATAACGACATGTTCAAAGGCTCGGCAAGACCCTTCCAACTTACTGTCCTCCGTTTACAAAGTCATAAACCTATGCAATTGTACAATAATAGCTTTCCAGTATTAGCAAAGGATGATTATTGGCCTGCATATCTAGGAGAGATAGTTTGGCATAGTGAAAATATGCGAAGAAAGAAAAAGGGCCATTCTAACAACATGCGTATTCGAGCCGAAATGGATACGACGAACAAAATGGTGAGACTATGTAGTTCATGCACTACTACAAAATAGACCTTTCGTAACAGCAATTTTACAAAGACCATAGTGTTAACCGTGGTAATAGTTTATTTATGGGCGCATTTTTTTTTGGCATTTACTAGAGGACATGCCACAACGGTCAAATGAAGCAACAGTAGTGAAAGGTACACAGAGTGAAATGGTTCGAATCCCAACACCAACAATTAACCATTTATCGTGATAAAAATGTTATTGATCTTGTATATCACCACAGTTTTCATTACCAACTGTGATGAAAGGTGATACTTATTTATATATAAGCAAAATTATCTCTCGCTTCAGTACATAACAATCGTCTCTCTAAAAAAACCCTAACAACTCTTTCACTCGTTTCTCTTCAAACGAAACCCTAACTACTCTATCACTCGTCTCTCTAATATGGAAACCCCAAAACGAAACCATAACATAAAATCTTAGCCAATGTGTATTTACAGGTTTGTTTTCTCTATAGTTTTTTTTTAAAATCTGTTTCAATAGCTTGTTTCATGATGTTTGAACTTCCTTCTTGTTTTGACTTGTAGGTATGGATGATTGTTTCAATAAATAGGACTAAGCTAAATTTAGCTTTGCAAACTTGTGTCAAAGATCCAAAATGATATCCATTCAAAATATACACAAGTTTTTGCAGGTCTAAATTTATCTTCATCCTTACTTCATTGTTGACATGCCATTATGGGACATGTATGGTATGTTTCTGAAGCATTTTATGACTTGAGATGTTTGATGTATCGTGTTTGTTGTTTATGGTTTATTGTTGATGAATGTTTTTGATGAATTTTGTTGTTAATGTTTGTTTAAAAGATGAGTTTATTATATATTATGTGGTTTGAGTGTTTTTCAATCCTTTACCGAATATATAACTTTACAAACTATATTAGAAAATTATGATATGATAGATAAAATTGTATAGAAAATAAGTACACATTCAATTCTTGACAAGAATTCTTTACACTGTTAATTGCATTTTGTTCTTTGACAGTTAGAACTTGGTTTAATGATTGTAAATCTTCAACCACCCCTCTCTCCACCTCTAATTTTGTTTGCAAAGTAAATACTATTTTGCAAAAAGAATTAGAGGTGAAGGCAGGGGCGGTTGAAGAACTATGATCATTAAACCAAGTTCTTACTGTCAAAGAACAAAATATGGATAAGGTGTTGAAGAAATCTTGTCTAGTATTGAACATGAACTTATTCTTCTAATATAATTTAATTTGTCATATTATAATGTTCTAGTGCAGATTGGAAGGTTATATGTTTAGTGAGCATTGGAAAAATAAGAATTCTACATAATTTATAATAAACTCAGGTTTATTTATCACAATGGCTGCTTAGCACAACCGTTGTTAAATATGTTGCATTAAAAAATATCATAACGATTGTTTAAAATAATCGTTGTGGTAGGTAGCGCTCTACATAGATTCAATTACAGTCTCACGTCCGTGGTGGAAATCATCATACATACAATCACATCTTACCTCACAACAGTTGGACCAACGTGGTGGTATCTCTTTTCCAACCATTGTGATATGTATTTTCCGTCGCAGTGATACAAACAGCCCGGACACAATCGCACAAACTGTACCAATGTTGGAGCAAGAAACACAACATAATTTTATATGTAACCATTTTATTTGATATTGAAAACAACGTTCATTTCATAAATATCACAACATTCAGTTACAACCACTAAAACAACAACTAAACAATAACTTAAACAACAACTAAGCATCAAGACAAACAAATACAACAACTAAACAACATATCTATACGATTACAACCATAAAGACAATTTACTCACAGCTATGCATCATAATACGACAACCTCTGTCAGTTTTAACTGAGTCCCATAAACGACTTTCTCCATTGTTGTTGTACATTGCAACAAGCCTTTGAATTCTTCTGATCTTTTCGTCGTCTCCATCTAACCAACAGATCAAACTCCTCTGAAAATGCTCGAACGTCTATGTATTACAAAATGTATTTTATCAGTTTCTTTTAGGAAGAGTTAAAAATATTTTTTAAAATTGCATTAAACACATTATCTATGTCTAGACTAGTCTGAATAGAGAGAAAGTTCATGAAAACCAACAACAACTACAGTACAAAAACCTTTAAAAAAAACCAAAATTATTGTTTTGCCTTTTTTTTTTAAATTTTGATATCTAACCTATGATCGATTAATCTATTGAAGCAATCTCACCATCCATTTTTAAAACCCATTTAAGATCAAATTAAAACTTTTTAGGAACACTTATTGTACATATGTGGTAGTAGGAACAAATTAATGTTTTCTTCCATGTTGTTAGAATTTGTAGAGTCTGAAATGAGGGATCTCCTCTAAGCTATGAATGTCTATTCATCTTTGCTTTTCTTAATTTTTACTAGTTGTTCAATCTTAAAGTCAAAGATCAGTTAGTTTCTTAGAGTTTTATTTCACATACATATACAAACCACGTGATATACCAAAAACAAATCACGTCATATACCAAAGATTACAAGAAAGTGCATATAGATCAAAGAAATATAGACAGAAAATACAATATAAAATTCTTAGAAAATATAAAATAGTTCAAAAGTATAACGACGTAATTCCCCATAGCGAAGCTATTTGATGGACTACACTAGTATCTGTTCCATTTCGGAATCAAAATTAGGTGTATGTTAATGGTGAGGGATCCTAAATCGGTTGCGTTGATATTCGATACAGCGACGCAGAGATGGACTTGCATGGATAATACTCCAATGCCCAAGTTAGTCCAGAATTCAAGATGGACGTAGTAAAAAGTGGAGATCAGAAAGTGTATCTTTAGATTCTTAAGTAATTACCTTTATTTCTTGGGTCACTTGGAGTGGATTGACATTGGTTCGGGCCTTGAATTTTTTAGCCTTTGGCCGACCCATAACAATTTCCCTCAAGGCTTGTCGGACACTTATTAGCCAGTGAAGTCTTAGAAGTCTCGGCCAACCTTTGAGAATGACTTTCACTTTAGGTAAGAAATGGAAATTCCTTGGATCAGTTGTGAAAGTATTAGGGAGACAGGTGCATTAAATGAATTAAACTCCTCTTTAGGAAAAGAGAGCAGAAAGGTGATGGTGGAACAGGAGCATTCGTTTAACCTACCAATCCCCCAAGATCTCAGGTCGCGAATTGGGATCAAGTGTTGAAAAGGAACGGTTTGGCCCACCCTCAGAAGTGAGAAACACTGGTTGGTTGGAAATAATCTACACAACCAAAGAACAATATAGAATGAAAACCAGAATATCTAATAAACAAATGCAGCTTCAAAGTACCTCTCTAGCGTCCGGATTCAGACTGGAAGTGGTAGACCCAGTATCGAGAGTAAGGTTGTACATGCTTATTCTTTTCCTCTACAATAAGGTGTCTTCATCCTCTACCCCATCATTCAAGTCAAAGGTGAGCACATGCTCAATCCTGAACCTCACCTCAGCATTCTCCTCCATAAGGACAAGATTCTCTGGGGGGCAGAACATCAAGAGCTTCTGAACATTTCCCCAATTCATGACGTGCATAACTCATTTCCCTAGGGATCCCAAACTTATGAGGTAAAGTACGAGGCGAAACATGGGCTTCATTCTCATCGAAGATCTCATATCCCCCCCCCCCCGATCAGACAAACCTACGGTAGAAAAACCGACCGGGTTTAAAAATATGAATGATGCTAGAGAAAAACATAACTGTAAACCATATACCTGCGTCCCGACGAAAAGCAAAGGCGTCCAAAATACGTCACGCCATAAGCATTGGTTCTGCCGCCGATTCGTAGTAAGACCACCGTAATGATAAACAAACCAATTAATATGCTTTAATCACAATTACTTGAATGCTACTCAAAATTAAAGTCTATCTCCAAGGACAAAATATACAAAAATGTAATTGTGACAAATTATCGAACACCTTGTGTGCAATCAATTTCATTTAGAATTTTGTATGGTTGTTTTAATTTACAAATCAAATCCAATCACAACCTAATAGATTGTGATCAACTTAACAAAACCTTTTTCAAAGGTTATAAATTTTTTTAACTAAAAGTATTGATCGCACAATCAAAGAATTCAATAATTTGCAAATGAACAATAAAAGAGATAGAGAAAGAGAGAGTAAACACGGATTTGTTTAGGCAGTTCCTCAATCGGACTCGTTATGGGTACCCCATGCACTCAATTCGAACTCAAATTGAGATAGTGAAAATTAACCTTACTTTGCAAATTTAGTTTACAAGAGAAATGTAGCAATGTCACCCTACAAACCCTATGTTTGATGTTGATTCTAACACTTTCTCTTCCTTTGACCTGAGCTTGATCAAGTCACCCAACAATACCAATTTTATTCACTGTCTCACACTACTCCTTTGCAAGAAACTTTTGTTCTTCAAATCCTTCACTCGATTTAATTCAAATTGCGAATTGTTGTAACCCAAGATTTACCAATTTGATTAACTGCCTCACGCTAATCCTTTGCAAGAAACCACCGTTCTTCAAAGCTTTCACTCGATCGAATCCAAATTGGGTAATCTTGTCCAAAACCTTCAAATCCCCAATTGATCTTGAAAGAAAACTCCACCTTGGTTTTCTTATTTGGAACCCTCAAAGATCTCAACCCAATTTACTGATCACCAACCTAGATTTAGACGTTATCAACTCTAAATCTAGATGGCACCCAAATAATGAATAATTATGTGTACTTAGTTTGTGTGTATGCATAGAATAAAGGTTGAAGATGATGAGCACTCTTTCAAATCCCAGTTTCATTTGTGATTTTCTCAAAATCACTTGTCTTGCGGCCGGTAAAATGACAGAGTCGCCATCATTCTTTTTTCGTCCTAAGAGACAGGAAAAAATGATAAAACCTAAATTTAAGGGTGAGAGACTAAGGTTCGGGAGTCGGTTAGGCGGTAGGAAGGTGTTAGGCACCCCTCACCTCTATTATATCCAATAGGATCCTCCTTAAGTCTTAAGGTTAATTGCTTGTTTAAAGTGTGTTTACTTGAATTTTCATATTTACAAAGCTTTTATTATTTGCAAGAGAATGAGTTTAATTATGATAGGGGAACCCTAAGTTTTTATTATTATTATACTCGCTAGGGTTTACAACCTTATGCCTACGTACCCTCAAGTTTGAAGGATCATAGTTCCATAGTCTGTATCTCTTATTTTGTTGGTTGATTGATTTTATCCCTTAAAAAGTTCTCACTCATCGGAGGCGGAGAAAAGTTTAGTTTGAAAAATGCCTCAATGCACAAGGGCAGAGGTCTTACAATTTAAGTGAGTTGAAAGTCTTTTATCCTTTATCCCTTTAATTTGTAAAAATATCCCAGTTAATTTTATTGTGAAAATAAATATAATATTATGATTATATTATATAAACCCCTAACCCTTATCCCTTATCGCAATTTTATTTATTCGAAAACCTTAGAATTTATTCCTTTGATTTATCTACAAATATCCCCAAGTTTTTATCCCATTTTATTTGTAAAATTATCCCTTTTAATTTATTTAGAGAATAAATTGATTATATAATTATTTTAAACTATATAAAGAAAATCCTTATTTTTTTATCCCTTATCCCTCGTCCTATATTTATACTCTTGGATCTTAAGAGTTTTATTTCCAAAAATTTTATTCCAAATTTATCCCTAATATCCCATTTATCCCGAATGTTTGTAAAAGAAAATCTTAAATTAATTAAGAAAGTTATTTCAAATCAAGATTAAACTCTTTAATAAACCCCAATAAAGTATCCCTTATCCCTCATTTATATAAATTAATATTCATACCTAATAATAGAATTAATATACATTAAGGTTGACTTGATCATGAATTAAAGAAATTTATCAAATGAAGAAAAATTAAACCCTTAATAGTTTATGATTATTTAATTATTCAAATAATTAATAGAAACTAAAGTATCAAAACCCGAAGTATAATTTTATTAAGCTAACTAGAAATTAGTTAAGCAAATAAAATTCAATTAAAAATAATTAAAATTATTAATAAATAACCCAATTAAATATTAACACATTAATGACACTCAATGAATTAAAATTATAAATAAAAAAATTCCAATTAAATCTCAATTAATTAAAATTATAAATAAACAAAATACCAATTAATTAAAATTATAAATAAACAAAATCTCAATTAAATAATAATTCTAAATAAACTAAATCTCAGTTAAATAATAATTATAAATAAACAAAATCCCAATTAAATGCCAATTAAATAATAATTATAAGATCCGAATTAAAATGCAATTAATTAAAATTATAAATAAAACAATCCCAATTAAATCTCAATTAAATAATAATAATTAAATTATTAATAGAAGAAATTCATCATTAATAAAAGGACAATTAACTATTACCCCAATTATATCTTAACTCTAATTCCAATCCCTAATTAGTAATTACATTTTTATTTTATTTTATTTCATTACTCGTAATAATCCATAATTACTTAATTATTATTATTTTTATATTAAATCTATTATTATATTAAATCACAAATTTTTTATATCCCTAATCATATTTTGCATTTAAACCCGTGTTAATTACCATTATACATATAATTACTTAATTATTTTTATTGATCCAATTATTAAATTAATATGTTAATCAACTTGAATTGTATTTAAATTTTCACTAATTCCAAATTAATCCAATTATCCCAAATTGATTAATATTCTCTAATTAATTTCATTCTTTGCTCCTCTTATTTATTTTATTAAAGGGGAAATTTTTAACCATTAAAATTAAGTACTAATTAAGTTTAATTATAAAATTAACTCTAACCCAAATATAAATCTCTAATTATACTTTTTAGATTTTACAATATTAGTTTTATTAAAAAAGACAAAAAAGTTGTCTATGATATAAAAATACTTTTCTTGAGAAAAGTTTTATGATATCACTTTTATAAAATGATTATGTAAAAGAAGAAACCAGATGATTATATATATATATATATATATATATATATATATATATATATATATATATATATATATATATATATATATATATATATATATATATTAGGTCTTTTTTTCTAATTTAAAATACATTGTTGATTGATTTTTTTGTATAATTTGAAATAATTAAAATAGTTTATGATTTCTCTTTGTGAAAGTATAATTATAACTAACTATTAGAACAAATAAATTCTATATCACCACAATCCCTAACAATTCTATATCAACATAATCCCTAACCCAACACAATTCCTAATCAAACAAACACAAACGTCAACCAAAATATCGAATAATTTCTACAACCCTAAAAAAATAAGGGCAAGTTAATAAATATAATGGTAAAAGAGAACCAACCTACGGGGAGGAGGTTTGTCGGGGGGAGTTTACTAGGGAGTATTCACTACTACAAAATGCGTAAAAAACAACGTCAGGTTCACCACGGAAGAAATATACACCGTTGTAATAAATTAAATTTTCGTGCCCAGTCAGTAGCTGGATATAAGAACAGTGATTTAATGACGGTTGTCTTTAAAAACTGTGGTAATAAATGATGTGTGACAAGCTTCGATTCTCAACAACATTATTTTTTCCATTTTTTAGAGTACATTAAGCGTGTGTCACTTAAGTCCTTTAAATAAAAAATAAAATGTATATTATTTTACAACGGTTAGTTTAAACAACCGTTGTTATACGCTTTTGTCACTTATGTGAATTATTAAAAAACATAAAATTTTAAATGATTTTACAACGGTGAAAAAAGTCAACCGTTGTTAGAGGACTCACATTTCCAATACGTTTGAGTAACACAACCGAGATTTAATGGTTTACTGATAAATTAGAAACAAAACTTAATCAGTATTTCTTTCATAAGACGCCCTAGGCGAACAAGCGAGCCAGAGACGAAGTATATGCTCAAATATTCTTCCTTCAGCTGTGTTGTAAAATCTTCATTCTTCAAAGTATGAGAGTACGATATTCTTCAACATCTTCATTCTTTTTTTCTTTGTGTATGTTCTATAGGCTCAAGTCAGTATGAGACTACATGATTCATATGCTTTAAAGAAATAAGAATATAATAAAAAAATGAATGAGGAAGATAAAGAATCAGCAATGGTTTTTGAATTAAAGAAATAATAATGACTTTCAACTAAAACGATTAGATTTTCAATGTAAAGAGAAGATGAAGAATAAGAGAAATCATTATAAATACGTTATTCCTCTTACCATCACACAATCAACATTATTGAAGAGAATTAATCAAAATGAATTCCAACAATGCAGTCCAAGAAGTCCAACAAACTGTAGATGTTCAAGAAGAAGTTGTCCAAGAAGTCCAACAAACTGTAGATGTTCAAGAAGAAGTTGTCCAAGAAGTTCAACAAACTGCGCGTGTGGTTAAAGATGCTGTAGATATTCAAGAAGTTGCCAAGGTCGTAGATGTCCAAGAAGTTGTCCAGGTTGCAGAGGCTTTAGAGGTCCAACTAGTTTTCCAGCCCGAACAAGTTGTACAGACCCAACAGGCGGTCGCCTTGCAAGAAATACGAGCCAGGAGGAGAAGAAGGAGATCAAGAAGAAAGAGAAGAAGGACAACTATTTTCAATTCAGATGATCAGGACGAAGCACTGTTTGGTTGGAGTAATTTTATGTCAGCTAGGGCATTTAGATTTGATATTTAAAAGTTAAAAGTGTCTATGTTATCATCAATATTCAAGATTTTAATTTTGTTATTTTAAATATAAACTTGCATTTTGTTGGAGTTTACTTTATATGAAACTTGCATTTTGTTGTCTTATTCTTATTAAAAATATTTACATATGTGGTAAACTCATTACATAACCTTGAATATATGAACTTGAATGAAAACTTTATCACATATGTGGTAAACTCATCACATAACCTTAAATGAAAAATATATGAACCCAAGTCACCACGGTTCTACCAAAACCGTGGTGATATCTCTAAGCTTAGGCGCTAACTTTATATTATATTTTTTAATTAAAAAGTGTATATAGTATAATACGGTTGTAAGTATAACTAATATAATAGGCACTCATTTCTTTTTTATTTATTTTTAAATAAGGGATATCACTACGGTTATTATATGTAACCGTCGTTATATAGTTTGATATTATTTTAAAATATAAATTATAATTACGGTTGTAGTTAACAACCGTAACGAAAAGTGATAGTTTTTAATATATAAACGAAACATATGTGACCTACTTTATATCTGTCGTTTCTCTCTAAAGAAAATCCCAACACAACTCTCTCCTCTCATGAATCTTAAACAATATCTGACGGGAGCAACGTCCAGCGCAAACTCCTATGGCGGCGAAGATGGTATGTTCTCCTGCTCTCTTCTTTCTAACATTATTGTTTTAGGTTTTGGTTTTAGGATGCTGTGGAAAACATTATGTTAATGATGTTTTAGGGTTAAGTTTGATTTTTGTTGTGTTTCCTTGTAGATACATGGTGATGATGGTGGTAGCAAGCGTATACTATGGTTAAATTTCATATGATTTTTGAAGCAATGAAGAAAAATATAAGAAGTATGAAGTTGTTGTATAAACTTCATCCACCTTATATTTCTTCTTCATGGCATCAAAAACTGGATGAACTTGATATATATCTTGATTTGCTACAGTTCACGAATTATTTTCAATAAGAGGTACGTTATTGACTCAATGTATGTTGGTTTTTTACAGTCCCACTTGGGGTTTTGTTGCTTAAATAATGTATGTTTTTTTTATTGTGTTGCATGTTGTTTTGTTGTATGTTGTTGTTGTTGACAAATGTTCTTAAAACAAGAACAAAACATTGCTAAGTCACAAGATAGAGGCTTCTTATGACTTAACAATGTTTTATTCTTTAAATTCTTATGCATGTTGAGAAGTTTAGTTTATTATATACTATGTATTGTTTGTTTCACTTACCTTTTAATGAAAATGTAATCATTTATACTGACATAGAAACTTATATTCTGAAAATTAAGATGTATTTGAAAACCAACCTATATCAATCAATGTTTTTTGAATCGCATCTGTCTCATTCAGCACATTTTATGTTCCTTAACACATAATATATGCTTTAATGGTCTGTTTGCTTCAATTCATCGATATAATTTACAATCGCGTTGATAAGCGACAATGATGAGGTAAACTATAATAAAAGATATCGATGAGTAGAGGGAATCAGACCATTGAATCATATATTATGTGTTAAAGAACATAAAATGTGCTGAATGAGACAGATGCAATTCGAAAAAAAAAATGGTGTGTTTAAGTTGGTTTTCAAGAATATTTTAATTTTCAGATTATATATTTCTTTGCCAATCTAAATGGTTGTATTTCTTTAAATAGGTATATGGTAAACCAAGCAATATACATTTGTATATAATAAACTATGGGTACTTTCCATGATGGTTGTCTATAGCAACCGTCATCTAATGTAATTGATTTCCTGTTGGGTTTCGAACCCAGTACCCTATGTATCACAACAGTTGTTAAGAATAACTGTTGTGATATACCGCGTGCTTTTCAGAATACAACAATGGTCCCAGGAACGTGATTATAAGTAGCGTATTTACCACAGCACTCTACATAACAACGCCTTGATCTGCGTTATTACATGTCTTTTTCAACCGTTGTTAAATGGGTTTTACGTAGTAGTGATTAATACATAGTGTAGGACTAGGCACCTTTGTGAAAGACACACCACTTGTCCACCTAAAACCTTAAGGTGATAGGTGAGTGGGTTCTCCCACTTATAAATGCTCAAGTCACCACATTCCTTCCAATGTGGGACTATTTCCCCACTTACTCACACTTGCTTATATTATTCCAATACTTCCCCTCAAGTGTGAGTCCACAATGTTCCCCCTTTTTTATACTTGTACTGTCGTTGACACCTTTTTCAAGGGAATTTAGATACACCTCTTCCTGGGCTTCGATTTCAATGGAACACCACTTCCTGGGCATTTCGATACAAGTAAGTCGGTCCCTTTCTCGAACCAAAGGCTCATGATACCATTTGTTAGGGGGAGTAAGTGGGGAAATAGTCCCACATTGGATAGGAATGTGGTGACTTGAGCATTTATAAGTGGGAGAACCCACTCACCTATCACCCTAAGGTTTTAGGAGGATAAGGGGTGTGACTCTCACAAAGGTTCCTAGTCCTACATTATGTATCAATGCTCCCTAGTAAATTCCCCCCAACAAATGGTATCAGAGCCTAGTTTGTAAAGGGACCGACTTACTTGTATCGAAATACCCAGAAAGTGGTGTTCCGTTGAAATCGAAATGCCCAAGGAAGAGGTGTATTCGAAATACCTAATAAGAGGTACCTAGTAATAGGTGTCAACGACGGTGCAAATATAAAAAATGGGGAACATTGTGGACTCACACTTGAGGAGGAGTATTGGAATAATATAAGCAAGTGTGAGTAAGTGGGGAAATAGTCCCACATTGGATAGGAATGTGGTGACTTGAGCATTTATAAGTGGGAGAACCCACTCACCTATCACCTTAAGTTTTTAGGTGGACAAGTGGTGTGTGTCATACCCCAAATTTGTCCTACCTGTGTATAACTTTCATCTGTCACACCCTCATTTTCACCCTAACCCTAGCCTTGCATATCATATCATTTTCATCATCTATGCATGGGATTACAGCAGCTCTTTGAATCAAGGTTTCTTATTTGCTTTGAGGTTCTTTCATCAAGGTTTGAAACAAGGGTTTGATCACACAACATTGTGAGTATCTTTGTATCAAAGTTCATCCAGCTATCCGACCTTTTAATTCGCTTTTTTTTTTAGTAGTTTTTGGTTAATTAATATTTTATTTAATTTAGAATTAATTTAGATTTTACTTTAGATAATTAGAATTTTATTTTAGTTAGCTTTATTTAATTTTATCATTTTATTTTATGATAATTAGGATTATTTTAATTAATTTAATCTATTTCTTTTTTATAAACTTTTTAGATATTTGTTTAAGTAAACTTAGTCAACAAGTTTTTAGAAAGGGCACTTTGGGTATATTGTAAAAATTCACAACCCTAGCTTGTACACTATATAAGTGTGTGTGAGAAATGGAGGGGGGGGGGGGGGGGGGGGGGGACACATTACACGCGGCGCAAAAGTTGGAATTTCAAAATCAAAGAGGGAGAGAGTAGTCAGAATACTTTTTCTCACTTTGTAAACTCAGAAAAAAATACACTTTCCCTGACTTGTCTTGTTCGCTCTCTACCACTGTCACATCACCTTGCCGACAGAAATCACCTCCACTTTCTCGCCGTTAAACCTCCGACCACTCTCTCAAAACACTGTCGCTACCACCGGTGACTTTAAATCTGCTACGCCGTTCTCATTTCCTCCTTCCAGCACGTCTCAACAACGCTTTAGAGAAAGAACCAGTAACAACAAGCAGCTGAATTTGCGCAGTTGATCCAAATCTACTTTGACAGTTTCGAGCTCGCGAAGTTGGTGCTCTGATATTTGTGGATTGTTGTGTATGGTTGTTTCATATGCAGGTTATAAGTCTGGAGAGGTAGCTGTTCTCAATATCTTCACCGCGGCGAATCGTCGTGAACCGTGCTCAGCAACAACAACTCGGTTGCAGTGACAAAAAAGTTGCATCTCATAGTAATTTCATCATCAACTCAACAACAACTCTGATTTGAGCTTTGCACCAACGACGTTCAACAAACGTCGGCAGGTTTGGTTCGATGTGAAGCGTCGGCAACATTTCATCAAGTCAGCTAGCAGCTTTTGGGATCGATGAAGAGGCTCTGTCAGAGGTTGAAGCCATTCTAAAGCCTGTCAAAAATTAGCCGTGGCCTAGTGGCGTCGTAGCTCGATGTACGGTAAACTTCTGTTCAAATTGTGATTTTGTGCGAGCTACTATGATTTCATGGCATTGTATTTGTGTTACCCTCTTTATATATCAGCTTGCTTATTGTGTGGATTGCCATAGTTACTAAATGAATATGACTATATTGATTTAGGCATAGTTATGTATCAGTTTGTTTATTTGTATAGCTAGTGCAGCTGGATTTACCAAGTGTTTGATGTTGATAGCATTGCTTATGTTGATTATGTCATATTTAATGTCATTGTGTGTTTTGAATCGGTTTCATAAATAGCGTGAATACTTTGTTTGCTGGATTTGATGAATGTTTCCACGATTTGGTTACGTAGTGTGAATTGCTAATCGATGTGTTCAGTATTGTTATTATGTTGAATTCTGCTTCCATTGTGTAGACAATTTATTTCAATTTCATCTAATGAATCTTCTGTTTCACCCTGCTGTTGGTGTTGGACATGTATTAATTTTCGGTTTGATTTTGGTTACGTTTACAATGTTTACTATGTGATGGTATGTTATTTGCATCGTTGATTTCAATTCTCGATTACGTATATCCTTGCTGTCAGTTTATATCGCAAATCTTGTATAGCACAGCTTGTTATTACTTTGTAAATTAATTTTGGTATTGTTGTCGTTTCGGTTTTCTGTTTACGTAAATTCTGCAATTGATGTGGACTGACTTCTTGTTTTCAATTCGTAGTCGCTGCAGTTGTTGTCTGCAATCTTAATTTTTAGTGTTAGCGACGATTTGTTTTTTTGTGCGATAACTTTTTGTTGAGTGTTGTTCGATGTTCAGATTCCATTTTAGTGATGAGTGTATTGTTATAGCGTACTCCCAATTTGAATCCGTTGCAATATCGTTGGATTTCGGTTATGTTGTTATGATTCCTCACAGTTCTGTCATTAAACTGCTGCTGCATTTGGTAACATTTGAATCTTTCTTTTCAGTATTGTAAACTGGTACCTGTTATTACCTCGTATTTGATTTTTTCGGTCCCGCTGTGCCATTGCCATTTCTTTCTAGTTTATGTTTTTGGGTGCTGTTATGAAATGTTAAATATAGTAAATGTTGCTTGATGTGGTTATATCTTTGTTGTTGCTATTTTGTTAATCTCACTGCACTAAATCCATGGTTTTGATATCAGCAATATGTCCTAATACCGACGATTTCTATTCAATATTTTAACCAAGCATCGTAGCAGCTTTTGTGTGTTATTTTTGAAGTATAATATTCTGCTCAAATATGCTGCTATTGAATTGTTTCGATGACGTATTGAAACGAAACGTAATGTGCTAATTGTCAAAAGCTACTGCAGCTGGATTCTTCATTTCCTGTCTCGAATACTTTTGTTTTTTTAGGTAATTAATTGTTTTCTTTACATTTTATTTACCTTAATTGTTTGAATAACTTTTTGTTAGTCCAATAGATTGGTTAATTAATTTTTTAATTAGTTTAGTTAATTAAGTTAAATGGTTTTCGTTTGATTCATTAGATAAATCTTGGAACATCTTCTCCTTTCTATTAAAATTTCAAAATGCTGCTTGTCATGATGTTTAGCTTAGATTTTAATTTTAGACTATTTCTTGATTTAATTTTTTTATTTAGATTTTAATTATGATTAATCTTGCTTAGAATTAACTTTTACTTTGAAATTAATCTTGAATTAGTTTTTAATTTTAGTTCTTGTTAGATATTAATCTTGTTTCTAATTTTTTTTAATTAACTTTTAATTTGGTTTTGATTTAGATTAATTAGAATTAGACTTTTTTTTCTAGAAATTAACTTGAATTGATTTTAGGTTTAATTAGAATCAGTCTTAGTTTTAGATTAACTCTTTTACTTTGAATTTAATCTTGATTTTAATTTGCACTTTATTTTAACTTGGATGATTCAATACTTGACTTGCCTCTTGTTTGATTTTCTCTTTGTGATTGAGTGGTCTGGTGTTTTACTTGTTGATTATTCCGTATTCACATGCTCCCTTAAGGCTCCTAGTCCGACTTAATTTCTAATTAAGCTCGAAGTAGGATAGACATTAGGCTCTCAATCCAAGCATGATAACATTAAGTAGACTCCCCTCTTGTAAGTCGAGCGCTTTTGCCTCGCAATCGACCTTACCTTGAACCATTAGGACCTCCTTTCCATTAGTTCTCAAACCATTTCGTATGCAAATCCAAACCTCGATCCAACGTCGAGTATTTTTCTTAAATTAAATTAACACATTTAATTATACTAAATATCATTTTTTAAAAAGACGAAAAAGAGGGGGATCAAGTCTTTGGTCTTTCTCCTCAATTGGCGCCTCTAAAACACGCGAAACTCGACAACATTCAAACCTTTTTCCTAATCAATCATTAATGCACTTAATCCTTACTTAAACTTTTTTACCAAAGGTGAAGTGAGGGGGACCAAGTCTTCGGTCTTTCTCCTCAATTGTTTGGGTGTGAGTTCTCTTACTCGTGTGTGGGCAATTGTCACCTCTAAAATATCCAACACGGCTAAAAAACTCTCCTTTCTCGCCTTGCGCGACCGAAACCCTAAAACACACGCAAATCAAACTATTTTCTCAATCAAATCTTTAACACACTTAATTCATGCTCAAACAACTTTTCACAAAAAAGAACATTGTTTAGTCCATTCTTCCGCGCATATGAACTAGTGCTTCAGCCTCCCCTTGACGAGCAAACAAGACAACGTTTAGCAGTTAGAATGCGAATTAAACACTCGTTCGTTTAAAAAACACCAAACAACCGTAGTCCCACGAAATACGAATGCTCTGACTTTCCCATTGCACGAGGGAATACGTAGGCCCAAGGGTTTTCAATCCTTGCCGAACACCCTAATAAAAAACCACCCATTTCCCCCTTAGAAAATAATTTTACCTTAGAAGATAACAAACAAATCGAGCTAACATTTCCCCCGAATCAAATCAAGAGGTTCCCGTTGAGTACAACGGACGTAGAGGGTGCTAATACCTTCCCTCTTGCCTAACCGACTCCCGAACCCGAATTTGGTTGCGACGACCATGTTCTTATTTCTCTTTAAAGGTTTTATCGATATTTTCCTTTCCTTCTTTAGGATAAATAAAGTTCGGTGGCGACTCTATTTTGAACAGTTTTTTCCGCGTCCATCGCGAGGATCGTATTTTTTGAGGTACGACAGATGGCGACTCTGTTGAGAAATAACATTGCCCTATGCTAGAGAGAGTCAAGCCTAACTTGACTCGATTCGAGAGTGTTAACTTCGCTTGGTTGCCTTCTTTTTAATTGTTTCTATATTACTTATCTATTTGCTTTTATTGCTTTCTCTTTATCATATGTTGTTTATCATACTTGACTGTTGGATTTTGGGTTGATATCACAAGTAAGGCTCTATACCCGAGTCTTGGAAAAAGAAGAGAGAACTCCTAGTTTAGATTTTCGAAGTAATTAATGTTAGTCCCCAAGGACTCGCTCCTTGTGGGCCTAGCATGAAAGCTTCCCCTAAAGTAGACCTTTTCGTAGATCTTGTTGTAACATAGCTAGCCTGTCGCACGACTTGATTCATGAAGGGTCTGTGACTCTGGGAACCAACTCTTAGCACCAGTTTCTATCTTGGTGGTCGTTAGTGTTAGTCTCCGAGGACTCGCTTCTCGTGGGCCTAGCATGAAGACTACACTCAGGATAGACCTTTTTGTATCCCCGTCACAATGTAGCTAGCCTGTTGCGTGGTGTTGACACGATTAGTATCCGAGACCCTGGGAACCATATCCATCAACATAAGAGCTATCCTGTGAGTGGGTTTATCGGTAAAGAATATAGAGCTATCCTTATAAAGCCTACCTGTTATGAGGGTTGGGAAGTTACTTGTGATATCCTAGATCCTGGATCTTCCTGCATTGCATTTGTTTGCATACCATTGCATTCGCATCTCATTTGCACGGCATACCCTTCCAACAAAAACTCGTCTGATCCTCAGTCTATTTCCTGCCAGTTGATTTCCCGACGCTCATATTGAACCTGTGGTAATTGCAAAACATTTAAAGCAAGTTCAAGCAGAGATGAGAAAAGAGTAGACAATTTGAAAGTTGTGATAGCTATGTCAGAGGATAGTTTTCAACATGTTGGGATGGAGGATTTTACCCCCTCATCAGGTTTTGCTGTGACGACTAACCCATTGTATGATCATCTACCTGGTGACCATCCTCCACAAGTGAACATCCCTGCTCAGTCTCAGATGATGTCGATGTCTGATTCCATGGAGAAAAGGTTTTGTGCCCTCGAAGAGAAGGTTCAAGCTATGAAAGGGCGCGATACTTCTGGGCTCGATGCTGTTGATATGTGCCTAGTGCCAGACTTGGTAATTCCTCCGAAGTTTAAAGTACCCAACTTCGAGAAGTACGCTGGTCTCAGTTGCCCAAAGCGTCATTTGGTGATGTTCTGCCGAAAGATGACTTCTCATGTTCTCAATGACAAGTTGATGATTTACTGTTTTCAAGACAATTTGAGTAATGCATCTTTGAATTGGTACTTGGGTTTAGAAAGAAGTTGTATTCAATCATGGAAAGACTTATCCAATGCTTTCCTAAAGCAATATGAGTACAATTTGGACATGGCTCCCAGTCGCATGCAGTTGCAAAGCCTATCTCAGAAGAGCGGTGAATCCATTAAGACCTATGCACAACGGTGGAGAGAGTTCGCAGCCAGGGTGCAACCACCACTCTTGGACAAAGAATTGATTGACATGTTCTTGGACAGTTTGCATGCCACTTATCTTGAAAGAATGGCTGGCAGTTCATTCTCAAGCTTCTCTGACCTTATAATAGTAGGAAAACGCATCGAGAGTTACCTCAAAGCTAAACAAGTCCAAGACATCTCGAGTAATCAAGGTGGTGAAACTGAATCCTTCAGCAATCCCCAAGAGGAAGAGGATAATGAAATTGATGCACTCCTAGCAAATGTTGAGTATTCTCAGGGGCACCAGCAAAACTTCATGGCCCTTCAGCTTCTCGGCAGTTATCATTGTCAGCGCCATATCATCCTTATGGGCGACCTGTCGATCCTAGGGCGTCATACCAGAAACCTATGATTTCTCCTCGTGCAAATCAATGAGCCCATGGTCGAGGATATCAGAATCATCATCAGAATCAGTATAGGCCTCGAAACAACTTGGAAAGAAGGACTGCTCCTCTTCATCTAGTTCCTATGTCATATAGTCAGCTTTTGCCGCATCTGGTACGAAACTCACTGGTAGAGCCCAAAGCTATCAAGCCATTGCCAAAACCATACCCGCCTGGATACGATCCCAATGCGCATTATGGATATCATGCTGGATCAATGGGGCATTCGATTGAAGATTGCAAAGCTTTTCAAGCCAAGGTGCAACAGTTGATTGACAAAAAGTACATATCATTTCCAGAAGGAAACTTGGTTGTGCACGTAAGCTTCTCGCCCAAATGAGTTCCAAGACTTCAAGAGGCATCTCCTAAAGCCAGTGGTTCAGATAGGAAGACCTCCTCAGATACTGGAAACCATTGGACATTTATCATTTGCATTTGTAATTTCGTTATGTTAAGTGCTACTTGTTTTTGAATATCGTTGTTTTGAATGGTAATATTAATGATGTGATCATGCATTTTCTGAATTAATCATGTCGCCTTCGCTCATTTTTCTTTACTTGTATATAAAAAAATAAAAATACAAAAAACAAAAACAACAAAATTCTTCCATATACTTCTTATCCACTCTCTTTATCAAACTTTTGTTTAGCAAAGATTGGAGGGAGGATGATGAAAACAAATTACCCATAATTGCTGATGGTATGCTTTCGGATGGAATCTTGCCAAGGATGTACAAGCATTGTTTCAAATCCCTAAACACCGGAGAGATAAGGAGCTAATCCCTAGTTAACCACTTCGAGCCGAGAAGTAGAAGTTTCCTTCGGATATTCAAACCCTTACACTCAACCTGGGGCGGGGTAGTGTTCAGTTAACCTGATTACGCACTCAGTTCACAAAAGCAAAACCCAAAAATATGATGGTTGTTCATCAATTACCCATGACTTGGCAGTCACAATCCTCTGACACCAAAAAAATAAAAAAAACAAAAATCAAAAGCCTGCTAAGTCAAACACCTCAAAGGAGACTTAGGCAAAAATCAGGGCATTCCCGGTGGACCAAAAGCTTCAAAAAAGCAGTCCAGACAAAAGTTAGGGATCAAAAAGAAAAAGAAAAGAAGGTCCTCAAATCCTCAAGCAATAAAAATAAGATGCAGTGACCACCGTATCAAAAATAAAGAGTTACTGACATCCTTAACAAAAACAAAATAAGGTGACTGCCATTTCAAGAAGACCTCGAATCCTCATCTTCACTACCGAGATGAATGTGTGTATCAATTTAACTGAACGTAGGACTGAAGATCATCACGAAGAAAGGGTGGGTACAAAACAGATCTTGGGCCTTATATCCTTTGTTTCTATAACCGTGAACCAGACCACGTTATAACCCTTAAAAGACCTAATTGAGGCGGGGTTTACTCTGAAAGCATACTACAGCAAGGTTGCGTAAACTGACTCCTACAAATTTGCTAATCTTCTGAATTGCTGTCATATTCTTGCTATATCTTTCACACCAGCTAAATCAGCACCACGTTGGACTAATGGTTCATCCGTCACACACTATCACATCATTCTAATAATGACTGATTTTCAAAACTTGCATGAGCATCGTATTAAAATTACCATTTGTGAACGAACAATTTTGACTGCAAGTCAGTGTTTGACATCAAGGAAATTCCAACAAGGAGCAATCAAAGGGAGCTGGGTCATTCAACAATGTTGGCTCGAATTGACAACACCTCATAACCCTATGGAACAGGGGCATTGACATCCAATGATTATGGAATCAGTCAGTATAGAGCAAGTCCCCGAAGCATTAGTTGAATGTGGGACAAATCATTCAGGAATCAGGTTGAACATGGTGAATCATCTCAAGACTCTACCAACCAGGGGCAGGCCACCCAGAGGTTCTTTTGATTAAAGGAAAACCCCTCCAATGTTCAATCAACACGAGTTAAGTCGCTCCAACGCTCATTCTGGGGCAAGCTACCTCAAGGGTACTTCGAAGCTAAATACTTCAAGAGTCATTCAATGAAGGAAGAATCCATTCATGACTTGGAATTCTGGGGCAAGCCATCTCGAGTCAATCTCATGGTACAACAACTTCCAACTTCCTTTCAAGGACAAATCCTTTCACGACTTGGAATTCTGGGGCGAGCCATCTCGAGATCATCTCATGGTACAATTGCTTCCAATCTCCTGTCAAGGAGAAATTCTTCATAGACCCAGACTGGGGCAAGACGAGCTACACAGGGGCAAATTTCTCCGTTGCTTTCAATCTGCTCAAGCAAACTCCATCAAGTGACCTTTGAGTTTAAAACGAGTGTCGGGGAATCATGCTATCACCCCACAAAATAACCTTTTGCCTTCCTTCTAACAAGAAACCTATCTGCAGAGGAACCTACCCATACCTTATCCTTTCCTGGGGCATCTTTGGAACTTTCATATCATTGCATGAATCACTCATATGCATTAGTCATGTCGCTTCGCTCATTGCATAGACATGTGTATCATATCATTCTTCAAGCCTAACCTTCCAACAAGATTCGACATCTCAAAGCCTGGTATCGCAAGACGCAACCCAAAGTCCAACTTAGCTTGGCAACCCAAAGTCCAACTTAGCTCGACAATCCAAGGTCCAGTTCTCGTCTGGAAAATCATTTCAAGGTCCAGTTCCCGTCTGGCAAACCAATTCAAGGTCCAGTTCCCGTCTGGAAAAACATTTTAAGGTCCAGTTCTCGTCTGGCAAATTATTTTAAGGTCCAGTTCCCGTCTTGAAAAACATTTTAAGGTCTAGTTCCCGTCAGGAAAATTATTTTAAGGTCCAGTTCCCGTCTGAAAAAAAACATTTTAAGGTCCAGTTCTCGTCTGGAAAATTATTTTAAGGTCCAGTTCTCGTCTGGCAAATCTTTTAAGGCCCAGTTCTCGTCTGGCGAATACCCTTTTCTCACCAATTCTCGTCTGGTAGACTATCCAAAAGTCAGTTCTCGTCTGACAAACAAAATTTTAAACACCAGTTCTCGTCTGGTAATCTATCCTCCAATCCAGTTTTAGTCTGGAAGTTTGACCCAAAGTCCAGTCTTCATTGGCAACCAGTAAAAGTCCACCGTCGTTGGCATCCTCATAACACTTGAAAGTCCAATTTTTTGGCAACCACCAAGAATAATCCAAAGTCTAATTTCATTTGGCAATTACCAAATCCAATCCCTGGTGACACCCTCGACAAGGAAACTTATCCCCAGCGCGCCCGATCATTTGCATCGTCATATGCATAGCATGCTAGCATAACATTACATAATCATATCAAGCACTATCATATCATGTGTGCATTGGATTCCTCAGCAGTTGCATCTTAGCATGTGTTTCAGTGCATTTTGCAATGCATAACATTTCCATCCCCAGCATAGCATAACAGGGTCCAGGATCAATTCGCAAGCATCTTGGCCAGTCCTCCATCAAAGTCGGCGGTATTCTTCTAAAGAGAAATCGACATCCCGCACATGGTCTTGGAATTCTATTCCCCAACAAGTCATTCTTTAACCATGCAGTTGATAATGACAATCCCCAACAGCTGTTGCTTCCATTGCTCCCCAAGCAGAGGTTATTCTAGAGAGTTTCTTGTGAGTTTCCCCTGCAGAGCCAGCACATTTCCTCCAACAGGAATCTCGCTCAACTATTCCCCCAGCAAATTTACCGCAGAGATACTGCTTTGGTATCATCGGAGAACCTTAATGGATAAGGGACTGCTTCGATGACCCAGAGAATCGTCTGCCTTCAGAGATACTGCTTTGGTATCATCGAGGAACCTTAATGGATGAGGGACTGCTTCGAAGACCCAGAGAATCTTTTGCCTTCAGAGATACTGCTTTGGTATCATCGAAGAACCTTAATGAATAAAGGACTGCTTCGATGACCCAGAGAATCTTTTGCCTTTAGAGATACTGCTTTGGTATCATCGAGGAACCTTAACGGATAAGGGACTGCCTCGATGACCCAGAGAATCGTCTGCCTTCAGAGATACTGCTTTGGTATCATCGGAGAACCTTAATGGATAAGGGACTACTTCGACGACCCAGAGAATCTTCTGCATTCAAAATACTGCTTTGGTATCATCGAGGAACCTTAACGGATAAGGTACTGCTTCGACATTCCAGAGAATCTTCTGCTTCCAAAGATACTGCTTTGGTATCGTTGAGGAACCTTAATGAATAAGGTACTGCTTCGACATTCTGGAGAATCCTCTACCTTCAGAGATACTGCTTTGGTATCATCGAGGAACCTTAATGGATAAGGGACTGCTTCGACGACCCAAAGAATCTTCAACCTTCAAGGATACAACATCAGAGAACCTTAGTGGATAAGGGACTACTTCGACCACCCAAAGAACCTCAAGTTATGTTGTTCAGTTTGAACCCCGCTACTTCATTCTGTCAGCTCTTACTCTACAACACTTTACCTTTTGTGAGACAAATTTTTGGGGCATTCTTATATCTAATTGACTTCTACCCTTAAAATAAACGCTTTATAGCAGTTCATTTTCTCGGGTTCAAGGCAATTAGATAGGGGCATCTGTCATACCCCAAATTTGTCCTACCTGTGTATAACTTTCATCTGTCACACCCTCATTTTCACCCTAACCCTAGCCTTGCATATCATATCATTTTCATCATCTATGCATGGGATTACAGCAGCTCTTTGAATCAAGGTTTCTTATTTGCTTTGAGGTTCTTTCATCAAGGTTTGAAACAAGGGTTTGACCGCACAACATTGTGAGTATCTTTATATCAAAGTTCATCCAGCTATCCGACCTTTTAATTCGCCTTTTTTTTTGTTGTAGTTTTTGGTTAATTAATATTTTATTTAATTTAGAATTAATTTAGATTTTACTTTAGATAATTAGAATTTTATTTTAGTTAGCTTTATTTAATTTTATCATTTTATTTTATGATAATTAGGATTATTTTAATTAATTTAATCTATTTCTTTTTTATAAACTTTTTAGATATTTGTTTGAGTAAACTTAGTCAACAAGTTTTTAGAAAGGGCACTTTGGATATATTGTAAAAATTCACAACCCTAGCTTGTACACTATATAAGTGTGTGTGAGAAATGTGGGGGGGGGGGGGGGGAGACACATTACACGCGGCGCAAAAGTTGGAATTTCAAAATCAAAGAGGGAGAGAGTAGTCTGAATACTTTTTCTCACTTTGTAAACTCAGAAAAAATACACTTTCCCTGACTTGTCTTGTTCGCTCTCTACCACTGTCACATCACCTTGCCGGCAGAAATCACTTCCACTTTCTCGCCGTTAAACCTCCAACCACTCTCTCAAAACACTGTCGCTACCACCGGTGACTTTAAATCTGCTACGCCGTTCTCATTTCCTCCTTCCAGCACGTCTCAACAACGCTATAGAGAAAGAACCAGTAACAACAAGCAGCTGAATTTGCGCAGTTGATCCAAATCTGCTTTGACAGTTTCGAGCTCGCGAAGTTGGTGCTCTGATATTTGTGGATTGTTGTGTATGGTTGTTTCATATGTAGGTTATAAGTCTGGAGAGGTAGTTGTTCTCAATATCTTCACCGCGGCGAATCGTCGTGAATCGTGCTCAGCAACAACAACTCGGTTGCAGTGACAAAAAAGTTGCATCTCATAGTAATTTCATCATCAACTCAACAACAACTCTGATTTGAGCTTTGCACCAACGACGTTCAACAAACGTCGGCAAGGTTTGGTTCGATGTGAAGCATCGGCAACATTTCATCAAGTCAGCTAGCAGCTTCTGGGATCGATGAAGAGGCTCTGTCAGAGGTTGAAGCCATTCCAAAGCCTATCAACAATCAGCCGTGGCCTAGTGCCGTCGTAGCTCGATGTACGGTAAACTTCTGTTCAAATTGTGATTTTGTGCGAGCTACTATGATTTCATGGCATTGTATTTGTGTTACCCTCTTTATATATCAGCTTGCTTATTGTGTGGATTGCCATAGTTACTGAATGAATATGACTATATTGATTTAGGCATAGTTATGTATCAGTTTGTTTATTTGTATAGCTAGTGCAGCTGGATTTACCAAGTGTTTGATGTTGATAGCATTGCTTATGTTGATTATGTCATATTTACTGTCATTGTGTTTTTTGAATCGGTTTCGAATCGGTTTCATAAATAGCGTGAATACTTTGTTTGCTGGATTTGATGAATGTTTCCACGATTTGGTTATGTAGTGTGAATTGCTAATCGATGTGTTCAGTATTGTTATTATGTTGCATTCTGCTTCCATTGTGTAGACGATTTATTTCAATTTCATCTGATGAATCTTCTGTTTCACCCTGCTGTTGGTGTTGGACATGTATTAATTTTCGGTTTGATTTTGGTTACGTTTACACTGTTTACTATGTGATGGTATGTTATTTGCATCGTTGATTTCAATTCTCGATTATGTATATCCTTGCTGTCAGTTTATATCGCAAATCTTGTATAGCAGGTTGTGATTACTTTGTAAATTAATTTTGGTATTGTTGCGGTTTCGGTTTTCCGTTTACATAAATTCTGCAATTGATGTGGACTGGCTTCTTGTTTTCAATTCGTAGTCGCTGCAGTTGTTGTCTGCAATCTTAATTTTTAGTGTTAGCGACAATTTGTTTTTTTGTGCGATAACTTTTTGTTGAATGTTGTTTGATGTTCAGATTCCATTTTAGTGATGAGTGTATTGTTATAGCGTACTCCCAATTTGAATCCGTTGCAATATCGTTAGATTTCGGTTATGTTGTTTTGATTCCTCACAGTTCTGTCATTAAACTGCTGCTGCAATTGGTAACATTCGAATCTTTATTTTCAGTATTGTAAACTGGTACCTGTTATTACCTCGTATTTGATTTTTTCGGTCCCGCTGTGCCATTGCCATTTCTTTCTGGTTTATGTTTTTGGGTGCTGTTATGAAATGTTAAATATAGTAAATGTTGCTTGATGTGGTTATATCTTTGTTGTTGCTATTTTGTTAATCTCACTGCACTAAATCCATGGTTTTGATATCGGTAATATGTCGTAATACCGATGATTTCTATTCAATATTTTAACCAAGCATCGTAGCAGCTTTTGTGTGTTATTTTTGAAGTATAATATTCTGCTCAAATATGCTGCTATTGAATTATTTCGATGACGTATTGAAACGAAACGTAATGTGCTAATTGTCAAAAGCTACTGCAGCTGGATTCTTCATTTCCTGTCTCGAATACTTTTGTTTTTTTAGGTAATTAATTGTTTTCTTTACATTTTATTTACCTTAATTGTTTGAATAACTTTTTGTTAGTCCAATAGATTGGTTAATTAATTTTTTAATTAGTTTAGTTAATTAAGTTAAATGGTTTTCGTTTGATTCATTAGATAAATCTTGGAACATCTTCTCCTTTCTATTAAAATTTCAAAATGCTGCTTGTCATGATGTTTAGCTTAGATTTTAATTTTAGACTATTTCTTGATTTAATTTTTGTATTTAGATTTTAATTATGATTAATCTTGCTTAGAATTAACTTTTACTTTGAAATTAATCTTGAATTAGTTTTTAATTTTAGTTCTTGTTAGATATTAATCTTGTTTCTAATTTTTTTAATTAACTTTTAATTTGGTTTTGATTTAGATTAATTAGAATTAGATTTTTTTTTTCTAGAAATTAACTTGAATTGATTTTAGGTTTAATTATAATCAGTCTTAGTTTTAGATTAACTCTTTTACTTTGAATTTAATCTTGATTTTAATTTGCACTTTATTTTAACGTGGATGATTCAATACTTGACTTGCCTCTTGTTTGATTTTCTCTTTGTGATTGAGTCGTCTGGTGTTTACTTTTTGATTACTCCGTATTCACATACTCCCTTAAGGCTCCTAGTCCGACTTAATTTCTAATTAAGCTCGGAGTAGGATAGACATTAGGCTCTCAATCCAAGCATGATAACATTAAGTAGACTCCCCTCTTGTAATTCGAGCGCTTTTGCCTCGCAATCGACCTTACCTTGAACCATTAGGACCTCCTTTCCATTAGTTCTCAAACCATTTCGCATGCAAATCCAAACCTCGATCCAACGTCGAGTATTTTTCTTAAATTAAATTAACACATTTAATTATACTAAATATCATTTTTTTAAAAAGGTGAAAAGGAGGGGGATCAAGTCTTTGGTCTTTCTCCTCAATTATTTGGGTGCGAGTTCTCTTACTCGTGTGTGGACAATTGACTCCTCTAAAACACGCGAAACTCAACAACATTCAAACCTTTTTCCTAATCAATCATTAATGCACTTAATCCTTACTTAAACTTTTTTACCAAAGGTGAAGTGAGGGGGACCAAGTCTTCGGTCTTTCTCCTCAATTGTTTGGGTGCGAGTTCTCTTACTCGTGTTTGGGCAATTGTCACCTCTAAAATATCCAACACGGCTAAAAAACTCTCCTTTCTCGCCTTGCGCGACCGAAACCCTAAAACACACGCAAATCAAACTATTTTCTCAATCAAATCTTTAACACACTTATTTCATGCTCAAACAACTTTTCACAAAAAAGAACATTGTTTAGTCCATTCTTCCGCGCATATGAACTAGTGCTTCAGCCTCCCCTTGATGAGCAGACAAGCCAACGTTTAGCAGTTAGAATGCGAATTAAACACTCGTTCGTTTAAAAAACATCAAACAACCGTAGTCCCACAAACTACGAATGCTCTGACTTTCCCATTGCACAAGGTAATACGTAGGCCCAAGGGTTTTCAATCCTTGCTGAGCACCCTAATAAAAAACCACCCATTTCCCCCTTAGAAAACAATTTTACCTTAGAAGATAACAAACAAACCGAGCTAACATTTCCCCCGAATCGAATCAAGAGGTTCCCGTTGAGTACAACGGACGTAGAGGGTGCTAATACCTTCCCTCTTGCGTAACCGACTCCCGAACCCGAATTTGGTTGCAACGACCATGTTCTTATCTCCCTTTAAAGGTTTTATCGATATTTTCCTTTCCTTCTTTAGGATAAATAAAGTTCGGTGGCGACTCTGTTTCGAACAGTTTTTTCCGCGTCCATCGCGAGGATCGTATTTTTCGAGGTACGACAGTGCGTCTCTCACAAAGGTGTCTAGTCCTACACTATGTATCAATGCTCCCTAGTAAAACTCCTCCCAACAAATGGTATCATGAGCCTTTGATTCGAGAAAGGGATTGGCTTACTTGTATCGAAATATCTAGGAAGTGGTGTTCCGTTGAAATCGACGCCCAGGTATAGTCCCACATTGGATAGGAATGTGGTGACTTGAGCATTTATAAGTGGGAGAACCCACTCACCTATCATCTTAAGATTTTAGGTGGACAAGTGGTGTGTCTCTCACAAATGTGCCTAGTCCTACACTATGTATCAATGCTTCCTAGTAAACTCACACTTTCTTATATTATTCCAATAAGGTTGTCCCTAGTAAGAAAAATAATTCTTTTAAAGTTTTCTGACTCCTTCACGCCGTCACGTCTGCCCTTTTGATATGCTCTTTCCCTTTTGCCCTATTTTGATTTTGGTTTTTCAAGACTTGTTTTTTCTTTATAAGTACTGTAAATCTTAATTTATATTTCAATTTCAATTGAAAATATCTCTTGTTGTATTGGACACGAAAGTTAGGGACTTTCATAATTTTTTGTTTTAAATAAATTGTATTTGGTTTGATAAAAAAGAATTAGGTTTGACTTATAGAAATGTGTGTGTAATTGGTGAGTTTTATTTGTAAAAAAATTTGTGGAAATTATTCACAAAAATTGTAGGTTATTAGAAAGGTATATTATAATAAATAATTTAAATAACAATTATAAAAAAGAAAGAAAATAATGAAGTAGAAAAAGAAAACCATAAGATAATCATCATATGGTTTGAAAAATAAAAAAAAAATGTAGAAAACAACTTTAACAGGAAAAATCAGGACTTTATAATCCTCGGTGAGAGTGTCTAATCAAATAATTTTTACAAGAACAAATAAAAATAAAGAGCCATCTGACATCATCATAGGGCTGAAAAAGATAAATTAAAATAAAATAAAAGAATTCTAAAATTTTAAGACTATTTAAAACTCTGCAAAACTTTGGTGTGCAAAATCCTGTGTAACTGTGTCTGTGAGAGTGTATGAGAAAGTTTTGGTGAAAGATTGTTAAACATTCTTGTAGAAATAGTTGACATTGAGACCTATTTATATTAAAAAATTAGATTAAATTAAGAAGGAAAAAATTAATTTCGGTCCAAACAATAATTAAAACAATTAAAAAGTAAAAAAAAATTATCAATTAAATTGGAATGTTTCCTAAAATTCTATACTTGTGTTTAAATACATGCAAAAAAATTCTAAAATAACACCAATTAAATTAATGACATTTTTTATGAATCTTTTTGACTAAAAATACATAAAAGTGAAAAATAATAATTTTTAAAAATTGTCTAAAAAAACGAAAATTAAAAAATAAAATCACCTTTTTTTTTTTTGCCTTTGAAATTAGTCATACTGATTCTTTCCAAAAAATGAAAATATTGTGGAATAATTAAAAAAGGAACAAAATCTCTAAATTTTTTTTGAATATATATATATATATATATATATATATATATATTCAAAATCGATTTAAATGAAATGCTAAATGACATTAAATAACTATCCTAAAATACAATGTGAACAAAATATTTTTCAAATCTCTTTAAGTGTATGATTTTTTGAATATTTTATGCACAAAATTATGATTTTAATGAAAAATGATATTTTAAAAAATGGCTAGAATAGAAAATAAAAAATTAATAATAAAAAGGATAAAAAAAATATTATTTTTGTGACTTTTCTGTGATTTAAAATAAAATAGAAAAAGTTAGAAATAAAGAAAAACAAATAAAATGTAAAAAAACACCAAAAGTGGGGAAGGTGGGATTCAAACTCACAATCTCTCACACTCACAGTTTCTTACACATGCTCTCTTGCCAATTGTGCCATTTTTTTCATTCGAAATAAAGTGACACTAAAAAGCATGTGAAGCGTGGGCAAAATTTGGGGTACGACAACCTCCTATATTTAATCAGCTTCAAACTGAGGCGATGATGACAGAGAGTCTTCATCTTCTTGGAGAGAAGATGATTAAATATAAAGAGGAACCCTAATTTTGAGCGCGGAGTTGGTAAATATTACATTCTGATGTATCCCTGATAATATCTTGTTGATACAATTCCCATAATCACAGAAATCGGGCAGGATCCTGACGATCCTGACGATCCTCTGATTGTTGTTTGATGAACCCTGGTAGAATCCCTGATGAAACTCCTAATACTTCTAATAAAACCCTTGGTAAAACCCCTGATATAATTTCTGATGGTACCCCTGACGATAATACTTCGACGAAACCGTCTGACAAATCCCTGATGGAACCCCTTGATAAAAATCCTTGGTAAAATCTCAGCAAAACCCCTGTGACAACTTTTGATGAAACCTCTGATGATAACACCCTGACAAAGTTGTCTGACAAATCCCTGATGGAACCCCTGATGATTAGTTTTAACCCTTTCTGTGGAACTAGCAGACGATTCCTATGATTATCTAATCATGTTACAGAAATCGGGTAGGACTCTTGTGATACCCTGATCACTCTGGATAAAACCCCTTTTCTTAAAACCATGGTGAAATCCCTTGATAAAGTTCTAGTAAAACCCCTTGATGTAACTCCTTATTTGAATGAAAATCCCTTGATAGAATCCCTTGGATAAAAATCAGGTAGAACCCCTTGGTAAAATTTTGTACAACCTCTTGATAGAATTCTGATGAAACCCCTTTTGTATGAAAATCCCTTGATAAAACCCTTTGAATAAAAACCTGGTAAAACCCCTTGATGGAATTCTGATGAAACCGCTTTTGGATGAAAATCCCTTGATAGAACCCTTTGGATAAAAATCTTGTAGAACCCCTTGATGAATCCCTTGATGAGACTCATGATAAAACCCCTTTGATATAAGCCATTGATGAAACTCATGATAAAACCCCTTTGATAAAACCCTTGATGAAATACCTTGATAAAACCCTTTGGATGAAATGATTTTTGATAAAACCCCTTTATAGAAATATGGTGAAACCCCTCGATAGAATCCTTTGATGACAATCCCGATAAACCTTTTTGATGAAATACCTTGAAAAAATTCTAGTGGAACCCTTTGATAGGAAATTCCGGTGAACCCCTTTGATAAATCTCTGATGAAACCCCTTGATAATAACACTTTGTTAAAACTTTTTCGTAAAATCCTGGTGAACCCTTGGTGAATAATGCTATGATGAAAACCCTTTGATTGAACCCCTTTGATAAAATCCTGGTAAAACCCCTGATAAATCCCTTGGTAAAACCCTCAGAGATGAAATTCGGGTGGAATCCTTAAATGAAACCCTGATGGAATCCTTGATAAACCCTTAGATGAAATCCTGGTGGAATCCTTAGATGAAACCCTAATGGAATCCATGATAAAAATACTTAATGGAACCCTTGATAAAAAAACCCTTAGATATTTGATGGAACTTATTCCTTATGAAGGACAAGTTTCTAAGCTGGGGATGTGATAGGTAAAGACATGCTCACTGGTTGATACCGATCATTCAGAATGATCAATTACTGGATATGTTCTTTGAAGACTCACAGTGAGTGAGCTTGCTGGGGAAGTCCTTTATTGAAAAGGCACATGTGGTAATGTTACTTATTGGGGAAGGCCAATAAGCATCCCTAGTTGGGGAATTGTACTGGTATAGCTGGGGATTAGACCTCTAAGAGTGGTCGTAAGTCCTATGTTATGTATGCATCTTCATGTGGATGCATGTTTAGAGTTTGTATAGTGTAATGCTCCACGTTCATGGATATGCTCGGGATGTGAAGTATGAATGTAATGTCTGATGCATGCAATGTATTAATCTTGAGCTGCGCCGGTGAAGATTGGGCCATTTGTAGGTATTGAGTGCCAAGCAAGGTTGGGCTTTTGTGAGATGCCTAATCAAAGTTGGGCTTTCACAGATGTTAGATTCATGCTATGAATGAGATGATATGCATGATTAGATGCTAGAGTGTAGCAATATGATTAATGCATGATAATGATTTGAATGTTTCTACAAATTCCCCTATGGGGGTGGGTCATGGGCTGTTATGGCTTGGAGATGTTGCTTGTATTACAAGGTTATTTGTCAAAGATGGTAGGGTATTACATCAACATGACTTCCCAATACTCATTTTGAACTTGACGATTGATGATGTACGGCAGAGCTTGTATGTGCATCTCGTAAGTATCGAGAGGGATTACGTCTGCAGTATCTTATCTTTGCCCCAGTCTGTTGGGTCTTTGAAGAGATTCTCCTCAATATGAGTTTTAAAGCAACTTGACTATACCATGCACTTAAAACAACTTTCCATTGTATTAGCCTTGGAGAGATTCATCCTCGACTAACCAACCCTTGGAATGATATAGCCCAGATGAACCGTTACCTTGAAGCGGTTTCTTTTGATCAAGCCTTGCAGCGGTTTTCCCTAGATTGATTGAGCTTCTGAGGGTATTGCCCTTGATTGATTGAGTTTTAAAAGGTATGCCTCAAAAGGAACTTAGATCCCTTCATACTTTGATACGACCTTGAGATGAATTGCCCCAATATTTTAGTCTTTGGAAAGTATGCCCCTGATTAATTGAGGTCTGGAGGAATGGCTTGAAAAGGAACTTGGATCCCACCATGCTATGATATGAACTCGATAAGGACTGCCCCTAATATTTGAATCTTGAAAAGTGTGTCCCAGTGTTTGAATCTTTGAAAGGTATTCCCCTGATTAGACTGACTCTCGGAGTGGTTGGTTTTACTGTGCTCTTGAGGTAGCCTGCCCCAATATAAGCCTCTTGAAAAGGTCTACCCCTTATCATTAGAGTCATGGAGGTATTTTGACATATGTGTGTCAAATCTTAAAATATTTTACCCTTAATTAGTAAGATCTTTCGATGATGTGCCCATATGATCATTAATGATTTGCCCCTTGATTGGAAGGATTCCTTGGTAATTTGCCCCCTAATAAGAAGTGTCTTGAATTGGTATGCCCCTGATCAGACCTTTGTTGATATTTCCTTGGTCCTAAGTATTGATTTGTGAGAAAAAAATGTTCCCTTTGAAAAGTAATTATAACACCATGTTCATGCAAGTTTTTGAAGTCAAAAAATGTTATGGAAAACATATATGGTGTATATAGATGATATTTGGCCATAAGGTTGGCACAAATGAAGATGGGAAAATGATGATTTAACAAACTTTTGTATCCAGAGTTAATTTAACAACGTTTTTGCCGAGTATGCATTTATAATGCCCCTAGCTTCAATTAGGACTTTTGAAGGTTGTGACTGTCATGTTACTATTGTAAGATTTTGTATTTTCCCTACTTCCTCGATGTTGAAAGATGTATGTGAGGAAGAGGATGTGCTTGAACCTTTTATCGAGGTGATTAGATGGAATATTTCTCTTAAGGTTCTAATGTATCATTGAATTAATTAAAAAACTACCCTGCCCCTGGTTAAGATTAAGGTTTTTTTAAAATAGAAAGAACGCCAACTTCTGGCTCGAGGGGGTTGACTACATATTAACTCCTTATTCCTCCAGTGCTTAGGGGGTGAAACAATGCCTTATATAGTCATCCAGGTTTTACTATTAAAAGCATAGTTATCAAATTCAGTTATTTTTTATATCCTTCTCCTCCTAAGTTTGTTAATAGGTGAGAAACGAAATGGAAAACGTTGATTTTTTGGCAAGTGATGAGAGTGTAAACGAATGGATTTATTCCAAAAAAATGCATGCTTGTTTTATTAAAATTATTCTCAAAGAGTACAAACTTTAAATACAAACAACACTTAGCAAAATTGAAATTACAACTGAAAATGAGAAAGTCTATTGATCCCAGGGATGAGCTTCATTGTTGATCCAACATCTTTAGGGGATGCATCTTGAAGTTCTTGTACTTGTAAAGTAAGGGTGACCGTTTGCTAATGAGACTCATTCTTTGAAAGTTAATGGCTTGTCGATCATGTCTTGAACTTTGTGCTTATATTAGGCATTCTTGTCATGACTTGTAAGATATGAACGAGGAGGAAGATCAAAAGGGTTGTAGCTTTACTAGGGCACTTTTGAGTAAGTCATGAGAGCTTATTATAGGATCCAGTTTCCTTCCCAAGCTTCCTTTGTTGTGATTGATGAAGCGCATGAGGTTGTTGCTGAAGTAGATATGTTACAGACTCTGTTACGGAGGCATCATCCAGGGTTTTTGTATTTGAGGCTCTAGGTAGGCCTCTGGATGGCATAGTGAAGGGTTACCTTCTTTCTTCAATGGTACTTGCCCATATTGAGTTCTTCTATAGCTTCTTGAGATATCCTTTAAGTTCGTTTGTGAGTATCGGGAAACCTCTTAGCTCTTGGTAGTTGGATAAGGGTGAAAGCAGAAAGGATATGCAAATGTACGAAAATGCATGGGGTATGCAAAAATATTTTTTTTGAAGGTATACTAAAAACATTTTTTGAGATGCAATGCAAGTATCACATTAGGATAGTGATAAACAAAAGAAAACCCTTACAGGTCTAGAGGTAGTTATGTACATAGGGAACTCTTATCTGGGAAGGTTCCCTAGGAATAATGATAGGTATGGGAAACCCAACAGTTTAAAATAGTGATGGATATAAAACTCATATATTAGTTTAAGGATAATGCCGAATATAAGGACACCTTGTTTAAGAGGGCTTCTTATAGATAGGGATAATGACCGGCATGGGAAACCCAAACAGGTTTAGGAATGTGTAAGGTAAAATGCAAGCATGTCCTAGTAAAGGTAGGCTTTTTATGATAGGTTAGATCTAAGTTTAGACTACCCAATCCCATCACATGTAGGATATAAAGTTTTCGGTAGTATGACAACCCTAGAATTTATGAACTATACCCTCATTTTACCATGAGAAGGAGCAAGCCTTTCTACGGTAATCATTCGGGATAAGTATCATCTAGGCATGACCCTAGTAATGACCCTTGTGGGTTGAATACCTAAGGTCACCATGAGTTGATAAGAGTGTTCTAATGGTTCTCGGGGTCATGGACCACATCCAAATTGTAACACCCTTCTAAACCCCGCAGAATATATATGAATAATCAGAGTAAATTGTCATGCATCTCACACAAGGGTGTCACATATATTTCAAAAAATCATACAAACACCTGTCATGCTCAATATCACTTAAAATAAATTCATGCTTTTCATATACTTTCATAATTAGCATGTAGCAGTGGTGTAGCGTGCAATTTTTGTCAGTGACGCGACCACCTTACCGCAATGTTGGAATTGGGTGCTACTTTCTGATTTCTTATTTATCCTATGAAGCTGGAAAAGAAAGGGAAAATATCTAAAACTAACATTGCATGCAAATTTTTTCTTTAACAAATGCTAAGAGATCGGGGATCAGGGTCTGGTTATACAAAGGGAAGCTATTAACACCCAGTGTATATATGGTAATCCATAGGAACCTTTTATTGCATGTATTTCTCTGGTATCTTAGAATGCTTTCTTGTGTTTATCTGCTGTGGCTTGGGAAAGATTCTCCTTTGGGAGAAGCGAGAGAATGTTTTTGTGGTTTTCGAGTTTTCCGTTGTTTTTGGGAAGGTACTGGACCTAGAGTTTTTGATTTGTGTGCTCGCTAAGATTTCACAATCTTATGCCTACGTATTCCCGTAAAGAAATCTGGGAAATCATAGCAATCGTAGTTCCTCCTATTTCTATGGGAGGAAAATATTTGGTGTCTTGTTTAAAGCCCAAGATTGAAGCTAAAGGGGTAATTGACAGAGAATTTGTCATCTCTAAAGGGAGAATATCTCACCTATTCATCACAAATGTTGAGTAATTGGCTATAACGGAGAATTACTTTAACCGGGATATGTAGAATCCAGTAATGCCATAATTTCCTTTATAAGGGTGATGTCATGAAGGAAGAAAGCTTTAACTCAATATAGAGCAATGCCACTTTTTCCTTATGAATCTTTCATGCTAAGAGAGGGACATTGGCTTGGATGTATGGAATCCAGTGGCTTGCCACTTATAGCTATTATATGAAAGATGATTTTAGCCAGGATAAGAGAAGGACTCTAGGTTGGATTTTGAATCAACAAGTGTGCCACTTACATCAATTATCTGGAAAAAGGTTTTGATTGTTTTGTTTTTGAGATGTGATGTATAGAGAAGATGTATTCCTACAGAGGGGACTCATGGTCTCATCTGAGGGGATGTTGATTTTTGTGTGCCTTGATCAAAGCCCAAGGTTGAAGCTAAAGAAACTAACTCCACTGGGGAGGGTTTTATCTGTCTTGTACAAAGCCCAAGGTTGAGGCTGATTGAGGAAATTCTTATATGAAGCCTAAGAGGAGGCTATCTCTTGCTAAGGATTTGTGGAAATCCAAGAGCAAGTCCAAATTGTGTTGAGGAATCCAAAAGTTTTATTCTTTCTGGGGATCAGGGAAGAGTTGAGATATTAGATGCCATGAGGTTCTGATTCTACTAGGGATTTGTTCATGGTTAATTGACCCTGGCTGGGGTTTTTAAGGTGAAAATTTTAAAACCTTGTTGGGGGTCAGGAAAGTTTAAAGTTGAGTTTGAAAACCTTAGACGGAGCCTAAGTGTATTGTGATCTGTTGTGTTGACTACAACTACATGCTTGATTAGGGTTTCAAGAAATTGAAGAAAGTTTTGAGGAAACTTTGAATTTGAATTTGAATTAAAAACAAGTTTGTTTAAAAAGAAAGGAAGGTTTGGGGCTTATAGCTCAAAGAGAGGCCCATAAAAGGTGTTTGTTGTTAAAAACAAAATTTATGTACAAAAGATTGGTGCTTATACTCAAGGAGAGACCCAAATGACTTATTTGAAAACATTGATCGCACTGTGATACCAAAAGACGTTGTGGAACTTATACTATAGCAGAGGCCCAAAAAAATGTTTTTGTACAAAGGGGTTTGGGTCTTACACTCTATTAGAGGCCCAAAAGTGTTTGTGAAGAAAGAAAAGGGGGGCTTATACTCAAGGAGAGGCCTAGATGATTTATTTGAAAAGGTGACGACCGTGCCGTGATTTTGAAAACCACTGAGGGACTTATACAATAACTGAGGCCCAAAATTATTTATGTACAAGAAGGAATGGGTCTTACACTCTAATACAGGCCCCCAAAGATTATTTTTATACAAGAGATGGGGCTTACAGCTCAAAGAGATGCCCAGATGAAAAACAACGATCACACCGTTATTTTGAAAATCGTATCGGGACTTATACAATGACTGAGGCCCAAAAATGGTATATTTATAAAGGGGATGGGTGTTACACTCTATTAGAGGCCCAAAAGTGTTTCAAATGAAGTTTGAAAAAATCAAAATTAAGAAAAACCCTAATTTTAATTTAAAAATATAATTTTCAAAGAAAATTAAATAAAAAATGATATAAAATATCAAATATATTCAAAAACAAGTTGTAACTTGAAATCCTATACACGATAGCTACAAAGCAATTGATTGAGGGGAAACACTCTACATAAGTGCAGAAACATGTTTGTAACTTGAAAACACATTTATGATGCATGGATCATAGAGTTTGAGAGTGTCAGGCTTACCTCTGCAAGAGTAAATCGAATCCTCAGTTGTAGGTGTTACAGATGTTGTGTGATGATCTGGACAACTTCCTTGGACCTCAAGTAGTATGTTTGAAGGCTTAGAATGGATTGAAACAACCTGGAACTTGTTGTGGCACCCCAACTGCAAATAGGCCAAAAAGCTTGAGCAAATGGATGGTGACTTTGTGATTCTGGTGTTCCAGATGTGTTGAGGTTATGGATCACTTGTAAATGACATATGTGAGGTGTTAGGATGGTTGGTTTGGATGGAATTTCTCTCTATTTAAAAATTTGAATGTGACTTGTAAGAGAAGCAAATTCTGATTTTTTAGAGTGATTGGAAAGAAAGCATGAGTTGTTATGCTTTGGTGTACTTGAATTGATCAGAAAGAACCTCTATTTATAGTAGAGCAACTTTGTTTTGGGAGCAACAGTGATTGGAGGCTGGATCACTCCATTATCCATTGAACTTTGTCATGTAGCCAAAGTCTCCTCTAGCCATTAACTTGAGTCAATCTTGCAGGCTATGAGTCTTCTGTTGTAGGGATAAGGCTTGACTCATTTAGTGATCAATGACTCAGTCCATGCCACCTAAATGTATCTCTTGAATTCCTTGAAACAAAATTGAAGTTTTTGGATTTGCAACATTGAATTTCACATGCCAAGGAAAATGATTTTTGACTTGGTGACTTGGTGATCAGATCCCTCATAATTCAAGTTGATTTTGGACAGAAATGAAATGATGCAAGTGTCCAAAATTGGCTCAAGAAATCGTGGGAACCAAGTCATGCTTTCATGCTTTTGTGTGGGCAGGGTGAAAAATGCCATTTTTTTAGGCTTATAACTCCTTGCTCAAGTTGAACCATAGGAGGCTCTTGTACTTTTTGGAAAGCCCCAATAACATACTTCAACTTTGATGTCCAACTTTGGTCTTGAATCATCTTGGATCATAATGAAAAATGGCCTCAAAGTTAGTGAAAATGCAAAATAGATTCTGTCCAAAATTTCACTAAGTGTTGGAAAAATGACCATTTTTATATTTTTGTGATTTTGATCAATCCATAACTCAAAATCCATGAGGATTTGGAATCTGTTGTAGTTGAAAATCTTGAAGTATGTAATGAGAGCTTTCATTTGAACTTTGGATGGAAGAAAAAGGTTGCTTGGATCACAAGTTATGGTCTTGCAAAGTTGGCTATAAATTACTCCCTCCGTCCCACAATGAGTGACCCATTTGGAATAAAATGGTGTCCCAAAATGTATGACCCATTTCAGTTTCCAATGCAACTTTTCCTATTTTACCCTCTAATTAATATTACTTTCATCATTTCCAATACATTACAAGGGTACTTTAGTAAAAATATCATTCTCTCTCCTTCATTTATTCTCTTTTCTTTAATTTGTGTGAAAAGTCAACTGGGTCACTCATTGTGGGACGGAGGTAGTACTTTTTTTCATAACTTAGTGAAATTTCAAGTTTCTTATGGTTGCTCCTTTTGCAAGTAACCCCACTTTTCTTGATTTTTCTTGATGGATGATGATCCAAACCATAATTTAACATTGTTTTTTACTTAGGGAAGCCTTGTTTGTCAAGAAATTCAAAAAGTCAAACTTGATTTTTGGCACATTTGACTTTTTGTCAGATGAATTTCAAACTTTTTGATCCTTTATGAAATCAAGTCATTAACCTAATTCAAACCTAATGGATGGATTCCATAGGTGTTTTAGAGTGTATTGAATCATGCCCCAAGGTTTGGGATCATGTCTTGGTCAAAAGTCAAAGGTACAGTTGACTTTTTCATCAGAAGCCCTAATTGGTCAAGATGAATTTGAATCCTTGTGTTGTTTATGAACCAGGTTCTTTGAATTAATCCAATCTTGTAAATGGATCAATATGAGGTGAATGCTCAACAATCTTTGAGAGGATTGATGAGGTGTGAAGGTACATCCATATTGTGGTGATGATTTGCATAATGATGGGAAATCTTGTGGTCAAAATTTGGGGTATGACGGATGCCCCTATTTAATCTTCTTGGACATGAAGGTGTGAATGGCGAAGACGTTTGGACATTCAAGGTAAAAGAGGATTAAATATCGGAATACCCAAAATTTTGATTGTGATTATGAATGGTAGTGATTTGCTCATTCATCTTATTTTGCTAAGTAATGTTACTTAGAAAAGGGTAAACTTTCCCTCGATCCTGGTCTTTAGCCATGGAACTGGTCTTAGTTTCCTTTGAAATAAACTTCCCCTCGATCCTGGTCTTCAGCCAGGGAACTGGTCTCAGTTTCTTGAAATAAACTTCCCCTTGATCCTGGTCTTCTGCCATGGAACTGGTCTCAGTTTCTTGAAATAAACTTATTCTCGATCCTATTCTTCTGCCATGGAACTGGTCTCAGTTTCTTCTTGTCGGGTTCTTTTCTTGACAAGGAATGTTATTCGTTGTAGCGATCTTCATCAAACTTCTCGCTGAGTTTTACTGGGGAGACGCCATTTGATGGAAAAATATTTGATGTCAGACTTGTGATGCGTGTTATCCGCAAGTGTACGGATTGCGTCAGAGTAATATAAAAGATTTATCGTTCCCACAGAGACCAATGTCAATCTATCGAATACTATCGTTACGTTGTTTATCTAAGGTTAATGAATATTGGGGTAAAAGCTTTCTACTGAACGAAATTATAAATAAATCGGATAGATACTATACTGGGATTTAGCTAGACATAGTAATAGAGAACATAAAAATAAATCGATTTGCAAAGTAAGACATATAAAAACGTGCGAAGTGTGAGAGTGTATTTTGAGAGAGTGAACACAAGTGTCACGCTTAAGTTCAGTTCTAAGAGACACAGATCACACAGATAAATAAAATAATAAGGTAATGGCAGAGACAGAAAACAAACGAATATAAAGGAGTGCAGGAAAATAAATTAATATAAAAGCGATGCGGAATATAATAAAATGTAATTGATAAAAGAAACCTGCTCCAAAACGGAGACTGAATCTGGTACAAAGCTGGAAAGTAAACTGCGGAAAAGTAAATAACTTCGAATGTAAAGCTCCTAACTATGATGATCCAATCTAACTTACAACAATAGTGCAATAACCCCTCGATGTGACGGATTATTGCTTTACAAAGTGAGCTCTATGCCTAAGGTTGAAAACTAAGATTGGATGATCTGAAAATGAAAAAATACAAGTCCTTATATAGGAAACTCGAAATTGTAACTGCCTCTAACCATAATGAAAAAGCGTTTTAGAAACTAAATTCTTCAGGTGTAACTGCCAAAAACGTTTTAAACCGTTTCCCTTTTATAACTGTCGGCGTCCGCCGACCCCTGCTCCGCGTCCGCCGAGTGTGGTTTTGATCATGAAACGTCTTTTGTGACCGTTTCCTCGTTACAACAGTCGGCGCCCGCTGACCCTTGCTCCGAGTGGGCCGAGTGCTTTTCTTTCCATGTTGTAGATCTCTTCGTTAGCTTTCCAACACTTCAAACGGGGCGTCATTCTGATTTGCTGATAAAAAGTTATGGCCAAAATCGTCAGACAATGCCTTGCGTGCAAATTGCTGCATTTCTTCAGTTTTTCATCCAAAATACTTCATTTCTTCGCATGTGACTCTTACATGGCTAAATACCTAAAAACAAACAAAATACCAACATAATGGTACAAATGCAAATCAAAACAACTAGAAAACACGCATTAATCAAGTCAAATAAACGATGTATTTTCACGTTATCAAACTCTCCCACACTTGAACCTTTGCTTGTCCTCAAGCAAAACTCGTGTAAACAGAAAAAAACAGTGATTCTTATAGTGACTAAGCTTATGGACTTTACTTTGGACAAGGTCACACTGATAGGCACTAACTCAAAAACTAAGGATATCGTAACAACACACATCGTATTTTTGCGATCATATGTCTATTTCCTATACTTACCGATTCGTATCACATTATTATGCTCAAAACAAACTTACTCATCTCACATTTCATCTTTTTCATTCAGGCGCAATCACATTAAGCCCGTTATCTTGTACTCGCATGGTGAACAAACCTGTTGGTGATTATGATCCCGATATTTATGCCTAATTTCAACACTTTTTGCTATTTTTTTCAATACAGACGCACAAATTTAATTTCAAAGGTTCGTCCGCCGTTTGGGCTAAATAACCTGGTGATGGTTACTTAACTTAGAAGGTGGATTCTCTTTCCAAATCGTTTTCTTTTCATTACTTATTTTTCTTCTTTTTTCTTTCTTTTACAGGATCATTCACTTATTTGCATTGGTTCATTCGCTTAGCGGTAACTAAGATGGTGCTGACTGCTAAAATAAACTACTAAAGACTACTTCAGAAATGAGAATTCAAGGCTTTCGAATAATAATTATGCAAATTGATTCTTATATTCAAGAGAACTATGGTGTCAAGACGATACCGATCTTTTAGGAACTTTCCCAAGTCTTTGTAACCTATCCTCTGTTTGTTCCAAAAATTTCAAAAAATTCAAAATTTATTCACTTTTCTCCAAAATTTGGTATGGCTCAAGAAAGAGGGAAAGCGGGATAAATGATAGGAAACACACGTAAATGACTTGACAGTACATGCAATGACTCAATAACAAACAAAGAAAAATAAAGAAAGCAAAAAATCTAACTAGAAAGCGAGTAAAATCCCTCCCACACTTAAACCAAACATTGTCCTCAATGTTTTGATAAAATGTGTAAAGGAATGGAAGAACCTGATGAATGCGACTTCATGCCAAATCCTCTTTTCGCTTAGATGTGGCTGAGACGTAGCAAGTAATTCATCTTTTTATTTTCTGCAAATTTAAATAGTAAAAAGAAAACATTAAATTAAATACTCGTGGGTTGCCTCCCATGCAGCGCTTTGTTTAACGTCGATAGCTCGACGGCTCAGGAGTGCAAGCACTCATGGTGGTTCTCTTGTGAATGATTCCTCGATCAAACTTTTAATAATCTTAGGTTTCTATGGCCACTTATCAAGCCATCTCACATATCCCTCACCTTTTCTTTTCTTCCTTCTGTGGGGTGGTTCATTCTTTTGAACTTGTGGTAATGGTTCTGGATCTATCCTAAGTATTAGCTTTTCAAGTTTGGGCTTAGTTCTTTCATCCACCACCTCAAAGGCTAACCTTCCCCTTATAACACTAATGATTACCCTAGTTTCATGGTCTTCTAATTTTCTCTTTTTACGCAGGACCTCAGACATAGGTGCATTGGTGTGGATAGTTTCCAATACCTCCACATACCTTTTGGACTGGGAATTTTGCTTAGCTTCCACAAACCTTTGCGGGAAAAGAATCGGTGGGTTATAGGGAGGAGGAACAACAATAGGTGCTTCCTTTTCTACCTCTTCGACAACCTCTCTTTCGGGTGGTGTCGGTGGATTTTTCTCGATCTCTACTCTTTTCTTACCAAAAATCTCCTCAACTTTATTACCACTCTCCTTAGGATTTTTGATTTGTTCTTTTTCATTTTGTATAGCGGTTTCACCTCCTTTCTTAGGTACCACATGTACGGGGCTTACCCATTTACTATCGGAAATTTGGTATATTATTCCAGCCTCTAACAACTTTAACACTTCCCTTTTTACTACGTCACTCATTATAGGATTTATCCTTCGTTGATGTTCTCTAGAGGGTTTTGAGTCTTCCTCCAGCATAATTCGGTGCATACACACGGAAGGACTTATTCCTTTGAGATCAGATATATTATAACCTAGAGCTGAGGGATATTTTCTTAAAACATCTAACAGTTGATTGGTTTCAGGACCATCTAACGTGGCACTGACTATGACTGGGCGGTTTAATTCTTTGTCTAAGAATTCGTATCTTAAATTCTTAGGAAGCTCCTTAAGCTCTATAGATGGTTTTTTCGGACCTGGAATATGATCTGGGGTAAGTTCCAAGCATTCGTAAAGACTGTTATCTATGTAAGGTTCAGATAAGCATTCGAATCCGTCGTCCTCCATTATGGGTATCGAAGGTAGTTTGATGGTTTCTACTGGATCTTCTTTATCCAGTTCTCTTATGCATTCATCAACTATATCGATGGCATAACATGAGTCATCTATGGCTGGTGCATTTAAGAATTGGGATAGTATAGATTCTACTTTTTCATTACCTACCTCGAATGTCATTTTTCCTTTCTTGACACCTATTATAGCTCCAGCTGTTAATAAGAAGGGTCTACCTAAAAGGATTGGGATCTCATCGCCTTCCTTAATGTCCATTACGACGAAATCTGTTGGAATATAAAGTTGACCAAGTCTAACTGGGACGTCTTCCAAAATGCCAATTGGATACTTAACTGATCTGTCAGCTAATTGGAGAGACATTCTAGTCGGTTGCATTTCTCCTAGGTTTAACCTTTTACCAACGGCTAAAGGCATTAAACTTACACTTGCTCCTAAGTCTAGAAGTGCTTTATCGATAACTTGGTTTCCCAATACATAAGGTATAGAAAAACTTCCTGGGTCTTTCTCTTTCTTAGCAAGCTTATTCTCAGAAATTGAATTACATTCTATAGGTTTAGGATCATCTAATCTTCGTTTATTGGTTAGAATGTCTTTAAGGAATTTGGCATAAGATGGTATTTGGGTAATAGCTTCGGTGAATGGAATCTCTACATGGAGTTTCTCAATCACTTTTATGAATTTCTTATATTGGTTATCCAATTTGGTTTGTTTAAGTCTTTGTGGGTATGGAATCGGAGGTTTGTAGGGAGGAGGTGGTACATAAACTTTTTCATTCTCTTCTCTTTCCTTCTCCTTAACTTCCGTATCTTTAGATTTCTCAGATTCTACCAATTTCTCAATTTCTTTCTCAGGTGTGGTCACAACTTCTTTCCTGGGAGGTTCCGGATTATTCAACCTAGGGTTTATAGGCCCATTGTAAGTGGTCCCACTCCTTAGGGCTATAGCATTTGCGTGCCCTTTAGGATTAGGTTGAGGTTGTCCAGGGAATTGTCCTCCTGGTGTAGCATGAGTAGATTGTTGTTGTGCTACTTGAGAGATTTGTGTTTCAAACATTTTGTTATGGGTAATTACAGAATCGATTTTAGTACCTAACTGGGTAATTAGTCCATTCATATGAATGTTTTGGTTCATGAAATCCTTGTTCTGCTGTAATTGAGCTGAGATGAATTCGTCCATCTTTTTCTCAAAATTTGATTTCTGAGGAGCATATGGTGCAGATTGGTTGGGTCTTTTAGTTTGGAAACCGGGTGGTCTTTGAGGTGTTAAATTTTGAGTAGGGTTATTATTCTTATAGGAAAAATTTGGGTGATTCCTCCATCCAGGGTTGTATGTGTTTGAATAAGGGTTTCCTTGGGCGTAATTAACCTGATCTGTGGCACTCTCGGCTAAAAGGTTGCATTCAACTACAGTATGTCCTGAGGTTCCACAGATTTCACATCTGGGTTGTATAGCTGTTATGGTTGTTATGGGGTTGATAGTCAGGTTTTCTACCTTTTGAGCTAGAGCATCCATCTTTGCGTTCATATGGTAAAAATAACTCACTTCATACACACCTCCTTTGGTCTCTTTCTTCTCCACCGGTGCTCGTTCGGTTCCCCATTGGTAATGGTTTTGTGCCATATCCTCAATGAGAGCGCAAGCCTCGGGGGTAGGTTTTGTTCATTAGAGCGCCACCAGCGGCAGCGTCTATGGTCATCTTTGTGTTGTACATGAGTCCATTATAAAAGGTATGGATTATAAGCCATTGTTTTAAACCATGATGTGGACATGCTCTTAATAGTTCCTTATATCTCTCCCAAGCATCGAAAAGTGATTCTCCCTCGCTTTGGGTAAATCGGGTTATTTGGTTTCGTAAGACAGCAGTTTTACTCGGTGGGAAGTATCTAGCAAGGAATACTTTCTTGAGGTCATTCCAAGTGGTTATAGAGTTGGCTGGAAGGGAATCTAACCATGATCGGGCTCTATCCCTGAGAGAAAATGGGAATAGTCTTAGACGTATTGCCTCAGGAGGAGCTCCGTTCGCTTTTAAGGTATCTGCTAGTTGAATAAAAACTTTAAGATGTTGGTTCGGGTTTTCCGTAGGAAGACCTGGGAACTGGTTCTGTTGAACTATTTGTAATAGAGATGGTTTTAATTCAAAGTTATTGGCTAGTATAGTTGGATTAACTATACTAGAATGGGGTTCTTCGTTAGAGGGTAGGGCGAAATCCTTAAGAGGTTTAGCGTTTTCTTCTTCTGCCATTGCTCTTTTGAGTTTTCGAAATAGAAGACGAGCTCGGGCGTAACGTTCAGGCTCTTCTAATGGATCAACTAAGTTTCCGGTACTGCGAGTTCTTCGCATTTACCGACTAAGGGATGCCTTAGTCTAGACGGTGTAACAACAGGGTACGAAATTTTGACGTAATTGGTCCCCGGCAACGGCGCCAAAAACTTGATGCGTGTTATCCGCAAGTGCACGGATTGCGTCAGAGTAATATAAAAGATTTATCGTTCCCACAGAGACCAATGTCAATCTATCGAATACTATCGTTACGTTGTTTATCTAAGGCTAATGAATATTGGGGTAAAAGCTTTCTACTGAACGAAATTATAAATAAATCGGATAGATACTATACTGGGATTTAGCTAGACATAGTAATAGAGAACATAAAAATAAATCGATTTGCAAAGTAAGACATATAAAAACGTGCGAAGTGTGAGAGTGTATTTTGAGAGAGTGAACACAAGTGTCACGCTTAAGTTCAGTTCTAAGAGACACAGATCACACAGATAAATAAAATAATAAGGTAATGGCAGAGACAGAAAACAAACGATTTTTAACCGATTTTTGTTTTTATTTTTTAGTCGTTAATCATTTTATTTAATAGTTTAATTAGATTTTAATCTAGTTTTTTATTTTAAATATTTTATTTTCATTTTATCATTTTATTTATTTATTATTATTATTATTATTATTTATTTAGTTAAAAGTTTATTTAATTTATTTAGTTAATTAGATATTTAACTTAGATTAAGTTTTATTTAATATTAGTTTAATTATTATTTTTTTTAATATTTAAAATTTGTTTTTATCCTGTTTTAGAAACCCTTGTGTATTAAGTCTTAAAAAGTAACTTTATATTTTAGCATAATTATAGTAACCCTAGCATTTTAAATAGCATGGTATTGTTGTGAGGCAGGAATTTTTTTTAATAAAGCGTATTTTTTCAAAGAGAATACCATAAAAACAAACATTTCAAATAAAGTATCAAAATGGCATGATTTGGGAAAAAGTAATGACCTGAGGCGCCATATGGGATGGCGACTCAGGCAAAAAAAATTCTGAAAAATGCTACAAGCCATATGGAATGGCGTATCAGTGTAATTGGGGGTTGTCATACCTTAATTTTTTACCCTAATTTTTTTAAAAATATTATTTAGAATAAATAATTAGAATAATTAGTATTTTATTTTAATTTTAATTTTAAATATTTATTTTCATTATTATTATTATTTTTAATTTAAATACTGTTTAGAATAAATAAATAGGTTTTAGTTTCTATTTTAAATTTATTAAATTATTTGAATATCATTTAGTTTTAATATCATTTAATTTTAATATTATTTAGTTTTAATTTAATTTAATTTTAATATTATTTAGTTTTAATTTTATTTAATTTTAATGTTATTTAATTTGGGCCTCCAATTGAATATTCGGGACATTATTGATAATTAAAAATTAACCTTAATTCAGTCTCTATATATACACATGTTAGCATTGGTGAAAAGGGGACCGAAAAAAAAAACAAAAAGGAGACGGAAGAAAGAAAAAGGGGAGAAAAAAATTTAAAAGCATCGCCGCATACTGCATACTTTTCTAATACATACCAGGTGAATCTCACGGCCATAGCCATTCCCCTCTCTATTTTCTGAAGCATACTAGATTCATGAATATATATATATGTATAACATGCTAGCGTAATAACACGAACAGTAGCCGCCATGCGTTACTGTTTCATTCTTTTAGAATTTTTATAATCATTTTATTATTGTTTATTTTTTATATATGCATGTTTCATTTGGGTAGATAACTTTAGAACTGCATGTGTGTGATTCATAGACACTTTATATATATATATATATATATATATATATATATATATATATATAGTTTGTTAATATGATTTTTTATTTATGCTTCGATTATATTTTCGGATCGAATTATGTCGATACGCTGTTTTGCATATTGGTTTGCAGACGCGTGACATTTTTGTTGATTTAATCTAGTTGCGATTATCGCATTTTTGCGTTAGCAACATTATTGCTTTAAAATGTTTTAAAATTTATTTTTCTATGCATTTTCTATCTCTAAAAAAATTTAGATCCTTACGATTTAGTTCCAGTTGCGATGACCGCGTTTTCGCGATAGCAATATTGTTGAGGTTTTTATCAAAGTTAAATTTCTCTTTTTTTTTAGTTGCTTTTTTTTTGTTATATTTAGATCCGTACAATTCGGATCCGATTGCGATGACCGCGTTTTCGCGATAGCAATATTGTTGAGGTTTTTATCAAAGTTAAATTGTTCTTTTCTTTGAGTTGCTTTTTTTTGTTATATTTAGATTCGTACAATTCGGATCCGGTTGCGATGATCGCGTTTTCGCGATAGCAATGTTGTTGAGGCTTTTTTTTTAAATTTTTTTAAATTTTCTTTTCTTTGTAATAATATTACAATTTTAAAACACTTTAAAATTTCTTTTTTATTTTTGTTTCCTTTTTTATAAATTTAGATCCGCATAATTTGAATCCATTGCGATGACCACGTTGAGTGTAGCAAACCATTTGTCGATTTTCATGGGTTTTTATGCGGATTTATATTTGTTTATCGTTGCATTTCGATTTCGGAGTTAAAATCTAATTTAACCTTCGAGAACCGCTTGAGTGCATATAGTCATTTGTTCGGCTTCTCATAGAGTGATTCCTACATGAATCCACTCTAACTTAGCTCCAGAGCTAAATTCAGTTGCCATTCGATTTCGGTTGGTCATCGGTCCCGCATTTACTTGTTTGATTGTGTAGTTTTTCAGTCATTTTCTTACTTCCCATTTGATAAAATGTATCCCTCACCCCCATGTGTAATTATTATTTGTTTTTACCGCCTCTATTTCTTTAGATAGATAATTAATAAAAAAAACAAAAAAAAAAAAATCAATCTTTAAAAAAAAAATCAAAGAATTTGGTCAACACCAAATTCCATTTTCAAAAACATTGGTCAACACCAATTGAACAATTAACCCAAGCATCCTTGATCCATATATCCAGTGATACCCTTAGCAAGCAAACAAATAACATAACATAAATAATAACAAAAGGTTCCTGTAGAGTACTACAGACGTTTAGGATGCTAATACCTTCCCTAAGCGTAACTAACCCCCGAGCTTAGATTCTCTTAACTTAGGTTTTTTCGATCTTTAACCTTTCCTTTGGATAAATTAAAGTTCGGTGGTGAATTATGAATTATGATTCAAGTTAACCAATAGCTTGACATCCAATTCTCACCGCGACAGAAATGGCGACTTCACTGGGGATTTTTCGAGGGTTTCCCCTAACTTGTCTATATCTATGTTATTTATTTGTTTGTTTGCCTATATATCTTTATATCTGTATATATACATGTTCTGCTTGGATTTTCTGTTTGCAGGGTTGCTACTTTGTGTGGTGAGCTAAGTCCTACACTCGGACTCGAGTGAAAATTATGATTAGGAACGGTGAGAATTCAAGGAGACTTTGAGGGAGTCGATTCCTGAAGAAGTCGAATTGAGACTTCACCACTCAGTTTAGGCCCTCTCGAATATGATTTTGTTCAACAAGTTCATTTCTGAAGACGATATCATTTCGAACTAAAGGCCATCGAGACTGGGGACCGTAGTTACCTTTAACCTAACTTGGCCTATTAGGATGTAGTGCGGGGACTATGCGGGAGTCTATTTCTGCAATAGTCGCTACGCGATACTACACTCAGATGAGATTCTCTTGAGAATATTATTGACTACCAAGTGATTTGGAAAATCGATAATATCCGAAAGATGGATTGTAGACTCTGGGAACTTTGTAAAACCCGTTCGGCAAGTACAAATAAGCCTCTAGTACATACCTTGGGAAGGGAAGACCATGGCTCCATGCTTGCGATCTTCAAACCTAAGCCTTGGCTTGTTTGCCTGTATATGTGTATACCTGTGTTTATGCATCCATTCATGCATTCATGAATAACCCTTTGGTTTTAAGAAACTCAATTGTTCTTTCCCTTACAAAATCAATAAAAATCATGGATTATGAAATGAAACTTTTTTTTTCCGAAATGTTTGCAACTTACTTTTGAGTTCCTTGAAACCATTGCATTGCATTGCATATCAGTTACATGCATCTGTTTGTCCGACAACTCATTTCCAGCTGTCTCTATCTTCTAGTGTCACCTGTGAGTCGTCAAGCTGATTCCTCGACACAGATATCGGACTAGAGCTAACTACAAACGCGTAATGTCAGAGCAAGAAGCACACAACGCTGAGATCCGAATGGAGATCGATGACCTTAAGTCAGGCATGACCAAGCTCACAGAGATGCTCCAAGTCTTGATTGCTAGAGGAGAACCACCTCAAAGGACTGTTATTCATGAAGTTTCAAATGCTGATCCTCAGCCTGTTCAGGTGCCACCTTCAACTTGGCCAGAGTTTGGTTTACCTCCCAACTATTCTCCACCTCTTGCATCCACTACTTTGATTAGTCAGACTGCCAGACCAACATTTCAAGCTCCTATTTTTGCCGAGCCTCAACCTATGGTTCAGACTACTCGAGCTCCTTTTGAGAACCCTCTCTATGAGTACTAAACTGCCAGTGCTCAGGTTGAAGACCATGAAGATTTTTTTGAACCCGCGGTTGTCCGTGAACATTTTCAAACTATACACAAGAGACTTAAAGCTGTAGAGGGTACTGATTTCTTCAACATTGATGCAGAAAACATGTGCTTGGTTTATGTCCTTGTTATGCCTGCTAAATTCAAGACTCCTAATTTTGTGAAGTACAAAGGTGATTCTTGTCCAAGAGCTCATTTGGTCATGTATACCCGACAGATGGCTGCTCATGCCAAGAATCAGAAGTTGCTTATCCACTGTTTTCAAGATAGTCTGAGTGGAGCTTCTCTCAAATGGTATATGAATCTTGAACAGAACAGCATTCACTGTTTCCAGGATCTTATTAATGCCTTCATGAAGCAATATAAATATAACCTTGACATGGCTCCTGATCGCCGTCAGCTTCAAAACATGTCTCAGAATGATAAAGAGTCCTTCAAGGAATATGCTCAGCGTTGGAGAGAACTCGCTTCTCAAGTTGAACCTCCTTTGGCAGAGAAAGAATTAACTGGATTGTTTATGGACACACTGTCTCCATTCTACTGGGAGAAGATGATTGGTAGTGTTTCCTCTAATTTCATTGATTTGGTTACTATTGGCCAAAGACTCGAGGAAGGTCTTAAGAAAGGTAAAGTGTCAAAGACTGCTGAATCTTCTAATGGTGCGAAGAAATCCTATGGGAACTTCCAGAAGAAGAGAGAAGATCAGACTAATGCTGTCATATTTGAAACAAGAGGGCCTCGACCCCAACCTCATTATTCTGATCACCCTGTTGTTGCTGCTGTTACTCCCGTGATTACTGCTCCACGACCGGCTCAAGCTACTCAACTTCTGGCTGTTAGACAGAATCAGTACCATAATAGGAGTCATTTTGATCCTATTCCAATGACGTACACTGAATTATATCCTGGTCTGGTTCAGAAAGGTTTGACTACCACTAAGGCTTTGCCTCCTCATCCAGATCCACTTCCACCCGGATTCAGATCTGATCTCCACTGTGCATTCCATGAAGGTGCCACAGGCCACGACTTGGAACATTGCTATGCACTAAAGGCTAGAGTGCGTGACTTGATTAAGGTTGGAATCATTAACTTTCGTGACACCAATCATAATGTCCAGACGAATCCTCTGCCAGAGCACGACAAGTGAAGCTTCAGTCGACTTCAGCAAACCATCTCCCTAAAATCCAGCATTTCAGACAGGACAGCTCATCTTTGTTTCTGATTAGCCATTAGGCCATGTTTCTTATTGTTTGCACTTTCTTTGTACTAGTTGTTTGCATTTGAATTGTGTTTGTACTTTCATGATTAATGAAATAAGCATTTGAAACTTTTGATTCAATTCATTTTGTCCATTATTTACATCTCTATGCTTTCTCTTCAAAAAAATAAAAAAATATATATTAAAAAAATATTTTATCTCTTGTCTGCTTTCTTTTGATTATGCAAAGATTGGAGGGAGGATGATGAAAACGTAAATACTCCTAATTGTTGTTGGTATGCTTTCAAATCAAAACTTTGCTGACGATGTAAGGCATTGTTTCGGTTCCCAAACACTGGAGAAATAAGGAAGATAAACCCTCGTCAACCCCTTTGAGCCTTGAAGTAGGAGTTTCTTTTCTTTACAAATAAAAACCCGGAATCTTAACCTGGGGTAGGGTAGTTCTCAGTTAACTTGATTGTGCATTCAAATACAAGAGTTTCGTGCAAGACACCTCTCACATAAATGTGGCATTCTCAAATTTTCCTTCGCACGCAACAAGCAAGTGTTGAAGATATCCTTCAAGTCAAAAGTTGATGATGGTTCGCCGTAATCATTAAGCCAAGCAGTCACTTTCTTTCAAAAAAGATAAAAATTAAAAAAGGAAAAAGCCCGCTAAGTCGAAACCTATGAAGGAGACTTAGGCAAAAATTGGGGCATCCCGATGACTGTAAGATTCATGAGAAATAGTTCAGGAAAAATTTAGGGATAATAAAAAGGAGAAATCTTTAAATCCTTACCATGAAAGTCCTCAATGAAAAAACAACTAAATGTTGTAAGGAAGTAGTGACCAACATCTCAAGGGTCCCTTAACTTCTGAACCATCAGTGCAATTCCTAACCTCTTGGGAATACGAGTGCATAGTTTGAGTTAACTGAGTGTAGGACTGGAGATCATCACGAAGATTGGGTGGGTACAAATAAACTTTGATCCTTTATCCTTTGTTTCTTAAACCGTGAACCAGGCCACATTACAACCCTCATAAGACCTAATTGAAGCAAGGTTATTTTGAAAGCATACTACAACAAGGTTGCATAAACTGACTCCGAAAGATCTTTGCAGATCATTTATTTTGGCATTACACCCTTTGTTTTACCTTTCACTTTAAATGTCTTGAACCGCCGTATTCAGACCAATGACTCATATACTTTGCATCTTTCAAAAAATGATTTTGATTTCAATGGTTGCATTTACTATGTTTGTATGAACACTTTTGTTTGCAAACTAGCTTCCTCTTAAGGAATTTTCAAACATTTGAGAAACTTGGTCAGTGATCCAATCAGGGGCAAGTTCTTTCCAGATCAGGTTGAAAATTAGTTCAATATTTGTTACAGTGCAAGTCTTTCTCAGAATTGGTTTATTCATAATATTTTCCGAGACTCAGACTGGGGGCAAGCTTTCCAAGTGCACAGTTAAGCAGTCATTTACAGAATCAATCCAGCTGAAGCAATTATCAGTTCATCTACAACAGACAGCTAATCAGGGGCAGTTTACTTGAAGAATCCCCATGCAGCTTTCCATCCCTCCTATAAGGATCATCAGTTTGATACAGTTTACCAGTATAGAAGATTTATGCTCAGTAGTAACATCTCTAGTACTTAAGCAGAATGACAGTGATCTCTGTGTTGAGGAATCAGTCTTCCAGTCTTGTCTTCTCCACAAAAGAGTTAAGTCGTGTCTTTGACGTCTGCATTACATCTACATTTGCATTTGATCATATTCATATACATATGCATAGCAAGAGAGTCATCCTCATTTGCACTCATTTGCATTATCCATTGGTCGTGTTGTTATCCACGTCTTACCTTTGCAGTCAAACTCTAACTCACTTGGAACCTACCAAACAGATATTTTCGCGTCTATCCAATGCTTTCTTGGGTATCTCCTTGTTCATATTCGTCCAATGCTTTCTTGGGTATATCTTTGTTCACATTCACCTAAAACCATTATTAGATATTGTGATTGTACCTTTCATTCAAGGCCATTATTGGATGTCTGGTTTCTTTTCCATCTGATGCTTTTCCGGATGGGTCCATCTATCTGATGTTCTTCTGGATATGTACTTTTGTTCTGATGTTCTCCCAGAACATTCTTTGTGTCTATCTGACGTTCTTCCAGATATGACGTTGTGTCTGACGTTTTTCCAGATGTGTCCTTTATTCTGATGTTCTTCCAGAACTTATCTGATGTTCTTCCAGATATTACCTTTGATTCTGATACTTTTCCAGAATCGCTCTGATGTTCTTTTGGATATGTACTTTTATTCTGATGTTCTTCCAGAACCTGTCTGACGTTTTTCCAGACATTCATATTGATTCTGATGCTTTTCTGGAATCTATCCGATGTTTTTCCGGATATGTCTCTATTTCTGATGTTCTTCCAGATTGAGTCTTTGTTATCTGATGTTCTTCCAGATATATCACCTTGTTTATCTGATGTTCTTCCGGATATGTGACTTTATTCTGATGCTTTTTCGGAATGACCTTGCTTTTACCGTCTGATGTTTTCCCAGATGTGTCTGCTCCTAATGTTTTTCCAGAGCCCTTTTATGTCTATCTGATGCTCTTCCGGATATGACCTTGTTTATCCGATGTTCTTCTGGATATGTGACTTTATTCTGATGCTTTTCCAAAACCCCTTTTGTGTCTATCTGATGTTCTTCCAGATAAGACCTTGTTTATCTGATGTTTTTTCCAAATATGATGTTCCTTATCTGACGTTCTCCCAGATACGTCTTCAAATCTTCACCCGTACATTTAATGCTTTTCTAAATCTTTCAGATGTAACTTTTGGATCTCTGTATTTCATTCCATATCATATCATAAGGCATCTTAGGGTCAAAACTTGTGCATGTTTGTATTTAAGTCTCTCCTATCACGTCGAGACGAAGATTTCAATCTCCATATCTCTGGATAGAAGAAACTTAAATAGGGGCATCTGTCATACCCTAATTTTTTACCCTAATTCTTTTTTTAATATTATTTAGAATAAATAATTAGAATAATTAGTATTTTATTTTAATTTTATTTTAAATATTTATTTTCATTATTATTATTATTTTTAATTTAAATACTGTTTAGAATAAATAAATAGGTTTTAGTTTCTATTTTAAATTTATTAAATTATTTGAATATCATTTAGTTTTAATATCATTTAATTTTAATATTATTTAGTTTTAATTTAATTTAATTTTAATATCATTTAGTTTTAATTTCATTTAATTTTAATATTATTTAGTTTTAATTTAATTTAATTTTAATATCATTTAATTTGGGCCTCCAATTGAATATTAGGGACATTATTGGTAACTAAAAATTAACCCTAATTTAGTCTTTATATATTCACATGTTAGCATTGGTGAAAAGGGGATCGAAAAAAAAAAGAAAAAGGAGACGGAAGAAAGAAAAAGGGGAGAAAAAAATTTAAAAGCATCGCCGCATACTGCATACTTTTCTAATACATACCAGGTGAATCTCACGGCCATAGCGATGCCCCTCTCTATTTTCTGAACCATACTAGATTCATGAATATATATATGTATAACATGCTAGCGTAATAACACGAACAGTAGCCGCCATGCGTTACTATTTCATTCTTTTAGAATTTTTATAATCATTTTATTATTGTTTTTTTTATATATGCATGTTTCATTTGGGTAGATAACTTTAGAACTGCATGTGTTTGATTCATACACACTTTATATATATATATATATATATATATATATATATATATATATATATATATATAGGAAACGTATTATATGAGAATGTTATTTTTATGTGAGAACATGAGAATAAATCTGAACCATTAGATTTTAAAATAAAAGGTGGAGATTATGTGTCAATTTTTTCTCTCTCTCCTCCATCATTTATTTCAAAATGGAGGAGAGAGAAAAACAAAAATCACACATAATCTCCACCATTTATTTTAAAATCTAATGATTCAGAGTCATTCTTATGTTCTTACATAAAAATGACATTCTCTTAGGATATGAACCATATATATATATATATATATATATAGTTTGTTAATATGATTTTTTATTTATGCTTCGATTATATTTTCAGATCGAATTATGTCGATACGCTGTTTTGCATACTGGTTTGCATGACGCGTGACATTTTTGTTGATTTGATCCGGTTGCGATGATTGCATTTTTGCGTTAGCAACATTATTGCTTTAAAATGTTTTAAAATTTATTTTTCTATGCATTTTCTATCTCTAAAAAAATTTAGATCCTTACGATTTAGATCCAGTTGCGATGACCGAGTTTTCGCGATAGCAATATTGTTGAGGTTTTTATCAAAGTTAAATTTCTCTTTTTTTTTTAGTTGCTTTTTTTTTTGTTATATTTAGATCCGTACAATTCGGATCCGGTTGCGATGACCGCGTTTTCGCGATAGCAATATTGTTGAGGTTTTTATCAAAGTTAAAATTTTCTTTTCTTTGAGTTGCTTTTTTTTGTTATATTTAGATCCGTACAATTCGGATCCAGTTGCGATGACGGCGTTTTCGCGATAGCAATGTTGTTGAGGCTTTTTTTTTTAATTTTTTTAAATTTTCTTTTCTTTGTAATAATATTACAATTTTAAAACACTTTAAAATTTCTTTTTTATTTTTGTTTCCTTTTTTATAAATTTAGATCCGCATAATTTGAATCCATTGCGATGACCACGTTGAGTGTAGCAAACCATTTGTCGATTTTCATCGGTTTTTATGCGGATTTATATTTGTTTATCGTTGCATTTCGATTTCGAAGTTAAAATCTAATTTAACCTTCGAGCACCGCTTGAGTGCATATAGTCATTTGTTCGGCTTCTCATAGAGTGATTCCTACATGAATCCACTCTAACTTAGCTCCAGAGCTAAATTCAGTTGTCATTCGATTTCGGTTGGTCATCGGTCCCGCATTTACTTGTTTGATTGTGTAGTTTTTCAGTCATTTTCTTACTTCCCATTTGATAAAATGTATCCCTCACCCCCATGTGTAATTATTATTTGTTTTTACCGCCTCTATTTCTTTAGATAGATAATTAATTAAAAAAAACAAAAATAAAAAAATAAAATCAATCTTTCAAAAAAAAAATCAAAGAATTTAGTCAACACCAAATTCCATTTTCAAAAACATTGGTCAACACCGATTGAACAATTAACCCAAGCATCCTTGATCCATATATCAAGTGATACCCTTAGCAAGCAAACAAATAACATAACATAAATAATAACAAAAGGTTTCTGTAGAGTACTACAGACGTTTAGGATGCTAATACCTTCCCTAAGCGTAACCAACCCCCGAGCTTAGATTCTCTTAACTTAGGTTTTTTCGATCTTTAACCTTTCCTTTGGATAAATTAAAGTTCGGTGGTGAATTATGAATTATGATTCAAGTTAACCAATAGCTTGACATCCGATTCTCACCACGACAGGGGTGCTCTAATTCTCAGGGGGAGGTGCCATATGGTATGGCGCCTCAGGCCAATGTTTTTTTAAACGATATAAATTTTATGATTTTAATATATAATTAATTATATTATTTAATAGGGTATCATGTGCCTATAAATAAGGGTTCAGCCTCATTTGTTATTGCACAATACTTCTCACCAAAACCCTAATTTCCTCCCTTCCCTCACCAATATCCTAAGCTCTCCCCTTCTCAACACCATGTCTGAGTGGTTAAATCGTCGTCCATCGTCATCATCATCAGCACCTGAGGAACCATTTCCAGAATTTCCACTGATGAAAAGAAATGCCATAGTTGTATTCTCAGCTGTCAAGCCTTCGATGAAGATGCTATTCTGGAACACGCAGACGTTGGAGCATTTGCATAGAGAACTTCGTCGCTGGCTAGAAGGAGAATTTCATGCAGGTGAAAAAATCAGGAAGATTGAGAGGCTGGTTGAGCAGTCTGGTCCAAACGGAGTCACCCGGACTTGGAGAAAAGTGGAAAATGATGTTGGTGTCCTCATGATGATGTTGACACCAAAGAAAATCCAGTTGATGATTGTAATTTCCTAAATAAGTTGATGTGTTGGGTTGTTTAATTTCTATATGTTGTTGTTATTTTCTGATTTGGTATTAGGTTATGTCGTTGTTATTTGTTGATGTTTAGCTATTAAGTTATGTTCTGTTATGTTATATTGTTGTAATCAATTAGGTTTGCCATCAATGAAATAAAATTTGTTGTTGTTATAAATAGACAAGTTTACAGTTGAAACTATGATGTTGCGCTAGAGCCCACATTTGGACACTGGTACGATTGTGGCCTGGCTGGAAGTACAAAACACATAACTTCACCATTTTGTCTGTTGCACCCATCTCCGTTCGAATACGGGTGCTGTTAGGGCGACCCATTTTATTTCTTCGCATCAAATCATTATGCCACACAATTTCACCTTCGTATGGAGGTCAGTAGTCCTCCTTTGCTACCACTTGAAAGTTAGTGTTGTAGACATTGCATAGAGTATTGACTTGGTGAAGAACAGAGAGATAGTTGATTGGGTCCAGCCGGACCTTGGAACAGGCTGCTATAACATGGGAGCAAGGCATACGAAATGCCTGAAACCTTCCATAGTCACACCAAGTCCTATCCAGTTCCACTCGGTAACATCCCCTAGGCCTTCTTTCGTTGTGATCAATAGACTCTGCAACACTGTTAATGCATAGCCCGCGTTAGTAACCATCTTCTTTAGCCCCTTGTCCTTGAACTCCCGCATGAAATTTTGACCGATGTGTCTAATGTAATACACATGGCTTAAGGGAGGATCCTGCCAACCGTTATCAGGATTGTTGTAAGCACTCTCGATTGAGGGGTTTCTATCGGAGATCAAACATAAGTTAGGTTGGGGAGCAACGTATTGTCGGATATTTTTTAGGAAAAAACTCCAACCTCCAGCAGTCTCCCCTTCAACTAGAGCGAAGGCGATAGGGAAAATGTTGATATTGCCATCTTGTGCCACGGCTATCAGTAGCGTGCCCTTATATTTTCCATACAACCATGTTCCATCAATTTGACTTATAGGTTTACAATACGCAAATCCTTTGATGCATGGTTAAAACACCTAGAAGAGTCTGTGGAAAATGCCATTTCCACTAACACAAATCCCGTTTGGCGTATATGTCGGCAACGTCTCCAACATGACAACAGTCCCTGGAGCATAGTGTTTTAGTGCCACGAGGTATCTTGGAAGTTATTTGTAAGAGTCCTCCCAATTTCCAAAAACCGTTTCGATCGCCTTAGTCCTAGCAATCCACGCCTTCCTGTACGAAGGAGTGTAGTTGTATCTTTGAACCATATGCGCTATTATTGTACTCACTTTCAAAGAAGGGTTGTCGCTAATGACTGATAGAATTTCGTTGTAGATCAACTGAGAGTTGAGCTTGTGATGATCCTGACTAGGATTTGTGATTATGCAAGTGTGCTCTGGACCCATTGACCATATCTTCTAGGAATCGCTTCGCTTCTGGAAAGATACTGTTAATCTAAACGGGCACACCTCATTACGACAGTAGTTCTTGTATAGAGTCGGATTTGTTCGATCGACTCTATAATCTACAGATAAGTTCATGTGGTATTGTTTTATTGCTCGGACACAATCTTCTTTCGTACGAAAATTGTCTCCAGCTTTTAATACTCCCTTCGTATGCATGTATGGGTCGTAAAAAATATCCGTTGATGGTTCGTCCTCACCTAAGTTTAGTGTTGTCATGTGTTGAGGTGGGCAATAAACATGACTCTGTGGTAATTGGTCTGCCTCCTCGTTGTTTACCATTTTATCGACAATGTCCTCCGCTTCTTCTTCTTCCTCGTCAACGACATCGATCTCAGCTTGTTCGTTGTCGGAATCGTTAAAAACCTGAGAAACTTTAAGTTGTTGAGACAATTGTTGTTGCTGTAACATAATATATAACTCAACATCATTGAATCCAAAATGCTCATGACTGATAAACATATTACACACATCATCATCGTCTCGAATCTTCATCTGAAAAAATTTGCATTGGTCATGCCCGTCAAAAAACATAGGGTTTTTGTATACGATTTGCCCAACTGAACCGCACTGCATTTTCTTTTCTAACCTGACTTTCAAATGTAAAAAATTTGATCTTCTATCAATTAAAAACCTTGTCACTTTCATATCCCTAAAATTGAAACCTGTGATGGGACATTCAAATATCTCACCATTGAGATGTGCACTTATCAGGAATTGTGGTCTTTGAGCCATAACAAAATACGTTACTAAATTGTGCTTGGAAGAAATGGTTTACAAACTTTAGTGTTTGGAAGAAAATGTTAACTCAAGGATGTGATGATAAGCTGTATATTTCATGTGTATTAATAGGCGTATAGTAGATACAACTTACGTCTCTTGGTAGTTTAATTGCTTCAGAATAGTTTACCATTGCCTTGCATGAACCATGCCGCTCTGCGTGACAAGACCCCACAACCTTGCATGGCTACACTAGCCTTGACAAGACCACACAATTCTGCATGGCTAGACTAGCCTTGACAAGCCACACAACTCTGCATGCCTACACTTGCCTTCCACTATTCTTTAGCATGCCTCTGTGTAACGCCCAAATATTTAATTATTCATTTAATTGGATATTTATTAAATTGTTGTGAATGATTCGGTTGATTTTGATGTTGCGGTGAATTAAGTCGTTAGGTCGGAATTGTTAAGTTGGTAAGTCGTAGAAATAATATTATAGTCGCGGAATAATATTAGTAGTAATATTATCGTAGTTGGAGTGTGTTCGAATTAAGTGGGCTTGATTTCGTGTCGGAATTAGTAAATTAGGGGGTGTATGTTTTAGGCCCATTAGACATTATATTAAAATATTATTATTTTAATAAAACAAGGGAAATAGAAAGAGTGGGGGAGTTTTTTTAGTATCAGTGGAAAAAAAGAAGTCACACGAGGCAGTTGAAAAGCAAGGTGGGAAGGGAATAGAGCGGAGAAGGCGATACGAAGAAAATTTCTGCCGGTAACCAAGTCCGAAGTTTCAAGCTACCTTCAATCCAATCAGGTAAGGGTGGGTTCGATTATTATAACTGGGTTATGATGAATGTTATTTGGGTGAGGGTTATTGTGTAGAACTAGTATTAGAATTACCCTAAAAATTTCCTGTGAAAGCTGAAGTTATTTCGATTAAAATTAGTCCCTGAAATTATTAATTTTGATGTTTGGAAACTGATTTTGGTGATAGTTTAGAGACCCATTTAATAATTGGGATACCCATTGAGGTTGAGAATCTGGAATTACTTATTATATTTACTAGGTGTTGGTTGGATAAAAAAATATAGGAATTGGGTCATCTTTGTTTTATATGAATTTAAGGGGGTTGGGTTTTGGTTTTATGCGCAGTAAGGCCTTGGTTTCGGTTTGGTTGCTTTACTGTAACATCATGAAGTTAAAGCATTGGTTTAATTAATACATATCTATACATGTTTCGTTGGTATTTATATATATATACAGGTTTTGTTTTGGTTGTTTCACTGTATCATCATAGTAGGCAATAGTTTTAAATAATAATATATTTGATGGTAGTAGCATGTTGAGTGGTCAAGTGGTCACATTAATATATAATGTGGCGCAGGCTTTATGAATTGTAGGACTTCCACTTTAATACTTATGCTAGGATAGGCATATCATGTATATCCATTATCATGTGGTTAATTAATTAATGGATTTAATAATTGTTTGGTTTGTTTTCCATGCGTGTGGTCTTGTTAACCATGGAAAGGGATTAGAGATTGATTGGAAATGTGCTTTAATGTATCCATGTAGCGCAGGCCACCACATGGCATCTTTGACACCAGTCGCCCAAATGACCATGGAAGTGGCGCAATGCCACTGTGTGGTTTCAATGATTTGTTTTGTTTTTTTTGTGACAGTATATTAGTTTAATAAAGTAACCTTACGTTACTAAATTAACATATTAGGAATAGGAAGTAGATTAGATTAATGAAGTAACCTCACATTACTAATTAGCATATTAGGAATAGAATGGAGCAGAAAAGTATTATGTTCTCTAGTGATTTATATAGCAGAAAAATAATAGGTTCATCAATAATTTATGTAGCAGAAGTTTAACAATTTTGACAGAAAATGAAACCAATAGCAGAAGTAGAATGATGTGTAAATTTTCATGACAGAAGCTTGGAAATTATTGTAATTGGCAGCAGTAATAGAAATAGAATTTTCCAATAAAACTGGTATTAGTAACAGAAGTTAAAAACAACCCAGTTTTAGTCGGTTTAGCCGGTTTGGGCGAAAAACTTAGTTGTCCGGAATTTAACGAAAATTGTCGGGGTAAGTCGGGTAAAATAGTAGGTGACTTTTGTGGAATTGTTTTGTTGAAATTATGTTGAAAAAGTAGAATTCCAGGTACAGCTGAGTTGTAATATTGTTCCGGTACGCGGACGAATTTTAAGTTGAAGGCGTAATAGCCAAAGTTGATTAAGTTGTTTATGTCGAAAAAGTTGCTATGTTGTTAAGTTGAACATGTGTGGATGTTGTTGAGTTGTTTATGTTGTTGAGTAGTGCATGTCATGAACATACATTGCATTTTGTGTCGGAGCGTTGCTCACACCATGTTGGCCTGGATTGGCATATGTTGAGAGTTGAAAGTTGAAGGCTTATGCCTTGATGCCTCGATAAACTGGAAATATTAAGTTGGGAGTTTTACTCCGATGGTACCACATGCATAACATTGTCGAGTCGCATTAAGTCGCATTTTCTTAAGTTGTTGTTGATTTTCTTTATTTGTTGGTTGTTGATATGAAGTGGTGATTATTTGTATGATTATTGCCTACCTAGTATTTATCATACTCCGTTTATAATTTTCGGTAACTCACCCCTTCTGTTTGAATGTTGTCCCTATGTTGGCAACGTGCAGGTAATCAAGAGGAGTAGCCAGTTACCTTAGTTCGAGTCGGTGGTTGTCGCTCTGATACGTAGCACTCGGGGGGATGACGCGTGTCTTTTATTTAGTTGTCTACATGCTGAATTTTAGTGAATTTGTTGACAAACACTTTGTTGTTTAATTTAAAGTTGTTTTATCTTGATTAAAGATGCTACTAAGTTGTTTAAGAATCTGCTGCGTTGTGTTTACTCAAGTTAAATAAAGTTGAAGATCAGTTGTGGTTTATGTTTCCCTGAAGCGTTATGTATCTTTATTTAATAACTATTATGTGGTTGATTTTTTTTTAGTTGAAAATGTGATATCCCGTTAAAGTTGAAAAATTTTATAACTCTGATTTTAATATAATTACTGGGTAGAAATAGGGTGTTACATTAGTGGTATCAGAGCAGGTCGGTCCGTCCGGCCAAGTGTCGAGTCGTAGTTGTCTAACAATCGAGTATTATTTTTTGGTTCTAACTTTTGTTTATGTTGTAGTGACATTTTGAGATGGCTGGAAGGAACGATGCTGCAATGGCTGCTGCAATGCAAGCAATGGCTCAGGCTGTGCAGAATTTACCGAATGCAGGCGAGAATGATGGATCTCGTAGTCTGGCGACTTTTCAGAGGGAGAATCCACCTACCTTCAAGGGCAGGTATGATCCTGATGGAGCATTGGACTGGTTGAAAGAGATTGAGAGGATCTTCCGTGTGATGGACTGCACTCCAGCGCAGAAGGTTCGTTATGGGACTCATATGCTAGCAGTCGAAGCTGATGACTGGTGGCTAGAGACTCATCAGAGACTGGAGACTACAGGTGAAGTTATCACTTGGGATGTGTTCCGAAGAGAATTTCTGAGGAAGTATTATCCAGAGGATGTCCGTGGTAAGAAGCAGATCGAGTTTCTTGAGCTGAAACAAGGAACTATGTCGGTTACAGATTATGCTGCAAAGTTTGTTGAGCTGGCTAAGTTTTATCCGTACTATACCGGTGATGATGCTGAGTTTTCTAAATGCATCAAATTTGAAAGCGGGTTGCGCTCTGAGATCAAGAAAGCTATTGGGTATCAGAAGATTCGTGTCTTTTCTGATTTGGTTGATAGTTGCAGAATTTATGAAGAGGACAATAATGCTCACTACAAGATTGTTAGTGATAGAAGAGGCAAGCAACAACAGAACCGTGGTAAGCCTTATGATGCTTCAGCTGGAAAAGGTAAACAGAAAGCGACTGAGGGCAAGAAGACTAGTAGGGGAGATGCTCCTGCTAGCATAACTTGTTTCAAATGTGGAAAATCTGGTCATAAGAGTACTGTGTGTACTGCTGAGGCGAAGAGGTGTTTCCGATGTGGTAAGATTGGGCATGCAATATCTGATTGCAGGCACAAGGAGATGATCTGTTTTAATTGTGGTGAAGAAGGACATATTGGAAATCAGTGTCCGAAGCCAAAGAAAGCTCAGACCGGAAAAGTGTTTGCGTTAGCAGGAACTCAGACAGCTAATGAGGACAGACTTATCAGAGGTACATGTTTCATTAATAATACTCCTTTAATTACTATTATTGACACTGGTGCTACACATTGTTTTGTTTCTGCTGATTGTGTTCAAAGATTGGGTCTTAAATTATCTGCTATGAATGGAGAAATGGTCGTCGAGACTCCGACTAAGGGATCGGTGACTACTTCTCTTGTGTGTTTAAGGTGTCCTTTATCGATCTTCGATAAAGACTTTTGTGTTGATTTGGTTTGTTTGCCGCTGACCGGAATGGATGTAATTCTGGGTATGAACTGGTTAGAGTACAATTATGTTCACATAAATTGTTATCGCAAGTCGGTGAGGTTTTCTACTCCGGAAGAGGAAGGGGTTGGATTGTTGTCTTTCAGAGAGTTACAACAATTGATGAAAGAAGAAGCTCAGATGTTTTCGTTGATGGCAACGTTGTCTATTGAGAGCAAAGCTAAGATTGAAGAATTGCAAGTGGTAAATGAATTTCCTGAAGTTTTCCCTGATGAAATTCCTGATGTACCGCCAGAGAGAGAGGTTGAATTTTCAATTGATCTGGTACCTGGTACTAGACCTGTTTCGATGGCACCATACAGAATGTCGGCATCCGAGTTGTCTGAATTAAAGAAGCAGTTGGAAGAGTTACTTGAGAAGAAGTTTATAAGACCAAGTGTATCGCCGTGGGGAGCTCCAGTGTTGTTAGTAAAGAAGAAAGATGGAAGTATGAGACTTTGTGTTGATTATAGACAGCTGAACAAAGTAACAATCAAGAACAAGTATCCACTTCCGAGAATAGATGATTTGATGGATCAGTTAGTGGGTGCTCGTGTGTTTAGAAAGATTGATTTGAGATCAGGCTATCATCAGATTAAAGTGAAAGATGAGGATATTCAGAAGACAGCGTTCAGAACACGGTATGGACATTATGAGTATTCAGTGATGCCTTTCAGTGTTACTAATGCGCCGGGAGTATTCATGGAATACATAAACCGCATTTTTCATACTTATCTGGATCGTTTTATGGTTGTATTCATTGATGATATTCTGATTTATTCTAAGTCAGAAGAAGAGCATAAGGAACATTTGAGAACAGTGTTAGAAGTTTTGAAAGACAAGCAGTTGTACGCGAAGCTGTCCAAGTGCGAGTTCTGGTTGAAAGAAGTTAGTTTTCTGGGTCATGTGATTTCAGGTAGTGGTATTGCAGTGGATCCTTCTAAAGTAGATGCTGTGTTGCAATGGGAAACTCCAAGGTCGGCTACTGAGATTAGAAGTTTTCTGGGACTAGCTGGTTATTATAGAAGATTTATTGAAGGATTTTCTAAGTTGGCACTTCCGTTAACTAGATTGACTTGTAAGAGTAAAGCTTTTGTGTGGGATGTTCAGTGCGAAGAAAGTTTTACAGAGTTGAAGAAGAGGTTGACGTCGGCTCCGGTTTTGACATTACCGAATCCAGGAGAACCGTTTGTGGTTTATTGTGATGCTTCGTTGATGGGATTAGGAGGTGTGCTGATGCAGAATAATAAAGTAATTGCTTATGCGTCTCGACAGTTGAGAACTCATGAAAGGAATTATCCTACGCATGACTTGGAGCTTGCTGCAGTGGTTTTTGTGCTGAAAATTTGGAGGCACTATCTCTATGGCTCTAGATTTGAAGTTTATAGTGATCATAAGAGCTTAAAGTATTTGTTTGACCAGAAGGAGTTGAATATGAGGCAGAGACGGTGGTTAGAATTGCTGAAAGATTATGATTTCGGTTTAAATTATCATCCGGGCAAAGCTAATGTTGTGGCTGATGCTTTAAGTCGAAAGACCTTGCATATGTCAGCAATGATGATTAAGGAATTGGAATTAATTGAGCAGTTTCGAGATATGAGTTTCGTTTGCGAAGTGACACCGCAGAGTGTTATGCTGGGTATGTTGAAAATTAACAATGATTTTCTGGACAGTATTCGAGAGGCTCAGAAGCGGGATGTGAAACTAGTGGACATCGTGAATAGTTGTGGTCAATCGGATGAGAGTGACTTTAAAGTTGACGCACGAGGTGTGTTGAGACTGCACGATCGAATTTGTATACCAGATGATACAGAGATGAAAAAGAAAATTCTTGAAGAGGGTCATAGAAGTAATCTGAGTATTCATTCGGGAGCTACTAAAATGTATCAAGACTTGAAGAAGATATTTTGGTGGTCCGGAATGAAAGAAGATGTGGCACGATTTGTGTATGAATGTTTGACTTGTCAGAAGTCGAAAGTTGAGCATCAGAAGCCTGCTGGGTTGATGCAACCGTTAGAGGTTCCAGAATGGAAATGGGATAGCATTTCTATGGACTTTGTGACAGGGCTGCCTATGACTTCAAGAGGACATGATTCAATTTGGGTGATTGTTGATAGGCTTACGAAGTCGGCTCATTTTATACCTATTAACATCACATATCCAATTGCGAAGTTGGCAGAGATTTATATCCGAGTAATTGTGAAGTTGCATGGTGTTCCTTTGTGTATTGTGTCGGATAGAGATCCGAGGTTTACGTCGGAGTTTTGGAAGAGCCTACAGGAGGCGTTGGGTTCTAAGCTGAGGTTGAGTTCGGCGTATCATCCCCAAACAGATGGTCAAACTGAGAGAAATATTCAGTCGTTGGAGGATCTGTTGAGAGCTTGTGTTCTTGAGCAGGGAGGTTCGTGGGATACTTATCTCCCATTGATCGAGTTCACTTATAATAATAGTCACCATTCTAGTATCGGAATGGCACCTTTTGAAGCGCTGTATGGTCGGAGGTGTAGAACTCCGTTGTGTTGGCATGAATCCGGTGAAAGTGTAGTACTTGGATCGGAATTAGTTTGAGAAACTATTGAGAAAGTGAAGTTGATTCAAGAGAAGATGAAAGCTTCTCAAAGTAGACAGAAAAGTTACCATGACAAGCGAAAGAAGGATTTGGAATTCCAAGCGGGTGATCATGTGTTTTTGAGAGTCACGCCTGTGACTGGTGTCGGACGAGCTTTGAAGTCTAAGAAGCTCACTCCTCGTTTTATTGGGCCGTATCAGATTTTGGACAGAGTTGGAAAAGTTGCTTACCGAATGGCGTTACCGCCAAATCTTTTGAACCTGCATGATGTATTTCATGTGTCGCAGCTTCGGAAGTACATTCCAGATCCGTCTCATGTGGTTAATATGGATGATGTGCAAGTACGGGATAATCTCACGGTGGAGACGAAACCTGTACGAATCGCGGATCGTGAAATGAAGACCTTGCGAGGGAAAGAGATCACGTTGGTGAAAGTTGTCTTGGGAGCTACCGGAGAAAGCATGACGTGGGAGTTGGAGAGCAAGATGCGAGACTCCTATCCCGAGCTGTTTGAATCAGGTAAATTTTCGAGGACGAAAATATTCTAAGTGGGGGAGAGTTGTAACGCCCAAATATTTAATTATTCATTTAATTGGATATTTATTAAATTGTTGTGAATGATTCGGTTGATTTTGGTGTTACGGTGAATTAAGTCGTTAGGTCGGAATTGTTAAGTTGGTAAGTCATAGAAATAATATTAGAAATAATATTATAGTCGCGGAATAATATTAGTAGTAATATTATCGTAGTTGGAGTGTGTTCGAATTAAGTGGGCTTGATTTCGTGTCGAAATTAGTAAATTAGGGGGTGTATGTTTTAGGCCCATTAGACATTATATTAAAATATTATTATTTTAATAAAACAAGGGAAATAGAAAGAGTGGGGGAGTTTTTTTAGTATCAGTGGAAAAAAAGAAGTCACACGAGGCAGTTGAAAAGCAAGGTGGGAAGGGAATAGAGCGGAGAAGGCGATACGAAGAAAATTTCTGCCGGTAACCAAGTCCGAAGTTTCGAGCTACCTTCAATCCAATCAGGTAAGGGTGGGTTCGATTATTATAACTGGGTTATGATGAATGTTATTTGGGTGAGGATTATTGTGTAGAACTAGTATTAGAATTACCCTAAAAATTTCCTGTGAAAGCTGAAGTTATTTCGATTAAAATTAGTCCCTGAAATTATTAATTTTGATGTTTGGAAACTGATTTTGGTGATAGTTTAGAGACCCATTTAATAATTGGGATACCCATTGAGGTTGAGAATCTGGAATTACTTATTATATTTACTAGGTGTTGGTTGGATAAAAAAATATAGGAATTGGGTCATCTTTGTTTTATATGAATTTAAGGGGGTTGGGTTTTGGTTTTATGCGCAGTAAGGCCTTGGTTTCGGTTTGGTTGCTTTATTGTAACATCATGAAGTTAAAGCATTGGTTTAATTAATACATATCTATACATGTTTCGTTGGTATTTATATATATATATACAGGTTTTGTTTTGGTTGTTTCACTGTATCATCATAGTAGGCAATAGTTTTAAATAATAATATATTTGATGGTAGTAGCATGTTGAGTGGCCAAGTGGTCACATTAATATATAATGTGGTGCAGGCTTTATGAATTGTAGGACTTCCACTTTAATACTTATGCTAGGATAGGCATATCATGTATATCCATTATCATGTGGTTAATTAATTAATGGATTTAATAATTGTTTGGTTTGTTTTCCATGCGTGTGGTCTTGTTAACCATGGAAAGGGATTAGAGATTGATTGGAAATGTGCTTTAATGTATCCATGTAGCGCAGGCCACCACATGGTATCTTTGACACCAGCCGCCCAAATGACCATGGAAGTGGCGCAATGCCACTGTGTGGTTTCAATGATTTGTTTTGTTTTTTTTTGTGACAGTATATTAGTTTAATAAAGTAACCTTACGTTACTAAATTAACATATTAGGAATAGGAAGTAGATTAGATTAATGAAGTAACCTCACATTACTAATTAGCATATTAGGAATAGAATGGAGCAGAAAAGTATTATGTTCTCCAGTGATTTATATAGCAGAAAAATAATAGGTTCATCAATAATTTATGTAGCAGAAGTTTAACAATTTTGACAGAAAATGAAACCAATAGCAGAAGCAGAATGATGTGTAAATTTTCATGACAGAAGCTTGGAAATTATTGTAATTGGCAGCAGTAATAGAAATAGAATTTTCCAATAAAACTGGTATTAGTAACAGAAGTTAAAAACAACCCAGTTTTAGTCGGTTTAGCCGGTTTGGGCGGAAAACTTAGTTGTCCGGAATTTAACGAAAATTGTCGGGGTAAGTCAGGTAAAATAGTAGGTGACTTTTGTGGAATTGTTTTGTTGAAATTATGTTGAAAAAGTAGAATTCCAGGTACAACTGAGTTGTAATATTGTTCCGGTACACGGACGAATTTTAAGTTGAAGGCGTAATAGCCAAAGCTGATTAAGTTGTTTATGTCGAAAAGTTGCTATGTTGTTAAGTTGATCATGTGTGGATGTTGTTGAGTTGTTTATGTTGTTGAGTAGTGCATGTCATGAACATACATTGCATTTTGTGTCGGAGCGTTGCTCACACCACGTTGGCCTGGATTGGCATATGTTGAGAGTTGAAAGTTGAAGGCTTATGCCTTGATGTCTCGATAAACTGGCAATATTAAGTTGGGAGTTTTACTCCGATGGTACCACATGCATAACATTGTCGAGTCGCATTAAGTCGCATTTTCTTAAGTTGTTGTTGATTTTCTTTATTTGTTGGTTGTTGATGTGAAGTGGTGATTATTTGTATGATTATTGCCTACCTAGTATTTATCATACTCCGTTTATAATTTTCGGTAACTCACCCCTTCTGTTTGAATGTTGTCCCTATGTTGGCAACGTGCAAGTAATCAAGAGGAGTAGCCGGTTACCTTAGTTCGAGTCGGTGGTTGTCGCTCTGATACGTAGCACTCGGGGGGATGACGCGTGTCTTTTATTTAGTTGTCTACATGCTGAATTTTAGTGAATTTGTTGACAAACACTTTGTTGTTTAATTTAAAGTTGTTTTATCTTGATTAAAGATGCTACTAAGTTGTTTAAGAATCCGCTGCGTTGTGTTTACTCAAGTTAAATAAAGTTGAAGATCAGTTGTGGTTTATGTTTCCCTGAAGTGTTATGTATCTTTATTTAATAACTATTATGTGGTTGATTTTTTTTTAGTTGAAAATGTGATATCCCGTTAAAGTTGAAAAATTTTATAACTCTGATTTTAATATAATTACTGGGTAGAAATGGGGTGTTACATTAGTACTAGCTCAATTGGTAGTGGGAATGGAATGAACATGTACTTGAACCCCAGGGTACAGGGTTCGATTCCCACGGAAGGCAAAAACTCTACTAGTGAGGGGGGTAGAGAAGATCGTGAGGTGGCAGTGTCGGGATCGCCTTGCGAGGGGCCCGGGCTGTTACACTCTGCACTATTATTTTTGGTTGCTACAAGTAAAGTGTCTTGGGAGTTTAATTGCTTAAGAATGGTTTACTATTATGATAAGACCACACTTCTGAATGCTTTATCATTATTGTTATTATTTTTATTGGTATTATTTTTATTGGCAAAGTTTAGTCTTTGGAAGAAAATGTTAACAAAGGATGTGATCTGCGTGACAAGACCACACTCCCACGCCAAGAATCTCACAAGGACTTTATGACTATTCTGATTCCTTTTTGCAAATACTTTATATTTTAATTCGTACTATCATCATTGTAATTTTTTAATAATCACTATTACTATTGTATATTATGCCCATGTCTTACCAACTACACTTACACCTATACTGTATTTCTTTAAGATTCTCTGCTTGACATGACAATACAACCATGCTTTCAATTTCTCATGTGATTCTCTAACCACACTTCTCACTCTCCACGAAATAAGTGTTTCCAAGGCATGCATGACCCCACTTGTCAAACTACAAAGACCAAGAATGCATGCATTATCATGTGACTCCCCTCATCTCATTCTTCACCAATATAAATACCATCTCACCACTCTACAAATTTTTCTCATCCCTAACTCTTCTCTTCTCTTCAACTCACAAAATATTCGCATCCATCACAAAGTCTTCCTCTTAATACCAATTATGAAAAAAATGTCTCTACTCACCATGGGAAACAATCACAGAGGAACCCCCAAAAATGTTGCAGACTTTGTAAGTGTTTCGGCCTTCTTTTGTTTTACCCTCCTAAACCTAGATGTATTTTTTTATCTAACTAATGTTATTTATATTTTTGTTCAGCTGTTATCAAGGTTCCGCTGCCGTGGGCACGAATACATGCTCCACGACCCTTTCATCGAAGAATACCTAACGGGATGTGGATTTGGTGACTTGATAAAAATCACGTCATACCATGTTAACCCAAAATTTATTCTGGCTTTGCTAGAACGATGGAAGCCGGAGACCCACACATTTCATCTTCCTTTCGGTGAATACACGGTCACACTCCAAGACGCGTATATGTTACTCGGCCTCCGCATCGATGGCACGGCCGTCAACGGCCCCGTTTTTGTCAACAACCAACTATGCAACGATTTGTTGGGCACGCCCCTAAGTCTGGAAGCACCTGAGCCAACACGTGATGGTAGACCTAGGGGCCAAGGTATTAACATAAAATACCTTAGGGCTTACTATGACTCTTTTATATTAAATGAAGATACCCCCTATTACAAGATACTTAAAACTAGGTGCTATTTAATGCTCTTGTTCGGTAATTTTTTATTTCCAGAAAGCACAGGAAACAGTGTAAATATTATGTATTTACCTTTGTTGGCTAACATTAACAGAGTGCACGAATATAGTTGGGGTTTAGCTGTCCTAGCCCATCTGTATAGTTCACTCTGTAAAACTTCAAAAAAAGACGCTTGTACATTTTATGGCTGCACCTATCTCCTTCAGGCGTGGGGTTGGTCGAGAATGCCAATACCAGCTCCAGTTAACCGGAACCCCTTCACATTTCCCTATGCAAACAGGTAAGCTTAATTTTACTACTCGAACTTATGTCCTTTAATGAAATGTTTAGTTGTAACTAATTTATTTGTAACTACTTTTTTAGGTGGTCAGTTCCGGGAATGAGTTACCATCGAAATCCCAGGAGCGCCATAATAGTCTACCGCAACCTAATAGATCACATTGGCCCCGACGATGTAAATTTTCCTTAAACTTCCATAAATATTTCTAACACATTAAAGCACCATATTCTCATTAAACCTTTTGTTCTTGTAGTTTGTCTGGAGGCCGTACGAGGGCCTCGACCACCAGCCCAACGCGGATGATGCTGCTGTGTGGACTTCAAAAACACCCATCATTCGGTTCACCACTGTGGAGATGCATCAAAGCGATCGAGTAAAACTTCAATTCAGAATGCATCAGGATATTCCGGTGGCTCCGAAAAGTTTGGGATCATGGCATCTGCGTAGAGTGGACACGCAGTGGGCAGTGGGTGAGTGGACGAACTTTGTAACAGATATGTGTCAACAATGGGAGAATCGACACCAGCACGTCTTATCCGACCATGTTGTACAAACGCAACAATATATGACTTAGTTTAAGTCTGTTACAACACCCCAACCTTTCCTCTCTCAGCCGACGTATCTAATTGACCCCCGTCAACGTGCCTCTTCCTCACGGCCACATGACCAGCCACATACCCAGCCACATGCCCAACATCACCCAACAACAAGAAGAGCCTTACCCATACCCTATCATGCCACCGACTCAGTCACAACAAGAAGAGCCTTACCCCTACCCTAATCCCACCTACACCGACACCACTAATGCCTATAGCCCTGACGAGTCTTTCGAACTCACCCCAGCCCACCATAGCCCCCCGCAAATGAACGCCCCATCTTCCTACAACCAATAACCACAATCGTCCTACAACCAACAAACCTACCCACTATTCGACTACCAAACCCCACATTAACAACTAAATCGGTACCAACACCCTTCAATGCAACATTTCGGCCAACCATACCGTCTGTAACCAACCCAACCCCCCCTTACAAACTACGAAAACATGGGCATGCAACTGGATTACGGAAGCGCCGTTGGCGGCAACCCCTCAGCTATTGGGGACAGATGCTTTAGAATTTGTCTGATACACTGGGACCATCTCAACAGACGCAAAGTGTAACGCCCCAGTTTTTGTCAGTTTTATTTAATCGAGTCTATTTGATTATTTTATTATTATATTATTTTATTCTTGACTTTTATTTGGCAATATATTATGTTTTCATCATTGTTTATGTTTTATCGCGTTTTGAGAGCGGTTGCGAGATATTTGAGTGTAGGGGTATTTTGGTCTTTTGCTTGGGTAAGTTTTATGTTTTTATATAAATAGAAAGAAATAGAGAGAAAATGAGAGAAAGAAGGAAAAGAGAAAGAGAAGAGAAAAAGAGAAAGAAGAGGAAAGAAAGGGAGAAGAGGAAAAGAGAAGGAAAATCAGGAAATCATCCGTTTAAAGCGCGAATAATCGGGTAAGGGTGAGAAGTTTCAATTATATCTTGCTTGTGTATGTATATGTGTATGTTTTCTTGGATTGTTTTGGATATTTTCATATAGTTTTCATTTTAGGTTGAAATGAGAAAAATGATTAGAAATCGATGTTTTTACGGACGAAAGTCGGAATAAATCGCGGAGTAGAGTCGTGTGATGTTGGGTCTTGATTTAGTGTGATCGTTTGATTGAATCGAGTTGAATTTGTAACTTTTGAGTTTTTGATATATGTTGATGTTTTTGTGCAAAATATGTTGTGATTGAGTAAAAGTGTTTGGATATGTTTGGTAACATTGGTATAGGTGGATATTTAATCGGGTAAGGATAGGAATTAATCGGGAATGGTTGTTTGTGTGTTTTCGAGTGGTTTTGAGCGAGTTTGGAGTTGGGTTAAACTGATAAAATTATGTTTCAAAATATTTCAAAAATGGAAAATGTGTTAGATGGCTTTTTAATGATGGAAATATTGTAGTATGTTGAATTCTGAGATCGCAGCTTTTTACGGAATCGAAATCGGAGGTCCGGAAGTCATTTAACGATCGAAAACTGAGTTTTTATCAAACTCTGCGCAGTATGCGTCGACCTGAAAGACTTTTGCGTCGACCTAAAGTGCCTTGCGTCGACCTATGGACTCGACCTGAGCATACTCGCAAGTGACGAAAATTTTCCAAAATGTCCGATTTTGTTTTCTTCATAACTTTTGAACCGTAAGTCCGTTTTGGTCGCCGTTCGAAGCGTTGGGAAGCTAATGAAAAGCTCTTTCTTTTTAAAATGGTTTGGAGGGCAGTAGATGAATTATTTAAGTCGTGATTTTGAAAAAGTGTTGGTTTGTCGGATTTTCACCGTCGTATTGGTGTGAGAATGATGTGTTATCATGCTATATGCTTTTAATATGTATCGTATGGCTTGTGTGCTGGTATATTATGTGAATATATGTGATAAGTGTTGGTGATGATGGTTTGTGGTGTTATGGAGGAATAAATGTGTGTTTTGGGTTTTGATTTCAATGTGTGATAATGATGTGTTGTGAGTAGCATTTGATATGTAAATCCCTTGTGTGAGGAACTGTGATGTTGTTGTGATTTGTGGTATGTGATATGATTGTGGTATTTTATGGCTTGTGATGAAGTGCATTGTTTATGTGAAATTTCAATGTATGTTGTGTGGTGGCATTTAGGGTTTGAAATGCATTGTTTGAATTGCTTTGCAATGCATGAATGTGATGATGTGGAAGCATGTGATAAGTTGTTGTAATTGTTGTGGTTGTGATTTGTGGCCGAAAGGTAAGAAATGCTAAGTGTGGTATTTGATTATATATGCATGATTATTGAGGTGTGTGAGTATGTAATGTGAATGTCATGAGTCATTGTATGCCAAGCATCATGATATGCATTGTGAGAACGTCCTGAGTGGACTAATGACGTGACAAAATGACGTGACAATGGAAGTCCCTGAGTGGACTAATGACATGACAAAATGACGTGACAATGGAAGTCCCTGAGTGGACTAATGACGTGACAAAATGACGTGACAATGGAAGTCCCTGAGTGGACTAATGACGTGACAATGAAAGTCGGTACCGCATGGCATGTGCATAGAGTCGTTGTGTCGATCTATGTGCATTTGCATAAATCATGAATTAATTGTGCATGGAAATGTGATTGTGATTGATGAGATGAAATATGTGCAATTGAATTGAATGGTATATGTTTGATTAGAATATGTGATTATGCGTGAGAAATGTGAATGGATGCATTATGTGTGAAAAATCATGATTTGATTGATTATGTGTGGAAATTGTGCATTGATTTGTTATGTGTTGAGATTGTAATAGCATTGGTAATTTGATGTGCATATATGATAAATGCTATGACTTGGTATGCCTTATGTGCAAATGTGTAATTATGTTGGTATAATTGTTATATGCTATGTGGTTGGATTGTTAGAAATATGTTATACATCTATGGCTTGCTATATGTATTGGTATGTGACGTGTGGGGTGAGAATAGCTGTGTATGTGATTTTATGTGTTTTTCCATATTATTATGCAATCTTGGTTTAGTTGTTATTTCTCACCCTTCTGCTGGAATATGCTTTTTATGGCATAGTGCAGATTGTCAGCTTTAGAGGCGTGGAGGCAAGTGGAAGAGTTAGATCTTCGTTTGCTTAGGTCTTGGTGTCTGCTCTGATACGTAGCACGGGAGTCGGGGAAACGCTTTAAGTTATTTGTATACAATTGTTGAATATGTTTTGTATGATATTTGTATGTATATTTTGACGTTCTAAAACGATTCATTTTGTAAAACAAGTCGGTTATGGATCTTTCCGCTTTATTCCATAATTGACATTCATTTTATATGGAAAAAGGCTCCCTATGGGGTTATCCTATTTTGTGCTATGTATCAAAATAATTGAGCAGGGTTTGTATTTTCTTTCTTTAAGTATGACATCCCTGTTTCCTGTCGGAAAAATAAATTTTTAGTTACTCTGATTTATATTTGTATTATTTATTCGCGAGGGGAATTGGGGTGTTACATTAGTGGTATCAGAGCAAGTCGGTCCGTCCGGCCAAGTTGTTGAGTCAGTCGGTGTGACAGTGGAATACTGTCGTTGTTGTTTGTCCCTTAGTACGTGATATGTGTGGAAGCACTGTCAGTACTTTCTGGTTTCCTAATCCTCTGTCTTCAGGTGTGAGTTTGAGATAAGTGGGGGAGAAGCTTGTACTTCTCCCAGTTGCTTTGGTTGTGTGCTGTTGATTGCAAGATTGTAAGTGCTCTTTGGACATTGTGGTTCCCGGTTCCGGAGGGAATGCGGAGGTAAGGTTTATGTCAACTAAGGATTTGTGCCTTAGGAAGTTTGGTGCACAGGATGCAAGAAACGCTATTATAGTTTGGTAAAGATGGTTTATGCCCCATCATGATTGTCGGCTGTCTATTGACAAATTGAGGAACTGATCACCCTTAATCTCTTGTTGATAGCAGACGGAAATTATGTTGGATGGAATAGACGTGTCTTTCCGGCTTTGATAGTGTGTGAAAGGAATTCTTTGGAATTAAGGAAATGGTTACAGATTATTTTGTTGAGTCGAAGAAGATTCTTATATCGGAAGAGGAGACGGATTCGAGGTTTCCGTATGTTGGTCAAGTTGGGAAGTCATTGAGAGAGAATGATTGGGTATTATTAGGGACTGCTTCTCATAGAGTAGAGATTGAACTTAATTGGACGAAGGTGAATAGTTAACGTTTAAGTCTGCTAAGTAAGTAGGAAACTCTTAGTAGATGGGACTAAGAAATTTGTTTTGTCTGTAATGATAGTGTTTTGGAAATTGGCAGGAAGCCATAGTGATGGGTTGTCAGTTGTGCAGGGTTTTCGGATATGTTTTTGGATGGAACATTAAGGTGTGGTCCTAGAGAGCTCCAGCTTTGTTAGTACCAACAGGGAATGATGATTGAATGGAATAACAAGCATGATGGTATTGGTATTGAGACTATGGAAAGTAAAACTTAGAGTTCTGGCGAGGTTTGGAGTCTTTGGAGTTTTAGAGCATTGATGGAAATTTTGAGGAAACCCTAGGTGTGGGTGTAATATTTAAGAGTTCTTTTGAGTTGGTTGTTGCGACATGTTTGGATTTATGGAATTTGGATTGTTAAGAGAAGTTTTGCAAACGCTTTAAGAATTATATCTTTTGGAATTTGGTTGGGCATTACAATGCTCAGTGATGTTGTTTGGTGTTAGTACTGCGTTTGTAATGGTTGTGGAGTAGAGGAATCGTATCTTCCATATTTACTTGGATAAGTTCGTAATGGCTTTGATTGAGGATATTCGGATCTGTTATAAACTCGGAGGAAGAACAAGTTAAGTGTTTGAGATTTGAATTGCAAGTGTTGAAAAGAGACGAAGTTTTATGCTAACTTATTCAAGTGAGAATTTGGTTGAAAAGGTTAGTTTTCTTGGATATGTTATTTCTGAGGATGGTATTTGTTGTGGATTCATCAGAAGTAGATGCAGTTCTACAATGAGAGGTTCCGAAGTTGGTTAAGGAGATTAGAAACTTTGGTCTCAGTTGGTTGTTACAGAAGGTTATGGAAGGCTTTGCTAAGTTCGTACTTCTGTTATTTCAGTTGGCTTGCAAAGGGTAAGTCGTTTGTTTTGGATGTTCATTGTGAGGAAAGTTTCAAAGAACTGATGTAGAAGTTGTCTATGGCTCCAGTTTTGATTTTGTGTGATCCTGTTCAACCGTTTGTGAGGTTTTGGGATGTATCTTTGATGAGTTAGTCAGTGTGCTGATGTAAGAGGGTAAAGTCATTTCTTATGCGTTACGACAATTGAGGATTTATAAAAGGATCTATACTATTTTGGGTTTGGATTTGGTCGCGGTTGTATTGTGTTGGAATATTTGGAAGTATTATTTGTATGGTTCTCGGTTTGAAGTGTTTGGTAATCGCAAGAGTTTAAAGTACTTGGTTGGTTTGAAGGAATAGAGTATGAGACAATGGGGATGGTTAGAATTGGAGATGAGTTATGACTTTAATTGGAATTCGTGGCGAGTTATGAATTTGGCTTGGATTATCCTTTGGGGAAAAGCTGAGGTTGTGCCTAATGAGTTAAGTCAAAAGTTTCAAGGTATGTCTGTTTTGATGGTCCGAGAATTAGAATTTTTTGAGCGGTTCCGAGACTTGTGTCTGGTGTGTGAGCTAACACAGTAGAGTGTGAGGTTGAGTATATTGAAAGTGAACAGTGATTTTTGGAGAATATGAGGAAGAGTTAGACTTTGGTCGTGAGATTGGTAGTTTTGATGGTTACGAGTAATCAGAGTACGCAGCGAAAGTGTGATGTGGCACAATTCGTATATAAGTGTGTGACTTGTAAGAGTTCAGAGGGTGAACATTGTAAACATGTAGGAGTGTTGAGACCATTGGACGTTTTAGGATGGAAGTGATATGTGAAAGGTTTGAATATTATTCATGGGCTACTGTTTAGATGGATGTTTTGGTTATATGGTCGGTTTGGGAATCGTAGCATGATTGTAATAATGTTGTGTGACAAGGATGTTTGGTATTCTAGTCTTGTTGATGTTGTTGAGACGTTGTTGTGTCGTGGGACTTTATGTTCTTGTTTGTGTTGTTGCCTCGTTTCCACGGTGATGGTTCGAGTGCGGGTGGCTAATTCCTTGTGGTGAATTAGAGGAGTGTTACCTATGGTGATGGTAACGATCTCGTTGTGTTTCGGTTCCTAAGTGAACCTGTGTGTTTGTAACTTGTGTATTCTTTGAGTTGTGAGTTGGTGGTCAAGTGCATTGTATGGGCATTGCATTTGGTCGTTGTGGTCATTGCCGTTGTCGTGTCGTTGTTGTAGTCATTGTTAACGAGGTGGTTTGTCAGTTTGTGTTATTCGTGGTGTGCTTTTGTTAGCATGTTAGTTTATTGGTCGGATGCGAGAGTCGTATCCGGAGTTGTTCGTATCGGTTAGATTTTCGAGGACAAAAATGTCTAAGTGGGGGAGAGTTGTAACGCCCCAGTTTTTGTCAGTTTTATTTAATCGAGTCTATTTGATTATTTTATTATTATATTATTTTATTCTTGACTTTTATTTGGCAATATATTATGTTTTCATCATTGTTTATGTTTTATCGCGTTTTGAGAGCGGTTGCGAGATATTTGAGTGTAGGGGTATTTTGGTCTTTTGCTTGGGTAAGTTTTATGTTTTTATATAAATAGAAAGAAATAGAGAGAAAATGAGAGAAAGAAGGAAAAGAGAAAGAGAAGAGAAAAAGAGAAAGAAGAGGAAAGAAAGGGAGAAGAGGAAAAGAGAAGGAAAATCAGGAAATCATCCGTTTAAAGCGCGAATAATCGGGTAAGGGTGAGAAGTTTCAATTATATCTTGCTTGTGTATGTATATGTGTATGTTTTCTTGGATTGTTTTGGATATTTTCATATAGTTTTCATTTTAGGTTGAAATGAGAAAAATGATTAGAAATCGATGTTTTTACGGACGAAAGTCGGAATAAATCGCGGAGTAGAGTCGTGTGATGTTGGGTCTTGATTTAGTGTGATCGTTTGATTGAATCGAGTTGAATTTGTAACTTTTGAGTTTTTGATATATGTTGATGTTTTTGTGCAAAATATGTTGTGATTGAGTAAAAGTGTTTGGATATGTTTGGTAACATTGGTATAGGTGGATATTTAATCGGGTAAGGATAGGAATTAATCGAGAATGGTTGTTTGTGTGTTTTCGAGTGGTTTTGAGCGAGTTTGGAGTTGGGTTAAACTGATAAAATTATGTTTCAAAATATTTCAAAAATGGAAAATGTGTTAGATGGCTTTTTAATGATGGAAATATTGTAGTATGTTGAATTCTGAGATCGCAGCTTTTTACGGAATCGAAATCGGAGGTCCGGAAGTCATTTAACGATCGAAAACTGAGTTTTTATCAAACTCTGCGCAGTATGCGTCGACCTGAAAGACTTTTACGTCGACCTAAAGTGCCTTGCGTCGACCTATGGACTCGACCTGAGCATACTCGCAAGTGACGAAAATTTTCCAAAATGTCCGATTTTGTTTTCTTCATAACTTTTGAACCGTAAGTCCGTTTTGGTCGCCGTTCGAAGTGTTGGGAAGCTAATGAAAAGCTCTTTCTTTTTAAAATGGTTTGGAGGGCAGTAGATGAATTATTTAAGTCGTGATTTTGAAAAAGTGTTGGTTTGTCGGATTTTCACCGTCGTATTGGTGTGAGAATGATGTGTTATCATGCTATATGCTTTTAATATGTATCGTATGGCTTGTGTGCTGGTATATTATGTGAATATATGTGATAAGTGTTGGTGATGATGGTTTGTGGTGTTATGGAGGAATAAATGTGTGTTTTGGGTTTTGATTTCAATGTGTGATAATGATGTGTTGTGAGTAGCATTTGATATGTAAATCCCTTGTGTGAGGAACTGTGATGTTGTTGTGATTTGTGGTATGTGATATGATTGTGGTATTTTATGGCTTGTGATGAAGTGCATTGTTTATGTGAAATTTCAATGTATGTTGTGTGGTGGCATTTAGGGTTTGAAATGCATTGTTTGAATTGCTTTGCAATGCATGAATGTGATGATGTGGAAGCATGTGATAAGTTGTTGTAATTGTTGTGGTTGTGATTTGTGGCCGAAAGGTAAGAAATGCTAAGTGTGGTATTTGATTATATATGCATGATTATTGAGGTGTGTGAGTATGTAATGTGAATGTCATGAGTCATTGTATGCCAAGCATCATGATATGCATTGTGAGAACGTCCTGAGTGGACTAATGACGTGACAAAATGACGTGACAATGGAAGTCCCTGAGTGGACTAATGACGTGACAAAATGACGTGACAATGGAAGTCCCTGAGTGGACTAATGACGTGACAAAATGACGTGACAATGGAAGTCCCTGAGTGGACTAATGACGTGACAATGAAAGTCGGTACCGCATGGCATGTGCATAGAGTCGTTGTGTCGATCTATGTGCATTTGCATAAATCATGAATTAATTGTGCATGGAAATGTGATTGTGATTGATGAGATGAAATATGTGCAATTGAATTGAATGGTATATGTTTGATTGGAATATGTGATTATGCGTGAGAAATGTGAATGGATGCATTATGTGTGAAAAATCATGATTTGATTGATTATGTGTGGAAATTGTGCATTGATTTGTTATGTGTTGAGATTGTAATAGCATTGGTAATTTGATGTGCATATATGATAAATGCTATGACTTGGTATGCCTTATGTGCAAATGTGTAATTATGTTGGTATAATTGTTATATGCTATGTGGTTGGATTGTTAGAAATATGTTATACATCTATGGCTTGCTATATGTATTGGTATGTGACGTGTGGGGTGAGAATAGCTGTGTATGTGATTTTATGTGTTTTTCCATATTATTATGCAATCTTGGTTTAGTTGTTATTTCTCACCCTTCTGCTGGAATATGCTTTTTATGGCATAGTGCAGATTGTCAGCTTTAGAGGCGTGGAGGCAAGTGGAAGAGTTAGATCTTCGTTTGCTTAGGTCTTGGTGTCTGCTCTGATACGTAGCACGGGAGTCGGGGAAACGCTTTAAGTTATTTGTATACAATTGTTGAATATGTTTTGTATGATCTTTGTATGTATATTTTGATGTTCTAAAACGATTCATTTTGTAAAACAAGTCGGTTATGGATCTTTCCGCTTTATTCCATAATTGACATTCATTTTATATGGAAAAAGGCTCCCTATGGGGTTATCCTATTTTGTGCTATGTATCAAAATAATTGAGCAGGGTTTGTATTTTCTTTCTTTAAGTATGACATCCCTGTTTCCTGTCGGAAAAATAAATTTTTAGTTACTCTGATTTATATTTGTATTATTTATTCGCGAGGGGAATTGGGGTGTTACACAAAGACCAGCCACACCACAACAAAATCGTGGTAGACAAAGACGCCGCGCAAGAGCCCCTGCATGTGGAACCGGTGGACGTTTAGATAGGCACGATCATTGAATTTTTCTTTACCATCTATTGTACTAATTTTTATCCTGAACATTCTAATGTCATTATGGCTACCCTAATTTTTTTCCAATAAAGTTTTCATTTTACAAATTAAAATAAAAAAAGAAAGTGAACTGAGGCGCCATCCCATATGGCGCCTCCCCTCTGAAAAAAAAATAGGGCACTTAATAAATCAACCAAGGCGCCATATGGTATGGCTTTTAGGGTTTGTCTCTTTAGCCTGAGGGTATGGCGCCACCCTTTTGATGCATTTTCAAACCATGCCATTTTGATAATTAATTTGAAATGTTATTTATTTTGTATTTTTTTTTTTGAAAAAATATGTTATATTAAAAAAAATTCGTGAGGAGGAGACCAATTTGAAAACACCCACACGCGGCGCAATTATGCTGACACTCACCTCATTTGCTTAATATCCATATTTCAATTGAGATCCTTTTTTTCTTTCATTTGTCAATCTTTCACACTCACTGTTTATATTTCCTCTTCATTCTCAAAACCACAAAACCAAAAACGCACACACAACACGTTGAACTTCACACGACTACACCAAAACTAGGGCTGGACATCGGTCGGTTTGGGCTGGGCTCGGGCCTAATATGTCAAACCGACCGAAACCATGGATGCATTTGACAGGCCCAATTTCGACCGAATGTTCAATCGGTTTGTTCGGGTTCGGTTTAATCGGTTGATCGGTTAAATCGGATCGGTTGATCGGTTAATTTGTATTAAACTTTGTCATATAAAATTCTGCTTCATTCTAATTTTTTGCATCAATAAATAAATTTGGCATTCAAATAATACAAATGGCTTACAAGTTTAATTCAGAGAGCCTAATAGTATATATAAATGGCTTACAAGTTTAATTCAGAGAGCCTAATAGTATATCTCATAATCATCCAAATCAACTTTCATGAAATTGTAAATAAGTCATTCAAGTATTTTACAATGAACCCCATGTTATATTCTATTCAATATTTGTAGTTCAAAGATTATCACCAAAGCATGATATTTGCCTCCACTCTGCTCAACAATTGTCATGCACTGAAGCCTCAATTTAGAATGCACATAATTTATTTCAGGTAAATGTGGCAAAAGATGTTCCAAATGCCCAACTGCTACTTTTTCAAATTGATTCCCCTAGCAAACATATCCCTAATACCTATATGGCCACCATGAAGGAAAATTTGGAACTATAAAATAATATCTAACATAATAAAACAAGGTATGGAAACAGCACACCCCTATACTTGCCACCTGCAACTTTCTGCTTCATAAACATAGAAACTAAGAGCATTTTAGTTTATAAACCAGAAACTAAAATGATCATTATAAACTGATAAGTGAGAGATATCTTACCCATACAATGGTGCAAAAAAAAGTTGCAACATAACTCTGACACGTCAAAATGTCAAAATATGAGTTTAAAAAAGACAGGACTGTGTTATTGAGTCCAAAAGTGACTCCAAAATATCCAAAAAAATTCACATCTGCAGTAAAATTTATAAAATCAAATTAGTACAGTAAAAATCATGTAAGATAACCAAAAAAACCATAAGAACAAACACCCACATATGATTTGTGTATACATTTAAAGACTAAACTCTAACTAACAAACTTAGTTATGTCACAAAAATATCCAAATGAATTCAAAAGTACTTATTAACAATAGAGCAGAAACAAACCTCAAAAACTAAAAAAAAGCAGAAAAATAAAAGTTTTGTTTCTGAAAGATTGAGAGATAGAGAGAGCGAGAAAGGGAACAAAGATGAGTGAATAAAATTCACATGATCGATGGTGGGGCAGTGGTGCATGATGGCGGCTACAACTCGAGGTCGATGGGTTAGGGATGATGAAGAGAACGACTGTATGTTTGTGTTGAGATTGAGAGCACTGAGATGTGGTGGCGTTGTGGTGTTGGTCGATGGTTTAGGTTGATGAAGATAGTGAGCGGCAGCTGAGTGTGATTTGTGTTTCTGATATTGTGTTGGAAGCGACGAAGACAAAGCAAAACCCTAGCTCAGAATAACAAAGTAGCTTAGAATGAGGGTTGGCTGTAACTTGATTTTTATTTTGGGCCACGCAGTCCAATACAATAATATCCACAACACAACTAATTAATTAGGTCGGTCGGATTCGGATTTCACTGGACTCAAATCACCAATATGTAACCGACCAACAAAAACCATATGAATCCAATAAATTTCAAACCATCAACCCGAAAATCCGGCCCAACCGAACCGTACCTGCACGGGCTACATGGGTCGGCCGGTTTGGGCCGGTTCTTTAACTTTTGTCCTGCCCTAACCAAAACCATGACACAAACTTTCCGTTGATTTTCATTCCACTGTGACTATTAAACAATTGATTTTTGTTTTCGTTCTACTGCTTGTTGCTCTCCTTTTTTAACTATATGTTTTGTTCCAAGTTGGTTTTATTTAAGTCATAAAAGTATAGTAGGATAGATGTATTATGTTGTTATTTAAAAAATAAATTTCTTGTAATTCCTTTCTATTTTGTGTAGTTGATATCAAGAGAGCATGAAGAATTTCTATTCTTCTATTATTCACGTGGATTAGAAGAAGAAAAGAATTAGTTTTTGTTTTTATTTTATCCTCTGCCACATGTCAGCTTTGGGTTGGTGCTTTTTTTTTTATTTTAGAAAATTGCATTTATCTCTCTTTCCAAGCATAGGCGCTGTTTTGATTTTAGTTACTAGATTTCTTTTTTTTTTTTCTTTTAGGTTTTTATCTTGAATATTTTTAGCATGTTTTAATTTCCTTATTTTCAAGAATACATGTTGATTTATTTCCTTCCATTTTATTTCGATTCCATTTCATTTTTGATCGATGAAGTCTTTCTATTCACAAGTGTTGGTTGATTGAGGTTGCTTAAACTTCATGATTTCAAATCTGTTGTGAATAATAATCAAGATTATTTTCTATACGTTGAGATCGTGATAGGTTACCTTCGATTAATCGACAAAAATTTGTGATTAAGACGAGATCACCCGCTTTTCTTTTCGTGTGGCACAATTCTTTAGGGAATGATCTACATATCATTTCTCTATCGTGTTTTAGCACAAACATCTCGCGCGACCTCCGATAGTAAGATCTTCGTCATAAATCGTGCTACGAGGGTTTGACGCTAAAGTGGACCCAATTCATCCGATTAACAATTGACCACTAACTTTAATTTCTGTCTATATACTCTTGATTTATCTTTCTGTTAATATATCACTGTCTGTATACTATTGTTCATATTATTATCTTATTGTTCACATTTATACTGTTCATACCATCATATTCATATCTTGTTCATACCTCATTCAAACCACTCAATAAAACTATCGAAATCCTAAAACTTTTAATTGGTGGACTGTGGTTATTATCTCGAGCTTTGAACTGTGGACTTAGATTTAGCACCCTTCCCTATGCTTTTGGAATTGAGATTTGGAGACTTCGCACCTGTTATGTTGCTTTGTCTGTATTGGTGGCTCACAAGTCCAGTAGAGGAGAACGCCTGTCATGCGCCATTTTTTGGTTAGATCCTTTCGTCTCTTACTATTTGCTTGATGCCTGCTATCATAATATTTTGCCTTGTGATTTGATGTCATGCCTTGATCCTTGTCTTGTACATACACTGTTATTTGTTCATGCTTTTAACTTTGCTGTTTTCACATTGTACATTTATTATGTCTGTCTTGTTTGATATTTACTTGTGGCTATTGAATTTATCTAATTGCTTATGTTTGAGTCCAATGGAAGGACTTGTGGTTGACTACACAGTCATATATTGCATTTTATTCATCTTCCACGTGTTTGTGGTGGTTTTAGTTGAGTTTTCCCTTAAGATGATAACTTGTCTCTTCTCCTGAAGCCAACAAACATTGTTTTATCCGTAGTAGTCCGAACTACGGACGCTCTGATTTCTCAAAGTTCCTTTTGAGAATACATAGGCACAAGGTTAATCCTTGGCGAGCAACCTTTTTTTTTTTTTGCAACCTTTTCTTTTTACACCCTGTTTACCCTTATTGAGGGGAACTACGAAGGCTCTGATTCCATTCCCGTCAGGATACATAGGCACGAGATGCGACGTCTTGGCGAGCATACTTAGGAATAACACCTTAGGTCTTCTTTTCTCTTTTCACCCTTAGCAAGCAGATGACAAATAACAGATAACACAATAAGACAAGAGGTTCCTGTAGAGTACTACAGATATTTAGGATGCTAGCACCTTCCCCAGGTATAACCAACTCCCGAACCTTAGATTCTCTCTTGCTTTGCATTGCATTGCATATTTTTGGGTTATTCATTCTTTTTCCCTTCCCTTGGATAAATTAAAGATCGGTGGTGAACTTCATGTTTTGTGATTCAAGTTAATTAATAGCTTGATATCCGATTCTCACTGCGACACCTATCTGACATAGAAAGGAAGACTGACGACTCTATATTGAAGAGAGGGCACTTATCACTTGGGGATGAACATGACCAGAGTGATATTAATGCAACTTGTGTATGAATATGAATCAATTATGCATGATGTATGTATGTTTATGCTGACAAAACAGACACGACATACAGACTGGTGAAGAATACAACTGGATACTCGGCCACTCTGGGAGATGGGGGTATCACTGGAGATTTTGAAAGTTGTATGTTTACTCGGGAATAAGGATTTCTGCATTCGTTATGATTTTTGGAGACACAAACCTGCTAGGGATGGACATCCGTCCTTGTTTTTCAGAGGTGGACCCTACTGGGGAGAAAAAACCATCCATTGGTTTTCAGAGGTAAGAACTCCGCCGGGGATGATAGATGGATCATTTCGTCTGAAATAGTTGATCCTTTATTTAAGAGGTACTTTGATTCTGCATTTTGAGTTTAGATCACTACCGGAGAGGCAGTCGAGATTCCCTTTTTGTGCTCATTAATCAAAAGGAAATTACCATCTTTGTTTTTAAAACCAGAAGCAAATTTAACAAGTAAATTCATTTTTTTTCAAGAATCGTTGATCATATTAAAATGTCATTTTGTAAAGCAGAATAACAGAGACTTGCAAATAAAAGGCACACAGGCTCAAATTTTATTGATAGAATGGTAATTAGCCGAACGTGTGATCCCATGGAGCATTACAAAGTTAAGAAAATAGTAATTTAAAAGGAAAGGGGCTACATTGAAACATAACGACCAATATCCCTCCACCAACTTTGAATTCTGGACATTCTGGGCTTCTGTCGAAGATTACCTTGACTGAAGTTTTCCTGACGGATGATATTACCATTGAGGAGTCAATATTGATGGATATAGTTACTTACCATGAATCCCTAATTTTTGCCTAGATTTCCCTTTCAGGCTTTAAATCTATCAGGATGATCATTGGTTATGTCTCTAATTTTTGCCTTGACCGCTCTTTCGGGTTTTCAATCAACCAAGACATTTTATTTATTTATTTAGGCGAAGTATTTCTTGACTACATCAACATTCATGGGGTAGGTAAACTCCTGTCCATCCATGGTCGCGAGTCTCAAGGCACCGCCTGAGAAGGCTTTCTTAACCACATAGAGGCCATCATAATTCGGAGTCTATTTGCCTCTGGAATCAGTGAGGAATGATTGTATCTTTTTTAGCACGAGGTCTCCTTCTCTGAAGACGTGGGGTCGGACCTTTTTGTCAAACGCTTTCTTCATTCTTTGTTGATACAACTGACCATGGCATAAAGTCGCCATTCTCTTTTCTTCAATCAGGTTCAGTTCATCGTATCGGTTTTGACACCATTCAGCTTCTATTAGCTTGGCTTCCATCAATACTCTGATTGGTGGTATCTCTATTTCTATGGGGAGCACTGCTTCCATGCCATATACTAGAGAAAAAGGGGTTGCCCCTGTTGAGGTGCGGACAGACGTGCGTTAACCGTGAAGAGCAAAGGGTAGCATCTTGTGTCAGTCTTTGTAGGTTACAACCATCTTCGGAATGATCTTCTTGATATTCTTGTTAGCCGCTTCTACAGCTCCATTCATTTTAGGTCGGTAGGGAGATGAGTTATGGTGTTCAATCTTGAACTCAACACACAACTCTTTCATCATCTTGGTGTTCAAGTTAGATCCATTATCTATAATGATCTGGCTTGGAACACCATAACGATAGATGAAATTATTTTTGATAAATTGGACCACCACTTGTCGGGTTACATTGGTGTATGACATTGCTTCGACCCACTTGGTGAAGTAGTTAATGACTACCAGGATGAACCGATGTCCGTTTGAAGCTTTAGGCTCAATCACGTCAATCATGTCGATTCCCCATATAGAAAAAGGCCATGGAGAAGAAAGAACTTTGAGATGCGTTGGTGGTACATGGATTTTGTCTGCGTATATTTGACACTTGTGATATTTCCTCGTGTACTTGTAGCAATCGGATTCCATTGTCAGCCAGTAATATTCTGCTCTTAGAATTTTTCTTGCCATTGTATGTCCATTGGCATGAGTGCCAAATGAGCCTTCGTGGATTTCTTTCATCAGTATGTTTACTTCTTGTCTGTCTACACATCTAAGCAGGACCATGTCAAAGTTTATCTTATAGAGTGTATCATTGTTTAGGAAGAAGTTGCCAGCCAGTCTTCTGAGAGTCTTCCTATCTTTTCTTGATGCCCCAAGCGGGTATTCTTGTCTTTGAAGGAAGCACTTGATATCATGATACCATGGTTTGTTATCTATGATTGCTTCAATTGTGAAGATGTAAGTGGGCCTTTCAAGGCGCATTATGTTAATCTTAGGTACGTCGTTCCATTGACTTACACTAATCATGGAAGATAGAGTGGCTAATGCATCAGCCATGTGATTTTCTTCACGAGGGATATGATGAAATTTTATTCTATTGAAGAATGGTAACAACCTTCTCGTGTAGTATTTGTAAGGAATTAATCCTGATTGGTATGTACTTCACTCTCCTTCGATCTGATTAATAACCAGGGCTAAGTCTCCATACGTATCCAAATTCTTTATCCTTAGGTCAATAGCTTCTTCGAGACCTATGATACAGGCTTCGTATTCAGCCTCATTGTTTGTGCATTTGAACGTCAACCTGGTAGTGAAAGGAATATGGGTACCCTGAGGTGTTATGATGATTGCCCAAATTCCGTTTCCATAAGTGTTGACAGCTCTGTCGAATATTAGTCCCCATTGGGAACCTGGTTCTGGCCCTTCGCTGGGTAGTGGTTCATCGTAATCTTTCATTTTCAAGTACATGACATCTTCGTCTGGGAAGTTAAATTCGAACAATTCCTGATCGTCAATCGGTAGATGAGCCAAATGATCGGCTAAAATACTTCCTTTGACAGCTTTCTAAGCATGATACTCGATGTCGTATTCCGATAACAACATCTGCCAACGGGCAATCCTTCCCGTGTGAGCCGGCTTTTCAAAGACGTACTTGATTGAATCTATTCGGAGATTAACCAAGTATTGTGGCAAATCATGTACTGGCGAAGACGTTTGGCTGCCCAAGCCAGAGCGCAACAAGTTTTCTCGAGCATAGCGTATCGAGTTTCACAGTTCGTGAACTTCTTGCTTAAGTAATAAATGACAAATTCTTTTCTTTTCGTCTAGTCTTGTTGGCCAAGCACATAATCCATGGAGTCTTCCAAGATTGTTAAGTAGATGATCAGTGGTCTTCCTTCCACTAGAGGATACAAAATAGGTGGATTCAACAGATATTCCTTGATGTTGTCGAAAGCTTTTTGGCAATCTTCTGTCCATATATAGTTTTGGTTCTTTTTGAATAGTTTCTAGATCGGCGCACTTGTCGCAGTCATGAGGGATATGAATCTTGAGATGTAATTTAGACGTCCTAAAAATCCTCTGACCTGTTTTTCAGTCTTCATCGAAGGCTTTTTTTGAATGGCCTTGACCTTGTCAGGATCAACCTCAATTCCTTTCTGGCTGACGATGAATCCTAAGAGTTTTCTAGAGCGGACACTGAACGTGCACTTATTAGGATTCAAGATGAGTTTGTATTTTCTCAACGCTCGAATAACTTCGACAGGTGTTCCACATGCTCTTCTTCTGTTTTAGATTTGGAAATCATGTCATCGACGTACACTTCAATCTCTTTGTGCATCATGTCGTGAAACAGAGTTGTCATGACCCTTTGATAGGTTACCCCTGCGTTCTTCAGACCGAACAACATTACCTTGTAACAAAAGGTTCCCCATGGGGTGATGAATGAAGTTTTCTCCATATCTTCCGGCGCCATTTTGATTTGATTATAGCCCGAGAATCCATCCCTGAAGGAGAAGACTTTGAATTTTGTTGTACTGTCTACCATCATGTCTATGTGTGGTAGGGGGAAGTCATCCTTTGGACTTGCTTTGTTCAAATCCCTGTAGTCTACACACATCCTGACTTTTCCGTCCTTTTTCGGAACTGGCACTATGTTGGCTAGCCATTGAGGATATTCTGAGGTGGCAAGGAAACCTGCTTCAATCTGCTTCTGCACTTCCTCCTTAATTTTGATGGCCATATCTGGATGTGTCCTTCTCAGTATTTATTTTACTGGAGGACACTCTGGTTTTAGTGGTAAGTGATGTTCTATGATGCTGGTATCTAACCCTGGCATGTCCTGATAGGACCAAGCAAATACATCTGGAAACTCTTTGAGAAGTTTTATCAAGCCTCCTCTGACAGTTGGACTGAGCAGTGCTCCAATCTTAACTTCTTTCTTTTCTCCTTCTGAACCTAAATTAACTATTTCCAATGGCTCTTTATGAGGCTCAATAAACCTTTCCTCTTGTTTGAGTAGTCGGGAGATCTCTTCTGGAATTTCTTTATCCTCTTCTTCTTCAGCTTCAAATACTGGAAATTCAAAGTTGGGAGAAGGCATAGGATCGTATGTTTCAGTGGGGTTTAAAACAACCAATCTGCATGATGTGATGATTCCTTTTTTTAGAAAAGACAGAGAGAATGCAAAAGTGTGTGCAGTGTATTTTCTGAAAATGCTTGTTTTTATTTTGGGTTGTTTTTTTTTAGGATTACCATTTTCTGAAAAAATGAAAAGTGAAAACAACACTAAAATGTGGGAATTCAGAATGACATTATTTATTCATGATTTGTCGATTCTTGAAACACAACCCTATAAAACAAAACTCTACCGGATTGGGGGAAGCGGAGAGGGACATTTACAGAAAAGTGAGCCCTATAAAACATCCATTTCACCCGTGCAAGGTGAAAGGTTAAAATAAAGATGGTAATTACTTCGATTTATGGACGACTTTCGGGACATCGACTACAACCCAATGGAGACAAAATCCTTGGTGAATCACAAAGTCTGGTACTTCCCTTCTTACTTTGTCTTCAGAAATGGCACTGATTTCTGGTGGAGTAAGATCGTCGGAGTCTTCTTCCCACACAGAGTTATCGTAAGAGGTCTCTTTTGTCGCATCTTCCATAGTGTTTTCACTCTCAAGAGGATCACCCCATCCAGTTGGCTGGATTTCCTTGTATCTGATGCGAAAGCTTTTGGGAGCGGTGTATTTGACTAGAAAATTGTACTTGCCGCTTGGCTGTCCCAAGGTATCCCAGGTTTCTGTGGGGATAGATGAGTCATCTTCTGTAATGATGTTGACCTCTGGAAATGCATAGTTAATGAATTCTTGTCCTGCAATCTTTACAAATTCCTCACCATGGTGTCGGACATTTTTGGAATGTTCTGAGTAAGGATTCCATGACTCTGTGGGAACATGGGTATTCTTTTCAAGATTACTCAGCTGATAGGCATTATCCGGCTGACTCTTTTTCCCCAAGTCTTCCGTGTATGGCTTCCAGATAGGCAAGTCATCCAGGGGATAATAATAATCGTAGTCAAAGTTGTCCTTCATCAGATTGTCTTCCTCTAATGAGTTGGGTGGAGCACGACATCCTTCGGGATCACAATCTCCATAGATCATTCTAATGTCTGATCTTGTTATATATCTTGGGCTCTACTTTGGAGAGCGGAATGGTACATATGCCTCTCCCTGAGACATATAACCGTCATCGTTGAGATAAGACTTCCACTCTTCATCCATATCGGAGGATTCGTTCCCATCGATGGTGTGGACTTCTGGAGATACTGGGTGGAGGAAACTTCTGCTGTGAAAGAAATCTTGAATGGGACAAAAACTTTCATCCTTCTTTGCAGTCTGGGTACAGGTTGGAGAGAAACCAAGACCTTTTCTTGTCTTGTTATTAGTAGGAATTATAATCTATCCCCATCCTTTTATGTCATCACACCCTAGTACTTTGAGAGCGTCCTTGTATGAGGAAATCGACGTTCCTCTTTCTTGGTGATTCTTATTGCTCACCGAGAGTGCTTGGAATTGAGTTCCAACAACCTCCTTTAGTTCTACACAGGAGAACGATGATAAGTTGCTCTTGATTAAGGCTTGTTCTCCACATACCGTGACTAATTTGTCATTCTTGACGAACTTCAGCTTCTGGTGAAATGTCGAAGTGACTGCCCCGACTTCGTGTATCCAAGGTCTTCCTAATAAACAACTATACGCTTCTCAGATGTCCATGACATGGAAAGTGACTTGGAAAGTGTGAGAACCAATGGTTATAGGAAGATCGACTTCGCAGATAACTATTTTTCTGGATCCATCGAAGGCTTTGACGATGATCTCACTGCCTCTCATTGGAGTTCCTTGAAAAGAAAGACGAACCAAAGTTGACCTTGGCATGACATTTAAAGATGAACCTGTGTCTACCAGTACACTGGCTAGAGCATTGTATTGGCAAATGACTGTGATATTGAGTGCCATATTATGGTTCTTGCCTTCCTCTGGAAGTTCTTTATCACTGAATCCCAAGTCATTGCAGGAAGTGATGTTGGAGATGCTATTGTCAAATTGTCCTACTGTCACATCTTGTTCCACAAAGGCTTGTTCTAAGACCCTCTGTAGAGCTTCTCTGTGAGCTTCTGAACTAAGCAGGAGAGATAACACATAAATTCGAGATGGAGTTTGCAACAATTGATTCACAATGTTATACTCGCTTCTCTGGATGAGCTTCAGCATCTCATCGTTGTTCTTTACATGTTCCGTATTGTTGGATTGACTGACCTGTTGATTAGGAATTTCCGTTTGAGGTTCCTTTTCTTTGGTAGGTTCTCCAACTCCCCGGATGAAGATTCGACCGCTCCGGTGACTCGACTGATGTCGGCAATGTTCACAACGGAGGGTAATGGAGTTTCATTTCCATTTTCTATGGTCGTTGCACCGTATTTGTACGGGATAGCTTTTTCTGATTTGTATGGTATCAGACCTGGCAAGTAGATGACCACAGGGGATTTTTGGGCCTTTTGACCGTCGTAGCCTACCTCAATCAACTCTAAGTTTGGAATCCTTCTATTGCCAAGAGAGACTTTTGACTCATCGAGCATAGGAATTATGGCACAAACATCCTTGGTTATTCCTGGATTGGAGATTATGACAGTGTTTTTTTCTTTGAAAAAGGATATAATCTTGTATCATGTTGATTGATTCAGAATTCAAACATGATTGAATCTCTTTTAGGTCTAGCTGGTTTTGGAGAGCTGCTCGCACTAGATAGCATCCGTGGTTATTTTTTGAGCATACTCTACATCGTTCATAATTGTGAGGTGGTACCCAACCATATCCGCTTTGTATGCAGTGCATCCTCACTAGATCTGTTTCTATTGAGCGGACATCACCATTTTGATGTCTACCAGGGTTCCCATCAATCATGCTAACTTGCTGTGTGTCTTCATCCATGTAGATCGGAAGCCACCAGTGGTCCAACAAATATTGAAGAGTCCTTTGCACAAGCGCACACCCTAGATCATTTTCGGAGCAATCTCCGCAGTCTTAATAATCGTGTGAGGCCAGAAAATTGAGTCTGACCTATTTGGCATGCAATTCCACTAGAGTGGTATTCATTAAGCGTATGTCAAAGATTTGAACCATGTTGACTTGATGATCATTCCTTTCATGGTAGTCTTGGATCCATCCGAGATCCATTTGACATTGGAGGGCCTCTTGTACAAAATAGCATCCCTGATTGTCTTTTGAGCAAATTGGACAAGCGTTGTAGTCGTGCGGCGGCAAATTGTAATATTGACTTTGTCTTGAATGCATTGCCACTAGATTGACGTTCATTGCATGAATGTCGTGGTTCTGAACGATGTTGGGATGTGCATGAGCCATGTTTATTTCACGAATCCTGTGATCCTGAATCCAACCCAGATCCATTTGCTCTTGCAGAGCTGCTTATACTATGGTACACCCTTGATTGCCCTTGGAGCAGATATCACACCGATGATAGTTGTGAGATGGCACATAGCCGTACCCGCTCTGTATGCAATGCATTTTTACCAAGTTGGTTCCCATTAAGCGTACATTATGAATTTGATAACTATTGACAGACTATTCTTCTATCAAATTCACTGTAGTCTTCTCATGTTGCGGCAACGGGTTTGTCTGAACATTTGGATTAGTATCTTTGAAAGATAAAACCCCATTCCTGACGAGCTTCTGTACATCAGACTTGAAGCTGAGACAATTCTCAATGTTATGTCCCGATCCTCCTTGATGGTAAGAGCAAGTTTGACCTGCTTTAAACAAAAAAGATGGATTTTCTGGTACTGTAAGAGGAGTCCTGGTTTGAACATGCTCTTGGCCAGTAGAATTGGAAATAGTTTTGCGTAGGTATAGGGTCGAACCCAGATGGCCGTGTAGTACAATTGTTATTATTGTACTGAGGGCGAGCCTGTTGAAGAGGCCATTGCGGCCTTTGCTTATACTGCTGTTGATTTGGTTGACTCTGAGCAACCTGAGGTTGATAAATCGGAGCTAGCGTTGGGTTTATAGCGGGAGTTACTGCTGACACCGGTTGATACCTTCGCCTTTGCTTTCCCAGAGAGATATTACTGATATTTTGCTCTTTCTTCTTTTGGAAAGCACTACCGTATCTTTTGGTACTGCTGGATGGCTCTGCATCTTTGACCAATTGTCCTTCTCGGACTGCTTCTTCAAGGCGCACTCCCATGTTCACCATTTCACTGAGTCACTAAGTGCACTAGCAACCATTCGGTCGTAATAAAATGAACTCAATGTTTTTAGGAAGATCTTTGTCATTTCCTTTTCCTCGAGAGGGGGACAGATCTGGGCGGTGATTTCGCGCCATCTCTGAGCATATTCCTTGAACGTTTCTTTATCCTTTTGTGACATTGCTCTGAGCTGGTCTCTATCTGGTGCCATGTCCAAGTTGTATTTATACTGCTAAACAAAGGCTGCCCCGAGATTTCTGAAAGTACTGATCTTGGTGCGGTTTAAACCCATGTACCATTTGAGTGTGGCATCGGTTAAACGGTCTTGGAAGTAATGGATTAGTAGCTGTTGATTGTCTGTCTGGGTAGACATTTTCCGAGCGTACATCAGCAAATGACTTTGAGGGCAAGAGTTGCCTTTGTATTTTTCAAAGTCAGGCACCTTAAATTTATGCGGTATCTTACATTAGGGACCAAACAGAGGTCGGCGACGTTCTTTCCGAATAAGTCTTGACCGCGAATGGCATGCAGTTCCTTCTGAGTTTCCAAGAATTGTTCCTGGAAATCATTCATCCTTTCGTATACGTCTTCGTTTCCGCCAGAAATTGCTTGCGGGATCTATCTTTCTAGTGATTCTTGGCGCTTCAGTGACCTGAAGTTTGTAACCTTCAGGATTTTCTGTTGTAACTCTTGCATCTTCATTTACCTGAAGTTTGTAACCTTCAGGTCTGGCTATTCCTGCTATGACTTCCGAGTCTTCAGTGACCGGTGGGATGTATCCTTCAGGTATAAAGTTGAGAGGCATGCCCCAGGGAAATCCTTTAGGCATGTTATACTGAGGATGATTGTCAGGCATCTCAAATGCCGATGTAGACGTACTCTCCGAGATTACAGTCCTTTGATGATGTTGTTCCTGGGCTGCTGCCAGGGATTGCATGTCATGGTGGAGTTTCTCCAAACTCTCCTTCAGAGCGTTGATTTCTTCTCTCAGCTCTCTGTTCTCTTCCTCGAGATTGTCCATTTTCTTTTGTCGATTGGCCCAAGTATTGTACGAATGAGACAGTTTGACTCTAGAGTGTGACACATATGTGAGACTCAAAGACAAAGATGAGTTATGTGAGAATTATGAATGATATGCAAAGAATGTTATATTTTTTGGTTTTTGTTTTCAAAAGAAACTTCAACAATCATATTGCAAATATCACACAGCGGGGGAGACTGTTTTATTAAACTCAAAAGATTGCAGTATTATACAAGGAAAAGTACAGTATTTTACAAAGTGCGAGAAAGGAAATTAGGCCTATGGTTCCTGAGTTCTCTCTGAGGAGAGCTCAAATGTTGGTTCCTGAACTTTTCTTTTCTTTGATTGGGCTCCTTCATCCATTTTCGGGTCGACGATCCTCTGCCAAGTGAAAGGAGTGAGTAAATTTCTTCGCTCCTCCTGACTTTCCATAGCATGCTGCTCTAATATCTCAATCAGAGCATCCTTTTCCTTTAGCAGTTCCTGAATCTTGGTACATTCCAAATTGAGAATTTGGTATTTGTTCTTCTAAGAGTTTCTCTCATGTTGGACTTTGTTGAGAGCGACCTGGAGTTTTTCCGCATCAGACATGAAATAAAGGACAGATTCCTTCAAGGGAAAAACTTCTTGACGAGGGTAAGGCATCCTTAGTTTGATGGCTCTAGTTTGCACCCAGTGGAGATAAGGTTCTGCAGAGGAACAATTTGGTCTTCCCATGGATTCTCTCCCTTTCCTGTGAATATGTTGCCAGGCATGCACTATTTCTTTCTTTAGTGCCCTGCCATTTTCTCCTTCCTTGAAGAAAAGACCTTCCAGATGAGTATTATGTTGGATATTCTTCATCGGGTATCCAAGTTGACGGCGAGCTAGAATTAGATGATAGTTGATCCCTTCTTTAGCACCAATTGTAGCGCGAATTTTTGAGTGGTTGCGAAGCACTATCGTTTTTGGGGTACTACAGTTCGATTCATTTTTTATCCTATTGAAGCTGATGAAGGAAGGGAAATAGATGTCTCCAATTAACCCTGCTTGCAAACTGAGTTTAAACAGGTGACTGTTGGTTTACAGATGCTATTAAGATTGTGGGTCTCTCTTAGGTTATTTTGTTAAAAAAACAGAGTCTAGGCTATTGGTAGGATGTTAGGACTGATGCTTTTCGATTGATGTACGAAGGTACGGGATTTTGGGTTTTTTATTAGTGTGCTCGCTAAGATTTTTCAATTTTATGCCTACGTATTCCCGTTTAACGAAACAGGGAAATCAGAGCGATCGTAGTTCCTCCTATTCTATGGGAGGAAAAAAAAGTTGTTTTGGTGTCTTGTTCAAAGCCCAAGACGTGAAGCTAAATGTGGTTTGTATCTTGTTCAAAGCCCAAGATGTGAAGCTGAAGGGTCTATTTGTATCTTGTTCGAAGCCCAAGATGTGAAGTTGAAGGGTTTTGACTTTAGAGAGAATTTGTCATCTCTAAAGGGGGATATTTGGTCTGTTTGTCACAACTGTTGGGTGACTGATAATAAAGGAGAATTACTTTAAATGGGATATGTTTACCCAGCAATGCGATAATTTCCTTTATAGGGGATTTTTAACCTGAAGGAGAAGACTTTAACTCAGTTTAGAGCAATGCCATCTTTCCTTAGGAATTTCTCATGCTAAAAGAGGGACAGTGGCGTGGATGTAAATAATCCAGAGGCTTGCCACTTACAGCGATTAGATGAAGGAAAAAGAGTTGTTGACGTTTATATACTGTGAACAAGGCACAAATTTTGATGCTAACAGGTTGATTGACTCAACCGGGGTTTTCTTATACAAAGCCTAAGAGGAGGCTATTGACCCAACAAGAGGGTGCTTTTAGGTGTCTCGTACGAAGCCCGAGATAGAGGCTAAAAGGGGTTGACTCAACAAGAGAGTGATTTTATATGTGTCTGACTCAACAAGAGAGTGCTTTTGTATCTCTTACGAAGCCCGAGATGAAGGCTGAGAGGGAAGTGACTCAACAAGGGAGTCTTTTATACTCAACAAGAGAGTGTTTTAGTATCTCGTACGAAGCCCGAGATGGAGGCTAAAAGTGATTGACTCAACAAGAGAGCCTTTTATACTCAACAAGAGAGTGATTTTATATCTCGTACGAAGCCCGAGATGGAGCCTAAAAGGTTTGACTCAACAAGAGAGTCTTTTATACTCAACAAGAGAGTGTGAAAAGGTTAGCTCTGTAGGGGATGGTCATTGTACAAAGCCCAAGAGGAGGCTATTGTGCTGGTGACTGTTTCAGTTTAGTGACAGGTCCAGTATGTTGGATAAAAGAGAAAATCAGTTCTTATTAAGGGAACGATTAAAGGTATTGTTGTGCTTTGGTATTGATCAGAGGATCAGGGTTATTTCCTGTTCTTTAAGGAAATGGGAAATCCAAAGGGTATTGAGACTGTCCAAGTCTACTGGTGTTTTAAGAAATCGATTCTAAGATAGTGAGTGATCTTTGTATGATGCCCAAGAGAAGGCGGGTACGTTAAGGGATGAAGGTCAACCCATTAACTGGTCTGACACTTGACTCAGAAAGACAGCTCTAGCAAATTGATGACTAGGTTCTGTTCCTATACCTGTAGAGGTCTCTAGGTCCTTGTACTAAGCCCAAGAGAAGGCATGAGAGCTTTTAAGAAGCCGAAGGGTCCTTGTACAACGCCCAAGAGGAGGTAGGGATGCTTTTAAGAAGCCTGTGGGTCCCCAAACCCCGAGAAGTTCAAGACATGCCGTTCACCGAGAATAGATCAAGCCAGGAAAGTTCGAGAATTTGGAAGAAACTCAAGAGATGCCATTCAGGAGAAAAGATCATCTCTGGGGAGTAGAGTCTCTTTGACGATTTCTAAGGGCGACAGTCTGAGAAAGGGTTCACAGAGAATGTTGCCTTTCACGTCTCCATATTGTTTAACCCCAAGAGGTGGGAAGACTGTGTCTGGTAATCCTATGGGGATCTAGTTTTGTTTGTATTTTAAGAGTGACCAACGGGGCTTTACCTAGTGCTAGACGTAGTTGCCGGGGAAAACTCTAAATAGCTATACTAGTATTACACAGTGGATATTTGACGAGTATATAAAAGTTTGTGAAAGAAGACTTACAGTAAGCAGCCCCACAATACAGTTATATATATATATATATATATATATATATATATATATGAAAGCGGATAAAGAAAGCGGGTAAACACTTACTCAGTTGTAGAGCTTCCATGCTGTTTGGTTAGTTTGTTCAACAAAGAAAGCTTTGATAACATCATTAAATTCAAAATCAAAGGAGAAAGTGCTTTGAAAAGATTGTTGGGGCTTACAGCTCAAGGAGAGGCCCAAGGTTTTATCAGTGATTGCACTGTTGTTTTGTACAGGGACTTATACAAGTGACTGAGGTCCAAAAAGGTTTTCTGTACAAAGGGATGGGTCTTACACTCTTTCAAGAGGCCCAAAGGTGTTTAAAGAAAAATAATGGGGCTTATAACACGAGGGTAGGCCCATATGATTTGTTTTTTTTGAATTGGCGATCACGCCGAGATTTCTTTAACATACTGGGTCTTATACAATGCATTGAGGCCCAAAAAGTTTTGGTTAAAAAAGGGGTTGGGTCTTACACTCTATTAGAGGCCCATGATTTATTTTTGTACAAGTGGTGGGGCTTACAGCTCAATGAGAGGCCCAAGGTTATTTGTTTTGAAAACGGCGATCGCGCCGAGGTTTTTGAAAGCACAGTGGATCTTATACAATGACTGAGGCCCAAATATTTTGGTTTCAAAAATGGGTTGGGTCTTACACTCTTTTAGAGGCCCAAAGAGTTTGAAAATGAATAGAGATGGGTCTTATAGCTCTAGGAGAAGCCCAAAGATTTTTGTTAAAAAGATGACTATCGTGTCAAACCTTTCGACAGTATCGAGACTTATACAACACACTGAGGCCCAAATTATTTTGGTTTCTAAGAGGGATTGGGTCTTACACTCTATTAGAGGCCCAAAGAGTTTGAAAAAGTTTGATGAGGGTTGAATTAATCAAAAACCCTAATTTGTTTCCAAAATGTATTTTAATTGAATAAAAATTCAATTAAAATGATCAAAATTGTAAAACATGTGTGGAAACAAATTGTGATCTTGGATTAATGTTTCAAAAATTATATTTCTATCCACAAAATGATTGGAAATCACTAAAATTTGAAAAATCAAGAGAGAGAAAATATTTTAAATGTCAAAAAACAATTAAAATATTAATTCTTTACAAAAATATCAAGTATATGAAAAAAAAATTTTTGGGATTTTTTGGGAAAATAAAATATTTTAACATTTTTGTGAATTATTAAAAAAAGAATCAACTCAAAATCATTAAAAATCATAGAGAAATTAATTTTTGAATCAATTAAATAAAATCACAAAATTCAAATATTTGAATTTTCAAAAAGGGCGCCAAGAACATGGCAAGAACACGCGGCACCCTCTGTTTTTGCAGATTTGCGTTTTCTATCCAATCTCACTGAATACTTGATGATAACACGCAATCTACATATCAATCTACTCGTTTTTACCTCACGAGCATCTATATGGTCTTTAATTTCATTTATTTTAAGCATGGAACAAGAAATCAAAGAGAAACCTCAAGAACCCTAAAACTTGCATGAAGGCTCAGAAATTCCATACACGATTCAAACAAAGCAATTAATTGAGGGTAAACACTCTATGCATGATTATGAACATATGGCCAAATTATTGTGCAGCAAAAATTGCATGGATCATAGAGTTAGAAGAGCTCATGCTTACCTCTTGCAGCTGGTGATCGTGTTTTGTGTTAAAGGTGTTACAGCTTGGTTCCAAGGATATAGACAGCTTCCCTAGGTGCTATGGAGTGTGTCTGGGTGCTTGGAGTGGATTGAATTGAGCTGGAACTTGATTTGGCACCTCAACTGGAAATCTGTCAAAGGCTTGTGCAGTTGGCTAGTGATTTTGAGAATTTGGTATTCCAGATGTTATGTGAGTGTTTGGATCACCTCTATATGATGTTTATGAGGTGTGTGTGTGTGATTGGTTTGGTTGGAATAGCTCTCAAACTCAAAACCCGATAGTGACTTGCTTTGGAAGGAAATTTTGGAGTGAAGAAGGAGATTTTGAGGAAAGCATATGTTTGATGGCTTTGGTGTACTCAAAATAATCACAAATGAGCTCTATTTATAGTAGAGCAAGTTTGTTTTGCAAGGAATAGTGAATGGCAACTGCTGCATAGGTTTGGCCAATGTTGATCAATGAGAATCCAAGTCTCCTCTAGCCATTGACTAGAGGTTAGGGCACAGGCTGCTGGTTCCCTTGGTCTTGGATAAGTCTTGACTGAATTCAGTTGGAAATGGTTCAGTCCATGCCACCTTGGTGCATCCATTGAATGCTCCAAAACAAAATTGGAGTCTTGTCCCCTCTTTAGGGATTTCTAGGTTTGGCATGCTATTTTTAGTTCCAAGGACTTGGGAGGCTTGAGATCAGAGTTGGTTCCTCCTTGGTCTCCCCTTGAGGTGTTCAGATGGATAAGTGTGTTTGTCATTTACACAAATTTGGCAAATCGAGCAAAATGCACAAATCTGCCTTGCTTTGGCAGTTTTCAGCAAGGCATATTGCCATTGTCATATCTCATGGCTCAAGTTGAGTTTGGTGAAGTTCTTGGTCATTTTGGAAAGCCCTGATATGATACAACAACTGTTTGATCATAATTGGTTTTGATACTTTTTGGATCTAAGTGAAAAATGCCCTTACATTTTGAAAAAAGTAAGACAGATTCCGACTTAGTGAAAATTTCACTAAGTGTTGGAAAAAAGTGACATTTTCACTTTTTGTGATTTTGATCATTCCATAACTTAAAATCCATGAGGAATTGGAATGAGTTATGTTTGAAGCTTTTGTAGAGTGCCATGAGAGCTCAAATTCCAACTTTGGATGGGGAAAAATGGCCTTGTGGTTTAAGAGTTATGATCCTCTAAAGTTGGTACTATAGCCACTTTGTTCCATAACTTAGAAATTTTTTTAAGTTTTTATGGTTACCCCTTTTACAAGTTATCCCACTTTTCTTGATTTTTATTTTTGAATGATGATTCCAATCACACATTAACATCATTTTATGGTTAAGGAACCATAATTGTGAAAAATCTCAAAAAGTCAAAGTTGACTTTTATGCATAGTTGACTTCATAGGTGTTATAGGGTGTATTGAATCATGTCCCAGGGTTTGGGAGCATGTCCTGGTCAAAAGTCAAAGGCACAGTTGACTTTTTTCGCGAAACCCTAATTGTGGTTCTGATGAATTTGAAACATGTTGCTCAAGCTTCTTGGCTCAATCCATTGTTGCAAATGGATCAATTTAGTTTATTAGAGACCCTTAAATCCTTCTTTGAGATCTTGGCTCATATTTTGTCCCAAAAGTCAACTTAGGGATGAATTAGGTCAAGAAACCCTAATTCCTGATTTTTTAGTGAATGCATCCCCTGAGGCTAAATTGACTTGATGATTGGGTCCATGAGGTTCCATGGAGTATCTTAGGTTATGATTTGAAGCATTAGCTCATGCCCAGAGGAAAATTCCTATATGGAGGCCCTGGTCAACCAAAACCCTAATTTGGTGACACTGGCGATCTTGAGGCTAGATCCACTCAGAATGTTGCAGCCTTGTGCTTAATCCTTGAGGTGGGAGTCCTCTTGATCCATTGGGGATGTTTGAGATGTTAGACAAGTTGAAGATCATGTCATTTCTTGATTGATGATTTGTCCAAGGCTCAGAGAGGGCTTGAAACCCTAATTCTAATTATAGTGAAGGCTCCCCCATCTTTGGGGAGACTAATGGTTCATGCATATTGTGATGATGATTTGCACAATGATGGGAAATCTTAGTGGTCAAAATTTGGGGTATGACAGATGCCCCTATTTAATCTTCTTGGACCCGAAGGTGTGAATGACGAAGGTATTCGGGTATTCGGGGTGCAAGAGGATTAAATATCGGAATACCCAAAATTTTGATAGCGGTTAAGAATGGCAGTTTGCGCATCCTTCTTCTTTAGCTAAGCGATGATGCTTAGAAAAGGTAAACTTCTCCTCGATCCTGGTTTCATACCAAGGAACTGGTCTTAGTTTTTGATTTAAACTTCCCCTCGATCCTGATTTCCTACCAAGGAACTGGTCTAAGTTTCTGATTTAAACTTCCCCTCGATCCTGGTTTCCTACCAAGAACTGGTCTTAGTTTCTGATTTAAACTTCCCCTCGATACTGGTTTCCTACCAAGGAACTGGTCTAAGTTTTTGATTTAAACTTCCCCTCGATCCTGGTTTCCTACCAAGGAACTGGTCTTAGTTTCTGATTTAAACTTCCCCTCGATCCTGGCTTCCTACCAAGGAACTGGTCTTAGTTTCTTTTGTCAATAAACATTATTGACAAGGGATGCTATGCGTAGCGGTTTTCCTCAAACTTCTCGTCGAATTTTCCTGGGGAGATGCCATTTGATGGAAAAATTTTTGATGTCAGACTTGCTGGGGAACCCATCTGTCTGAATTGTAGAGGGGTACAAACTTCTCAGTTGGAGATGCCATTTGTTGACTCTATCTGGGGAAAATGAGTCTCTTGAGAGACTGCTTCCGCTTGGAGATATTACATCATACTTTTCTCGGAGATCTTCTCGGAGAAATGCCATATGATGTGATCCAATTTTGAGGCGCTGATGACCTTTTTTAACATCGACTCTCCGGAGAGCAAAATCAATGTGTTGCTGAAAGTCTTTAGTTGTGAGGCTTTCTCTAGGGATTTTCCTTAATCCAGGAAAGAGAAGATATCATCTTCAATGGCGAAGAGTGACATTTGTCGAAAGTTTCTCTGGTATTCTCAGAGGTTCAAGTTATCAAAGTGGTCAAGGGCCAACTCTAATCCAGAGATAAACTGGAGGAGAGAGATTGTTCAGACGCAACATTTCCTGACGAGGAAAGAACCGACAACTCGATTGTGAAGAGTTTTATCACTAGGGGACAAGACTAACTAGAGTAATAGTGATGCAATATGAATATGAATGTAAATAAATAATGCACAATGCATGTATGTATATGCTGACAAAACTGACACGACATACAGAATAGTAGATGAACATGACTGGATACTCGGCCACAGTGGGAGATAAAAAGTATCGCTGGTTCAAGATAGCAATTTGCCTTGCTTAGGAGAAATAGTCCCTGTGGAGGAACAACCGTTGACCGGGCTTAGGAGATGAGAACTCAGCCGATGATGTCAGATGGAGTATTCGCATCTGACATAACTGATCCTTCGTTCAGGCGCACTGGTTTAGGAGGAGGACTTTGATTCTGCACTTTGAAGTTCGCTTACTTCTGGCGAAGCGATCGATGTTCTTTCGATGACCAACAGTCAAAAGAAATTGCCATCTTTATTTTAAAAGCAGAAAAGTTTGATAAGTAAATTCATTTTTGTTTTATTTCAAGAATCGTTGATCATGTTAAAATGTCATTCTGTAAAGCTAAAACAAATAAGAATTGCAAACAAAAGCGCTAGGGCTCAAATTTTATTAATAGGATGGAAATCAGCCAAACGCGTTACTTGCCATTATCCCTAACTTTTGCCTGGATTGTACTTTGAGATTTCCAATCCACCGGGATGATTTTTTTGATTATGTCTCTAATTTTTTCCTGGACCGCCCTTTCGGGTTTTCAATCCACCCAGACGTTTTTTTAGTTTAGGCGAAGTATTTCTTGACTATATCAACATTTGTGGGGTAGACAAATTCCTCTCCGTCCATGGTTGCAAGTCTCAAGGCGCCGCCTGAGAAAGCTTTCTTGACCACATAGGGGCCGTCATAGTTCGGAGTCCATTTGCCCCGAGAGTCAGTGAGAAATAATTGTATCTTCTTGAGCACAAGGTCTCCTTTCCTGAAGATGCAAGGACAAACCTTTTTGTCGAAGGCCTTCTTCATTCTTTGTTGATACAACTGACCATGGCATAGTGCCATCATTCGCTTCTCTTCAATCAGATTTAGTTCGTCGTGCCGACTTTGGCACCATTCAGCTTCTGTTAGCTTAGCTTCCATCAATACCCGGATCGATGGGATCTCTACTTCGATGGGGAGCACTGCCTCCATGCCATACACTAGAGAGAAAGGGGTTGCCCCTGTTGAAGTGCGGACAGACGTGCGATAACCGTGAAGAGCAAAGGGTAGCATTTCATGCCAGTACTTGTTGGTTACAACCATCTTTTGAACAATCTTCTTGATGTTCTTGTTATCCGCTTCTACCGCTCCGTTCATCTTGGGTCGGTAGGGAGATGAGTTATGGTGTTCGATTTTGAACTCAGCGCACAACTCTTTCATTATCTTGTTGTTCAATTTAGATCCATTATCAGTAATGATCTGGCTTGGAACACCATAACGGCAAATGATATTGTTTTTGATAAATCGGACCACCACTTGTCGGGTTACATTAGCGTATGACACTGCTTCGGCCCATTTGGTGAAGTAATCAATGGCTACCAGGATGAACCGATGTCCGTTTGAAGCCTTGGGCTCAATCATGTCAATCATGTCGATTCCCCATTTGGAAAAAGGCCACGGGGAAGAAAGGACCTTGAGATGCGTTGGCGGTACATGGATTTTGTCTGAGTATATCTGACACTTAATGCACCTCCTCATGTACTTGTAGTGGTCAGATTCCATTGTCAACCAATAGTACCCTACTCTTTGAATTTTTCTCGCCATTGTGTGTCCGTTGGCATGAGTGCCAAAGGATCCTTCAGGAATTTCTTTCATCAACATGTCTGCTTCAGGTCTGTCTACACATCGGAGCAAGACCATGTCAAAGTTTCTCTTTTAGAGTGTATCACCGCTCAGGAAGAAGTTGCCAGCCAGCCTTCTGAGGGTTTTCCTGTCTTTCTTTAGTGCCCCAGGTGGGTACTCTTGTTTCTGAAGGAAGCATTCGATATCATGATACCAAGGTTTGTCGTCTATGACTGCTTCTATCGTGAAGATGTAAGCGGGCATTTCAAGACGTATTATGTCAATCTTAGGTAAGTCGGTCCATTGACCTACACTAATCATGGAAGAGAGAGTGGCTAATGCATCAACCATGTGATTCTCTTCATGAGGGATATGATGAAACTCAATTCTATTGAAGAAAGGTAACAACCTTCTTGCATAATCTTTGTAAGGAATCAATCCGGATTGGTATGTGTTCCAATCTCCTTTGATCTGATTGACGACCAAAGCTGAGTCGCCATATACATCCAAGTTCTTGATCCTCAAAAATATCGCTTCTTTGAGACCCATAATACACGCTTCGTATTCGACCTCGTTGTTTGTGCACTTGAATGTAAGTCTGGCAGTGAAAGGAATGTGGGTACCCTGAGGTGTTATGATGATTGCCCCAATTTCGTTTCCGTAATGATTGACAGCTCCGTCAAAACTTAGTCCCCATTGGGAACCTGGTTCTGGCCCTTCACTGGGTAGTGGTTCATTGCAATCTTTCATTTTTAAATACATGACATCTTCGTCTGGGAAGTCAAATCCAACTGATTCCTGATCGTCAATCGGTTGATGAGCCAAATGATCGGCTAAAATACTCCCTTTAACGGCTTTCTGAGCATGGTATTCGATGTCATATTCTGATAACAACATCTGCCAACGGGAAGTTCTTCCCATGAGAGCAGGCTTTTCAAAGACGTACGTGATTATATCCATTTCTGAGATCAACCATGTAGTGTGACGAATCATGTACTGGCGAAGACGTTTGGCTGCCCAAGCCAAAGCGCAACAAGTTTTCTCAAGTATAGTGTACCGAGTCTCGCAGTCGGTGAATTTCTTGCTCAAATAGTAGATGGCAGACTCTTTTTTTTTTGTTTCGTCTTGTTGACCAAGCACACAACCCATCGCGTCGTCTAGGACTGTGAGGTAGATGATCAGTGGTCTTCCTTCCACTAGAGGTGATAGAATCGGTGGGTTCAACAGGTATTCCTTAATACTGTCGAAGGCGGTTTGGCAGTCCTCTGTCCAAATGCAGTCCTGATTCTTTTTGAGTAATTTGAAGATTGACGCACATGTCGCGGTCACGAGGAATATGAATCTGGAGATGTAGTTCAAACGTCCCAGGAATCCTCTGACTTGTTTTTCAGTTTTCGGAGAAGGCATTTCTTGAATGGCCTTGACCTTGTCAGGATCAACCTCAATTCCTTTTTGGCTGACGATGAACCCTAAGAGTTTCCCTGAACGGACACCGAAGGTGCACTTGTTGGGATTCAAGCGGAGTTTGTACTATCTCAACCGCTTGAATAGTTTTGACAGGTGGGTCAGATGCTCCTCTTCTGTTTTAGATTTGGCAATCATGTCATCGACATATACCTCGATCTCCTTGTGTATCATGTCATGAAACAGAGTAGTCATGGCCCTTTGATAGGTTGCCCCGACGTTCTTCAAACCAAACGGCATTACCTTGTAACAAAAGGTACCCCATGGGGTAATGAACGAAGTTTTCTCCATATCTTTCGGCGCCATTTTGATTTGATTATAGCTCGAGAATCCATCCATGAAGGAGAAAACTTTGAACTTTGTTGTACTGTCAACTAGCATGTCAATGTGTGGTAAAGGAAAGTCGTCCTTTGGACTAGCCTTGTTCAGATCCCTGTAGTCGACACACATTCTGACCTTCCCGTCCTTTTTTGGAACGGGTACGATATTGGCTAACCATTGAGGATATTCTGACGTGGCAAGGAAACCCGTGTCAATCTATTTCTGTACTTCCTCTTTGATTTTGATGGCCATGTCCGGGTGAGTCCGTCTCAACCTCTGTTTTACTGGCGGACATTCCGATTTCAACGGTAGATGATGTTCCACGATGCTGGTATCCAACCCTAGCATGTCCTGGTAGGACCAAGCAAACACATAGGGAAATTCTCTGAGAAGCTTTGTCAAACTCTCTTTGGCAGTTGGACTGAGTAGTGCCCCAATCCTGACTTCTTTTCTCTCTTTTTTTGAACCCACGTTGATCATTTCCAACAGATCTTTATGAGGTTCAATGGACCTTTCCTCTTGTCGGAGTAATCGGAAGATCTCTTCTGGAATTTCGTTGTCAACTTCTTCTTCAGCCCCAAATACTGGGAACTCAAAGTCGGGAGAAGGCATCGGATCGTATGTTTCAACGGGGTTTAAAACAAACAATCTGCATGATGTGATGATTTGTGTTTAGAAGAGATAGAGAAAATACAAGTGTGTGCAGTGTATTTTTTTTGAAAAACTGCCTATTTATTTTGAATTGTTTTTTAGGATTACCATTTTCTGAGAAAAGCGAAAAGAGAAAACAGCAATTAATGCGGAGATTACAGAACTACGTTATTTTATTTATGAACATGTCGATTCTTGAAACTACAGCCCTATAAAACAAAACTTTGTCGCTTTGGGCGAAGCAAAGAGGGATATTTACAGAAAACGAGCCCTATCAAAACAACCGTTCACCTTGGCAGGGTGAAAGGTTAAAGACAGCAATTACTTTGACTTATGAACGATTTTCGGAGCATCGACAGCAACCCATTGGTGGCAAACTCCTCAGTGAATCACCAAGTCTGGTACCTTCCTTGATTTGTCTTTAGAAATAACACTGATTTCTGGCAGAGCAGGATCATTGGAATCTGTCTCCCAGGCAGAGTTGTCGTAGGAGGATTCCTCTATTGTATTTTGTAGAGTATTGGTGCTCTCAGGCAAATCTGCCCATCCAGTTGACTAGATGTCTTCGAGCCTGATACGAGAGCTTTCGGGAACGGTGTACTTGACCATGAAGTAAAATTTTCCACTTGGTTGTCCTAAGGTGTCCCACACTTCTTTGGAACCGGAGGAGTCATCCCTTTCGATGACATTGACCTCGGGAAAAGTGTAGTTGATGAATTCTAGCCCGGCGAACGTTGAAAATTCATCGTTGTACGGGATATTTTCTGAATGTCCTGAGTGTTAATCCCATAACATGGGGGGGACGCAGGTATTCTTTTCAATGACGCTCAGCTGATTTTCATTGTTCGACTGATTTTCTTGCCCCATGTCTCTTGGGTACGGCTGCCAGATAGGCAGGCCATCCATTGGGCCATAATAGTCGTGGTCAAAATTGTTCTTCATCAGAGTGTCTTCCTCTAATGAGTTTGGTGGAGCCCGGCATCCTTCCGGATCACAATCTCCATATATCATTTCGACATCTGACCTCGGTATAAATCTCGGACTCTCTGCGGGATAGTAAAAGGGCGTAGGCACCTCTTCCTGAGACATATAACCGTCCTCATTGAGATAGGACTTCCATTACTCATCCGTATCAAAGGGATCTCCCTCGTTGATGGTATGGACTGCTTGAGGCACTGGGTGAAGGAAACCTCCGCTATGGAAGAAGTCCTGAATGGGATGAAGACTTTCATCATTAGCAGCTGTCAGAGTGCAGGTTGCAGAAAAACCAAGACCCTTCTTTGTTTTATTATCAGTAGGAATGAGAAGTTGTCCCCATCCTTTTGCGTTGTTATTCTCGATCACTTCGAGAGCATCTCTGTATGAGGAAATCGAGGTTCCTTTCTCTAATTGATTCTCATTGCTCACCGAAAGTGCTTGGAACTGACTTCCAACAACCTCCTCGGGTTCTACACAAGTAGATAATGACAAGTTACTCACGAGCAAGTCTTGCTCCCCACAGACCGTGACGAGTTGATCGTTCTTGACGAACTTCAGTTTCTGGTGCAGTGTCGAAGTGACTGCCCCAACCTGGTGTATCCAAGGTCTTCCTAATAAGCAACTATATGTTGCCCGGATGTCCGTGACCTGGAAAGTAATTAGGAAAGTGGGAGGACCAATAGTTATGGGAAGGTTGACTTCGCCGATAACTGCTTTCCAAGACCCGTCAAATGCTTTGACGATGACCTCACTGCCCCTCATCGGGGGTCCTTTGAATGATAGTCGCATTAAAGTGGACTTCGGCATAACGTTTATGGCCGATCCTGTGTCTACCATTATGCTGGCTAAAGCATCGTCCTGGCAGTTAACTGTGATATTGAGCGCCATGTTGTGACTTTTACCCCCCTCTGGAAAATCCTCATCACTGAATCCTAAGTTGTTGCAGGAAGTGATGTTAGAGATGATGCTATCGAACTGTCGTATTGACACATCCTGTTCCACAAAGGCTTGCTCTAAGACTTTCTGTAGAGCCTCTCTGTGGGCATCAGAACTGAGTAAAAGTGATAGCGCTGAGATCTTTGAAGGAGTTTGTAACAGCTGATCAACAATGTTGTATTCACTCCTTTGGATGAGCTTCAACATCTCATCATTGTTTTTCGAAAGGTCGGGATTACTGGATTGACCGACTGGTGGATCAGGAACTTCGGTTTGAGGTTCCTTTTCTCTGTTAGGTTCTCCAACCCCTCGGTTGAAGATTCGACCACTCCGTGTTACTTGACTGATGTCTGCAATATTCACGACGGAGGGTAATGTAATTTCCTTTCCATTCTCGATTATTGTTGCACCGTATTTGTAAGGGATCGCCTTAGCTGATTCATACGGTAACGGTCCTGGTAGATAAATAACTACATGAGCCTTTTGATTTTTCTGACTGTCGTAAATAACTTCAATCAGTTCCTGGCTAAGAACCTTTGATTCATCCAGTAGAGGGATGATGGTACAAACATCCTTGTTCTGTTGATGATCAAAGATTATGAAAACGTCTCTTATTTGATCAGCGAAGTAGTCCGGCGTCTAGTTGATTGGCTTGGGACTCGGACACGGGTGAATCTCTTTACGGTTCAACTGACCTTGAAGGGCTGCCTGCACAAGGTAGCATCCTTGGTATTTCTCCGAGCAGACTCTACAGTGTTCATAGTTGTATGGTGGCACCTGGCCACGCCCGCTCTGAATGCAGTGCAACCTTACCAAGTTTGTTTCCATAGATCGGACATCCTGACTTTGACGCTGAGTAGGGTTTCCATTAAGCACACTGATTTGTTGCGTGTCTTCATCCATATAGATTGGAAGCCACCAGTGGTTTAACAAGTGTTGCAAAGTTCTTTGCACGAGACCACACCCTTGGTTACTCTCACGACACACTTTACAGTTTTGATAATTATGCGAAGTCAGGAAACCGAGCTGGACTTGTGTAGCGTGTAACTCCACCAAGCTGGTATTCATCAGACGAATATCAAAGATTTGAATATTATTGATCTGATAAGGATTTCTATCATGGTAGTCCTGGATCCATCCAAGATCCATCTGACGCTGGAGGGCCTCTTGTACAAAAGAGCATCCCTGTTTGTTTACTGAGCAAGTCAGACAAGAATTATAATCGTGTCGTGGCAGATTATGATACTGGCTTTGCCTTGAGTGCATCGCCACCAAGTTGACATTCATTGCACGGATGTCGTGGTTCTGAATGATGTTGGAATTCATATAGGTCATGCTGACTCCACGAACTCGATGCTCTTGGATCCATCCGAGATCCAATTGTTCCTCTAGAGCTGCTTGCACCACAGAACATCCTTGATTATTTTTAGAGCAGATATCACACTGGTGATAATTATGAGGTGGCACATGGCCATACTCGCTCTGTCTACAATGCATCTTGATCAAGTTGGCTCTTAACAAGAGTACATCATGAATTTGATAGGTTTGTTAGACTCCCCCTCTATCAAATTGACTGTAGCTTTCTCATGTTGACGCAGCGGGTTTGTGAGAGCATTCAAATTCGTATCTTTAAAAGATAAGACCCCGCTCCTAACAAGTTTTCGTACGTCGGATTTGAAACTGAGGCAGTTTTCTATGTTATGCCCTGGTCCTCCTTGATGGTACGGACACGTCTGATCCGTTTTGAACCAAAAAGGAGGATTTTCCGGTACTGTAAGAGGAGACTTGGTTTGGACATGCCCCTTGACCAGTAATAATGGAAAAAGTTCTGCATACCACATGGGTATAGGGTCAAACCCTGGTGGTCGCATTGTACGGCTGTTGTTATACTGAGGACGAGCCTGCTGAAGAGGTTGTTGTGTCCTTGACTGAAGTTGCTGTTAATTCAGTTGGCTCTGAGCAACCTGAGGTTGATACGTAGGAACAGGCGTGGGATTGATAGCAAGATTACAGCTGCTATTGATTGATATCGTCGCCTTTGCTTTTCGAGAGAGATATTCCCGATATCTTGCTATTTTTTCTTAGGGAGAGCACTACCGTATCGTTTTATATTACTTGATGATCCAGTGTCTTTAACCAAACGTCCTTCCCGGACCGCTTCCTCAAGACGAACTCCCATGCCCACTATCTTAGTGAAGTCACTGGGCACACTGGCGACCATTCTGTCGTAGTAAAATGAGACCAAGGTCTTTAAGAAGATCTTTGTCATCTCTTTTTCCTCCAGAGGTGGAAAAATCTGAGCGGCAATTTCACGCCATCTCTGAGCGTATTCCTTAAAGGTTTCCTTGTCCTTTTGTGACATCGATCTGAGTTGAACTCTGTCCGATGCCATGTCTAAATTGTATTTATATTGTTGAACGAAAGCAGTGCCAAGATCTCTGAACGTGCCGATCGTAGCGCGGTTTAAACCCATGTACCATTTTAATGTGGCACCGGTTAAACTATCCTGAAAGTAGTGAATCAGTAGCTCCTGGTTCTTTGTCTGAGCTGACATTCACCGAGCATACATCACTAAATGGCTCTGAGGGCAAGAGTTACCCTTGTACTTTTCAAAGTCAGGTACCTCGAACTTGTGCGAAACTTTCACATTGGGGACTAAGCAGAGGTCCGCGGCGTCGTTTCCAAATAGATCCTGACCACGAAGGGCCTGCAGTTCTTTCTGCATCTCCAGGAATTGTTCCTGGAATTCATTCATTCTGTCGAACATGCTGTCGTTTCCACCAAAAGGTATCTGTGAAATCTGTCCTTCCGGGACAGTGTGTACCACGGGTGGTGGTATAGTCATTATGGACGAGACTCTCGGTGCCTCCCGAAGTTTGTAACCTTCAGGAGTTGTTGTCATGCCCCTGGCATCTTCGTTTTCCCAAAGTTTGTAACCTCCAGGCCCAGCGGTTCCTGCTGCGGTTCCCTGATCCTCAGCGATCGGCAGAACATATTCTTCCAGGATATAGTTAATAGGCATGCCCTAGGGACGATCTTTTGGCATCTTGTACCTAGGATCATACTTCTCCACTATGGGCGTTGATGTGATCTCTGAGATCACAGTCCTTTGTTGTTGCATTTGAGCTTCTGCTAGAGCTTGCATGTCATTATGAAGCTTTCTTAGATCCTCTTTTAGAGTGTCGATCTCTTCTCTCAACTCTCTGTTCTCTTCCTCGAGGTCATCCATCTTTTTCTGACGATTGGCCCGAGTATTGTACGAATGAGACAGTTTGACTCTAGAATCGAGACGCAAACATGAGTTTCGTAGGTAAGAAGAATGCGTTTATGAGAATGATGAATGCAATGATTATTAATTGTTTTTGTTTATTCAAAGTAAACTTCGACAATTAGATTGCAAATATCAAACAGTGGGGAAACCCCGTTTTATTGCATTCAAAGGATTGCGGAAATGGAAATACAGTAGATTACAAAGTGCTGAAAAAGGAAATCTAAACTAATGGATCCTGAGTCCTCTCTAAAGAGAGCTCAAGTGCTAGTTCTGGTGCTTTCCTTTTCTTTGACCGGGGCTCTAGGGCCGTTGTCGGGTTGTCATTCCTTTGCCAAGTGAAAGGAGCGAGTAAATTCCTTTGGTCATCCTGATTTTCTACAGCATGTTGCTCTAAAATCTCAATTAGAGCATCCTTTTCTCTTAGTAGCTGCTGTATTTTCTTGCACTCCATATTGAAAATAAGATACTTGTTCCTCCAAGACCTCTTCTCCTGCTGAACTTTGCTAAGAGTAACTTGAAGTTTTTCCGTCTCAGACATGAAATAAAGGACAGAGTCCCTTAATGGAAGAACTTCCTGACGAGGGTAAGGTATCCTCAGCTTGAGAGCTCTAGTTTATACCCAGTGGAGATAAGGCTCCACCGAGACACAGTCTGGTTTTCCTAGAGACTCTCGTCCTTTCCTATGAACGTGTTTCCAAGCATGCATTATTTCCGTCTTTAGTGCCATGTCATTTTCTCCTTCCTTGAAGAAAAGACCTTCCAGATGAGCGTTGCGTGGGACATGCCTCATTGGGTATCCAAATTGACAACGAACTAAAATTGGATGATAGTTGATTCCCCCTTAGTTCCTATAAGGGGTACATTTGGGAAATTTCCACAACCGTCAATGATTATGATCCCGTCATAAATTCGATTGTACCAATCGATGTCAGAGTTGGTAAGAGACATGATTCTCTGCGACCAACGTAAAGTATTCTTTTGATCCCAAAATGCACCAGACTTGGGCAAATGGGAAGTGAACCATTTGTATAGCAGGGGTACACAACATGTGATTATTCCTCCGCTGTATAAGTTCCTTAAATGTACCGAATGATACGCATCTGCGAGTAAGGTCGGTACGGGGTTTCCGATCAGGAAAATCTTAATGGCGTTGATATCTACAAAATTATCGATGTTGGGAAACAAAAATAACCCGTAGGTGAGCAAAACAAAGATGCTCTCGAACGCAGCCACGTTCCCTATACTGGCAAAGTACAGGGCTTTCTTTATCAAGAATTGGGCAGGCAAACCTTGGATGCCACCCTTAGTGGTTATGTGAGTCCTGACTTCTGACTCGTCTAAATAGATTGCTCTTGCAATGGTTTGATCCTTTGGAATTTCTTCCAGTCCAGAAAATGGAGCTTGATCACTGATATGTAAATCAGTCAGGTGAGAATACTCCTCCAGCGTTGGTGCAAGCTGATAATCCGGGAATGTGAAACAGTGATAGACCGGATCGTAGAACTGGATTAACGTGGACATGATTCCTTCAATTACGTGGACCCTTAACAAGGACAACAATCCTCCATACTTGGCTCTGAAAGCCTCGTGGCTGGTGATCATTCTCGCCAAACCTCTTAAATCCTCTGACTTTGGAACCTTGAAGGTGTACTTATGAGTTTTCCTTCTACCGAAATCCATTAGCGCAATCTCCTTTTTCTGATATTTGCAATCATTGTCTTAGTTTAATTTGAAAAAGAGAGACTAGAAGAGAAAATTTTCTTTGTTTTAATGTTTTTTTTAAATGAATGCATGAATGAACCACACACAAACATAGAAAAAACATGGGGTTAAAGGGTCGGTGTCATGAAGTCAAGGCTCTACCCCCCCAAAGGTTTATACTGGTGATTTTTTGTACCTGTCCGCAAAATCATTGACCCCTCTGGAAAAACAACAGCAAGCGGATCGCCAGCGAGCTGATGTATCCTAGAGTGATCTCAGATGAGGGTAGTATCGCGTGATAACTATTTCTGATAGCTTCCGCACTACAAAATGGCTTAAGTCTACTAAAAACCCCAGCTTCTCAGATAACCCAGTCGACCACACTACTTTCAACAACCAGAGTCGTATAGCCAATGTATCTGCAAAGGGAGTCTCCACTGAGTTTGATGGTCGATCGGGGGCTCTTAACTGGAATTCACTCCCAGTAAGATTACCCGCACTGCCATCACATATCTTAGGTGTATACTCAATCTTTCCACACGCGGCATCACACGCATTCCCATTAGCAGAAAAATAAACACAAATATCAATTAGGAAAAGTAGTATATATATTTATCTTAATCATCCTAGACCTCTAGTCTTATGATCCTATACAGACAATGACTCCCTAGCAGAGCCGTCATTTCTGTGACATAAATTTAGGGTTTCATCCCTTGGGAAAGCAAGAAAGACTGCCTTCCACTGTGGTCGCCATTCTGCTGTGGCACTATTTTAAGGTTTCTATCTAAGAGATGGGAAGAGAACAAGATCTCTGAACTTCCCAAGCAGAGTCGCCATTTTTCTGTAGCGCGAATTTTTGCGTGGTTGCGAAGCACTATCGGTTTTGGGGTACTACAGTTAGATTAATTTTTTATCCTATTGAAGCTGATGAAAGAAGGGAAATAGATGTCTCTAATTAACCCTGCTTGCAAACTGAGTTTAAACAGATGACTGTTGGTTTACATATGCTATTAAGATTGCGGGTCTCTCTTAGGTTATTTTGTTAAAAAAACACTATCTAGGCTATTGGTAGGATGTTAGGACTGATGCTTTTCGATTGATGTACGAAGGTACGGGATTTTGGGTTTTTGATTAGTGTGCTCGCTAAGATTTTTCAAATCTTATGCCTACGTATTCCCGTTTAACGAAACAGGGAAATCCGAGCGATCGTAGTTCCTCCTATTCTATGGGAGGAAAAAAAGGTTGTTTTGGTGTCTTGTTCAAAGCCCAAGACGTGAAGCTAAATGTGGTTTGTATCTTGTTCAAAGCCCAAGATGTGAAGCTGAAGGGTCTATTTGTATCATGTTCGAAGCCCAAGATGTGAAGCTGAAGGGTTTTGACTTTAGAGAGAATTTTTCATCTCTAAAGGGGGATATTTGGTCTGTTTGTCACAACTGTTGGGTGACTGATTATAAAGGAGAATTACTTTAACTGGGATATATGAACCCAGCAATGCCATAATTTCCTTTATAGGGGATTTTTAACCTGAAGTAGAAGACTTTAACTCAGTTTAGAGCAATGCCATCTTTCCTTAGGAATTTCTCATGCTAAAAGAGGGACAATGGCGTGGATGTAAATAATCCAGAGGCTTGCCGCTTACAGCAATTTAGATTAAGGAAAACGAGTTATTGACGTTTGTATACTGTGAACAAGGCACAGATTTTGATGCTAACAGGTTGATTGACTCAATCGGGGTTTTCTTATACAAAACCTAAGAGGAGGCTATTGACCCAACAAGAGGGTGCTTTTAGGTGTCTCGTACGAAGCCCGAGATAGATGCTAAAAAGGGTTGACTCAACAAGAGAGTGCTTTTATATGTGTCTGACTCAATAAGAGAGTGCTTTTGTATATCGTACGAAGCCCGAGATGGAGGCTGAGAGGGAAGTGACTCAACAAGGGAGTCTTTTATACTCAACAAGAGAGTGTTTTAGTATCTCGTACGAAGCCCGAGATGGAGGCTAAAAGTGATTGACTCAACAAGAGAGTCTTTTATACTAAAAAAGAGAGTGATTTTCTATCTCATACGAAGCCCGAGATGGAGGCTAAAAGGTTTGACTCAACAAGAGAGTGTGAAAAGTTTAGCTCCGCTTGGGAGGATCATTGTACAAAGCCCAAGAGGAGGCTATTGTGTTGGTGACTGTTTCAGTTTAGTGACAGGTCCAGTATGTTGGATAAAAGAGAAAATCATTTTCTTATGAAGGGAATGATTAAAGGTATTGTTGTGCTTTGGTATTGATCAGTGGATCAGGGTTATTTCCTGTTCTTTAAGGAAATGGGAAATCCAAAGGATATTGAGACTATCCAAGTCTACTAGTGTTTTGAGAAATCGATTCTCAGATAGTGAGTGATCTTTGTATGATGCCCAAGAGAAGGCGGGTACGTTAAAGGATGAAGGTCAACCCATTAACTAGTCTGACACTTGACTCAGAAATACAACTCTAGCAAATTGATGACTAGGTTCTGTTCCTATACCTGTAGAGGTCTCTGGGTCCTTGTACTAAGCCCAAGAGAAGGCATGAGAGCTTTTAAGAAGCCGAAGGGTCCTTGTACAACGCCCAAGAGGAGACAGGGATGCTTTTAGGAAGCCTGTGGGTCCCCAAACCCCGAGAAGTTTAAGACATGCCATTCATCGAGAATAGATCAAGCCAGGAAAGTTCGAGAATTTGGAAGAAACTCAAGAGATACCATTCACGGAGAAAAGATCATCTCTAGGGAGTAGAGTCTCTTTAACGATTTCTAAGGGTCACAGTCTGAGAAAGGGTTCACAGAGAATGCTGCCTTTCACGTCTCCATATTGTTTAACCCCAAGAGGAGGAAAGACCGTGCCTGGTAATCGTATGGGGATCTAGTTTTGTTTGTATTTTAAGAGTGACCAACAGGGCTTTACCTAGTGCTAGACGTAGTTGCCGGGGAAAACACTAAATAGCTATACTAGTATTACACAGTGGATATTTGACGAGTATATTAAAGTTTGTGAAAGAAGACTTACAGTGAGCAGCCCCACAATACAGTTATATATATATATATATGAAAGCGGATAAAGAAAGCGGGTAAACACTTACTCGGTTGTAGAGCTTCCATGCTGTTTGGTTAGTTTGTTCAACAAAGAAAGCTTTGATAACAACATTATATTCAAAATCAAAGGAGAAAGTGCTTTGAAAATATTGTTGGTGCTTACAGCTCAAGGAGAGGCCCAAGGTTTTATCAGTGATTGCACTGTTGTTTTGTACAGGGACTTATACAAGTGACTGAGGCCCAAAAAGGTTTTCTGTACAAAGGGATGGGTCTTACACTCTTTCAAGAGGCCCAAAGGTGTTTAAAGAAAACGAATGGGGCTTATAACACGAGGGTAGGCCCAGATGATTTGTTTTTTTTAATTGGCGATCACGCCGAGATTTCTTTAACATACTGGGTCTTATACAATGCATTGAGGCCCAAAAAGTTTTGGTTAAAAAAGGGGTTGGGTCTTACACTCTATTAGAGGCCCATGATTTATTTTTGTACAAGTGGTGGGGCTTACAGCTCAAGGAGAGGCCCAAGGTTATTTGTTTTGAAAATGGCGATCGCGCCGAGGTTTTTGAAAGCACAGTGGGTCTTATACAATGATTGAGGCCCAAATATTTTGGTTTCAAAAATGGGTTGGGTCTTACACTCTATTAGAGGTCCAAAGAGTTTGAAAATGAATAGATATAGGTCTTATAGCTCTAGGAGAAGCCCAAAGATTTTTGTTAAAAAGGCGACGATCGTGTCAAACCTTTTGACGGTATTGGGACTTATACAACACACTGAGGCCCAAATTATTTTGGTTTCTAAGAGGGATTGGGTCTTACACTCTATTAGAGGCCCAAAGAGTTTGAAAAAGTTTGATGAGGGTTGAATTAATCAAAAACCCTAATTTGTTTCCAAAATGTATTTTAATTGAATAAAAATTCAATTAAAATGATCAAAATTGTTAAACATGTGTGGAAACAAATTGTGATCTTGGATTAATTTTTCAAAAATTATATTTCTATCCACAAAATGATTGGAAATCACTAAAATTTGAAAAATCAAGAGGGAGAAAATATTTTAAAAGTCAAAAAACAATTAAAATATTAATTCTTTAAAAAAATATCAAGTATATGAAATAAATAATATTTTTGGGATTTTTTTGGGAAAATAAAATATTTTAACATTTTTGTGAATTATTAAAAAAAGAATCAACTCAAAATCATTAAAATTCAGAGAGAAATTAATTTTTGAATCAATTAAATAAAATCACAAAATTCAAATATTTGAATTTTCAAAAAGGGCGCCAAGAACACGAGTCACCCTCTGTTTTTGCAGATTTGAGTTTTCTATCCAATCTCACTGAATACTTGATGATAACATGCAATCTACATATCAATCTACTCGTTTTTACCTCACGATCATGTCTATGGTCTTTAATTTCATTTATTTTAAGCATGGAACAAGAAATCAAAGAGAAACCTCAAGAACCCTAAAACTTGCATGAAGGCTCAGAAATTCCATACATGATTCAAACAAAGCAATTAATTGAGGGTAAACACTCTATGCATGATTATGAACATATGGCCAAATTATTGTGCAGCAAAAATTGCATGGATCATAGAGTTAGAAGAGCTCATGCTTACCTCTTGCAGCTGGTGATCGTGTTTTGTGTTAGAGGTGTTACAGCTTGGTTCCAAGGATATATACAGCTTCCCTAGGAGCTATGGAGTGTGTCTGGGTGCTTGGAGTGGATTGAATTGAGCTGGAACTTAATTTGGCACCTCAACTGCAAATCTGGCAAAGGCTTGTGCAGATGGCTGGTGATTTTGAGAATCTGGTGTTCCTGATGTTATGTGAGTGTTTGGATCACCTCTATATGATGTTTTTGAGGTGTATGTGTGATTGGTTTGGTTGGAATAGCTCTCAAACTCATAACCCGATAGTGACTTGCTTTGGAAGGCAATTTTGGAGTGAAGAAGGAGATTTTGAGGAAAACATCTGTTTGATGGCTTTGGTGTACTCAAACTGGTCACAAATGAGCTCTATTTATAGTAGAGCAAGCTTGTTTTTCAAGGAATAGTGAATGGCAACTGCTGCATAGGTTTGGCCAATGTTGATCAATGAGAATCCAAGTCTCCTCTAGCCATTGACTAGAGGTTAGGGCGCAGGCTGCTGGTTCCCTTGATCTTGGATAAGTTTTGACTAAATTCAGTTGGAAATGGTTCAGTCCATGCCACCTTGGTGCATCCATTGAATGCTCCAAAACAAAAATCGAGTCTTGTCCCCTCTTTAGGGATTTCTAGGTTTGGCATGTTATTTTTAGTTCCAAGGACTTGGGAGGCTTGATATCAGAGTTGGTTCCTCCTTGGTCTCCCCTTGAGGTTTTCAGATGGATAAGTGTGTTTGTCATTTGCACAAATTTGGCAAATCGAGCAAAATGTACAAATCTGCCTTGCTTTGGCAGTTTTCAGCAAGGCATATTGCCATTGTCATATCTCATGGCTCAAGTTGAGTTTGGTGAAGTTCTTGGTCATTTTGGAAAGCCCTCATATGATACAAAAATGTTTGATCATAATTGGTTTTGATACTTTTTGGATCCAAGTGAAAAATTCCCTTACATTTTGAAAAAAGTAAGACAAATTCTGACTTAGTGAAAATTCATTGTTTGGAAAAAAGTGACATTTTCACTTTTTGTGATTTTGATCATTCCATAACTTAAAATCCATGAGGAATTGGAATGAGTTATGTTTAAAGCTTTTGTAGAGTGCCATGAGAGCTACAATTCCAGCTTTGGATAGGGAAAAATGACCTTGTGGTTTAGGAGTTATGATCCTCTAAAGTTGGTACCCTAGCCACTTTGTTCCATAAATTAGAAAATTTCTAAGTTTTTATGGTTACCCCTTTTACAAGTTATCCCACTTTTCTTGATTTTTATTGATGAATGATGATTCCAATCACACATTAACATCATTTTAGGGTTAAGGAACCATAATTGTGAAAAATCTCAAAAAGTCAAAGTTGACTTTTATGCACAGTTGACTTTTTGTCAGATGAATTCCAAACTGTGCGATCCTCTATGAAATCAAGTCCTTGACCTAAATCAAACTTGATGGATTGATTTCATAGGTGTTATAGGGTGTATTGAATCATGTCCTAGGGTTTGGGAGCATGTCCTGGTCAAAAGTCAAAGGCCCGGTTGACTATTCACGCGAAACCCTAATTGTGGTTATGATGAATTTGAAACTTGTTGCTCAAGCTTCTTGGCTCAATCCATTGTTGCAAATGGATCAATGTAGTTTATTAGAGACCCTCAAATCCTCCTTTGAGATCTTGGCTCATATTTTGTCCCAAAAGTTAACTTAGGGATGAATTAGGTCAAGAAACCCTAATTCCTAATTTTTTTAGTGAATGCATCCCCTGAGGCTAAATTGACTTGATGATTGGGTCCATGAGGTTCCATGGAGTATATTAGGTTATGCTTTGAAGCATTAGCTCATGCCCAGAGGAAAATTCCCATCTGGAGGCCCTGGTCAACCAAATCCCTAATTTGGTGACACTGGCGATCTTGAGGCTTGATCCACTCAAAATGTTGCAGCCTTGTGCTTAATTCTTGAGGTGGGAGTCCTCTTGATCAATTGCGGATGTTTTAGAGGTTAGACAAGTTGAAGATCATGTCATTTCTTGATTGATCCTTTGTCCAAGGCTCAGAGAGGGCTTGAAACCCTAATTCTGATTGTAGTGAAGGCTCACCCATCTTTGGGGAGACTAATGGTTCATCCATATTGTGATGATGATTCGCAAAATGATGGGAAATCTTAGTGGTCAAATTTTGGGGTATGACACCAATGAGGGGTACATTGGGGAAATTTCTGCATCTGTCGATGATTTTTATCCCTTCGTAAATCCGATTGTACCAATCTATGTCTGTATTGGTAAGAGACATAATCTTCTGCGACCATCGCAGATTACTCTTGTGATCCCAAAAAGCAGCAAACTTGGGTAAGTGGGAAATAAATCATTTGTAAAGTATTGGTACACAACATGTGTTCATCCCTCCACTGTACAAATTCCTTAAGTGTACAGAATTGTAAGCATCCGCGAGTAATGTTGGTACTGGGTTTCCAATTAGAAATATCTTAACCACATTGGTGTCGACGAAGTTGTCAATGTTGGGAAAGAGGAATAACCCATATGTGAGCAGAACAAAGACATCCTCGAAAGCAGTTATGTTGCCTATACTGGCAAAGTATAGAGCTTTCTCCATCAGGAATTTAGCTGGTAAACCCTGGATTCCTCCTTTGGTGGTCATGTGAGTCCTGACTTCTGACTCATCCAAAGAGATTGCTCTTACAATGGCCTGATCCTTTGGAATTTCTTCTAGTCCAGAAAATGGATCTTGAATATTGATAGGTAAGTCAATCAGGTGAGAGTACTCTTCCAGTGTTGATGTAAGTTGATAATCCGAGAAATTAAAGCAACGGTAAACCGGATCGTAGAACTGAACCAGTGTAGACAGAATCCCTTCAACCATGTTGACCTTTAGAAGAGATAACAGTCCTCCGTGCTTAGCTCTGAAAGCTTCAGGATTAGTAATCATCGTTCCTAATTTCCTTAGGTCTTCCAGTTTTGGAATCTTGAAGGTGTACTTGTGTGTTTTTCTTCTTCCGAAATCCATAACGCAACCTCTCTGATATTTGCAATTATTGTTTCAGTTCTTTTTAGAAAAATATTTTTTCTTGTTTTAAAAAAGTTTTTTTAAGGAATGCATGGATGCATGAATGCAACAAACCAAAACACTTGAAAACATGGGTTTAGGGGTTCATCGTCACTAGCATGGAGCCATAGATCTACCCATCCCCAAAGGTGTGTACTAATTTATCAATTTTTATACCTGTAGAACGGGTTCTAACAAAGGTTCCCAAAATCATTGACCCCTGTTAGGGATATTAACAGCAAACCAATTGACTTAGTAGAGCTGTAATATCCCTAGATGAATCTCCTTTGAGTGTAGTATCGCGTATCAATTATTCCCGATAGTCACTGCACTACCTAATGGTTTAATGGTTAAATGTCTACTAAATCCTCAGTGTCATGGGTACCGCACTGGGAAAACTATGCTTTCACGACGTGGTCGTTCAACATTAGCAAGTCCACACGGGTACTTCGACTGATTCGGTGGACTGCCACCCTATAAGCCTTCCTGGAGACGCCACCACTTATCTTAATGTTCTCTCAGACTCAACACATGCATATCAATCGCATTCCCAGTTAACGGTAATTTAAACATGGGTATCAAGTAAGGTGACAAAATATGATATATATATATATATATATATATGCGTGTGTGTGTGTGTGTGTAGCAGAAAACTGAGAAAGCAAGTAAATAAATAGAGAAATAAATGCAAAGAAAAGCCTAGACCTCTTAGGAACTCTAATCCTACTAGTCCCCAGCAGAGTCACCATTTTTCTGTAGCGTGCGATTTTTGTCAGTGACGTGACCACCTTACCGCAATGTTGGAATTGGGTGCTAATCTCTGATTTCTTATTTATCCTATGAAGTTGGAAAGGAAAGGGAATATATCTAAAACTAACCTTGCACATAAATGTTTTCTTTAACAAATGCTAAGAGATCGGGGATCGGGGTCTGGTTATACAAAGGGAAGCTATTAACACCCAGTGTATCTATGGTAATCCATAGGAGCCTTTTATTGCATGTATTTCTCTAGTATCTTAAAATGATTTCTTGTGTTTATTTGTCGTGGCTTGAGAAAGTTTCTCCTTTGGGAGAAGTGAGAGAATGTTTTTGTGGTTTTCGGGTTTTCTGTTGTATTTGAGAATGTATTGGATCTAGAGTTTTTTATTTGTGTGCTCGCTAAGATTTCGCAATCATATGCCTACGTATTCCCGTAAAGAAATCTGGGAAATTAGAGCAATCGTAGTTCCTCCTATTTCTATGAGAGGAAAATATTTGGTGTCTTGTTTAAAGCCCAAGATTGAAGCTAAAGGGGTGATTGAGAGAAAATTTGTCATCTCTAAATGGAGAATATCTCACCTATTCATCACAAATGTTGAGTAATTGGTTATAAAGGAGAATTACTTTAACTGGGATATGTAGAATCCATCAATGCCATAATTTCCTTTATAAGGGTGATGTCATGAAGGAAGAAAACTTTAACTCAGTATAGAGCAATGCCAGTTTTCGTTATGAATCTTTCATGCTAAGAGAGGGACATTGGCTTGGATTTATGGAATCCAGAGGCTTGCCACTTATAGCTGTTAGATTAAAGATGATTTTAGCCAGGATAAGAGAAGGACTCCAGCTTGGATTTTGAATCAACAAGTGTGCCACTTACAACAATTATCTGGAAAAAGGTTGATTGTTTTGTTTTTGAGATGTGAAGTATAGAGAAAATGTCTTTCTGTAGAGGGAACTCATGGTCTCATCTAAGGGGATGTTGATTTTTGTGTGCCTTGATCAAAGCCCAAGATTGAAGCTAAAGAAACTGACTCCACTGGAAAGGGTTTTATCTGTCTTGTACAAAGCCCAATATTGATGCTGACTGAGGAAATTCGTATATGAAGCCTAAGAGGAGGCTATCTCTTGCTGAGGATTAGTGGAAATCCAAGAGTAAGTCCAAATTGTGTTGGGGAATCCAAAAGTTTTACTCTTTCCGGGGATCAGGGAAGAGTTGAGATATCAGATGCCATGAGGTTCTGATTCTACTGGGGATTTATTGATGGTTAATTGACCCTGACTGGGGTTTTTAAGATGAAAACTTTAAAACCTTGTTGGGGGTCAGGGAAGTTTAAAGTTGAGTTTGAAAATCTTAGAGGTTTTAACTCCGCTGGAGACTAGTATATTGATGAAATGATCAGGGTTTTTCCTATGCTTTTAGGAAACTTGAGGGTTTCTTTATGAGATTCAAGAGGAGATGAGACTTGCCAAGTCTGACTTGAATGAAGCCCAAGAGGAGGCTGAGACTGTCCAAGTATTTCAAGAAGTTGTAGGCTCTAGTGTAGAGAGGGGTCTTTGTATGATGCCCAAGAGGAGGCTGAGGGTTTAAGGGATGACGATCAACCCTAAAATGGTATGATGTTTTGGAATTCTTGACTCTCCTGAGGATTGAACTAGTAGAGATGACTAATTTCTATCCTATGCCTTTAGGAGGCCTTTGGGTCCTTGTACTAAGCCCAAGAGGAGGCTGGGGAATTTCTAAGAAGCCTGTGGGTCCTTGTACTAAGCCCAAGAGGAGGCTAGGGATGCATTTAGGAAGCCTGTAGGTCCAAACCTAAGAAGAGTTCAAGAAACGTTTCACCGAGAATTAGTCCTTTCTTTGTTTGAACAGTTCTAAGGTTTGAAGAAATTAAAAAGAGGTTTCACCGGGAATTAATCCTCTTTGGGGAGATGAATTTCTTGTATAGACATATATTTCTAAGTTTTGACAGTCTTGAGAAAATTTTCACCGAGAATAATGCCTTTCTCAATTCCATATTGTATAAGCCCAAGAGGAGGCAGACTGTATAGGGAATTTCCTATGAGGGAACTAGTTTTGACTATGTTGAAAGTAACCTCTGGTTTGACTTAAGCCTATACCTAACTACTGGGGGAACTCTAAGCAAGATATACATAACTATATATAGACAATTGAATTGACAGATATATATAAACAAATATGCATTGAAAAAGATAGTGGGACTTACCTGCTGAGAGGAAGCCTAAGTGTATTGTGATCTGTTGTATTAACTACAACTTCATGCTTGATTAGAGTTTCAAGAAATTGAAGAAGGTTTTGAGGAAAATTGAATTTGAATTTGAATTAAAAACAAGTTTGTTTAAAAAGAAAGGAGGGTTTGGGGCTTATAGCTCAAATATGTAAGTTAGGAATGCACCTAAGAGGGGGGTGAATTAGGTGTATAGAAATTTTTCTTGGTTTTTTGACGGTTTTGATTTTTACTTTCCTAAAATTACTAAGTGATGAAATGCGGTAAATTGCAGAAAGTAAATGACACAGAGAAATATCCTGGTTCTCCTCGCAGTCTGAGAGTACTCCAGTCCTCTTTCAACACGAAAGAGATTTTCACTAATGTTAGATCTTAGGACAAGACACACATAGTCTTCCTATACAAGACTCTAACAATTCACACCAAGAACAACCTCTTGGATTGTACAACTTAGTTGAAATGAGAACAATCCTCTCAAGATCAACCTCTTGTTTCCAACAATCCTGGACAACAAGGAATATAACAAACCTTATAAGAAGAAACAAACCTTCTTCCTATAGTCAACACCTAAATCCAAACAATCCTTGGAACTTAGGATTTTTACAATAAATCTGAATTTTTGTAGATGTGTTTGAAACTTGATTCTTGAATATATCAATCACAAGATTGATCTTCTCTTTCAACAACAATAATTCACAAACACTAAAGTGTTAGATTGCTCAAGAGTTTTCTGGTTTAGATGATATGAAAGTATGCAGAAAAGTTCTTGAATGTAAGTTTAAAAACTTGAAATGTGAATATGAGAGAATGAAGATTTTATTGAAAGAGGTGAAAATTTGATTTGAAATTTCATGTATTTATATACACATAACACCCTTATGAAACATGGTAATGATTGTAAAAATATCATGAACAAATGCCAATGCATAATGAAAAGGTTCCATGAAGAGAGGCATGAAGAGGTGTTATGAAAAATAGTGATTTTTCAATTCTGTCCAGGTGCAAATCGATTGCACCTATGTGCATATCGATTGCACATGGCTTAACGTATCAAATTTTAATAAAAACTACAACAATCGATTGCACATATATGCAAATCGATTGCACAGTGAAAAAATGTGAAAAATTCAGCAAAGTGTTTTTAGGCAACGACGGGTTTAAATCGGTTGTACCCTTGTGTAAATCAATTTGCATCAGTGAAAAAGTGAGAATTTCCTATTCTAAACATGTCATGATCATGAAAGAAGTATGCAATGATGTTTAATTGATTGAGCATCTAAGACTTTAGTATTTGATTAGAATTGTCATTACACCTCCATGAAATGTGAATTTCTTGAATAATAAGTCTTGAACATGATGCTTTTATCTTGAATATCATCTTTGCCTTCTTGTCACTTTTTGCTACTAAGAGATTTGTCTTCATCAAAACAATTGTTAACCATAGAGAAGCTTGACTTCACATTCTCCCCCTTTTTGATGATGACAAACAATGAAAATTTTGAAGTCTTGAGAAATACAAATTGTTGAAGCATGGCCATGATAATGAAGTCTTCAATCCATTTCCTTTTGAACATAAAACCTTGAATGGACATTGTTGTCTTCATCAAAACCATTGAGAAGCTATGTCTTGACATTCTCCCCCTTTTTGATGATGACAGCCCAATTCTTGAAAATTCGATCCAATCTTGTTTCTCTAACCAAAGCTTGCTCCCTCTTGGATATTGCTCCCCCTTAATCCATGATTTTAGAGAGTTTTGAAATCTGCACATTTTGTTAGAGAAACCAAGCAATAATATATAATTCTTCTCCCCCTTTGTCATTAACAAAAAGGAAGGGAAAATACTTGAAGTATATAAAGAAATTATGAAAGATAAAAACAATTTTTACCTATGAGATTTTACCTCATGATTGACTTCATCAAAACATTCATCCTTGGCGAACATGATTTTGAAGCCTTTGTCACAAAGTTGACTTGTACTTAGAAGATTATGCTTTAGTCTTTTAACATAAAGTATATCTTTAATGGATGTGAAAGTTAGTGCTTCAACTTTGTCAATGCCAAGAATTCTTCCTTTAAGGTATTCCCCATATTTGAAATAACCCTTGGACTTTTGAACTAGATTTGAAAGTTAGTTTATGCCTCCCATCAAAAACTTAGAACAACCACTTATCAACAAAGCATAGAATTGAAGTGGTCTTCAAGCAAACCTACAAAATAAATTAAGTTTTATTTGGTACCCAGTGTGCCTTGAGTCCTTCATAATTAGTTCCTTTCTTAACCCACACATAATGCCCACTTGCAACACTAAAGTTTCTAACATAGCAAGCATTAGGTGCATGGCCAATAATACCACAATAAAAACAAGTAGGAACAAAATTGGTCTTATATCTAGGAACATAAGATTTCTTTTTCACAAACCTTTTCTTTTTAGGATAAGGATGCACATTTCTAGGTTTTTTCTATTTCTCTTTGGAATATTGGTCACTAGCCTTAACAAAAATGGTTTTACTAGAACTTGGTTTGGAAAACTTTGAATAACCAAGTCCACTTTTATCATTTGAATATCTTTGTTGACTAAGGACCGCTTCTAATCCAATTTGTCCTTTCTCATATCTTTCAAGGACTCTTTTTAATTGAACAATTTGGAAAGAAAGTGATTCATAATTTTTACATACCAACTCTTGTTTTTCTTCACTAATTTTCTTTTGTTTCTCACCTTTTGCTTCTTTTTCTATAATATCAACTTTTTCTTCTAAATATGTAATTTGTTTCTTTTGTAAAGATATTGTTTTATACAATACTTTGCATTCATTTAAGAGTTCTTCAATAGCACCTAAAGCATCATTATCATAAGAAGATATTTCATTACTAACCTCTTTTTCTTCTTCATCGGAATGGTGTGTTGCTATCAATGCAAGATTTACATGTTCTTGATCTGAAGATGAACTTATTTCATTGTCATTCCATGATACATATGCTTTCTTTTCCTTTTTATGATTCTTTTTCTTGAATTTATTTTTCTTTTGAAGTGTAGGGCATTCACTTCTAACATGTCCTATTTCTCCAAATTCAAAGCATTTAATCTTCCTTGTTGGTGCTTCCCCTTTAATGGTCTCCCTTTTTCTTTCTTTTCTTAGAAACTTTTCAAACTTCTTGATAAGATCATCATTTTCATCACTATTGGACTCATCCTCTTGATTGCTGTCATAATTTGTTACTTTTGTCTTTAAGGCAACGTCTTTTGAATCTTTTACTTGTATTTCATGCTTCTCCAACCTTTCAAGTTCTAATTCATGCTCTTGAAGTTTTTCGAACAAGGAAGCGGATGTCATGGTAGAAAACTCTACTTTTCTGATATCGCCATCACCTTTGGTTGTCATTCCCTGTTTAAAGATCTAAGCACTTTAAGATTTAATTCATCGTTAGTAAAAGTCTTACTGAGTGCCTTTAAATGATTTGTCAAGTGCTGTAGCGAGCGATTTTTGTCGGTGACTCGACCACCTTATCGCTGGGTTTTCCTCACCGCAATGAGGAGGAGTGGGTGCTACTTTCTGATTTCTTATTTATTCCATGAAGCTGGAAGGGAATGTGTCTTGTACAAAGCCCGAGATTGAGACTGAATTGGGAAATTTAACTGACTCTGGTGAGGATATTTTTATCTGTCTTGTGCAAAGCCCGAGATAGAGCCTAAAAGGATTTAACTCTGCTGGAGAGTATTATCTGTCTTGTACAAAGCCCAAGATGGAGGCTAAAAGGATTTAACCCTGCTAGAGAGTATTATCTGTCTTGTACAAAGCCCAAGACAGAGGCTGAAAAGAGTTTGACTTTGCTTGGGAAATCATTCCTCAAAGCCTAAAATAAGGCTGGGAGGAAGTGACTCTGCTGGAGAAGATATCTGTCCCAAGTTTAAGAGATGAAGATTTGTGTCTTGTACAAAGGCCAAGATTGAGGCTAAAAAGATTGACTCAACAAGAGAGTGCTAAAAGGTGATTGACTCAACAAGAGAGTCTGAAAGATCGACTCAACAAGAGAGTCTGAAAAGTGATTGACTCAACAAGAGAGTCTGAAAAGTTGGTGGACTCAACAAGAGAGTCTGAAAAGTGATTGACTCAACAAGAGAGTCTGAAAAGTGATTGACTCAACAAGAGAGTCTGAAAAGGTTAGCTCCGCTGGGGAGAATCATTTGTACAAAGCCCAAGAGGAGGTTAGCTGTGTTGAGGAAAGGTCATTATATAAAGCCTAAGAGGAGGCTAGCTCTCTGCCGAGGATTATATCCCGAGGTAGGTCCAAACGGGGAATCAACTCTTGCTGAGAATTACAGAAGAGTTGAGGTATCAGATGCCTTGAGGTTCTGATTTGGGATTTTTAGGAGAGTGACTGGGTTTCAGCTCTGCTGGAGATTGATCCAGGGTGACCGGGGTTTTTCCTATGTTTGTAGGGAACTTGAGAATGTCTTTGAGACTTAAGGGGATTACACTGTCCAAGTCTACTGGTGTGGAAGAGTTTTACCTTTTATATGATGCCCAAGAGGAGGCGGGTGTTTTTAAGGGATGAGAATCAACCCTAAATTTGTTTGTGATTTGACAGTCTGAGAAAAGGTTCACGAAGAATACTGCCTTTCTCTTTGTTCCATATTATTTAAGCCTAAGAGAAGGCAAGGTTGTATCTGGAAATCTCATGGGGATCTAGTTTTGATTGTATTAAAGAGTGACCAACATGGCTTTACCTAGTTCTAGACCTAGTTATCGTGGAAAACTCTAAATAGCTATACTAATATATATACAGTTGATATATGACAAGTATCTAAAAGGGTTTGAAAGAAGACTTACCGTGCGCAGCTTCCCACAATACAGTTATATATATATATAAGCGAATAAATGAAAGCTGTTAGAACTTACAAGTGAGTAAGCTTCCATGCTGTATTGTTAGTTGTTCAAAGAAATAAAAGAAAGTTTTGATAACAACATGTGTATTTGAATCTAAATTAAAAGGGAAGTTGCTTTTGAAAAGATTGTTGGGGCTTATACTCAAGGAGAGGCCCAAGTTTTAACAGTGATCGCACCATCGTTTTGAAAATGTACAGAGGGTCTTATACAATGTATGAGGCCCAAGTTATTTTGATTTCAAAAAAGGATTGGGTCTTACACTCTATTAGAGGCCCAAAGAGTTTGAAAATGAATAAAGATGGGTCTTATAGCTCAAGGAGAAGCCCAGTTGATTTTGTTACAGAGGCGACGATTGCGCCAAACTTTTGAAAATATACAGAGGGACTTATACAGTGTGTGAGGCCCAAAATTGTTTTATTTACAAAGGGGTGGGACTTACACTCTATTAAGAGGCCCATGAGTGTTTGAAAAAGATCTGTTAGGGTGAAAATCGAAGAAACCCTAATTTCATTTTCTTTTAAAAGTGATCCTTTTAATAAAAATGAATAAAAATGACAAAAATACTAAATAAGTCTAAATAAACAACTTGTGATTTTTGGTTAAGGTTTGAAAAATAAGGTTTTAATCACAAGATGATTTAGGACTCATTTGATTTTGATTTTTAAGATGAATATTCATTTTAAAAGGTTTAAAAACAATAAAAAATGATTTTTATTTACAAAAATACCAACTATATTAAATAAATAATATAAATCAGATTTTTTTATGAAATAAAATATTTTAATATTTTGGTGATTTTGTGCAAAAAGAACCAATAAAAAATAATTAAAATTGAGAGAGAAATTAATTTTTCAAATCATTTAAAAATAGTATGAAAAATAGTAAAAATGAAAAAAAAATAGTAAAAAGAGGGTCTGGGGCGAGGGGGATTCGAACCCCAGACCTCCAAGTTGCAGTGCGCGCCTTATATCACTGGGGTGGTGATACATCCGTGTATCAAAACCACCCCATGACTACATAAGGCATGTCTTGTTTTAGGCCTAGGCAAGGCAAGGCAGCTTTTGGGTCAAAAACGTAAAGGTTGTAACTTTCTCATTTCTCCATGGATTGGGACAAAATTTAGGTCTATCATGCCTAGAATTTCACAAGGCATCCAATGGGGCCCTTGGTTTTTTCAGACGAGGTCCCCATTTTAAAGCCCGATGGTGGTTTTGAAATAGGCCTATAATTGCATTTTCTATGCTACCTCATGATACAGGCAAGAATTACATGGAAAATTGGTTCAAACACAACATATACAACATGCATGAGAGGTGTATGATCAGTGGACTTCAAAACAATGCATATTTCAAAGAGTTCAAGTTGTGATGCTTACCTCTTTGGGAGCTTTTTGTGCTATCTGCCAAATTTCTTGTGCCAGAAACAATTTGATGCTTTGGACACTCTTAAATGATCCCTTAGGAGCTTTTAGAATGGTTGGAACTAGCTGGAATCCTCAGGAACAAGTTTGAGCTCTTTCTTGCAAAAGGGGAAAAAGTGACCAATATGGCAACTCTCTCAAATGGTGTTCCAGATGTGGGGAACCATTTGGGATAGTTCAAGGATGATATTTGGATTGTGTTTGAGGTCTTATCTGGTTTTGAAAGTGACAGAATCAAGACATGGCTTGAAAAGTGCAAAAAAGTCCAATTTTGAGGTTTTGAGAGGGGACTTTGTGATTTTGGTGTTACATGTCACATATGAGAGTTTGGATAGCTTAGATATGACATGTTGGATGTGTTTGGATCATGAGCTGTGATGAAAATGCTCTCTAACTCAAAAACTCAGAGTTACCTTGCAAAAGAAGGCATTTAGGCCTAAAGAGAGAGATTTTGAGGAATGCATCAGTTTGGGTGCTTTGGTATACTCAAACTGATCACAATTGAGGCCTATTTATAGAGTGTCAAGTTTGTTTTGGCATCAATAGTGAATGGAGGCTGCATCAGGCCGTTGGCCAATGTTATGCAAAAGGAATCTCAAGTCTCCTCTTGCCATTGACTTGAGATTAGAGCACAGGCTTTGTAGCTTTTGTTCAGAGATAAACTTGGACTGAATTCAGTTGGAATAGTCTCAGTTCATGCCACCTTGGTGCTTTGGAGGCTTGGGGATCAGATCATTCCCTTCTTGTTTTATCCTCAGATGTGTCCAAATTGTTGACAAGGCTTGGATTGATCATATTTGGACAAATCGAGCCAATGTGCACAAATCTGCCTTGTAAAAATCAGTTCAGGATGCCATGTTCCAAGGGTTGTATCTCCTTGCTCAAATGGAATTTGGAGATAATCTAGTACTTGTTGGAAAGCCCTCATGACATACTTTAACTTTGATATCCACCCCTAGACCTGGTTGGACTTGGATCAAGGTGAAAAATATCCCTACATTTGGGAAAAAGTAAGGCAGATTTTGACTTAGTGAAAACTTCACTAAGTGTTGGAAAAATGCCATTTTCATGTTTTCAGCCATTTTGATCACTCCATAACTTAAAATCCATGAGGAATTGGAATGAGATGTAGTTGAGACTTTTAAAGTATGCTATGAGAGCTACAAATCCATCTTTGGACCATCCAAAATGGTTGCTTGGATCTCAAGTTATGGTCCTTGGAAGTTGGTACCCTAGCCACTTTGTTTCATAACTTAGAAAAATTCTAAGTTTTTTATGGTTACCCCTTTTACAAGTTAACTCACTTTCTTTGATTTTTCTTGATGAATGATGATTCAAATCACATATTAACTTTGTTTTAGGGTCAATGAACCATAATTGTGAAAAATTCCAAAAAGTCAAACTTGATTTTGTACACAGTTGACTTTTTATCGGATGAAAATCCAAACTGTGTGATCCTTTGTGAAATAAAGTCCTTGACTTAAATCCAACCTAATGGATATATTCCATAGGTGTTGTAGGGTGTATTGAGTCATGTCCCAAGGTTTGGGAGCATGTCTTGGTCAAAATCAAAGGTACAGTTGACTTTTTCCTCAAAACCCTAATTGTGGTCCTGATGAAATTGAAACTTGTGGATCAAGATTCTTGGATCAATCCATTTTTGCAAATGGATCAATATAGTGTATTGGAGACCCTCAAACCATGTCTTGAGGTCTTGGCTCATGTTTTGTCCCAAAAGTCAACTGAGGGGTGAATTAAGTCAAGAAACCCTAATTCCTGATTTTTTTTTGGGTAAATGCATCCCCTGAGGTTAAATTGACTTGATGATTGGGTCCATGAGGTCCCTTGGAGTATCTTAAGTTGTGCTTTGAGGCAATGGCTCATTCCCATAGGAAAAATTCCATCTGGAGGCCTCAGTCGACCAAAACTCTAATTGGTGACACTGGCGATCGTAAGGCTTGATCCACTTGGAATGTTGCAACCTAGTGCTTGATTCTTGATGTGGGAGTCCTCTTGATCCTTTATAGGTGTTTGAGAGGTTAGACAATTTGAAGATCATGTCATTTCTTGATTGATCCTTTGTCTAAGTGTTCTGAGAGGGCTTGAAACCCTAGTCCTTGATTATGGTGAATGCTCAAACATCTCTGAGGAGATTGATGAGGAATGATGGTTCATCTATATTGTGATTATGATTTGCACAATGATGGGAAATCTTAGTGGTCAAAATTTGGGGTATGACAGATGCCCCTATTTAATTTTCTTGGACCCGAAGGTGTGAATGGCGAAGGTGTTCGGGCATTCGGGGTGCAAGAGGATTAAATATCGGAATACCTAAAATTTTGATGGTGGTTATGAATGGCAGTTTCCTCATCCTTCTTATTTTGCTAAGCAATGATTCTTAGAAAAGGTAAAAACTTCCCCTCGATCCTGGTTTTTTGCCACAGAACTGGTCTTAGTTTCTGAAATAAACTTCCCCTCGATCCTGGTCTTCTGCCAAGGAACTGGTCTCAGTTTCTGATATAAACCTCCCTCGATCCTGGTCTTCAGCCAAGGAACTGGTCTCAGTTTCTGATATAAACGTCCCCTCAATCCTGGTCTTCAGCCAAGGATCTGGTCTCAGTTTCTTTTGTCAATAAACTTTCTTGACAAGGGACGCTATTTATAGAGGTTTTCATCAAACTTCTCGCCGGGTTTACTAGGGAGATGCCATTTGATGGAAAAGGTTTTGATGTCATACTTGCTGGGGAAACCCGTTTGTATGAGCTGTAGAGTTGTACAAATTTCTCTGTTGGAGACGCCATTTGTTGACTCTACTGGGGAAAACGAGTCTCTTGAGAGACTGCTTTTTGCTTGGGGGATATTACATCATACTTTTCTTCGAGTTCTTCTCGGAGAAATGCCATGTGATGTAATCTAATTTTGAGTTGCTGATGACCTTTTTGTCAGCGAATCTTTCGGAGAAAAACTGTTGTATTGCCGAATCTTTGATTAAGAGGCTTTCTCTTGGGATTTTCCTTAATTCGGGAAAGCGAAGATATCATCTTTAATGGCGAAGAGTGGTATTTGTCGAAGGTCTTCTTGCCTTTTCAGAGGTTCAATTTATCAAAGTGGTCGAAAACTAGCTTCAATCCAGAAATAAACTGGAGGAGAGATTATTCAGACGCAACATTGCCTGACGAGGAAAGAACTGACGACTCGATTGAGGGGACTTTTATCACTAGGGGACAAGATCAACCGGAGTGATAGTGATGCAACATGAATATGAATGTAAATCAATAATGCATGATGTATGTATGTTTATGCTGACAAAACTGACACGACATACAACCTAGCGGATGACCACGACTGGATACTCGACCAATGCTGGGGATGAAGAAGTACCTTTTGGTTCAAAATAGCAATTCTGCCTTGCTTAGGAGAGATAGTCCCTGGTGGAAAAATGTTGGTTGGGCTTAGGAGGTAAGAACTCCGCAGGGGATATCAGATGGGAAAATCACATCGGATATAGTTGATCCTTCACTCAGGCGCACTGGTTTAGAAGGAGTACTTTGATTCTGGACTTTGAGGTTCAATCACCTTTGGAGAAGCGATCGATGTTCTTTCAAAGTTCAACAGTCAAAAGAATTGCCATCTTTATTTTAAAACCAGAAAAAGTTTGACAAGTAAAATTCATTTTCGTTTTATTTCAAGAATCGTTAATCATGTTAAAAACATCATTCTGTAAAGCTAAAACAAATAAGAATTGCAAACAAAAGCACTAAGGCTCAAATTTTATTGATTGGATGGAAATCAGCCAAGCGCGTGATTCCATAGAGTATTTACAAAGTTATAAAATGGTAATTTAAAGGGAAAAGGGCTACATTGAAACATAACGACTGTTATCCTTCTACCAACTTTGAATTCTGGACATCCTGAGCTTCTGTCGAAGATGACCTTGACTGGAGTTTCTTCTGATGACTGGCATTACTGCTGCTGAGAGATTTGCCCCTTTGTTGGACGTAGTTACTTGCCATTAATCCCTAATTTTTGTCTGGATTGTACTTTGAGATTTCCAATCCACCGGGATGATTTTTTCTTGTGTCTCTAATTTTTTCCTGGACCGCCCTTTCGGGTTTTCAATCCACCGAGACGTTTTTTTTTTTAATTTAGGCGAAGTATTTCTTGACTACGTCAACATTTGTGGGGTAGTTAAACTCCTCTCCATCCATAGTTGCGAGTCTCAAGGCACCGCCTGAGAAAGCTTTCTTCACCACATAGGGGCCATCATAATTCAGAGTCCATTTGCCCCGGGCATCAGTAAGAAAAGATTGTATCTTCTTGAGCACGAGGTCTCCTTTTCTGAAAACGCGAGGTCGAACCTTTTTGTCAAACGCCTTCTTCATTCTTTGCTGATATAACTGACCATGACATAGTGTCGTTATTCGCTTTTCTTCGATCAGGTTGAGTTCGTCGTGTCGACTTTGACACCATTCAGCCTCTGTTAGCTTAGCTTTCATCAATACCCGGATTGATGGGATCTCTACTTCTATAGAAAGCACTGCCTCTATGCCATATACTAGAGAGAAAGGGGTTGCCCCTGTTGAAGTGAGGACAGATGTGCGATAACCGTGAAGAGCAAAGGGTAGCATCTCGTGCCAGTCTTTGTAGGTTACAACCATCTTTTGAATGATCTTTTTGATGTTCTTGTTTGCCGCTTATACCGCTCCATTCATCTTGGGCCGGTAGGGAGATGAGTTATGGTGTTCGATCTTGAACTCAGCGCACAACTCTTTCATCATCTTATTGTTCAAGTTAGATCCATTATCCATAATGATCTTGTTTGGAACACCATAACGGCAGATGAGATTGTTTTTGATAAATCGGACCACAACTTGTCGGGTTACATTGGCGTATGACGCTACTTTGACCCATTTGGTGAAGTATTCAATGGCTACCAGGATGAACCAATGTCCGTTCGAAGTCTTGGGTTCGATCATGCCAATCATGTAAATTCCCCATATGGAAAAAGGCCATGGGGAAGAGAGAAGTTTGAGATGCGTTGGCGGTACATGGATCTTGTACGAGTATATTAGACACTTATAACACCTTCTCATGTACTTGTAGCAGTCGGATTCCAGTGTCAACTAATAGTACCCTGCTCTTAGAATTTTTCTCGCCATTGTGTGTCCATTGGCATGAGTGCCAAAGGATCCTTCATGAATTTCTTTCATCAGCTTGTTTGCTTCTGGTCTGTCTACGCATCGGAACAAGTCCATGTCGAAATTTCTCTTATAAAGTGTATCGCCGCTCAGGAAGAAGTTGCCTGACAGTCTTCTGAGAGTCTTTCTGTCTTTTTTTAATGCCCCAGGTGGGTATTCTTGGTTCTGAAGGAAGCATTTGATATCGTGATACCAAGGTTTGTCATCTATGACTGCTTCAATCGCGAAGATGTAAGCGGGCCTTTCAAGGCGCATTATGTCGATCTTAGGTATGTCGTTCCATTGACCTACACTAATCATGGAAGAGAGAGTTGCTACTGCATCAGCCATGTGATTCTCTTCACGAGGGATGTGATGAAACTCGATTCTGTTGAAGAATGGTAACAACCTTCTTGCGTAGTCTTTGTAAGGAATCAGTCTTGAGTGGTATGTGTTCCAATCTCCTTTGATCTGATTGAAAACTAGGGCTGAGTCGCCATATACATCTAAGTTCTTGATCCTTAAATCGATCGCTTCCTCGAGACTCATAATACAAGCTTTGTATTCGGCCTCGTTGTTTGTACACTTGAATGTCAGTCGGGCGGTGAAAGGAAAGTGGGTACCCTGAGGTGTTATGATGATTGCCCCAATTCTGTTTCCATAATGATTAACAGCTCCGTCAAAGATAAGTCCCCATTGGGAACCTGGTTCTGGCCCTTCACTGGGTAGCGGTTCATCGTAATATTTCATTTTTAAGTACATGACATCTTCGTCTGGGAAGTCAAACTCGACTAATTCCTGATTGTCAATCGGTTGATGAGCCAAATTATTGGCTAAAATACTTCCTTTGACGACTTTCTGAGCATGGTACTCAATGTCATATTCCGATAACAACATCTGCCAACGGGCGATCCTTCCCGTGAGAGCAGAACTTTCAAAGACATACTTGATTGAATTCATTTCGGAGATTAACTAAGTAGTGTGACGAATCATATACTGCGAAGACGTTTTCCTGTCCAAGCCAGAGCATAGCATGTTTTCTCAAGCATAGTGTACCGAGTCTCGCAGTCGGTGAATTTCTTGCTCAAATAGTAAATGGCAGACTCTTTCCTTTTTGTTTCATCTTGTTGGCCAAGTACACAACCCATTGAGTCTTCCAAGATTGTTAAATAGATGATAAGTGGTCTTCCCTCCACTGGAGGTGACAGGATAGGTGGATTCAATAGGTACTCTTTGATAGTGTCGAAGGCAGTTTGGCAGTCTTCTGTCCAAACGCAGTCCTGATTCTTTTTGAGTAATTTGAAGATTGGCGCACACGTCGCGGTCATGAGGAATATAAATATGGAAATGTAATTCAAACATCCCAGGAATCCCCTGACTTGCTTTTCAGTCTTTGGAGAAGGCATTTCTTGAATGGCCTTGACCTTGTTAGGATCAACCTCAATTCCTTTCTGGCCGACGATGAACCCTAGCAGTTTCCCTGAGCGAATACCAAATGTGCACTTAATGGGATTCAAGCGGAGCTTGTACTTTCTCAGATGCTCGAATATCTTTGAAAGGTGGGTCACATGCTCCTCTTTTGTTTTAGATTTGGCGATCATATCATCGACATACACTTCTATTTCTTTGTGTATCATGTCGTGGAACAGAGTAGTCATGGCCCTTTGATAGGTTGCCCCGGCGTTCTTCAAACTGAACGACATTACCTTGTAATAGAAGGTGCCCCATGGGGTGATAAAGGAAGTTTTCCCCATGTCTTTCGGCGCCATTTTGATTTGATTATAGCCGGAGAATCCATCCATGAAGGAGAATATTTTGAACTTTGTTGTACTGTCTACCAGCATGTCAATGTGTGGTAAGGGAAAATCATCCTTTGGACTGGCCTTGTTCAGATCCCTATAGTCTACACACATTCTGAACTTTCCGTCCTTTTTCAGAACTGGTACTACGTTGGGTAACCATTGAGGATATTCTGATGTAGCGAGGAAACCCGCATCAATCTGTTTCTGTACTTCCTCTTTGATTTTGATGGCCATGTCTGGATGAGTCCGTCTTAGTCTCTGTTTTACTGATGAACATTCTGATCTTAACGGTAGATGATGTTCCACGATGCTGGTATCCAACCCTGGCATATCCTGATAGGACCAAGCGAATACATCAGGAAACTCTTTGAGATGCTTTATCAAATTTTCTTTGACAACTGGACTGAGCAATGCTCCAATCTTGACTTCTTTTCTCTCTTCTTCTCAACCCAAGTTTACTGTTTCCAATGACTCTTTATGAGGTTAAATGGACCTTTCCTCTTGTCTGAGTTATCAGGAGATCTCTTCTGGAATTTCTTCGTCATTTTCTTCTTCAACCTCAAATACCGGGAATTCAAAGTTGGGAGAAGGCGTTGGATCGTATGTTTCAATGGGGTTTAAAACAAGCAATCTACATGACGTGATGATTTTGTTTTAGAAGAGATAGAGAGAATGCAAGAGTGTGGTGCAGTGTAATTTTTGAAAAATGCTTGTTTTTATTATTTGAGTTGTTTTTTAGGATTACCATTTTCTGAAAAAGCGAAAAGAGAAAACATCAATAAATGCGGAAATTACAAAATAATGTTATTTTATTTATGATCTTGTCGATTCTTGAAACTACAGCCCTATAAAACAGAACTCAGTCGCTTTGGGCAAAGCGAAGAGGTACATTTACAGAAAGTGAGCCCTATCAAAACATCTGTTTCACCCGGGCGGGGTGAAAGGTTAAAACAAAGATGGAAATTACTTAGACTTATGAACGACTTTCGGAACATCGACAGCAACCCATTGGCAGCAAACTCATCGGTGAATCACAAAGTCTGGTACCTTCCTTCTTGATTTGTCTTCAGAAATAACACTGATTTTTGGTGGAACAGGATCGTTGGAATCTGTCTCCCAGGCAGAGTTATCGTAGGAGGATTCTTCTGTTGTATCTTGCACAATATTTGTACTCTCAGGCAGATCTCCCCATTCAGTGGGCTGGATGTCTTCGAGCCTAATACGAGAGATTTCAGGAGCGGTGTACTTGACCATGAAGTCGTATTTACCCCTCGGTTGTCCTAAGGTGTCCCACACTTCTTTGGAACTGGAGGAGTCATCCCTTTCGATGACAATGACCTCGGGAAAAGCATAGTTAAGGAACTCTTGTCATGCGTTCTTTGCAAATTCATCGTTATACTGGATATTTTCTAAATGCCCAGAGTAATGATCCCATGATTCTGTGGGGACACAAGTATTCTTTTTAATGATGCTCAGATAATATGCATCGTTGGACTGACTCACTTGCCCTGAGTCTCCTCGGTACGGCTGCCAGATAGGTAGGCCATCCATTGGGCCATAATAGTCATGGTTAAAGTTGTCTTTCATCAGAGTGTCCTCCTCTAACGAGTTGGGTGGAGCACGACATCCTTCTGGATCACAATCTCCGTATATCATCCTCACATCTGATCTCGGTATATATCTTGGACTCTGTGTGAGATAGCAAAATGGCGTAGGCACCTCTCCCTGAGACATATAACCGTCTTCGTTAAGATAGGACATCCACTTTTCATCTGTATCGGAGGAATCACCCTCGTTAATCGTATGTACTTCTTGAGACACTGAGTGAAGGAAACCTCCACTGTGGAAGAAGTTCTGAATGGGATGAAGACTTTCATCGTTAGCAGCAGTCTGGGTACAGGTTGAAGAAAAACCAAGACCTTTATTTATCTTGTTATCAGTAGGAATGACAAGCTATCCCCATCCTTTTGCATTGTTACTTTTGATTGTTTTGAGAGCATCTTTGTACGAGGAAATCAACGTTCCCCTTTCTGATTGATTGTCATTGCTCACTGAAAGTGCTTGGAATTGGGTTCCTACAACCTCTTCTGGTTCTACACGAGTGGACGATGATAAGTTGCTTATGATTAAGGCTTGCTCTCCGCAGACTGTGACTAGTTGGTCGTTCTTAACAAACTTCAGCTTTTGATGAAGTGTTGAAGTGACTGCCCCAACCTCGTGTATCCAAGGTCTTTCTAACAAATAATTGTATGCTGCCCGGATGTCCATGACCTGGAAAGTGACTTGGAAAGTGTGAGGACCGGTAGTTATGGGAAGATTGACTTTGCCAATAACTGTTTTCCGGGATCCGTCAAATGCATTGACGATGACCTCACTGCCTCTCATCGGAGATCCTTTAAATGATAGTCGCATTAGGGTGGACTTCGGCATAACATTCAGAGTCGATCTGGTATCTACCAGTACGCTGGCTAAAGCATCGTCCTGGCAGTTGACTGTAATGTTGAGCGCCATATTATGATCCTGGTCCTCTGCTGGCAGTTCCTCATCACTAAACCCCAAGTTGTTGCAGGAAGTGATGTTGGAGATGATGTTGTTGAATTGTCTTATTGTTACATCCTGCTCCACAAAGGTCTGCTCTAAGACTTTCTGTAGAGCCTCCCTGTAAGCTTTGGAACTGAGTAAAAGAGATAGTACAGAGATTTTTGAAGGAGTTTGCAACAGCTGATCAACAATGTTGTACTAACTCTTCTGGATGAGCTTCAGCATCTCATCGTTGTTTTTTGAAAGGTCGGGATTACTGGACTGACTGACTGATTGATCAGGAACATCTGTTTGAGGTTCCTTTTCTTTGCTAGGTTCTCCAACTCCTCGGTTGAAGATTTGACCGCTCTGTGTCACTCGACTGATGTCTGTAATATTCACAACGGAGGGTAATGGAGTTTCCTTTCCATTCTCAATTGTTGTTGCACCGTATTTGTAAGGGATAACTTTATCAAATTTGTACGGTACTGGTCCCGGCAGATAGATAACTACAGGAGCCTTTTGATTTTTCTAACCATCGTAGCTGGCCTCGATTGGTTCGAGGTTGAGAATCCTTCCACGATCAAGAGGAATTCTTAATTCATGGAGTAGAGGGATTATGGCGCACACATCTTTGGCCACTTCTTGTTTAGGGATTAAGACAACATCTTTGCCTTGATTAGGATGATAGTCTAACATTGAACCAGAGCTTGACCATAGGTAACCTCTTTGTAGTCCAACTGACCTTGAAGGGCTGCTCGCACGAAGTAGTATCCTTGATTGTTCTCTGAGCAAACTCTACAGCGCTCGTGGTTGTGTGGTGGCACCTGGCCACGTCCGCTTTGTATGCAGTGTAACCTCACTAGATCTGTTTCCATTGATCAAACATCCTGATTCTGATGCCTAGTAGGGTTCCCATTAATCATACTGACTTGTTGTGTGTCTTCATCTAGATAGATCGGAAGCCACCAATGGTTCAACAAGTGTTGCAGTGTTCTCTGAATGAGTGCACATCCTTGGTCACTCTCACGACATACTTCACAGTTCTGATAATCGTCCGAAGTCAGGAAGCTGAGCTGGACTTGTGTAGCGTACAATTCCACCAAGCTGGTATTCATCAAGCGAATATTAAAGATTTGAATCATATTAACCTAATAATGACTTCTATCGTGGTAATCCTGAATCCATCCAAGATCCATCTGACGCTGGAGGGCCTCTTGTACAAAAGAGCATCCCTGATTGTTTACCGAGCAAATCAAACAGGAATTGTAATCGTGCTGTGGCAGATTATGATGTTGGCTTTGCCTTGAGTGCATTGCCACCAAGTTGACATTCATCGCACGAATGTCGTGGTTCTGAATGATATTGGAATTCGTATAAGTCATGTTGACCTCACGGATTCGGTGATCTTGGATCTATCCGAGATCCATTTGTTCCTGTAGAGCTGATTGCACCACATAACATCCTTGATCGTTTTTAGAGCAGATATCACACTGGTGATAGTTGTGAGATGGTACATGCCCATATCCGCTCTGTTTGCGATGCATCTTGACCAGGTTGATTCCCAATAAAAGTACATCATGAATTTGATAGCTGTGCTTAGCCTCCTCCTCTATCAAATTTACCGCAACTTTGTCGTGTTCAGGAAATGGGTTCGACTGAACGTTTAGATTTGTATCCTTGAAGGATAAGACCCTGCTCCTAACAAGCTTCTACACATCGGATTTAAAGCTGAGACGGTTTTCTATGTTATGCCCTGGTCCTCCTTGATGGTAAGGGCAAGTCTGATCCGCTTTGAACCAAAAAGGCAGATCTTTCGGTATCGTAAGAGGAGCCCTGGTTTAGACGTGCACTTTGACCAGTAGTAACGGAAACAGTTTTGTGTACACCATTGGTATAGGATCAAACCCTAGCAGTCGCGTCGTACGATTGTTGTTGTATTAAGGACGAGCCTGCTGAAGAGGTTGTCGTGTCCTTTGCTGATATTGTTGTTGATTCGGTTGGCTCTGAGCAACCTGAGGTTGATACTTTGGAATAGGCGCAGGGTTGATAGCAGGAGTTACAGCTGCTACTGGTTGGTACCGTCGCCTTTGCTTTCCGAGAGAGATATTACCGATATCTTGCTCTTTTTTCTTAGGGAAAGCACTACCGTATCTTTTGGTACTGCTTGATGTAGCGAGCGATTTTGGACGTGGTTCTTAGGCACTGTCACTCCTTGGGGTTACTACAGGTCGATTCATTTTTTATCCTATTAAAGATGATGAAGGAAGGGAAATAGATGTCTCCAATTAACCCTTCTTGCATACTGAGTTTAAACAGCGGTCTGTTAGGTTACGGATGCTATGTGGTAGTGGGGCCTCTCTTATGTTTATTTTGACAGAATGATGGATTTATTCTATGGACAGGAAGTTAGGACTGATGTTTTTCAATTGATATGGGATTTAGGATTTTGGTTTAGTGTGCTCGCTAATATTTTTTCTTTCAATCTTATGCCTACGTATTCCCGTTTTTCCGAAACAGGGAAATCAGAGCGATCGTAGTTCCTCCTATTCCATGGGAGGAAATGGTGTTTTGGTGTCTTGTTTGAAGCCCAAGACGTGAAGCTAAAAAGGTGATATGTATCTTGTTCAAAACCCAAGATGTGAAGCTGAAAGGCCTTTTGTATCTTGTTCAAAGCCCAAGATGTGAAGCTAAAAGGTGTTGTCTTTAGAGAGAATTTGTCATCTCTAAAGAGGGTTTGTTTATCACAACTGTTTATAAAGGAGAATTACTTTAACCGGGATATGTGAATCCGGCAATGCCATAATTTCCTTCATAGGGGATTTCCAACCTGGAGGAGAAGACTTTAACTCAGTGTAGAGCAATGCTATCTTTCCTTAGGAATTTTTCATGCTAAAAGAGGGACAGTGGCATGGATGTAAATAATCCAGAGGCTTGCCGCTTACAGCGATTAGATGAAGGGGAAGGAGTTATTGATGTTTGTGTACTGTGAACGAGGCACAACTTTGATGCTAAAAGGTTGATTGACTCAACCAGTGGTTTTCTTATACAAAGCCTAAGAGGAGGCTATTGGCCCAATAAGAGGGAGTTTTTATGTGTCTCGTACGAAGCCCGAGAGACAGAGGCTAAAAGGGTAGACTCAACAAGAGGATCTTTTATACTCAACAAGAAAGTGTTTCGGTATCTCGTACGAAGCCCGAGATAGAGGCTAAAAGTTTTGACTCAACAAGAGAGTCTTCGTATCTCGTACCAAGCCCGAAATGGAGGCTACATGCTTCTGTTTCAGTTGGGTGACAGGTCCAGTATATTGGTTAAGAGAGAAAATCAGTTCTTATATGGGTAATGTTGTACTCATGGCTTTGATCTGAGGATCGGGATTATTTCCTATTCTTTAAGGAAACGGGGAATCCGAAGGGTATTGAGACTGTCCAAGTCTGAGGGTTTCTTCCTATTTTTGAAAGGGGCTTGAGAATGTCTTTGAGACTCAAGGAAATTAGACTGTCCAAGTCTAGAGTTTTATCTTTTGTACTATGCTTAAAGAAACATTAGTAGACTCTTGGAAAGACTGTTCTATTAAGATGAATGATTTCTATTCCTATACCTTTAGGAGGTCATCGGGACAATTTGTACGAAGCCCAAGAGGAGGCTGGAAACTTTTAAGAAGTCGGGAAGTCCTTGTACGAAGCCCAAGAGGAGGCTCTCTTCCCGAAGGAAGAATCCATATACGAAGCCTAAGAGGAGGCTGTGAATACTTCTAAGAAGCCGTAGGGTCCTTGTACAACGCCCAAGAGGAGGCGGGGATGCTTTTTAGGAAGCCTGTGGGTCCTTATAGAATGCGCAAGCGGAGGTCGATGCTTTTAAGAAGCCCGTGGGTCCCCAAACCCCGAGAAATTCAAGACAGACTATTCACAGAGAATAGATCGAGCCAGGAAAATTCGAGAATTTGGAAGAAACTCAAGAGATGCAATTCACGGAGAAGAGATCATCTCTGGGGAGTAGAGTTTCTTGACAATTCCTAAGGGTGCTTTTTAGAAGCCTGTGGGTCCCCAAACCCCGAGAAATTCAAGACAGGCTATTCACAAAGAATAGATCAAGCCAGGAAAGTTCGAGAATTTGGAAGAAACTCAAGGGATGCAATTCACGGAGAAGAGATCATCTCTGGGGAATAGAGTTTCTTTGACAACTTCTACGAGTGACAATCTGAGAAAGGGTTCAAAAAGAATCTTCCTTTCACATGTATATGAAAACGGTAAATGAAAGCTTATAAACACTTACTTGGTTGTAGAGCTTCCATGCTGTTTGGTTAGTTGTTCAACAAAGAAAGATTGAAAACAACAGTATATTTCAAAATCAAAGGAGAAAGTACTTTGAAAAGAAAGATTTGGGGCTTACAGCTCAAGGAGAGGCCCAGGGGTTTTACCAGTGATTGCAATGTTGAATTTGTACAGAGGGACTTATACGAGTGATTGAGACCCAAAAATTGTTTGCTGTACAAAGGGATGGGTCTTACACTCTCTCAAGAGGCCCAAAAGGTTTAAAGAAAAAGGGTGGGGCTTATAACACGAGGGTAGGCCCAGATGATTTTTTGTTTAAAATGGCGATTGCGCTGGGATTTTCTTTTAACGCAAAGGGGCTTATACATTATCTGAGGCCCAAAGTTGTTTTGGTTAAAAGGGGATTGGGTCTTACACTCTATTAGAGGCCCAAAAGGTTTTGAATGGGTCTTATAGCTCAAGGAGAGGCCCAGTTGATTTTTTTCTTAAAAGGCGACGATCGCGCTGTTTATTTGTACAGAGGGACTTATACAATAAGTGAGGCCCAAAATTGTTTGTACAAGGGGGTTTTGGGTCTTACACTCTCTCAAGAGGCCCAAAAGGTTTAAAAAAAGGTTGTGAGGGTTGAATTAATCAAAAACCCTAATTTATTTCCAAAATGTATTTTAATTGAATAAAACTTCAATTAAAATGATCAAAAATTATTTAACATGTGGGAAACAAATTATGATCTTGGATTAATGCTTCAAAAATCATGTTTTGCCCTAAAAAATGATTTGAAGTCATTAAAATTTACAAAATCAAGAGGGAAAAAATATTTTAAATGTCAAAAACAATTAAAATATTAATTCTTTGCAAAAAAATATCAATTATATGAAATAAATAATATTTTTGGGATTTTTTGGTAAAAAAAAAATATTTTAACATTTTTGTGAATTATTAAAAAAAGAATCAACTCAAAATCATTAAAACACAGAGAGAAATTAATTTTTGAATGAATTAAATAAAATCACAAAATTCAAATATTTGAATTTGAGAGAAATGGCGCCAAGAACAGCTGAAGAACACGCGCGTTTTTCAGCTTTGCCCAGATTTGCATTTTGTTTCCAATCTCACTGAATACTTGATTATATCATGCAATCCACATATCAATATGCTCGTCTCAACCTCACGATCATGTTTATGACAATTAATTTCATTTAAATTAAGCATAAAACAAGAAATCACGACAAATCCTCAAGAACCCTAATTTCTGCATGAAGGCTGGGATTTTTTGATACACGATTCAAACAAAGCAATTAATTGAGGGGAAACATTCCATGCATGATTATGAACATTTGGCAAAAGTATTATGCGAGGAAATTTGCATAGATTGAGAGAGGACCAAGTTTAGGCTTACCTCTAGGTCGTGACAGCAAGTTCAAAATTATTTCTGAGTAGGAGGTGTTACAGATGAGTTGTGATGATCTGAACAGCTTCCCTACACCCTATGGAGTGTGTTTGAATGCTTGGACTTGATGGAAATTGGCTGGATCACTTCATGGCATCTCAACTGCAACTTGGTTAAAACCTTGAGCAATTGATTGGTGATTCTGAGAAATCAGTGTTCCAGGTGTTGTTTAAGTGTTTGATCAGCTCACATATGATGTATGTGAGGTGTGTGTGTGATTGGTTTGGTTGGAAAAGCTCTCAAACTCAAAACCCGATAGTGACTTGCCTTAGAAGGCAAAATTGGAGTGAAAGAAGAGATTTTGAGGAAAGCATCTGTTTGATGGCTTTGGGGAACTCAAACTAATCACAATTGAGCTCTATTTATAGTAGAGCAAGTTTGTTTTGCAGGAAATAGTGAATGGCAACTGCTGAGTAGGGTTGGCCAATGTTGGCAAATGAAAATCCAAGTCTCCTCTAGCCATTGACTAGAGGTTAGAGCACAGAGCTTTGGTTCCCTTGGTCTTAGATAAGTCTTGACTGAATTCAGTTGCCAATAGCCTAGTCCATGCCACCTTGGTGCTTCCATTGAATGCTCCAATCCAAAATTGGAGTCTTGTCCCTATTTTAGGCAATTCTAGGTTTGGCATGCTATTTCTTGTTCCAAAGAATTTGGAGGCTTAGCTCAGTGATTGTCCCTTTTAGATTCAATCCTCAGATGTGTCCAAAGTGATGACAAGGTTTGGAATTGGCTGATTTTGGCAAATCGACCAAAAGTGCAAAAATCTGCCTTGCTTTGGCAGATTTCAGCAAGGCATCTTGCCAATGTCATATCTCATGGCTCAAGTTGAGTTTGGTGATGTTCTTGGTCATTTTGGAAAGCCCTTATATGATACAACAACTGTTTGATCATATTTGGTTTTGATAATTTTTGGATCCAAGTGAAAAATGTCCCTACATTTGGAAAAAAGTAAGGCAAATTCTGACTTAGTGAAATTTTCATTAAGTGTTGGAACAAAGTGACTTTTCTTGATTTTGATCAGTATGAAGCTTTTGTAGAGGGCAATGAGATCTATAAATCAAGATTTGGATGGGGAAAAATGGCTTTGTGGTTTAGGAGTTATGATCCTCCAAAGTTGGTACCTTTGTCACTTTATTTCATAACTTAGAAAATTTTCTAAGTTTTTATGGTTACCCCTTTTACAAGTTATCCCACTTTACTTGATTTTTCTTGATGAATGATGATTCAAATCATACATTAACATCAATTTAGGGTTAAAAATCCAATTTTGTGAAAAATCTCAAAAAGTCAAAGTTGGCTTTTGTGCACAGTTGACTTTTTGTCAGATGAATTCCAAACTGTGCAATTCTTCAGGAAATCATGTCCTTGACCTGAATCAAACTTGATGGACATGTTCCATGAGTGTTATAGGGTATATTGAATCATGTCCTAGGGTTAGGGAGCATGTCCTGGTCAATAGTCAAAGCTACAGTTGACTTTTCTCGCAAAACCCTAACTGTGGTTCAGATGAAATTGAAACTTGTTGCTCAAGCTTCTTGGATCAATCCATTGTTCCAAATGGATAAATATGGTATATTAGAGACCCTAAAATCATGTCTTGAGGTCTTGGTTCATGATTTGTCCCAAAAGCCAACTTAGGGGTGAATTAGGTCAAGAAACCCTAATTCCTGATTTTTGATGTAGGCATCCCTTGAGGCAAAATTGACTTGATGATTGGGTCCATGAGGTTCCATGGAGTATATTAGGTTATGTTTTGGACCATTGGCTCATGCTCAGAGGAAAATTTCCATCTAGAGGCCCTGGTCGACCAAAAACCTAATTTGGTGACACTGGCGATCTTGAAGCTTGATCCACCTAGAAGGGAGCAACCTTGTGCTTAATCCTTGAAGTGGGAGTCCTCTTGATCCATTGTGGATGTTTGAGAGGTTAGACAAGTTGAAGATCATGTCATTCCTTGATTGACCCTTTGTCTAAGCACTCAGAGAGGGCTTGAAACCCTAATTTTGATTGTGGTGAATGCTCAACAATTTCTTGAGGAGATTGATGAGGCACAAAGGTACATCCATATTGTGATGATGATTTGCACAATGATGGGAAATCTTACTGGTCAAAATTTGGGGTATGACAGATGCCCCTATTTAATCTTCTTGGACACGAAGGTGTGAATGGCGAAGGTATTCGGCCATTCGAGGTGCAAGAGGATAAAATATCGGAATATCCAAAATTTTGATGGCGTCTATGAATGGTAATTCACGCATTCATCTTCTTTCGCTAAGCAATGATGTTTAGAAAAGGTAAACTTCCCCTCGATCCTGGTCTTCAGCCAAGGAACTGGTCTTATTTTCTGATTTAAACTTCCCCTCGATCCTGGTTTCCTACCAAGGAACTGGTCTTAGTTTCCTGATTTAAACTTCCCCTCGATCCTGGTTTCCTACCAAGGAACTGGTCTTAGTTTCTGAAATAAACTTCTCCTCGATCCTGGTTTCCTACCAATGAACTGGTCTAAGTTTCTTTTGTCAATAAACCTTATTGACAAGGAACGTTACTCGTAGCGGTTTTCCTCAAACTTCTCGCTGAATTTTCCTGGGGAGATGCCATTTGACGGAAAAAGTTTTGATGTCAGACTGGCTGGGGAACCCAATCGTCTGAGTTGTAGAGGTGCACAAACTTCTCTATTAGAGACACCATTTGTTTCTACTGGGTAAAACGAGTCTCTTGAGAGACTGCTTTCGTTTGGGGTATTACATCATACTTTTCTCGGAGAAATGCCATATGATGGGATCCAATTTTGAAGTGTCGATGACCTTTTCATCAGCGGTTTTTTTGGAGAAAACTGTTGTATTGTCGAATCCTTTGTTAAAAGGTTTTCTCTCGGGATTTTCCTTAATCTGGGAAAGCAAGGATATCATCTTCAATGGCGAAGGGTGACATTTGTTGAAGGTTTTCTAGTCTTTCAGAGGTTCAAGTTATCAAAGTGGTCGAGGAGCCAACTTCATTCCAGAAATAAACTAGAGGAGAGAGATTATTCAGACGCAGCATTTCCTGACGAGGACCAACTGACAACTCGATTGAGAGGACTTTTTTTATCACCAGGGGATAAGACCGACTAGAGTGATAGTGATGCAATATGAAATGTGAATGCAAATCAATAATGCATGATGTATGTATGTTTATGCTGACTGGCGCGACATACAAACTAAAACATGAACATGACTGGATACTCGGCCATCGCGGGGCGAAGAAGTACCGTTTGTCCAAAAGGTAGCAATTCTATTTTGCTTAGGAGAAGTAGTCCTCGCGGGGAGCTATTTTGGTCGGGCTTATGAGATAAGAACTCGGGCGAGGCGTGTCAGACGAAACAAGGTCTCTGACACAGTTGATCCCTTCATTCAGGCGTACTGGGTTAGAAGGAGTACTTTGATTTTGTACTTTGAAGTTCAATTACTTTCGGGGAAGCAGTCGATGTTCTTTCGATGTTCAATAGTCAAAAGAAATTGCCATCTTTATTTTAAAGCAGAAAAAGTTTTACAAGTAAATTCATTTTTGTTTTATTTCAAGAATCGTTAATCATATTAAAATGTCGTTCTGTAAAGCTAAAACAAATGAGAATTACAAACAAAAGCACAAGGGCTCAAATTTTATTGATAAGATGGAGATCAGCCAAACGCGTGATTCCAAAGAGTATTTACAAAGTTAGAAAATGGTAATTTACAGGGAAAAGGGCTACGTTGAAACATAACAACCACTATCCTTCTACCAACTTTGAATTCGGGACATCCTGAGCTTCTGTTGAAGATGACCTTGACTGGAGTTTTCCTCCAATGGATGGTGTAATTGCTGCTAAGAGACTTGCCTCTGTTGAACATAGTTACTTGCCACTATCCTTAACTTTTGCCTGGATTGTACTGTGATGGTTCCAATCCACCGGGATGATTTTTTTTTATTTTGTCTCTAACTTTTGCCTGGACCGCCCTTTCGGGATTTCAATCCACCGAGACGTTTTTTTAGGCGAAGTATTTCTTGACTACATCAACGTTTGTGGGGTAGGAAAATTCCTCTCCGTCCATGGTTGCGAGTCTCAAGACGCCGCCTGAGAAAGCTTTCGTGACCACATAGGGGCCATCATAATTCGGGGTCCACTTGCCCCGAGAATCAGTGAGAAATGATTGTATCTTTTTTAGCACAAGGTCTCCTTTCCTGAAGACACGGGGTCGAACCTTTTTGTCGAACGCCCTCTTCATTCTTTATTGATACAACTGACCGTGGCATAGTGCCATTATCCATTTTTCTTCGATCAGATTCAGTTCGTCGTGTCGATTTTGACACCATTCAGCCTCTGTAAGCTTAGCTTCCATCAATACCCGTATTGATGGGATCTCTACTTCTATGGGGAGCACTACTTCCATGCCATATACTAGAGAGAAAGGGGTTGCCTCTATTGAAGTGCGGACAGATGTGCGATAACCGTGAAGAGCAAAGGGTAGCATCTTGTGCTAATCTTTGTTGGTTACGACCATCTTCTGAACAATCTTCTTGATGTTCTTGTTAGCCGCTTCTACTGCTCCATTCATCTTGGGTCGGTAGGGAGATGAGTTATGGTGTTCGATCTTGAACTCTGCGCACAACTCTTTCATCATCTTATTGTTCAAGTTAGATCCATTATCAGTAATGATCTGGCTCGGAACACCATAACGGTAGATGATATTATTTTTGATAAATCGGACCACCACTTGTCGGGTTACATTGGCGTATGACGCTGCTTCGACCCACTTGGTGAAGTAGTCAATGGCTACCAGGATGAACCAATGTCCGTTTGAAGCCTTGGGCTCAATCATGCCAATCATGTTGATTCCCCATATTGAAAAAGGCCACGGGGAAGAGAGAACTTTGAGATGCGTTGGCAGTACATGAATTTTGTCGGAGTATATCTGACACTTGTGACACCTCCTCATGTACTTGTAGCAGTCAGATTCCATTGTCAACCAATAGTACCCTGCTCTCAGAATTTTTCTCTCCATTGTGTTTCCATTGGCATGAGTGCCAAAGGACCCTTCGTGAATTTCTTTTATCAGCATGTCTGCTTCTGGTCTGTCTACGCATCGGAGCAAGACCATGTCAAAATTCCACTTATAAAGTGTATCACCGCTCAGAAAGAAACTGCCTGCCAGTCTTCTGAGGGTCTTTCTATCCTTCCTTAGTGCCCCAGGAGGGTACTTTTGTTTTTGAAGGAAGCATTTGATATCGTGATACCAAGGTTTGTCGTCTATGATTGCTTCAATCGTGAAAATGTAAGCGGGCCGTTCAAGGCGCATAATGTCAATCTTAGGTAGGTCATTCCATTGACCTACACTAATCATGGAAGAGAGAGTGGCTAAGGCGTCAGCCATGTGATTCTCGTCACGAGGGATGTGATGAAACTCGATTCTGTTGAAGAAAGGTAACAACCTTCTTGCATAATCTTTGTAAGGAATCAGTCCTGATTGGTATGTGTTCCAATCTCCTTTTATCTGATTGATAACCAAGTCTGAGTCGCCATATACGTCCATGTTTTTGATCCTTAAATCAATCGGTTCTTCGAGACCCATAATACAAGCTTCGTATTCGGCCTTGTTGTTTGTACATTTGAATGTAAGTCTGGCAGTGAAAGGAATGTGGGTACCCTGAGGGGTAACAATGATTGCCCCAATTCCATTTCCATAATGATTAACTGCTCCGTCAAAGATAAGTCCCCACTGGGAACCTGGTTCTGGCCCTTCACTGGGCAGCGGTTCATCGCAATCTTTCATCTTTAGATACATGACATCTTTGTCTGGGAAGTCGAACCCGATTTATTTTTGATTGTCAATCGGTTGATGAGCCAAATGATTGGCTAAAATACTCCCCTTAACGGATTTTTGAGCGTGGTACTCTATGTCATATTCTGATAACAACATCTGCCAACAGGTGATTCTTCCCGTGAGAGCAGGTTTTTCAAATACATACTTGATTGGATCCATCTCAGAGACCAACCAAGTAGTGTGAGGAATCATGTACTGGTGCAGACGTTTGGCTGCCCAAGCCAAAGTACAACAAGTTTTCTCAAGCATCGTGTAGCGAGTTTCACAGTCGGTGAACTTCTTGCTTAGATAGTAAATGGCAGACTATTTCCTTTTGGTTTCGTCTTGTTGGCCAAGTACACACCCCATTGAGTCTTCCAAGACGGTTAAGTAGATGATCAGTGGCCTTCCTTCCACTGGAGGTGATAGAATCAGAGGATTCAACAAATATTCCTTAATACTGTCGAAGGCAGTTTGGCAATCTTCTGTCCAAACGCAGTCCTGGTTCTTTTTCAGTAGTTTGAAGATCGGCGCACACGTGGCGGTCATGAGGAATATGAATCTGGAGATGTAGTTCAAACGTCCCAGGAATCCTCTAACTTGTTTTTCAGTTTTCGGAGAAGGCATTTCTTGAATGGCCTTGACCTTGTCATGATCAACCTCAATTCCTTTCAGGCTGACGATGAACCCTAAGAGTTTCCCTGAACGGACACCGAACGTGCACTTATTGGGATTCAAGCAGAGTTTGTACTTTCTCAGTCGCTCGAATAGTTTTGACATGTGGGTCACATGCTCCTCTTCTGTCTTGGATTTTGCAATCATATCATTGACATATACCTCGATTTCCTTGTGTATCATGTCATGAAACAGAGTAGTCATGCCCTTTGATAGGTTGCCCCGGTGTTCTTCAAACTAAACGGCATTACCATGTAACAAAAGGTACCCCATGGGGTAATGAACGAAGTTTTCTCCATATCTTTCGGCGCCATTTTGATTTGGTTATAGCCCGAGAATCCATCCATGAAGGAGAAAACTTTGAACTTTGATGTACTATCAACCAGCATGTCAATGTGTGGTAAAGGAAAGTTGCCTTTAGACTTGTCTTGTTTAGATCCCTGTAATCAACACACATTCTGACTTTTTCGTTCTTTTTTGGAACAGGTACTATGTTGGCTAACCATTGAGGATATTCAGATGTAGCGAGGAAACCCGCGTTAATATGTTTCTGTACCTCCTTTTTGATTTTGATGGCCATGTCCGGGTGAGTACGTCTCAACCTCTACTTTACTGGCAGACATTCCGACCTTAACGGTAAGTGATGTTCCACGATGCTGGTATCCAACCCTGGTATATCCTGATAGGACCAAGTGAATACATCGGGGAATTCTTTGAGAAGCTTTGTCAAACTCTCTTTGGCAGTTGGACTGAGCAGTGTCCCAATAATGATTTCTTTTCTCCCTTTTTCTGAACCCAAGTTTACTATTTCCAACGGCTCTTTGTGAGGTTCAATGGACCTTTCCTCTTGTCTGAGTAATCGGGAGATCTCTTTTGGAATTTCGTTGTCAACCTCTTCTTCAGCCACAAATACCGAGAACTCAAAGTCGGGAGAAGGCATCGGATCGTATGTTTCAACGGGGTTTAAAACAAGCAATCTGTATGACGTGATGATTCGTGTTTAGAAGAGATAGAGAAAATACAAAAGCGTGTACAGTGTATTTTTTTTATTACTGCTTGTTTTTATTATTGATTTGTTCTTTAGGATTACCATTTTCTGAGAAAAAGCAAAAAGAGAAAACAATAATAAATGCGGAAATTACAGAACAACGTTATTTTATTAATGAACAAGTCGATTCTTGAAACTGCAGCCCTATAAAACAAAACTCTGTCACTTTGGGCAAAGCGAAGAGGGAAATTTACATAAAGCAAGCCCTATCAAAACATTCGTTTCACCTGGGCAGGGTGAAAGGTTAAAGACGGCAATTACTTTGACTTATGAACAATCTTCGGAACATCGACAGCAACCCATTGGCGGCGAACTCCTCGGTGAATCACAAAGTCTGGCACCTTCCTTGATTTGTCTTCAGAAATAACGCTGATTTCTGGTGGAGCAGGATCATTGGAATCTGTCTCCCAGGCAGAGTTGTCGTAGGAGGATTCCTCTGTTGCCTTTTGCAGAGTATTTGTACTCTCAGGTAAATCTCCCCATCCAGTTGGTTGGATGTCTTCGAGCCTGATACGAAAGCTTTCAGGAGCAGTGTACTTGACCATGAAGTCAAACTTTCCACTTGGTTATCCCAAGGTGTTCCACACTTCCTTGGAACTCGAGGGGTCATCCCTCTCGATGATGTTGACCTCGGGAAAAGCATAGTTAATGAATTCTAGTCCTACAAACGTTGCAAATTCATCGTCATGTTGAGTAGTTTCTGAATGACCTGAGTGTTGACCCCATGACATGGTGGGGACACAGGTATTCTGTTCAATGATGCTCAGCTGAGTTTCATTACTCGACTGACTTTCTGGCCCCAAGTCTCCTGGGTAAGGCTGCCACATTGGCAGGCCATCCATCGGGCCATTGTGGTCAAAGTTGTCTTTCATCAGAGTTTCTTCCTCTAATGAATTTGGTGGAGCACGACATCCTTCAGGATCACAATCTCCAAATATCATTTCGACATCTGACCGTGGTATAAATCTCAGACTCTCTGCGGGATAGCAAAATGGCGTAGGCACCTCTTCCTGGGACATATAACCGTCCTCGTTAAGATAGGACTTCCATTCCTCCTCCGTGTCAGAGGAATCATCTTTATTGATGGTGTGCACTTCTTGAGGCACTGGGTGAAGGAAACCTCCACTATGGAAGAAATCCTGGATGGGATGAAGACTTTCATCGGTAGCAGCTGTTTGGGTGCAGGTTGCAGAAAAACCAAGACCCTTCTTTGCTTTATTGTCAGTAGGAATGACTAGCTGTCCCCATCCTGTTGTATTGGTACTCTTGACCGCTTTAATAACATCTTTGTATGAGGAAATCAAAGTTCCTCATCTTGATTGATTGTCCTTGCTCACCAACAGTGCTTGGAACCGAGTTCCAATAACCTCCTCGGGTTCTATACCAGTAGATGATGATAAGCTACTCACGAGCAAGGCCTGCTCCCCGCTGACTGTGACGAGTTGGCCGTTCTGGACGAACTTTAGCTTTTAGTGGAGGGTTGAAGTGACCGCTCCAGCCTGATGTATCCAAGGTCTTCCTAATAAACAACTGTACGTTGCCCGGATGTCCATGACCTGGAAAGTGATTAGGAAAGTGTGAGGACCAATAGTTATAGGAAGATCAACTTCGCCGATAACCATTTTTCTGGATCCGTCGAACGCTTTGACGACGACCTCGCTGGTTCTCATCGGAGGGTCTTTGAATGATAATTGCATCAAAGTGGACTTCGGCATAACATTCAGGGTTGACCCTGTGTCTACCAGTACGCTGGCTAAAGCATCGTCCTGGCAGTTGACCGTGATATTGAGTGCCATGTTATGACGGCGACCCTCTTCCGGTAATTCCTCATTACTAAATCCTAAATTATTGCAAGAAGTGATGTTAGAGACAATGTTATCGAACTGTCTGATTGTTACATCCTGTTCTACAAAGGCTTCATCCAAGACTTTCTATAGAGCCTCCCTGTGTGCTTCTGAACTGAGTAAAAGTGACAGCACAAAGATCTTTAAAGGAGTTTGTAATAGCTGATCAACAATGTTGTATTCAATCCTTTGGATGAGCTTCGGCATCTCATCATCGTTTTTCGAAAGGTCGGGATTACTGGATTGACCGAATGATGGATCGGGAGCTTCTGTCTGAAATTCCTTTTCTTTGTTGGACTCTCCAACTCCTCTGTTGAAGATTCTACCACTCCGTGTTACACGACTGATGTCTGCAATATTCACGACGGAGGGTAATGGAATTTCCTTTCCATTTTCAATTATCGTTGCACCGTATTTGTAAGGGATTGCCTTAGCTGATTCATACGGTAGTGGTCCCGGCAGATAGATGACTATGGGAACCTTCTGGTTTTTCTGACCATCGTACGTAATCTCGATCCGTTCCTGGTTGGGAATTCTTGATTCGTCAAGCAGAGGGATAATGGCAAAAACATTCCTGGTCCTCTGATGATCAGAGATGACGACAACGTCCTCAATTTGATTAGCAAGGTAGTTCGGCAACCAATTGATGGGTCAGGAACCTGGATATGGGCGGATCTCTCCACGATCCACCTGCCCCTGGAGAGCTGCTCGCACAAGGTAGCACCCTTGGTTACTTTCCGAACAGACTCCACAACGTCCATAATTGTGTGGTGGCCACGCCCGCTTTGAATGCAATGTAACCTCACTAGGTTAGCCTCTACATATCGGACATCTTGACTTTGACGCCGAGTAGGATTCTTGTTATTAATACTAATTTGCTGAGTATCCTCATCCATATAGATTGGCATCCACCAGTGATTTAACAAGTGCTGAAGTGCCTCCTGGACAAGGGCACAACCTCGATCATTTTCGCAACCCGCTTTACAGCTGTGATAATTATGTGATATCAGGAATCCGAGTCGGACCTGCTCAGCATGCAGCTCTACCAAGTTGGTATTCATCAAGCGAATATCAAAGATTTGAACCATGTTGATCTGATAGGGATTCCTAACATGGTAGTCCTGGATCCATCCAAGATCCATCTGACGCTGGAGGGCCTCTTGTACAAAAGAGCATCCCTGTTTGTTTACCGAGCAAGTCAGACAAGAACTGTAATCGTGCCGCGGTAGATTATGATATTGGCTTTGCCTTAAGTGTATTGCCACCAGGTTGACATTCATCGCACGGATGTCGTGGTTCTGAATGACGTTGGAATTCGTGTAAACCATGTTAACTCCATGAACTCGGTGCTCTTGGATCCATCCGAGATCCATCTGTTCCTGTAGAGCTGATTGCACCAGAGAACATCCTTGATTGCTTTTAGAGCAGATATCACATTGATGATAATTATGAGGTGGCACATGGTCGTACCCACTCTGTCTACAATGCATCTTGACCAGATTGGTCCTCAACAAGAGTACATCGTGAATTTGATAGACATTGTTAAGTTCTTTCTCAATCAGGTTGACTGCAGCTTTCTCATGTTGAGGCAGCGGGTTTGTGAGAACATTGGGATTCGTATCTTTGAAAGATAAGACCCCGCCCCTAACAAGCTTTTGCACGTCGGATTTGAAATTGAGACAATTCTCTATGTTATGCCATGGTCCTCCTTGATGATAAGGGCATGTCTGATCCACCTTAAACCAAAAAGGCAGATTTTCCGGTACTGTAAGAGGAGACTTAGTCTGGACGTGCCCCTTAGCCAGTAGTAACGGAAATAGTTCTGCGTACAACATGGGTATAGGATCAAACCCTGGTGGCCGCGTTGTATGGTTGTTATTGTATGGAGGATGAGCCTGCTGAAGAGGTTGTTGTGTCCTTTGCTGATTAGGTTGGCTCTACGCAACCTGAGGTTGATACGTAGAAATAGGCGCAGGATTGATAGCAGGAGTCACAACCGCTACCGGTTGGTACCGTCGCCTTTGCTTTCCGAGAGAGATATTCCCAATATCTTGCTCCTTTTTCTTAGGGAGAGCACTACCGTATTGCTTTGTACTACTTGATGATCCAGCGTCTTTTATTAGACGTCCTTCTCGGACGGCTTCCTCAAGAAGAACTCCCATGCCCACCATCTCGGTGAAATCACTGGGCGCACTGGCAACCATTCTATCATAGTAAAATGAGCTTAAGGTCTTTAAGAAGATTTTTGTCATCTCTTTTTCCTCAAGAGGTGGACAAATTTGAGCAGCAATTTCACGCCATCTCTGACCGTATTCCTTAAAGGTTTCCTTGTCCTTTTGTGACATTGATCTGAGTTGATCTCTGTCTGGTGCCATGTCCAAATTGTATTTGTATTGTTGGACGAAGGAAGTTCCAAGATCTCTGAAAGTGCTGATCGTAGCACAGTTTAAACCCATGCACCATTTGAGTGCGGCACCGGTTAAACTATCTTAAAAGTAGTGAATCAGTAGGTCCTGATTCTCCATCTGAGCTGACATTCGCCGAGCGTACATCACCAGATGACTCTGAGGGCAAGAGTTAGCCCTGTATTTTTCAAAGTCGGGCACTTGGAACTTGTGCAAAACTTTCACATTAGGGACCAAGCAGAGGTCTGCGGCGTCCTTTCCAAATAAATCCTGACCGGGAATGGCTTGCAGTTCCTTCTGCATTTCCAGGAACTGTTCCTGGAACACATCCATTCGGTCAAACATAGTTTCCTTCTTACCAGAAGGGATCGGCGGAATATGTCCTTTCGGGACAGTGTGCACCACAGGGGGTGGTACCGTGACTATGGCAGTGAATCTTTGCGTTTCCCTAAGTTTGTAACCTTCAGGAGTCTTCAATATACCTCTGGCATCTTCGTTTTCCCAAAGTTTGTAACCTTCAGGCCCAGCAGCTTCTGTTATGATTCCCTGATCTTCAGTGATCGGCAGAACATATCCTTCCGGGATATAGTTAACAGTCATGCCCCAAGGACGATCTTTCGGCATTTTGCACCTAGGATCATACTTCTCCACTATGGGCGTTGAGGTGATCTCTGAGATCACAGTCCTTTGTAGCTGAGCTTCTACCATGGCTTGCATGTCGTTACGAAGCTTTCTCATATCCTCTCTCAGAGCGTCGATCTCTTCTTTCAACTCTCTGTTCTCTTCCTCAAGATCATCCATCCTTTTCTGACGATTGGCCCGAGTATTGTACGAATGAGATAGTTTGACTCTAGAACTGAGACACAAACATGAGATTCGTAGGTAAGAAGAATACGCGATGTGAGAATGATGAATGCAGTGATTATATTAATTGTTTTTTTTGGTTTAATCAAAATAAACTTCAACAATTATATTGTAAATATCAAACAGTGGGGAAACCCCTTTTTATTGAATTCAAAGGATTACAGAAATGGAAATACAGTAGATTACAAGGTGCAGAAACAGAAACCTAAGCTAATGGGTCCCGAGTCATCTCTGAAGAGAAATCGGGTGTTGACTCTGGTATTTTCCTTTTCTTTGACCGGGGCTCTTGGGCCGTTGTTGGGTTGTCATTCCTTTGTGAGTAAATTCCTTTGGTCATCTTGATTCTCTACAGCATGTTGCTCCAAAATTTCAATCAGAGCATCCTTATCTCTCAGTTGTTGTTGTATTTGGGTGTACTCCACATTGAGGATGCGGTACTTGTTCTTCCAAGACCTCTTCTCCCGTTGAACTTTGTTGAGAGTAACCTGAAGCTTTTCAGTCTCAGTCATGAAGTACATGACAGGCTCCTTCGGTGGAAGAACTCCGTGACGAGGATAAGGCATTTTTAGCTTGAGAGCTCTAGTTTGTACCCAGTGGAGGTAAGGCTCCACCGAGACACAGTCCGGTTTTCCTAGAGACTCTCGTCCTTTCTTATGAACATGTTTCCAAGTGTGGACTATTTCCGTCTTTAGTGCTCTGTCATTTTCTCCTTCCTTAAAGAAAAGACCTTCCAGATGAGCATTCTGTGGGACATGCCTCATTGGGTATCCAAATTGACGACGAACAAGAACTGGATGGTAATTGATTCCTCCCTTAGTTCCTATAAGGGGTATGTTGGGGAAGTTTCCACAACGGTCAATGATCCTGATTCCGTCATAAATCCTATTACACCAATCAATGTCAGAGTTGGTGAGAGACATGATTTTCTGCGACCAGCGTAAGGCACTCTTATGATCCCAAAAAGCAGCAGATTTAGGCAAATGGGAGATAAACCATTTGTAAAGCAAAGGTACATAACATGTGAACTCCCCTCCGCTGTACAAATTCCATAAGTGTACAGAATGATACGCATCCGCGAGCAAAGTTGGCACAGGGTTTCCAATGAGAAAAACCTTAATGGCCTTGATATCGACGAAGTTATTAATGTTGGGCAACAGAAATAATCCGTAGGTGAGTAAAACAATGATGCTTTCAAAAGCAGTCACGTTCCCGATACTGGCGAAGTACAGGGCTTTCTTTGTCAAGAACTAGGCTGGCAAACCTTGTATGCCACCCTTAGTGGTCATGTGAGTCCTGACCTCAGACTCGTCCAAATGAATTGCTCTTGTAATGGTCTGATTCTTTGGAATTTCTTCCAGTCCAGAAAATGGAGCTCGATCAGTAATGTGTAGATCAGTCAGGTGAGAGTACTCCTCCAGCGTTGGTGCTAACTGGTAATTCAGGAATGTAAAACAATGATAAACCGGATCGTAGAACTGAACGAGTGCATCCATGATTCCTTCAATCACATGGATTCTTAGCAGAGGTAGCAGACCTCCGTACTTGGCTCTGAAGGCCTCTTAGTTTGTGATTATCCTCACCAAACCTCTTAAATCCTCTAGTTTTGGAACCTTGAAGGTGTACTTATGAGTTCTCCTTCTACCGAAATCCATTAGCGTAATCCTTTTCTCTGATATTTACAATCACAGTCTTAGTTTAATTTGAAAAAACAGAGAGACTAGAAGAGAAAATTTTTCTTTGTTTTAATGTTTTTTAGATGAATGCATGAATGCAGCACACAAAAACATAGAAAAAACATGGGGTCAAAGGGTCGTTGTCATGGAGTCAAGGCTCTACCCATCCCCAAAGGTTTATTCTAGGGTGATTTTTTGTACCTGTACTCAAAATCATCCGCTCCTCCCAGGATAACAAACAGCACGCGGATCGCCAGCGAGCTATATGAAATCTTAGAGTAAATGCTATTCACCGAGAATAGATCATCAGCCTCAAATGAGGGTAGTATCGCGTGACAACTATTTCTGATAGTTTCCGCACTACAAAAGGGTTGGCTCCTCAGCTTCTCAGACATCACAATCGACCCATTGCCAGTGAGAGGGAATGGGTTGCATTGGGAAGCCTCCACTGAGGTTGATGGTCGACCTCGTCGCCATCACTTATCTTAAGTGTATACTCAATCTTTCCACATGCGGCATCACACGCATTCCTATTAGCAGAAAAATAAACACATATATCAATTAGGAAAAGCAGTATATATATATATATATATATTTGTCCTAATGTCCTAGACTTTTTAAAAGCTATGAATCTTATGTTCCTGACAGAAAATGGTTCCCCGGCGAAAATGGCATTCTGTGGTTTCGACACAAGAGATGAAAAGAAGAAAAACAGAGAGGGGCCCCATGGTGGGCGCCATTTTTCTATAGCGAGCGATTTTGGACTTGGTTCTTAGGCACTGTCGCTCCTTGGGGTTACTACGGGTCGATTCATTTTTTATCCTATTAAAGCTGATGAAGGAAGGGAAATAGATGTCTCCAATTAACCCTGCTCGCATACTGAGTTTAAACAGCAGTCTGTTAGGTTACGGATGCTTTGTGGTAGTGGGACCTCTCTTAAGTTTATTTTGATAGAATGACGGATTTATTCTATGGACAGGAAGTTAGGACTGATATTTTTCAATTGATATGGGATTTAGGATTTTGGTTTAGTGTGCTCGCTAAGATTTTTTCTTTCAATCTTATGCCTATGTATTCCCGTTTTTCCGAAACAGGGAAATCAGAGCGATCGTAGTTCCTCCTATTCTATGGGAGGAAATGGTGTTTTGGTGTCTTGTTTGAAGCCCAAGACGTGAAGCTAAAAAGGTGATATGTATCTTGTTCAAAGCCCAAGATGTGAAGCTGAAAGGTCTTTTTGTATCTTGTTCAAAGCCCAAGATGTGAAGCTAAAAGGTGTTGTCTTTAGAGAGAATTTGTCATCTCTAAAGAGGGTATGTTTGTCACAACTGTTTATAAAGGAGAATTACTTTAACCGGGATATGTGAATCCGGCAATGCCATAATTTCTTCCATAGGGGATTTCCAACCTGGAGGAGAAGACTTTAACTCAGTGTAGAGCAATGCTACCTTTCCTTAGGAATTTTTCATGCTAAAAGAGGGACAGTGGCATGGATGTAAATAATCCAGAGGCTTGCCGCTTACAGCGATTAGATGAAGAGGAAGGAGTTGTTGATGTTTGTGTACTGTGAACGAGGCACAACTTTGATGCTAAAAGGTTGATTGACTCAATCAGTGGTTTTCTTATACAAAGCCTAAGAGGAGGCTATTGGCCCAACAAGAGGGAGTTTTTATGTGTCTCGTACGAAGCCCGAGAGAGAGAGGCTAAAAGGGTTGACTCAATAGGAGAATATTTTATACTCAACAAGAGAGTGTTTTGGTATCTCGTACGAAGCCCGAGATGGAGGCTAAAAGTTTTGACTCAACAAGAGAGTCTTTGTATCTCGTACGAAGCCCGAGATGGAGGCTACATGGTTCTGTTTCAGTTGAGTGACAGGTCCAGTATGTTGGTTAAGAGAGAAAATCAGTTCTTATATGGGTAATGTTGTACTCATGGCTTTGATCTGAGGATCGGGATTATTTCCTGTTCTTTAAGGAAACGGGGAATCCGAAGGGTATTGAGACTGTCCAAGTCTGAGGGTTTCTTCCTATTTTTGAAAGGGGCTTGAGAATGTCTTTGAGACTCAAGGAAATTAGACTGTCCAAGTCTAGAGTTTTATCTTTTGTACTATGCTTAAAGAAACAGTAGTAGACTCTTGGAAAGACTGTTCTATTAAGATAACTGATTTCTATTCCTATACCTTTAGGAGGTCTTCGGGACAATTTGTACGAAGCCCAAGAGGAGGCTGGAAACTTTTAAGAAGCCAGGAAGTCCTTGTAAGAAGCCCAAGAGGAGGCTCTCTTCCCGAAGGAAGAATCCTTATACGAAGCCTAAGAGGTTGCTGTGAATACTTCTAAGAAGCCATAGGGTCCTTGTACAACGCCCAAGAGAAGACGGGGATGCTTTTTAGGAAGCCTGTGGGTCCTTGTACAATGCCCAAGCGGAGGCCGATACTTTTAAGAAGCCCGTGGGTCCCCAAACCCCGAGAAATTCAAGACAGGCTATTCACAAAGAATAGATCGAGCCAGGAAAATTTTAGAATTTGGAAGAAACTCAAGAGATGCAATCCACGGAGAAGAGATCATCTCTGGGGAGTAGAGTTTCTTGACAATTCCTAAGGGTGCTTTTAAGAAGCCTGTGGGTCCCCAAACCCCGAGAAATTCAAGACAGGCTATTCACAAAGAATAGATCAAGCCAGAAAAGTTTGAGAATTTGGAAGAAACTCAAGGGATGCAATTCACGGAGAAGAGATCATCTCTGGGGAATAGAGTTTCTTTGACAACTTTTACGAGTGACAGTCAGAGAAAGGGTTCAAAAAGAATCTGCCTTTCACATCTCCATATTGTTTAACCCCAAGAGGAGGGAAGACTGTGTCTGGTAATCCTATGGGGATCTAGTTTCGTCTATTTCTAAGAGTGATCAAAACGGCTTTACCTAGTGCTAGACGTAGTTTCCGGGGAAACTCTAAATATCTATACTATTATTACACAGTCGATATGAGTTTATGAAAGGAGAGTTACAGTGAGCAGCCCCACAATACAGTTATATGTATATGAAAGCGGTAAATGAAAGCTTATAAACACTTACTTGGTTGTAGAGCTTCCATGTTGTTTGGTTAGTTGTTCAACAAAGAAAGATTGAAAACAACAGTATATTTCCAAATCAAAGGAGAAAGTACTTTGAAAAGAAAGATTTGGGGCTTACAGCTCAAGGAGAGGCCCAAGGGTTTTACCAGTGATTGCACTATTGAATTTGTACAGAGGGACTTATACGAGTGACTGAGGCCCAAAAATTGTTTGATGTACAAAGGGATGGGTCTTACACTTTCTCAAGAGGCCCAAATGGTTTAAAGAAAAAGGGTGGGGCTTATAACACGAGGGTAGGCCCAGATGATTTTTCGTTTAAAATGGCGATTGCGCCGAGATTTTCTTTTAACGCAAAGGGGCTTATACAATATCTGAGGCCCAAAGTTGTTTTGGTTAAAAGGGGATTGGGTCTTACACTCTATTAGAGGCCCAAAAGGTTTTGAATGGGTCTTATAGCTCAAGGAGAGGCCCAGTTGATTTTTTTCTTAAAAGGCGACGATCGCGCCGTTTATTTGTACAGAGGGACTTATACAATAAGTGAGGCCCAAAATTGTTTGTACAAGGGGGTTTTGGGTCTTACACTCTCTCAAGAGGCCCAAAAGGTTTAAAAAAAGGTTGTGAGGGTTGAATTAATCAAAAACCCTAATTTATTTCCAAAATGTATTTTAATTGAATAAAAATTCAATTAAAATGATCAAAAATTGTTTAACATGTGGGAAACAAATTATGATCTTGGATTAATGCTTCAAAAATCATGTTTTGCCCTACAAAATGATTTGAAGTCATTAAAATTTACAAAATCAAGAGGGAAAAAATATTTTAAATGTCAAAAACAATTAAAATATTAATTCTTTGCAAAAAAAATATCAATTATATGAAATAAATAATATTTTTGGGATTTTTTGGTAAAATAAAATATTTTAACATTTTTTGTGAATTATTAAAAAAAGAATTAACTCAAAATCATTAAAACTCATAGAGAAATTAATTTTTGAATCAATTAAATAAAATCACAAAATTCAAATATTTGAATTTGAGAGAAATGGCGCCAAAAACAACTGAAGAACACGCGCGTTTTTCAGCTTTGCCCAGATTTGCATTTTGTATCCAATCTCACTGAATACTTGATTATATCATGCAATCCACATATCAATATGCTCGTCTCAACCTCACGATCATGTTTATGACAATTAATTTCATTTAAATTAAGCATAAAACAAGAAATCACGACAAATCCTCAAGAACCCTAATTTCTGCATGAAGGCTGGGATTTTTGATACACGATTCAAACAAAGCAATTAATTGAGGGAAAACATTCCATGCATGATTATGAACATTTGGCAAAAGTATTATGCGAGGAAATATGCATAGATTGAGAGATGACCAAGTTTAGGCTTACCTCTAGGTCGTGACAGCAAGTTCAAAATGATTTCTGAGTAGGAGGTGTTACACATGAGTTGTGATGATCTGAACAGCTTCCTTACACCCTATAGAGTGTGTTCGAATGCTTGGACTTGATGGAAATTGGCTGGATCACTTCATGGCATCTCAACTGCAACTTGGTTAAAACCTTGAGCAATTGATTGGTGATTCTGAGAAATCAGTGTTCCAGGTGTTGTTTAAGTGTTTGATCAGCTCACATATGATGTATGTGAGGTGTGTGTGTGATTGGTTTGGTTGGAAAAGCTCTCAAACTCAAAACCCGATAGTGACTTGCCTTAGAAGGCAAAATTGGAGTGAAAGAAGAGATTTTGAGGAAAGCATCTGTTTGATGGCTTTATTGTACTCAAACTTATCACAATTGAGCTCTATTTATAGTAGAGCAAGTTTGTTTTGCAAGTAATAGTGAATGGCAACTGCTGAGTAGGGTTGGCCAATGTTGGCAAATGAAAATCCAAGTCTCCTCTAGCCATTGACTAGAGGTTAGAGCACAGAGCTTTTTTTCCCTTGGTCTTGGATAAGTCTTGACTAAATTCAGGTGCCAATAGCTCAGTCCATGCCACCTTGGTGCTTCCATTGAATGCTCCAATCCAAAATTGGAGTCTTGTCCCTATTTTAGGCAATTCTAGGTTTGGCATGCTATTTCTTGTTCCAAAGACTTTGGAGGCTTGGCTCAGTGATTGTCCCCTTTAGATTCAATCCTCAGATGTGTCCAAAGTGATGACAAGGCTTGGAATTGGCTGATTTTGGCAAATCGACCAAAAGTGCAAAAATCTGCCTTGCTTTGGCAGATTTCAGCAAGGCATCTTGCCAATGTCATATCTCATGGCTCATGTTGAATTTGGTGATGTTCTTGGTCATTTTGGAAAGCCCTTATATGATACAACAACTGTTTGATCATATTTGGTTTTGATACTTTTTGGATCCAAGTGAAAAATGTCCCTACATTTGGAAAAAAGTAAGGCAAATTCTGACTTAGTGAAATTTTCACTAAGTGTTGGAACAAAGTGACTTTTCTTAATTTTGATCGCTCCATAACTCAAAATCCATGAGGAATTTGGACATAGATCAGTATGAAGCTTTTGTAGAGAGCAATGAGATCTATAAATCAAGCTTTGGATGGGGAAGAATGGCTTTGTGGTTTAGGAGTTATGATCCTCCAAAGTTGGTACCTTTGTCACTTTATTTCATAACTTAGAAAATTTTGTAAGTTTTTATGGTTACCCCTTTTACAAGTTATCCCACTTTCCATGATTTTTCTTGATGAATGATGATTCAAATCATACATTAACATCAATTTAGGGTTAAAAATCCAATTTTGTGAAAAATCTCAAAAAGTCAAAGTTGACTTTTGTGCACAGTTGACTTTTTGTCAGATGAATTCCAAACTGTGCAATTCTTTAGGAAATCATGTCCTTCACCTGAATCAAACTTGATGGACATGTTCCATGGGTGTTATAGGGTATATTGAATCATGTCCTAGGGTTTGGGAGCATGTCCTGGCCAATAGTCAACGCTGCAGTTGACTTTTCTCGCAAAACCCTAACTGTGGTTCAGATGAAATTAAAACTTGTTGCTCAAGCTTCTTGGATCAATCCATTGTTCCAAATGGATTAATATGGTATATTAGAGACCCTCAAATCATGTCTTGAGGTCTTGGTTCATGATTTGTCCCAAAAGCCAACTTAGGGGTGAATTAGGTCAAGAAACCCTAATTCCCAATTTTTGATGTATGCATCCCTTGAGGCAAAATTGACTTGATGATTGGGTCCATGAGGTTCAATGGAGTATATTAGGTTATGTTTTGGACCATTGGCTCATGCCCAGAGGAAAATTTCCATCTGGAGGCCCTGGTCGACCAAAACCCTAATTTGGTGACACTGGCGATCTTGAAGCTTGATCCACCTAGAAGGGAGCAACCTTGTGCTTAATCCTTGAAGTGGGAGTCCTCTTGATCCATTGTGGATGTTTGAGAGGTTAGACAAGTTGAAGATCATGTCATTCCTTGATTGACCTTTTGTCTAAGCACTCAGAGAGGGCTTGAAACCCTAATTTTGATTGTGGTGAATGCTCAACAATTCCTTGAGGAGATTGATGAGGCACAAAGGTACATCCATATTGTGATGATGATTTACACAATGATGGGAAATCTTAGTGGTCAAAATTTGGGGTATGACACTTGATGGTCCAGCGTCTTTAGCTAAACGTCCTTCTCGGACTGCTTCCTCAAGATGAACTCCCATGTCCACCATCTCAGTAAAGTCACTGGGCGCACTGGCGACCATTCTATCGTAGTAAAATGAGCTCAAGGTTTTCAAGAAGATTTTTGTCATCTCTTTTTCCTCAAGAGGTGGACAAATTTGGGCGGCAATTTCACGCCATATCTGAGCATATTCCTTGAAAGTTTCCTTATCCTTCTGTGACATGGCTCAAAGTTAATCTTTGTCCGATGCCATGTCCAGGTTATACTTATACTGCTGAACAAAGGCTCCCCCAAGATCTCTGAAAGTGACGATCTTAGTGCAGTTTAAACCCATGTACCATTTGAGTGCGGCACCTGCTAAACTATCTTGGAAATAGTGGATCAGTAGCTGTTGGTTCTCTGTCTAAGTTGACATTCTCCGAGCGTAAATCACCAAATGGCTTTGAGGGCAAGAGTTACCCTTGTACTTTTCAAATTCGGGCACCTTGAATTTGTGCAAAACTTTCACATTGGGGACCAGTCAAAGGTCTGCGGCATCCTTCCGAATAGATATTGACCGCGAATGGCTTTCAGTTCCTTCTGCATCTCCAGGAATTGTTCCTAGAACTCATTCATTATGTCGTACATACTTTCGTTTCCACCAGAAGGTATTTATGGAATCTGCCCTTCCAGGACAGTGTGTACCACGGGTGGTGGTATAGTCATTACGGCAGTGACTCTTAGTGCTTCCCTCTCCCGAAGTTTGTAACCTTCAGGAGTTGCTATCATGCCTCTCGCATCTTCACTTTTCCAAAGTTTGTAACCTTCAGGCCCAGCGGCTCCTGCTGCAATTTTCGGATCTTCCATGATCGGCGGAATATATCCTTCCGGGATATAGTTGAGTGGCATGCCCCAGGGACGATCTTTAGGCATGTTGTATCGAGGATCATACTTTTCCACTATGGGCTTAGATGTGATCTCTGAGATCACAGTCCTCTGTTGTTGCATCTGAGCTGCTGTCAGAGCTTGCATGTTGTTGTGCAGTTTTCTCAGATCTTCTTTCAGAGCATCGAGTTCTTCTCTCAACTCTCTGTTCTCTTCCTCAAGACCATCCATTTTCTTTTGTCGATTGGCCCGAGTATTATATGAATGAGACAGTTTGACTCTAGAATCGAGACACAAACGTGAGATTCGTAGGTAAGAAGAATGCGTTATGCGAGAATGATTAATGGTATGCAATGATTATATTAATTATTTTTTTGTTTAATCAAAAGAAACTTCAACAATTGGATTGCAAATATCATACAGTGGGGAAACCCCGTTTTATTGAATTCAAAGATTGCGGAAATGAAAATACAGTAATTTACAAAATGCTAAAAAAAGGAAATGTCTAAACTTATGGATCCTGAGTCCTCTCTGAGGAAGGATCATGTGCTGGTTCTGGTGCTTTCCTTTTCTTTGGCCGGTGCTCTTGGGTCGTTGTCGGGTTGTCATTCATTTGCCAAGTGAAAGGAGCGAGCAAATTCCTTTGGTCATCTTGATTTTCTACAGTGTGTTTCTCTAAAATCTCAATTAGAGCGTCTTTTTCTTTTAACAGTTGCTGTATTTTGTTACACTCTACATTGAGAATGCGGTACTTGTTCTTCCAAGACTTCTTCTCCTGTTGAACTTTGTTGAGGGTAACCTGGAGTTTTTCCGTATCAAACATAAAATAAAGGATAGAATCCTTTAACGGAAGAACTTCTTGACTAGGGTATGGCATCCTCAGCTTGAGAGCTCTAGTTTATACCCAGTGGAGATAAGGTTCCACAGAAACACAGTCCAGTTTTCCTAGAGACTCTTTTCCATTCTTGTGAACATGTTTCCAGGCATGCACTATTTCTGTCTTTAGTGCCCTGTCATTTTCTCCTTCCTTTAAGAAAAGACCTTCCAGATGAACACTACGCGGGACGTGTCTCATTGGGTATCCAAATTGACGACGAACTAAAATTGGATGATAGTTGATTCCTCCTTTAATTCCTATGAGGGGTACATTAGGGAAATTTTCACAACGGTCAATGATTCTTATCCCGTCATAGATTCGATTGTACCAATCGATGTCAGAGTTGGCAAGAGACATGATTCTCTGTGACCAACGTAAAGTACTCTTATGATCCAAAAATGCAGTAGACTTGGGTAAGTGAGAAGTGAACCATTTGTATAGCAGGGGTACACAACATGTGATCATTCTTCCACTGTACAAATTCCTTAAGTGTACAGAATGATAAGCATCTGCGAGCAAGGTCGGTACAGGGTTTCCAATTAGAAAAATCTTAATGGCATTGATATCAACGAAGTCGTCAATGTTGGGAAACAGAAATAACCCGTAGGTGAGCAAAACAAAGATGCTTTGGAAAGCAGTCATGTTCCCTATACTAGAAAAGTGCAGAGCCTTCTTTATCAAAAACTTGGCTGGTAAACCTTGGATTCCACCCTTAATGGTCATGTGAGTCTTGACTTCTGACTCATCCAAATAGATTGCTCTTGGAATGGTTTGATCCTTTGGAATTTCTTCCAGTCCAGGAAAAGGAGCTTGGTCAGTGATGGGTAAATCAGTTAGGTGAGAGTACTCCTCCAGTGTTGGTGCCAGATGGTAATCCGGGAATGTAAAACAGTGATAGACCAGATCGTAGAACTGGATTAGTGTAGCCAGGATTCCTTTAATTACATGGACCCTTAACAAAGACAGCAGTCCTCCGTACTTAGCTCTGAAAGCATCAGGGTTGGTGATCATCCTTGCCAACCCTCTCAAATCCTCTAGTTTTGGAACCTTGAAGGTGTACTGGTGAATCTTCCTTCTACCGAAATCCATAACTCAATCTTTTTTCTCTGACATTTGCAATCATTGTCTTAGTTTAATTTGAAAAAGAGAGACTAGAAGAGAAAATTTTTCTTTGTTTAAAGCTTTTTAATGAAATGAATACATGAATGCAGCACACAAAAACATAGAAAAAACATGGGGTCAAAGGTTCGGTGTCATGAAGTCATGGCTCTACCCATCCCCAAAGGTTATACTGGTGATTATTTGTACCTGTCCTCACAATCATTGACCCCTCTTGGGATAACAACAGCAGGCTAGTTCACCCGAGCAAGCTGCAATATCTTAGAGCAATCTCAAATGAGGGTAGTATCGTGTGACAACTATTTTCGATAGCTTCCGTACTACAAAATATTAACATGTTCTTAGCCTACTAAGTCCGTAATTTCATAGAATACCACAATCGAATAATCTGCTTTCAACAACTGAAGTCGTATAGGCATTGAATCCGCAAAGGTCTCTCCACTGATTCGATGGTCTACCGGGACCTCTTATTTGGGAGTCACTCCCTATAAGATTACCCGTCTAATTCCATCACATATCTTAGGTGTCACTCAAACTTTGCAGATGCGGCATCACCTGCAGTCCCATTAGCAGAAAAATAAACACGGATATTAATTAGGAAAAGCGATATATATATATATATATATATATATATATATATATATATATATTTACTCCTAAAACTAATACCCTAGACCTCTTAAGAATTCTAGTCTATAATCCTATACAGACAAAATGACTCCCCAGCAGATTCGCCATTTTTCTGTAGCGAGTGATTTTTTTCGGTGATGCGACCAACTTATCGCTGGGTTTTCCTCACCGCAATGAGGAGGAGTGGGTGCTACTTTCTGATATCTTATTTATCCCATGAAGCTGGAAAGGAAAGGGAAGCTATCTAAAACTAACCTTGCAAGTGAATGTTTAACTGGACAAACGCTTAAAAGAGATTGGGGGGTCCAGGGTCAGGTTATAGAATGGGGAGTTGTTAATTACCCATCCTATATGTGGTTATCCACAGGATATTAGCTTTAGGTTTCGCTTTGTACTTGATGGTGTTTATCCATTACTGGGTTGGGAAAGTTTCTTGGGAAATATGAGTGAGTGAGTTTTTGTTGATGTTCGGGTTACTCCCGATGTTTTTTGGTAAGGTACTGGACCTAAGTTTTGATTGATGTGTGAAGGTACTGGACCTAGATTTTTTGTTTAGTATGCTCGTTAAGATCTCGCAATCTTATGTCTACGTATTCCCGTTTAAACGAAACAGAGAAATCAGAGCAGTCGTAGTTCCTCCTATTCTAAGGGTGGAAAATGATGTTTTGGTGTCTTGTTCAAAGCCCAAGATTGAAGCTAAAAGGGTATTTGTGTCTTGTTCAAAGCCCAAGATTGAAGCTAAAAGGGTATTGAGAGGGAATTTGTCATCTCTAAAGAGAGATTGTTGACTTTTTGTGTGCCTTGGTCAAAGCCCAAGGTTGAAGCTAAGAGGTTGATTGACTCCACTAGGGAAGTCCTTATACAAAGCCTAAGAGGAGGCTGGAAATGACCGACTCAACTAGAGAGTGTTTTATCTGTCTTGTACAAAGCCCAAGATTGAGGCTAAAAAGAGACTGACTATTTGGGGATATCATTATATGAAGCCTAAGAGGAGGCTATAGGTTTGACTTTTCTAGGGAAAATGTTCTATCTGTCTTGTACAAAGCCCAAGATTGAGGCTAAGAAGGGATTTTTTACTCCGCCGGGGAGGTTTGTATGTGTCTTGTACAAAGCCCAAGATTGAGGCTGAAATGGGAAATTTAACTGACTCTGGTGAGGATATTTTTATGTTTCTTGTACAAAGCCCGAGACGGAGCCTAAAAGGATTTAACTTTGCTGGAGAGTATTATCTGTCTTGTACAAAGCCCAAGACGGAGGCTGAAAAGAGTTTGACTTTGCTTAGGAAATCATTCCTCAAAGCCTAAAAGAAGGATGGGAGGAAGTGACTTTGCTGGAGAAGATATATGTCCCAAGTTTAAGAGATGAAGATTTGTGTCTTGTACAAATCCCAAGATTGAGGCTAAAAAGATTGACTCAACAAGAGAGTCAGAAATATCGACTCAACAAGAGAGTCTGAAAAGTGATTACTCAACAAGAGAGTCTGAAAAGTGATTGACTCAACAAGAGAGTCTGAAAAGGTTAGCTCCGCTGGGGAGAATAATTTGTACAAAGCCCAATAGGAGGCTAGCTGTGTTGAGGAAAGGTCATTATACAAAGCCTAAGAGGAGGCTAGCTCTCTGCCGAGGATTATTGAGATCCTGAGGCAGGTCCAAATGGGGAATCAACTCTTGCTGAGAATTACATAAGAGTTGAGGTATCAGATGCCTTGAGGTTCTGATTTGGGATTTTTAGGAGAGTGACTGGGTTTCAGCTCTGCTGGAGATTGATCCAGGGTGAGTGGGGTTTCTCCTATGTTTGTAGGGAACTTGAGAATGTCTTTGAGACTCAAGGGGATTAGACTGTCCAAGTCTACTGGTGTGGAAGAGTTTTATCTTTTGTATGATGCCCAAGAGAAGGCGGGTGTTTTTAAGGGATGAGAATTAACCCAATATTTGTTTGTGATTTGACACTGGTAAGACGCTCTAGCAAAGGATGACTAAGTTCTGTCTTATACCTTTAAGAGGTCCTCAGGGTCCTTGTATTAAGCCCAAGAGAAGGCATGAGAACTTCTAAGAAGCCGAAGGGTCCTTGTACAAAGCCCAAGAGGAGGCAGGGATGCTTTTAGGAAGCCCGTCGGTCCCAAACCAAGAAAAGTTCAAGAAATGCTATTCACCGAGAATAGATCATTTAGTGAAAGTTCTGAGGTTTGAAGAAACTCAAGAGATGTTATTCATCGAGAATAGATCAACTCTGAGGAGTAGAATTTCTTTGACAATTTCTAGGGGTGACAGTCTGAGAAAAGGTTCACGAAGAATACTGTCTTTCTCTTTGTTCCATATTGTTTACGCCCAAGATAAGGCAAGATTGTATCTGGAAATCTTATGGGGATCTAGTTTTGATTGTATTAAAGAGTGGCCAACATGGCTTTACCTAGTTTTAGACCTAGTTGTCGGGGAAAACTCTAAATAGCTATACTAGTATATATACATTCGATATATGACAAGTATCTAAAAGGGTATGAAAGAAGACATACTGTGCACAGCTTCCCACAATACAGTTATATATATGAAAGCGAATAAATGAAAGTTGTTAAAACTTACAGGTGAGCAAGCTTCCATGTTATATTGTTAGTTGTTCAAAGAAATTAAAGAAAGTTTTGATAAAAACATGTATATTTGAATCTAAATCAAAAGGGAAGTTGCTTTTGAAAAGATTGTTGGGGCTTATACTCAAGGAGAGACCCAAGTTTTAACAGTGATCGCACCGTCGTTTTGAAAATGTACAGAGGGACTTATACAATGTATGAGGCCCAAGTTATTTTGATTTCAAACAAGGATTGGGTATTACACTCTATTAGAGGCCCAAAGAGTTTGAAAATGAATAAAGATGGGTCTTATAGCTCAAGGAGAAGCCCAGTTGATTTTGTTACAAAGACGACGATTGCGCCAAACTTTTAAAAATACACAAAGGGAGTTATACAATGTTTGAAGCTCAAAAATGTTTTATTTACAAAGGGGTGGGATTTACACTCTATCAAGACGCCCATGAGTGTTTGAAAAAGATCTGTTAGGGTGAAAATCAAAGAAACCCTAATTTCATTTTCTTTTAGAAGTTATCCTTTTAATAAAAATGAATAAAAATGACAAAAATACTAAATAAGTCTAAATAAACTACATGTGATTTTTGGTTAAGGTTTGAAAAATGAGGTTTTAATCCCAAGATGATTTAGGACTCATTTGATTTTGATTTTTAAGATGAATATTCATTTTAAAAGATTTAAAAACAATAAAAAAATGAATTATATTTACAAAAAAAACCAACTATATTAAATAAATAATATAAATATGATTTTTTTGTGAAATAAAATATTTTAACATTTTTGTGATTTTTTGCAAAAAGAACCAATAAAAAATAATTAAAATTGAGAGAGAAATTAATTTTTCAAACCATTTAAAAATAATATGAAAAATAGTAAAAATGGAAAAAAAATAGTAAAAAGAGGGTCTGGGGCGAGGGGGATTCGAACCCCGGACCTCCAAGTTGCAGTGCGCGCCTTCTACCACTAGGGTGGTGATACATCCGTGTATCAAAACAACCCCATGACTACATAAGGCATGCCTTGTTTTAGGCCTGGGCAAGGCAAGGCAAGGCAACTTTTGGGAAAAAAACGTAAAGGTTGTAACTTTCTCATTTCTCCATGGATTGGGACAAAATTTAGGTCTATCCTGCCTAGAATTTCACAAGGAATCCAATGGTGCCCTTGGTTTTTTCAGATGAGGTCCCCATTTTAAAACCCGGTGGTGGTTTTGAAATAAGCCTATAATTGCATTTTCTATGCTACCTCATGATACAGGCAAGAATTACATGGCAAATTGGTTCAAACACAACATATATAACATGCATGAGAGGTGTATGATCATGGACTTCAAAGCAATGCATATTTCAAAGAGTTCAAGTTGTGATGCTTACCTCTTCGGGAGCTTTTTGTGCTATCTGCCAAATTTCTTGTGCCAGAAACAATTTGATGCTTTGGACACTCTCAAATGATCAATTAGGAGCTTTTAGAATGGTTGGAACCAACTGGAATCCTCAGGAACAAGTTTGAGCTCTTTCTTGCAAAAGGGGCAAAAGTGACCAATATGTCAACTCTCTCAAATGGTGTTCCAGATGTGGGGAACCATTTGGGACAGTTCAAGGATGATATTTGGAGTGTGTTTGAGGTCTTATCTGGTTTTGAAAGTGACTGAATCAAGACATGGCTTGAAAAGTGCAAAAAAGTCCAATTTTGAGGTTTTGAGAGGGGACTTTGTGATTTTGGTGTTATAGGTCACATATGAAAGTTTGGACATCTTAGATATGACATATTGGATGTGTTTGGATCATGAGTTGTGATGGAAATGCTCTCTAACTCAAAAACTCAGAGTTACCTTGCAAAAGAAGGCATTTTGGCCTAAAGAGAGAGATTTTGAGGAATGCATCAGTTTGGGTGCTTTGGTGTACTCAAACTAATCACAATTGAGGCCTATTTATAGTGTGTCAAGTTTGTTTTGGCATCAACAACGAATGGAGGCTGCATCATGCCTTTGGCCAATGTTATGCAAAAGGAATCTCAAGTCTCCTCTAGACATTGACTTGATATTAGAGCACAGGATTTGTAGCTATGGTTCAGAGATAAACTTGGACTGAATTCAGTTGGAATAGGCTCAGTTCATGCCACCTTGGTGCATCCATTGAATGCTTGAAAACAAAATTGGAGTCTTGGCATCTTTGTAGCCTTTTATGGTTTGGCATGGCTATTGTAGATTCTTGGACTTTGGAGGCTTGGGGATCAGATCATTCCCTTCTTGTTTTATCCTCAGATGTGTCCAAATTGATGACAAGGCTTGGATTGATCAGATTTGGACAAATCGAGCCAATGTGCACAAATCTGCCTTGTAAAAATCTGTTCAGGATGCCATGTTCCAAGGGTTGTTTCTCCTTGCTCAAATGGAATTTGGAGATGATCTAGTACTTGTTGGAAATCCATCATGACATACTTTAACTTTGATGTCCACCCCTAGACCTGGTTGGACTTGGATCAAGGTGAAAAATGTCCCTACATTTGGGAAAAAGTAAGGCAGATTTTGACTTAGTGAAAATCTCACTAAGTGTTAGAAAAATGTCATTTTCATATTTTTAGCCATTTTGATCACTCCATAACTTAAAATCCATGAGGAATTGGAATGTGATGTAGTTGACACTTTTAAAGTATGCTATAAGTTCTACAAATCAATCTTTGGACCATCCAAAATGGTTGCTTGGATCTCAAGTTATGGTCCTTGGAAGTTGCTACCCTAGCCACTTTGTTCCATAATTAGAAAAATTCTAAGTTTTTTATGGTTACCCCTTTTACAAGTTAACTCACTTTCTTTGATTTTTCTTGATGAATGATGATTCAAATCACATATTAACATTTTTTTAGGGTCAATGAACCATAATTATGAAAAATTCCAAAAAGTCAAACTTATTTTGTGCACAGTTGACTTTTTATCGGATGAAAATCCAAACTGTGCGATCCTTTGTGAAATCAAGTCCTTGACTTAAATCCAACCTAATGGATATATTCCATAGGTGTTGTAGGGTGTATTGAATCATGTCCCAAGGTTTAGGAGCATATCTTGGTCAAAAGTCAAAGGTACAGTTGACTTTTTCCTCAAAACCCTAATTGTGGTCCTGATGAAATTGAAACTTGTGGATCAAGCTTCTTGGATCAATCCATTGTTGAAAATGGATTAATGTAGTGTATTGGAGACCCTCAAACCATGTCTTGAGGTCTTGGCTCATGTTTTGTCCCAAAATTCAACTGAGGGGTGAATTAAGTCAAGAAACTCTAATTCCTGATTTTTTTGGGTAAATGCATCCCCTGAGGTTAAATTGACTTGATGATTGGGTCCATGAGGTTCCTTGGATTATCTTAAGTTGTGCTTTGAGGAAATGGCTCATTCCCAGGGGAAAAATTCCATCTGGAGGCCCCAGTCGGCCAAAACCCTAATTTGGTAACTCTGGCGATCGTGATGCTTGGTCCACTTGGAATGTTGCAACCTTGTGCTTGATTCTTGATGTGGGAGTCCTCTTGATCCTTTATAGGTGTTTGAAAGGTTAGACAATTTGAAGATCATGTCATTTCTTGATTGATCCTTTGTCTAAGTGCTCTGAGAGGGCTTGAAACCCTAGTCCTTGATTGTGGTGAATGCTCAAACATCTCTGAGGAGATTGATGAGGCATGATGGTTCATCTATATTGTGATGATGATTTGCACAATGATGGGAAATCTTTGTGGTCAAAATTTGGGGTATGACAAGTGCACAAATCTTTTTTGCAAGTCGAGGATTGATTCTCGGGGCTGCATTCTGAACATCTCATATTCTTGACTTAATATGTTCAATCTAGATCGTTTAACTTCAACAGTTCCTTCATATTTTTCCACCAAAGTGTCCCAAATTTCTTTCGCGGATTTACATTGTGAAATGCGGAAGAATTCATCCATACTTAAAGCCCTTTATAATATATTAATGGCTTTCTTTTCATCGAGCAATTTCTTTCTATCATCTTCATTATAAGCATTTTTAACCTTTGGAGTGCAACATCATTTACTACACTCATTGGTTGATGTGGACCATTTTCAACTGTTTCCCATATTCCATCTCCTTGCACTTCTAAGTGTCCTCTCATTCGAATTTTCCAAAAATCAAAGTATTCACCACAAAACAACGGAGGTTTATAGTTACTACCACCGTCTCTAAAAACCGGGTTTTCATTTGCGAAAGCCATTCTGGATCTTTAGAAACAGGTTACCTATAACCTGCTCTGATGCCAATTGTAAGTTAGGAATGCACCTAAGAGGGGGGGTGAATTAGGTGTATAGAACTTTTCTTGGTTTTTCGACGGATTTGATTTTTACTTTCCTAAAATTACTAACCGATGAAATGTGGTAAACTGCGGAAAGTAAATGACACAGAGAAATATCATGGTTCCCCCTCACAGTCCGAGAGTACTCTAGTCCCCTTTCAACATGAAAGAGATTTTCACTAATGTTAGATCTTAGGATAAGACACACATATTCTTCCTATACAAGACTCTAACAATTCACACCAAGAACAACCTCTTGGATTTTACAACTTAGTTGAAATGAAAACAATCCTCTCAAGATCAACCTCTTGTTTCCAACAATCCTGGACAATAAGGAATATAACAAACCCTATAAGAAGAAACAATCCTTCTTCCTATAGTCAACACCTAAATCCAAACAATCCTTGGAACTTAGGATTTTTACAATAAATCTGAATTTTTGTAGATGTGTTTGAAACTTGATTCTTGAATATATCAATCACAAGATTGATCTTCTCTTTCAACAACAATAATTCACAAACACTAAAGTGTTAGATTGCGCAAGAGTTTTCTGGTTTAGATGATATGAAAGTATGCAGAAAAGTTCTTGAATGAAAGTTTAAAAACTTGAAATGTGAATATGAGAGAATGAAGATTTTATTGAAAGAGGTGAAAATTTGATTTGAAATTTTATGTATTTATATGCACATAACACCCTTATGAAACATGGTAATGATTATAAAAATATCATGAACAAATGCCAATGCATAATGAAAAGGTTCCATGAAGAGAGGCATGAAGAGGTGTTATGAAAAATAGTGATTTTTCAATTCTGTCCAGGTGCAAATCGATTGCACCTGTGTGCAAATCGATTGCACATGGCTTAACGTATCAAATTTTCAAAAAACTACAGCATTCAATCGATTGCACATATATGCAAATCGATTGCACAGTGAAAAAATGTGAAAAATTCAGCAAAGTGTTTTTAGGTAACGGCAGGTGCAAATCGATTGTACCCTTGTGTAAATCGATTTGCATCTGTGAAAAAGTGAGAATTGCCTATTCTAAACATGTCATGATCATGAAAGAAGTATGCAATGATGTTTGATTGATTGAGCATCTAAGACTTTAGTATTTGATTAGAATTGTCATTATACCTCCATGAAATGTGAATTTCTTGAATACTAAGTCTTGAACATGATGTTTTTATCTTGAATATCATCTTTGCCTTCTTGTTACTTTTTGCTACTAAGAGATTTGTCTTCATCAAAACAATTGTTAACCATAGAGAAGCTTGACTTCACAAAAGATAGGCCCATAAAAGTTGTTTGTTGTTAAAAACAAAATTTATGTACAAAAGATTGGGGCTTATACTCAAGGAGAGGCCCAAATGACTTATTTGAAAATATTGATCGCACTGTGATACCGAAAGACGTTGTGGGACTTATACTATAGTAGAGGCCCAAAAAAATGTTTTTGTACAAAGGGGTTTGGGTCTTACACTCTATTAGAGGCCCAAAAGTGTTTGTGAAGAAAGAAAAATGGGGCTTATACTCAAGGAGAAGCCCAGATGATTTATTTGAAAAGACGACGATCGTGCCGTGATTTTGAAAACCACTGAGGGACTTATACAATTAGTGAGGCCCAAAATTATTTATGTACAAGAAGGAATGGGTCTTACACTCTAATAGAGGCCCAAAAGATTATTTTTATACAAGAGATGGGGCTTACAGCTCAAAGAGATGCCCAAATGAAAAACAGTGATCGCATCGTTATTTTGAAAATCGTATCGGGACTTATACAATGACTAAGGCCCAAAAATGGTATATTTACAAAGAGGATGGGTCTTACACTCTATTAGAGGCCCAAAAGTGTTTCAAATGAAGTTTGAAAAAATCAAAATTAAGAAAAACCCTAATTTTAATTTAAAAATATAATTTTCAAAGGAAATTAAATAAAAAATGATATAAAATATCAAATATATTCAAAAAAAAGTTGTCAACTTTGAAAAATGTTTTGAAAAATCATGTTTAATCACATGACAACTTGGAATTTATTTGAATTTGAAAAACCAAGGTGAAAATTTCATTTAAAAATGTTTAAAAACAAATAAAATAAAACTATTTACAAAAAGTCAAACTATATTAAATAAATAATATAAATTTGATTTTTCTTGTAGAATAAAATATTTTTACATTTTTGTGAATTTAAAAAAAAAACCAATAAAAAATGATAAAAATTGAGAGAGAAATTAATTTTTGAAATCAATTAAGAAAATGACCTAAAAATTCAAAAATTCAAATTATGGCGCCACCAGTCATCTTCTTCCTCACGACCTCCCTCCATTGTCGTTTTGCAAAACCTCGCATATCTCTCTCAATACGTAATGGTTTTGACTTTTGTAAACACGGAAGTTGTGTATTTTTGAACATGGATTTCAATGATATAAATTAATTGCATTTATATTAAGTGTGGAGTGAGAAATCAAAAGATGAACATAAGAACCCTAATTTCTGCAAGAACACTATGAAATCCTATACACGATAGCTACAAAGAAATTGATTGAGGGGAAACACTCTACATAAGTGCAGAAACATGTTTGTAACTTGAAAACACATTTATGATGCATGGATCATCGAGTTTGAGAGTGTCAGGCTTACCTCTGCAAGAGGAAATCGAATCCTCTGTTGTAGGTGTTACTGATGTTGTGTGATGATCTGGACAGCTTCCTTGGACCTCAAGTAGTGTGTTTGAAGGCTTAGAATGGATTGAAACAACCTGGAACTTGTTGTGGTACCCCAACTGCAAATAGGCCAAAAAGCTTGAGCAAATGGATGGTGACTTTGTGATTCTAGTGTTCCAGATGTGTTTTGAGGTTATGGATCACTTGTGTATGACATATGTGAGGTGTTAGGATGGTTGGTTTGGATGGAATTGTTCTTTATTTGAAAATTCGAATGTGACTTGTAAGAGAAGCAAATTCTGGTTTTTTAGAGTGATTGGAAGGAAAGCTTGAGTTGTTATGCTTTGGTGTACTTGAATTGATCAGAAAGACCCTCTATTTATAGTAGAGCAACTTTGTTTTGGGAGCAATAATGATTGGAGGCTGGATCACTCCATTATCCATTGAACTTTGTCATGTAGCCAAAGTTTCCTCTAGCCATTGACTTGAGTCAATTTTGCAGGCAATGAGTCTTCTGTTGCAGGGATAAGGCTTGACTGTATCTCTTGAATGCTTTGAAACAAAATTGAAGTTTTTAGATTTGCAACATTGAATTTCACATGCCAAGGAATAGGATTTTTGACTTGGTGGCTTGGTGATCAGATCCCTCATCATTCGAGTTGATTTTGGACAGAAATGAAATGATGCAAGTGTCCAAAATTGGCTTAAGAAATCGTGGGAACCAAGTCATGCTATCATGCCTTTGTGTGGACAGGGTGAAAATGCTATTTTTGGAGGCTTATAACTCCTTGCTCAAGTTAAACTATGGGAGGCTCTTGTACTTTTTGGAAAGCCCCAATAACATACTTCAACTTTGATGTCCAACTTTGGCCTTGAATCATATTGGATCATAATGAAAAATGGCCTCAAAGTTGGTGAAAATGCAAAACAGATTATGTCCAAAATTTCACTAAGTGTTGGAAAAATGGTCATTTTCATATTTTTGTGATTTCGATCAATCCATAACTCAAAATCCATGAGGATTTGGAATCTGTTGTAGTTGACAATCTTGAAGTATGTAATGAGAGATTTTATTTGAGCTTTGGATGGAAGAAAAAGGTTGCTTGGATCACAAGTTATGGTCTTGCAAAGTTGGGTATAAATCACTTTTTTTCATAACTTAGTGAAATTTCAAGTTTCTTATGGTTTCCCCTTTTGCAAGTAACCCCACTTTTATTGATTTTTCTTGATGGATGATGATCCAAACCATAATTTAACATTGTTTTTGACTTAGGGAAACCTTGTTTGTCAAGAAATTCAAAAAGTCAAACTTGATTTTTGGCACAGTTGACTTTTTGTCAGATGAATTTCAAACTTTGTGATCCTTTATGAAATCAAGTCCTTGACCTAATTCAAACCTAATGGATGGATTCCATAGGTGTTTTAGAGTGTATTGAATCATGCCCCAAGGTTTGGGATCATGACTTGGTCAAAAGTCAAAGGTACAATTGACTTTTTCATTAGAAGCCCTAATTGGTCCAGATGAAATTGAATCCTTGTGTTGCTTATGAACCAAGTTCTTTGAATCAATCCAATATTGTAAATGGATCAATATGATGTATTGGAGGTCTTCAAAACACTTCTTGAGGTCTTGGCTCATGCCTTGCTTCAAAAGTCAACTTAGGGGTGAATTAGGTCAAGAAACCCTAATTCTTGATTTTTGATGAATGCATCCCCTGAGGCTATTTTGAACTTGTGATTGGGTCCATGAGGTCCCTTTGAGCTTCTTGGATCATGTTTTGAAGTATTGGCTCATGCCAAGATGAAAATTTCTCTTTGGAGGCCTTGGCCGACCAAAACCCTAATTTAGTGACACTGATGATCTTGAGGCTTGAATAGCTTGAAGTGTTGCATTCTCATGCTCAATTCTTGATGTGTGAGACCTTTTGATCCTTTATCGATGTTTGAGAGGCTTGACAAGTTGAAGATAATTTCCATTCTTGATTGATCCTTTGATTGAGTACTCTGAGAGGGCTCAAAACCCTAATTCTTGGTTGAGGTGAATGTTCAACAATCTTTGAGAGGATTGATGAGGTATGAAGGTACATCCATAATGTGGTGATGATTTGCACAATGATGGGAAATCTTGTGGTCAAAATTTAGGGTATGACAAGTGAATTTACTTCAATCATAATAGACATAATGAAAGTCTCATGCTCATCTTATTCATAATCATTACTTAGGCATAAAGACCAATATTCCACATAATTCTAATAACAATAGCAAAAAAAGTAGAGTACATAAAGTATCTCTCAAGACATGAATCGAAATGTTCCCCGGTGTTACATAATCAGAGCACGACTCGACCCAACATAAATAAAGAAACTAAATCAGCCACTTCAACGACTACCTCGCGCTACAAGCAACTCTATTCCTCGGTACTGAGCAATTTCGTACAAAACATTATTCCAACAGAAGGGTGAGAATTCACATAATTATTGAAATCATAAGATAGCATATAATATAACATACAAGTATAATATAATTAATCTCACACGAGTGAGTACGAGTCTTGTCAATGTCTTATGCAATACAAACCATGATAACTAACAAATGACAAACATACGCATACACACGAAATTCAACACAATGAATTACTTACCACATACATTGATATTCATTTATACAATGTTTTCACGCCACAAAGCCATCATCGATAATCACATTTTTAAAATCATAACATTCTTACTTCAAACTGTTATACCCTAATTTTTTACCCTAAGATTCTGTATTTTTCGCTTCGCGTCGTTTGCATAGCATATCGCATTTCATCTTGCATAATACCCAATTTATCAGCCAGAATAAATTTGTTGGAATTTACAGCCGAATCAGTCAATTAAAAAATCAATAGTGCAAAAAATTAGTGGACGGAGAATTTTCAAATCAAGCCAGCAGACATCAGTCGTATTAATCTATGTTTCGCGTAGTTTAACCTTGCGTGCTCGTTTGAATTTTTTGGCCACTTTTTGATCACATTTTTGCTCAGTTTAATCCTTTTTAGCGGGTAAAATTTATTTTTGAATTTGACCAAACGCTATATTTTTCCAACATGTATATTTTGCGCTGATCATTTTAGTGTGTTCGTTTTATTTTTCTGAGCACTTCGATTTTGGTCTGATTTATCGTTTTTAATCAATTTTTATTTTTATTTTAGTTAATTATTCTTTTTTATTTATTCACATTTTATATTTTAGAATTATTAAAGTAGTTTAATTATTTTATTTTATCATTTCCCTCTTTTTTTATATATTTGAATTTTGAAATTTTGTTTTCTAATTTAGGTAAAACTTAGTAGTTAAGTTTGGAAAAGTAGTTCTTGTTTTTTCTACAATTTTGTGATGACATATTAGCTGGCATTTGAAGCACCCCAAAAGGTACTACACCACCTCCTACGCGGACTCTCTCACTCATGAAAATGGATTCCTCCACTCTCCAAACGGCTCCCACTAGGTTTCCATTCTCTCTATTGTGGGAATGAAGTAATAAAGAAGGAATATCTGTCCTTTAGATTCAGTGGTAGTAAAATGTAGTATTCTTCTTCATGTAACAAATTGAGCAGAAACCTCATCCATGTGAAACACCATCTTCTCACCTTTGAACAACACATATCATCTTCTCCTGTCACCAACTTAACCAAAACAACCTCCCTACCTCCGGTTACTGTTGCTACATACTTCTTCACGCCATATAACAACTTCATTGCGTTGAACTCATCCTCCCTCTTTCCACCACTACTCTTCATAAGTCGTACCACAAAACAATAGCTTCCCACTCTTTTTTTTACTTTCCCTCGGCTGCACATAATCATGTTTCATTATCATCACTATATACTCTCTCAAAAACAAGCCTTGTCTCCAAAACATCTTGAACCTCCTGTAAAACCACACTTAACTCACTGACTCTCATCTTGTTATCACGAACACAAACCCCACGGTTTCACTTACAACTGTCACAACCATGTAAACACCAAGACCACACATTCCCTGCGCCTGGATATTTGATAGAAAACAAAAACCAGAAAGAAGCGTGTTTCTCTACACCCACATCACCCATTCATGTTTCTTCGACTTTTCATCAATACTCCATGAAACCGTCACAGTAGAAACGCACGGCCACCATCCCCATTTTCATTTTTCTACAAAAAGGCACCACCATCGGCCACTGTTTCTCAACAAACTTCTTCCCCACACCACTGCTACTACACTGCTATAGCATCAACTTCACCTTTCAGCAACAGAAAACTGCAACGACAACGTCTCAGCTCGCACCACAAACAATAACAACCACATATAGCCTTCGAACACCTATCTCTTCACCCATCATTTTCTCCTCGTGCTTTAGTTCTACGGATGTTGCCGTGCAGGAGGACGAAGGTTGGTTCGGATTTATTTGTGGTGGAATGAAGTTTGTTCTCAAAGTGTTAAAGGATAGTTTGTCTGCCGGCACTACTTCCCTGATTCATTGCAGCAGCACAACTTCAACAGCACGACGACGAAACCGAAAGAGTGAATCGGCAAAATGGAACTGAGTAGAGAAAAGTAAAATCGAACCGCAAGCAAGAAGATCCACAACGGGAAAAGAGGAGAGGGTGCGAGATTGATGAATCGTGAGAGATTATAAAAAATAAGAGGGAGATCCGTAAAAAAGGGGAATAGAGAGTGAAGGTTGCAGAGGAATTCTCGTAAGCTCGGTTTGTTTCAAGGGGACAACTTCTCTACCCACCACAAAAAATTAGGTAGTGTACCTTTAACCAATCAATCAATACCATATTATTTTATTATATTTAATTATTTATTTAATAGTTTAAATTTTGTAGCTTTTCAATATAATTTACTCTAATTTACTCTATAGGTAACTCTACCCAACTTTTTGAGGTGGGTAGATAAGAATTCACCTTGTTTCAAATCCTGTTTCATTTTAGTTTTTGTTTATTTTTATTTTTGTAAATGAGTTATTTGTTTCGAAGATTGGGCTCTTGAGCCCACATGACGTGTTGTTAATACCTCCCCTTTTGATTGGTTTTAAATTAGAATTTAATTAAGTTTTTCAATTAGAATTTAATTTAATCACTTTTTAATTAGAATCTAGTTTATTTAGTTTTAATTAGTCTTTAATTTTATTAGCTTTCAATTAGAGTTTAGAATTTAGTTTAATTAATTTTTAACTAGAACTTAGTTTGATTAGTTTTTAATTAGATTAGAATTTATTTAGAATTTAATTCAGTTAATTTAATTTAATTTAATTTATTTAGCTTTTAATTAGAATTTAATTTAATTAATTAGATTTTGTTAATTAGTTTTTATTAGATTTTAATTTAATTAGAACTTAGTTTAATTAGATTTTAATTCTTAAATTAATCTTGACAATCCTCGATTTTTCTTTTAGTTAATTTTTTATGTACATTTTTGAATTTATCTTCATGATACTGATTTTGTATATTCTCTTGTGTCTCGATTTTATCTTTGGTTATTATTTGTTTCTTTATTTTGGGCCAGATTTTCCTATGTTTATTCATGATACCTTTTTGTTGGGATTTGATTACATATCTTGATCTTTGTTGTGTACATACACTGTTATTTGTTCATGCTTTTAACTTTGCTATTTTCTCACTTTACATTATCTTCATGATGCCTATCTTTCTTATTACCTGTTTGAGTTTAAGGGAAGGACTTGTGGTTGACTTTACAGTCATGTGCATTGCATTTTATTCATTTGCATCTTACCTCTTTGTATGATCCATGTTTCCCCTTTATGTTGATTCCCTCTAGGATGTACATACTTAGATTCTTGACTTTAGACAGATTCCCTTAGGATAGCTTCCCTTAGGATAGTTTCCCTTAGGAAGTTACCTTAGATAACTTACAATTAAGTTCCCTTTTCTCCCATGAGAGAATTAGACATGAGTCATCCATAGTTGAGATGTAATTCTTCTACCCACATGACATAGTTGAGAAAGATGTTGATTTCTTTTCCACTTGAGAAAGGTATGTGGCATACTCGTCGATCCGATATCCGAGTCAGAGCCCTTCTCTTAATGTGAAGCAAAGATCCATCTTCCACATGTTTGTGGTGGTTCAGTCGAGTATTCTCCTTAAGATGACAACTTGTCTCTTCTCCTGAAACCAACCAACAAACATTGCTTTTACCCGTAGTTGTCCGAACTACGGACGCTCTGATTTCTCAAAGTTCCTTTTGAGAATACGTAGGCACAAGGTCAATCCTTGGCGAACAACCTTTTCTTTTTACTTTGTTTACCCTTATTGAGGGGAACTACGAATGCTCTGATTCTATTCCCGTCAAGATACGTAGGCACGAGATGCGATGTCTTGGCGAGCATACTTAGGATTAGCACCTTAGGTCTTCCCTTTTTACCCTTATCAAACACATAGCAAATAACAAATAACACATATATCATAGTTGCTACAGGACTTCATTAAAGAAAGGAAAATACCACAATTCCTAGTTTTGTCTTTAGCGCTACCGCGATGAAGTAAAGGGTACTTCAACCCCCATGGTTCAATGCACTGCAACAATGAGGTAAGGGGTACTTCAACCCCCATGGTTCTATGCACTGCAACAATGAGGTAAGGGGTACTTAGGGATGGCAATGGGCAGGGTATGGGTAGGGTACTATAGTACCCGTCCCCATACCCGCAGATGAAACAAATCCCCGTACCCGAGCCCATACCCGCTTGGGTATCAAAATTGGCACCCGTCCCCGTACCCTATGGGTATATAAGTGCCCGTACCCGTACCCGTTACCCGCATTTCTAATAAAAATAAATATATCAAGTATAAAATATCATAATATTTTAAGTTTTTAGAATATTAAAAAGTTTTAAAAAAATTTTATTGTTGAATTATAAAATAAATTATCACGTATATAAAATATGTAGTAATTTAAAATTGATGTTTTTTTTTTAATTTTATAAATATTTATTTTTATATAATAATATAAATTAAAATATATAAATATATATTGTGCAGGTATGGGGTGGGTTGGGTACTAAGATGCCCATCCCCGCACCCATCCCCGCTTATTTAAGTGGGCAATTACCCGAGCTCGTACCCGTACCCATTTTTGCGGGTTTTTACCCTACCCGTTGTGGGTAATTTTCTGGGTACCCACTGGGGATGGGGCAAATTGACATCCCTAGGGGTACTTCAACCCCCATGGTTCTATGCACTGCAACAATGCGGTAAGGGGTACTTCAACCCCCATGGTTCTATGCACTGCAGTTAGAGGGTAACATGGGAAAGTCACTATTTAATTGCTATATTCTGCTACAGGTCTATATAAAAGCATTACAATACTATTTTTTTTATTTCCACTTTCTAATAGGTTGTCTCGCTGCAGGAATGAAGAGATAGGAAAGTACTACATTAATTGCTCTGCAACATGGAGTGGGAAGGATCACCTTTATTTCTCACTACCTATTTACGCTACAGGGGAGATATGAATATTATCACTACATTGCCTATCAATTCATCTTGATAGAGCGTAAGCATATAAAATATATTCATAGCAGTAAAACCTTACACAATTCATGTATAACAATTCTAACAAGTCCTTCTAAAACTTTAAACCCCATAGTCAATTTGCAACAAGTTTCTAACAGTTCCAAAATGGTCTAACTATTCTAAATTCCAATTTCATTGAGTTACTCCAAATATTGAATGGGTCTCTATAGTATACCAACATATCAATTTCAAACACAATTATTTATCACATTTTCAAGGATTATCATCAAAACCTAACATTTTCAATTTCATGGATAATTTGGGGCTTTTAACCTAAACATATTTCTACCCTTTAAACACTATCAATTAGTCCCAATAATTATATAAAAACCCACTCTTACCTTGATTTTTGATGATTCAAGAGCTCCTCCTCTTTGAGTTTTCTCCTCTTCTCCTCCACTTCTCTCTTGCCTCCTTCCAACTTTCTATTTCTCTTCTATTCTATCTCTACTCTTTTTGTTAAACCCTAACAAATGTCATTAGTTTATTGGGCTTAACTTAACCCATTCTCATTTTCTATTCACACTCCCAATCTAGGCTCAACTAATTAATCTAACAATTCATATATTATTCCACCAATAAAATAAATCACATAAATTAATTAATTCAAATAAATCCAAATAAATCAATTATTTCAAATAAGTCTCTTAAATCAATTAATCCAAATAACTCAAATAAATCAATTAATTTATATAAATCCAATAATCAATTAATCCATATAAATTCAATAAATCAAATAATTCATTTAATTCAAATAAATCACATAATTCAATTAAATCAATTAAATCAATTAGGCATCAAAATCACATGATTAGCTAATTAATATAATAAATAAATAATTACTAAAATTATGGTGTTACAACCCTCCCTCGCTTAAAAGATTTTCGCCCTCGAAAATTACCTCAAACGAACAAGTCGGGATAAGACTCCCGACTCATACCAACACAATGATGTCCTACACCTCCTACCAAACAATGTCTCAAACAGTGCCATTCCAATACTCGAATGAAAACTGTTGTTGTAAGTAAACTCAATCAAAGGCAAGTAGCTATCCCAAGCTCCTCCCTTTTCCAACACACAAACTCTCAAAAGATCCTCAAGTGACTGAATCGTCCTCTTAGTCTGACCATCTGTCTGCAAATGATAAGTAGAACTCAAACGTAACTTCATACCCAAAGCACTTTGCAAACTCTCCTGAAATCTCGAACTAAACCTCGGATCTCTATTTGACACAATGCTAGTCGGAATACCATGCCTACTGACAATCCTCTCAATGTATAGCTTCGCTAACTTCTCCAAAGGGTAATCCATTCTCATTGGAATATAGTGAGAAAATTTCGTCAACCTATCTACAATAACCCAAATGACTTCACAATTACTCGGTGTTCTAGGTAAACCAGACACAAAATCCATCGATATGCTATCCCATTTCCACTCAGGAATAGATAACGGTTGTATCAAACCTGACGGTTTCTGATGTTCGATCTTCGACTTCTAACAAATCAAACAAGAATACACAAACTCTACAATATCCTTCTTCATACAAGGCCACCAAAATACTTTCCTCAAATCTTGATACATCTTAGTAGCACCGGGATGATTACTCAATCCACTATGATGCCCTTCCTCAAGAATACTCTTTTTCAGCTCAGCTACATCTGAAACACAAACTCTATCATGACATCTCATGATACCACTAGTAAGATTCAACATACCAAGCTTAACTCCATAAGAAGTCTCTTAACAAATCAAACTCATATCTTGAAATTGTTCAATCATTTCCAACTCTCTTACCATCATCATCAACATATGCAAAGATTTCCTACTCAATGCATCAGCTACCATATTTGCTTTTCCCGGATGGTAATTCAAACCAAAATCATAATCTTTCAAAAGTTGCCACCATCTCCTCTACCTCGTATTCAATTCTTTCTGATCTAAGAGATACTTCAAACTCTTATGATCACTAAATAACTCAAATCTCGGACCAAACAAATAATGCCTCCAAAGTTTCAACACAAACACAACAGCGGCCAACTCTAAGTCATGCGTCGAATAATTCCTCTCATGCACTTTAAGTTGCCTTAAAGCATAAGCCACAACTTGTTGGTGTTGCATTAACACACCTCCTAAACCCATCAACGAAGCATCACAATACACAACAAATGGTTCTGACGGATTCGGCAAAATCAAAATAGGAGCTGTCGTCAACCTTCTGTTAAGCTCTTGGAAACTTTCTTCACACTTTGCATCCCAAACAAAAGCTTGACCTTTCCTAGTCAACTGCGTCAACGACAAAGATAACTTGGAAAATCCTTCAATGAATTTCCGATAATAACCTGCCAAACCAAGAAAACTTCTAATCTCAAAAACTGATTTTGAAGCTTCCCATTGCGATATCGCTTCAACCTTCGACGGATCAACTGCAATACCTCTACTCGAAATCACATGGCCAAGGAAACTCACTTCTTTCAACCAAAACTCGCACTTAAAAAGTTTAGCATACAACTGCTTCTCTTTCAACACAGATAACACCATCCTCAGATGCTCAACATGATCCTCTTCATTCTTCGAATATATCAAAATATCATCAATGAACACAACCACAAACGTTTCCAAATAAGGACGAAAGATCCTGTTCATATACTCCATAAATACACCTGGTGCATTAGTCACACCAAATGGCATCACGGAATACTCATAATGTCCATACCTTATTCTAAAAGCAGTCTTCTAAATATCTTCAGCCTTCACACGAATCTGATGATACCCAGATCTCAAATCTATCTTATTGAACACACTTGCACCAACCAATTGATCCATCAAATCGTCAATCCTCGGAAGTCAATCTCTGAAAAATAATGCAACGCTGTTTACATGCTAACAGATAAACTGTTATTTCTATTAGATTATTTTTTTTCAGGAATTCTAATCCAATTTAAACATCAAGACTCAGGGGGAGAGAATCAAGACTATGATGATTTCAGTATATGACATAGTGAAATCAGGGGGAGCCCAAGCACATAAATTCATAAAGTCTAAGACTCAGGGGGAGTACTTCGTACGATGGATAAGCAATTTTTAAAATCTGTTATTATTCCTGCATTATATATCAAAATTGTGTCATCAAAATACATTATTTTGTCATCATCAAAAAGGGGGAGATTCTGAGAACAAGATTTGGTTCTGCAATGTTACTTCTAAGTTTTGATGATATCAAACGAGTATGTTTGTATGAACAATTTTGTAAGACTAATGTTTGTTACTATTGAGAATCTAACAAACAGGTTATGCTTCCGTAAATTCGCACGAATACAATGCTAAAAGGAAAATACTTCGCCTATGCACTACACTTGAAATGCAGATTTTATTTCAAGAAAATGTGAAGTTCACAAGACTCTGATACAAAAGGGAAAGAGAACGAGTTGTGAAGATCTGAAGACAAAGGGTTCTGATTGAACGAAGTCCAGATACAAAAGGCTTATGCTCTCTGATCAAGGTTCTGAAGACCTAACCATAGTCTCTACTCATGCTTCAACCAAATACCATCAGAAGCCTCTGAAGATATGAAGACAACGCACCAAGCGAACAAGGTTCTGAAGACCAAGTGCTGAAGAATCTGAAGGCGCTGCTCTAAGGACTCGAAGACTCGAAGATCTTAAGAACTAAGCTATGTTTTCCCTTCTCACTCATGCTTATGAAAAGGTCTCTAAAGTTGAGAAGCCAAGAAGACTAAGCTATATAGTACAGTTGTACCACAATACAAAGCGAAGATATCTCGATATCAGTGCAAACGGTACAAACAAAGATATTCTGACAAGACAAGACGCAAAAGTTTTTATCTGTCCTCACGCTTCTAACCGCCAGCCTAGATAGCTATCATGATTACCTTTCAACGACTAATTTCTGCACGGCTATATAAAGAAGCAAAAACTTGAAGAAAGTAATACATGAACGCAACTGCAAAACATACTTTCTAACTAAAAGCTTTCTTAAGTCATTCTGGTCGAAACTTGTTTACATATTCAGCTTGTATTAGAAGCACACTTCTTGTAAACGAAACTTATTTTCAAACTTAGGTTTGTATTCCTTGAAAAAGACCTGTAGGGTTGTATTTCTTGAGAAGTCTAAGACGTGTTATCTTAGAGGGTGTTCCTTGAGAAAGACCGGTGTGGTTGTATTTCTTGAGAAGTCTAGAACTTGAGAAGTTTTAGAGGTTGTTGTTAGTCACCAGCATTTTGGCTAGTGCATTGTATTTATCTGATTGATTAGTGAATTAAGACCTCGATTGAGAGAGGGAAAATCACCTTGGCGGGTGGACTAGACTAACTTGAGTGTTTCTCAAGTGAACTAGTACAAACATAACGTGTTATCCCCTTCGGATTCAACAAAGGCTATTTTTACTAAACTAAAGAGTTTTTGAAAAAGAGTAATCCTAAAGAAACAATTATATTTTGAAAACCCAATTCAAACCCCCCCTTTCTTGTGTTTTTCACACCTTCAATTGGCATCAGAGCTCCGGTTCTGAGGTGATAAAAAGGTTGAATTTTTATCAAGCACTTAACAGTGTTCAGTACCAATCCAAGTGTGAAAAACAATGGCTATACCAATTCCTGAGGCAAGTGTTATTGTGAATGAAAGAGATTCTTATACTGCCAAACCTCTTATCTTTGATGGGGAAAATTTTGATTATTGGAAAGATAGAATTGAAAGTTACTTTTTGTCGTTTGACTTAGATCTATGGGATCTGATAGTTGATGGCTACAGTCACCCTGTAGATTCTACAGATGCACAAAAGAAAAATTACAAGAATCATCACAGAGCAAGAACGATTTTGTTAAATGAAATTTCATATACGGAGTATGAAAAAATTACAAACAAAGAAACTACAAAGTCTATCTTTGACTCTCTTCGTATGACTCACGAAGGCAATGCTCAAGTCAAGGAGACGAAGGCTCTTGTACTAATTCAAAAATATGAGGTCTTCAAAATGGAAGATGATGAATCTGTGGAAACCATGTTCTCAAGATTTCAAATGCTTGTTGCAGGACTCAGAGATCGGGACAAAGGGTATTCTACTGCTGATCATGTCAAGAAAATTATCAGAAGTCTGCCTGGCAAATAGAGACCAATGGTAACTGCCTTGAAACTGGCAAAGGATTTAAATAGTATAAGTCTTGAGGTACTAATCAGTTCTTTAAGAAGTCATGAAATAGAGCTTCAAGGAGATGAACCTCAGAAGAAAAGTAAATCCATTGCTCTAAAGGCCAAGTCTGAGAAGAAAAAGACGTATCAGGCAGAGGAAGAAATGGAAGAATCTGAAGAAGATTCAGAAGAAGATGATATATCTCTCATATCAAGGAAAATAAGTCAATTATGGAAATACATAAAGAATAAGTTCAGAGGACCAAGAAGAAGATCTGAATCTACATATGGTCAAAGGAGAACTTATGGAAGAGATGTTACATGTTTTGATTGCAAGGAGCCTGGACATATAAAAAATGATTGTCCAAAATTTAAGAAAGAGGAAAGACCTAAGAAAGCCAAAAAGGGTCTTATGGCAACTTGGGATGCTTCAGAATCTGAGGATGATTTAGAATCTGAGGATGATTCTGATGGAGAACGTGTCAACATGGCATTTATGGCAGAAACCAACGATGTCTTATCAGAAGGAGAACTATCAGACTCTGACAACGAAAGAGAGGTACTTTCTTCCTTAACCCCGTTCTGAACTCGAAATAGGATTATTTGAACTTATGAAAAGATATCAAATCCTTCTAAGAAAACACAAAACTTTGAATAAGACTTTGTGGTTCCTTCATAAGATCTTACTAAAAGCAAGCAAACCATCTCTGAATTAAATGAAAATTTATTTTTCTTAGAAAAATCAAATGCCGTTTTAAAAAATAAAGTCTCTAAGTTAGAAGAAGAAATCACTTCCAACATAAGTAACACTAATCAAGTAGTCAGATATAATAAAGTCTTTCAACATTTCCTTACTAAAAGTATAGATAGAAGCAAAATGGCTTCAATGGTCTATGGAGTCAGCAGGAATGGTAATAGAGATCTGGGATATTCAGGACCATCACAACCATATGATGAGACCAAGAGTATCAAGATAATACCTCTGTCCAAACATTTTGTGCCCTTTGGCACTAACCTGAAATGCTCAGAACCAAAAGGTTCAAAATCTACTACTACACAAACACAGACACGAAAGAAAACTTATAATCTTAAACACTATGCACAAGCCCCACACTATTATTCTACTGTGACGAAGTCCAAAGGTGTCAGAACCTTTGGAAAGACTAATGCGAAAGGACCCACAAAATGGGTACCTAAAAATGAGATAGTGTATGTTGCAGATATCCTTAATGGCACCACTGAAACACCAGTCATGGTACCTGGACAGTGGATGCTCGCGACACATGACGGGAGAAAGACATATGTTCCAAGATCTGAAACTTAAACCTGGAGGTGTCGTCGGTTTCAGAGGAAATCAGAAAGGAAGAATTATTGGCTTCGGAACTGTTGGCAATGGCAAGCTTTCTTCTATTAATAACGTTTTGTTAGTTGAAGGTATAATGCATAATTTATTGTCAATTAGTCAACTTAGTGACAATGGTTATGACGTTATTTTCAATCAAACGTCCTGCAAGGCTATCAGTCAAAAGGATATATCTGTCATGTTCAACGGAAAGAGGAAGAACAATACTTGCAAAATTAAATTATCAGATTTAAAACATCAGAATGTAAAATGTCTTATGTCTGTTAATGAAGAGCAATGGGCCTGGCACAGACGTCTTGATCATGTTAGCATGAGAAGAATATCTCAACTGAACAAGCTAGGACTTGTCAGAGGCTTGCCAAATCTGAATTATTCTTCAGATGCTCTTTGTGAAGCATGTCAGAAAGGAAAGTTTTCAAAAACATCTTTTAAAGCAAAGAATATTGTTTCCACCTCTAGACCGTTAGAACTTCTTCACATTGATCTTTTTGGACCAGTGAAAACTGCCTCTATCAATGGTAAGAAATACGGACTAGTCATCGTTGATGATTACAGTCGTTGGACATAGGTGAAATTCTTAAAACACAAGGATGAGTCACATTCTGTGTTTGCTTCTTTCTGCACTCAAGTACAAAATGAGAAAAATTGCAAAATAGTTAAAGTCAGAAGTGATCATGGTGGAGAATTTGAAAGCAAGGATTTTGAAGAACTTTTTGATTCACATGGGATATCTCATGATTTTTCTTGTCCTAGAACTCCACAACAAAATGGAGTTATAGAAAGAAAGAACAGGAATTTACAAGAAATGGCTCGCACCATGATCCAAGAAACTGACATGGCTAAGCACTTTTGGGCAGAAGCAATTAACACAGGATGCTATATTCAAAATAAAATCTCTATCAGACCTATCTTGAATAAAACTCCTTATGAATTATGGAAGAATAAGATTCCCAACATTTCTTACTTTCATCAGTTTGGATGTACTTGTTTTATGTAAACACTAAAGAGAATCTTGGCAAGTTTGATTCCAAAGCACATAAGTGTCTGCTGTTAGGATACTCTGAACACTCAAAAGGCTACAGAGTTTATAACACAGAATCACGGATTGTGGAAGAATCAATTCATGTTAGATTCGATGACAAGATTGACCCTGAAGAGTCAAAGCTAGTTGAAAAGCTTGCAGATTTGGAAATCAACTTTTTGGAACCTAAAGAAAAGGAAGACGAAGTTAAAGAACAACAAGATCCTACTTTGGACACTATCGATGTAACTTCTAATATTCCACATCAAAAGAAAAGAAGAATGTCTGCATCACATCCTGAGGAACAAATTCTGGGTAACAAGGACGCTCAAATCAGAACCAGATCAGCCTTCAGACCATCAGAAGAAACACTTTTACGATTGGTGTCGTTAATTGAACCAGCTACAGTTGATGAAGCTCTTATGGATAAGGACTGGGTTCTGGCCATGGAAGAAGAACTTAATCAATTCTCAAAGAATGATGTATGGGATCTTGTTCCAAAACCTAAAGATGTTCATGTAATTGGAACCAAGTGGGTATTCAGGAACAAGATAAATGAGAAGGGAGAAGTAGTCAGAAACAAGGCACGACTTGTTGCTCAAGGTTACAGTCAACAAGAAGGAATTGACTACAACAAAACATTTGCTCCAGTCGGTAGACTTGAAGCCATACGATTATTAATCTCCTTTTCAGTAAATAATAACATCACATTATATCAAATGGATGTTAAGAGTGCATTCCTAAATGGTTATATATCAGAAGAAGTTTATGTCAAACAACCTCCTGGTTTTGAAAACTCAGAAAAGTCAGATTTTTTTTTTAAACTTAAAAAGTCTCTCTATGGTCTGAAGTAAGCTCCCAGAGCTTGGTACGATAGATTGAGCAAATTTATTTTACAAAACAATTTCACCAGAGGAAAGGTTGAAACTACTCTCTTCTGCAAAACATTTAAAAATGATATTCTTATAGTTCAAATCTATGTTGATGATATTATTTTTGGTTCTGCTAATCCCTCTTTATACGAAGAATTTTCAAAGTTAATGCAAGCATAATTCGAAATGAGTTTGATGGGTGAGTTAAAGTTCTTCCTGGGAATTCAAATTGATCAGAAACCAGAAGGCACCTATATTCATCAAAGTAAGTACACTAAAGAGCTTCTGAAGAAATTCAACATGATGGATTGCAATACAGCAAAGACCCCAATGCATCCAACATGTATCATGGGAAAGGAAGAAACAGGAGTTAAGGTTTGTCAGAAGCTCTATCGTGGTATGATAGGCTCTCTCTTGTATCTAACTACTTCTAGACCTGATATATTATTCAGTGTACATTTATGTGCTAGATTCCAATCAGATCCCAGAGAACCTCATTTAACGGTTGTTAAACGAATTCTAAGGTACCTGAAAGGAACAACTAATCTTGGCCTGATGTATGAGAAAACATCAGAGTACACTCTTTCTGGTTACTGCGATGCAGACTATGCTGGAGACAAATAGGAAAGAAAAAGCACATTCGGTAACTGTCAGTTCCTAGGGAACAACCTAATCTCATGGTCAAGCAAGAGACAATCTATAATTGCTCTCTCAACAGTAGAAGTAGAATACATATCTGCTTCTTTATGCAGTACTCAGATGTTATGGATGAAAAATCAGCTGGAAGATTATCAAATATATGAGATTAACATTCCTATCTTCTGTGATAATACTGCTGCTATTTATTTATGCAAAAACCTAATTTTACACTCTAAGGCTAAACACATTGAAATAAAACACCATTTTATCAGAGACTATGTTCAGAAGGGAACTTTATGCTTAAGATTTATTGATACAGACCATCAATGGGCTGACATTTTTATAAAACCCTTGGCTGAAGATAGATTTCAAATTATTTTAAAGCATCTGAAAATGGACTACTGTCCAGAGTAAGAGTATTTCAGAACCAAATGTGTTTAGTCAGAAGAAATAAGTATTTTAAAATCATTAGAACCATTTTTGTGAAACATGTCTTAGTTCTGATGAAGCTTTCTGAGTTGTCCAGTCAATCATGACGTGTCAAATTTTTGCATATAATTTGATTATATCTAAATCACTACATTTACCCAAATCAAACGAATAGTAATTTATTACATTCATTAACTTATCCCCTGTACGGTGTCTATCTCCTTAAGTTTTCAAAAACACTCCTGTTTCCACTCTCACTCAAAGAAAACCCTAAAAACCCTAAATCGCCTCTCTCTCTCTCTCTCTCTCTCTCTCTCTCTCTCTCTCTCTCTTCTCTCTCTTCTATTACTCAATCACTGTCCTCTTCTTCTTCGATCTCAACTATCATCATGATGACTGCCATTCAACAAGAAATAGTTCACTTCTACAAGTAATTTGAAGTTTCATTGAATCCCTCTCAAGTACCATCCTCATCTGTCGCACCCTCTTCAACCATCGTGACCACCGCGACGACTGCTTCAACTTTATCATCTCTTCCAACGATTGATGCAAACCATGTAACATAGAGAAATCCCTCGGTTACATGTGTCATTCATGCAGAAAAGGTAACTGTCCTCAAAGAACTAGATGTCGATTTCGACAATCTTCGTGATAATGGGTTTAACCTAGATGATCAGCTAAACACTCAAGGTTGGAAAAGTTACTTTGACAGACTTAGAGGCCCTACCTATGAAGATCTAGTCAAAGAATTCTGGAGATAAGCTGAAAATGAAAATCTCCATGTTGTTTCCTTCGTTATGGATCAAAAGATTATTATCACTGAGAAATCAATTTCAGATTTGCTAGGAATGAAGTTCTTGGAAGGAAAAAGGGTCTATGGAAGAATCGAAAAATCTGACTCTATCATCAACAAAGCAATTTTCAAAAATTGTCATCCTAGGACAACAGAATACAAAAGCAAGAATTTGCGTGACAATCTGAGGATCTAGCATAAAATTATTCTTGGATGTATCAATCCAAGACCTTCAAAGAGTACTGCAAATTTCTTCAATGCAAATCAAAAGTACATGCTGTACTACTTGCACAAGAATGAGAAAATGTGTCTTCCATCCATTCTATTTTACTACCTAAGAGATATGGTGCGCAAGACAAGAACAACAGCCTCACCGGATAGGAAGATTGTAAACTACATTCCTTTTGGAAGACTTCTATCTGATATTTTTGTTGAAAGTGGCTTAGTGGAGTATCTAGTCAACAAAGCCAAATATACAGATTATCTGACTACAAGCATAGGGGAAGTTTTCAATGCTGTGAACCTTAAGCATATGAAAATGGTGACAAATGTTGAAGTGAAACCTATGTCTATCCCTTATGACACCGTGATTAACAACAGACTTCCTGAAACAGACTATCCAATTTATCACAGAGGAGATAATATGTATACTATTGCTTCATTCGTTGCTATAATGAGAGAAGAAGGACATGACATGTCTGGCTTCAGAAATCGAAGATGTTGCTCCCAAACCTAAATATATTACCAGGAGCAAGAGGAAGCAAACTGAAGACGTTTCTGAGCCTAAGAAGAAGAAAAAGGATGATCAGGCTGAAACCTCTAAAACTTCCAGACTGGAGTCTCTTGTTCTTGAGAAAATAAATAAATCTGCTATCAATTCTTCTGGTTCTATGAATGTCACTGAGACTGTCACTGCACCATAATCATCTCAAACTACCTTCATTCCTACCTCCAATCCACAAGTGAAGTTTAAACCACCATCTTTTTCAATTCCTCCTCCAACTACCACTATCCAATCTTCACCCAACACATCAATCAATACACCTATCTCATCTGAAGTTGTTCCTACCTACACCTCGACAATAACCTCTTCAACCATTCAGCCAAATGAACAAGGTTCCACGAACCTAATCTCTGAATCTCAAGATCTCAGCATTGAGTCTAGCTCTGAGGAAACCATCTCTGAATCTCTAGAGATTGTCACGCCTGAAACCCTCATGGTTTCAGACACTCTAGAAGTATCATCTTCTTTTGATCAACCAACCAATCAACATCCTCATACTGGGATTGTTTCATCTCAGCCAGCACCATCTGAAACTAATTCTGCTAAGCCTGACCTTGCTATAGTCCTCTATGACATACCACTTCCAACAACTTTTGAGGAATGCATAGGTCAACAACTTTGGAGCTTGAAAGTTCTTGTCAAATCTTCCAGAAATGGTTGGATTCTGAACTTGCAAGAATTGTCAGCTTCTCAGACGCCACTATAACAGCTGGAATTCAGTTGGCAAAAGAAAAAGTAGAAGCTGAAGAGCGGATCAAGGAACTCAAGTTATTGGCCGCAAAATAGAAAGAAGTTGAAGAAAAAGCTGCTGAAGAAGCCAGGATGGCACAAGAAGCTGAATCCATGGAAAAGGTCAAGCAAGACGTTGTAGTTGTGTCCTTATCTGATCCAGCTGTTAAGCGTTTGGAAATCGCAATTGAAGAAATCAGAGAAGAACAAAAATTCAGAGAAAATTTTAAGGAACAAAAGGTTGTCAATGCAAATGTTTAGAGCATGCTTCAGAAGATTTGGGACAAGATGTCCTCTGGAAGCACATAAGTTTATTTATGTCTCGTTTGTTTTTAAGGGTTTAGATCTTCGTTTTTCACCCTTGGACCACTAATCTTTTTGATCATGACAAAAAGAGGGAGAAGTTATATGAATGTGATATTTTGATTCTATAGTCAATCTTTGAAAAATAATGCAACGCTGTTTACATGCTAAAAGATAAACTCTTATTTCTATTAGATTTTTTTTCCAGGAATTCTGATCTAATTCAAACATCAAGACTCAGAAGGAGAGAATCAAGACTATGATGATTTCAGTATATGACATAGTGAAATCAGGGGGAGCCCAAGCACAGAAATTCATCAAGTCTAAGACTCAAGGGGAGTACTTCATACGAAGGATAAGCAATTTTTAAAATCTGTTATTATCCCTGCATTATATATCAAAATTGTGTCATCAAAATACATTATTTTGTCATCATCAAAAAGGGGGAGATTCTGAGAACAAGATTTGGTTCTTCAATGTTACTTCTAAGTTTTGTTGATATCAAAATGAGTATGATTGTATGAATAATTTTGTAAGACTAATGTTTGTTACTATTGAGAATCTAACAAACAAATTATGCTTCCGTAAATTGGCGTGAATACAATGCTAAAAGGAAAATACTTCGCCTATGCACTACACTTGAAATGCAGAATTTATTTCAAGAAAATGTGAAATTCACAAGACTCTAATACAAAAGGGAAAGAGAACAAGTTGTGAAGATCTGAAGACAAAGGGTTCTGATTGAACGAAGTCCAGATGCAGAAGGCTTATGCTCTCTGATCAAGGTTCTGAAGACCTAACCATAGTCTCTACTCATGCTTCAACCAAATACCATCAGAAGCCTCTGAAGATATGAAGACAACGCACCAAGCGAACAAGGTTCTGAAGACCAAGTGCTGAAGACTCCGGAGGCGCTGCTCTGAGGACTCGAAGACTTGAAGATCTTAAGAACAAAGCTATGTTTTCCCTTCTCACTCATGCTTGTAAAAAGGTCTCTGAAGTTGAGAAGCCAAGAAGACTAAGCTACGTAGTACAGCTGTACCACAATATAAAGCGAAGATATCTCGGTATCAGTGCAAACGGTACAAACAAAGATATTCTGACAAGACATGACGCAAAAGTTTTTATCTGTCCTCACGCTTCTAGCCGCCAGCCTAGATAGCTATCATGATTACCTTTCAACGGCTACTTTCTACGCGGCTATATAAAGAAGCAAAGACTTGAAGAAAGTAATACACGAACGCAACTGCAAAACATACTTTCTAACTAAAAACTTTCTTAAGTCATTCTGGTCGAAACTTGTTTACATATTCAGCTTGTATTAGAAGCACATTTCTTGTTAACGAAACTTATTTTCAAACTTAGGTTTGTATTCCTTGAGAAAGACCTGTAGGCTTGTATTTCTTGAGAAGTCTAAGACGTGTTGTCTTAGAGGGTGTTCCTTGAGAAAGACCGGTATGGTTGTATTTCTTGAGAAGTCTAGAACTTGAGAAGTTTTAGAGGTTGTTGTTAGTCACCAGCATTTTGGCTAGTGCATTGTATTGATCTGATTGATTAGTGGATTAAGACCTGGATTGAGAGAGGCAAAATCACCTTGGCGGGTGGACTAGACTAACTTGAGTGTTTCTCAAGTGAACTAGTATAAACATAACGTGTTATCCCCTTCAGATTCAACAAAGGTTATTTTTACTAAACAAAAGAGTTTTTGAAAAAGAGTAATCCTAAAGAAACAATTTTATTTCGAAAAACCAATTCAAACCCCCCTTTCTTGTGTTTTTCACACCTTCAAATGCAACACAATGCAACTGGCCATTTGGTTCATATAGAACCCATCAATTCTCATCAATTCCCATTCGAAATTATGGATACATCGCTTATACCCCACTAGGAACGACATCTTAGTCATTCTACCCCAGTGAGTACCCCACTAGGAACGACATCTTAGTCATTCTACCCCAATGAGTACCCCACTAGGAACGACATCTTAGTCATTCTACCCTAGTGCGTACAACTATATCACTTATACCTCACTAGGAACGACATCTCAATCATTCTACCCCAGTGAGTACGAGTCTTGTCCATGTCTTATGCAATACAAACCATGATAACTAACTCATGACAAACATACGCATACACACGAAATTCTACACAATGAATTACTTACCACATACATTGATATTCATTTATACAATATTTTCACTCCAAAAAGCCATCATCGATAATCACATTTTCAAAATCATAACATTCTTACTTCAAACATTACCACCACACTTAGTAAATAATACACAAAGTATCAACACAATCCAACCTCAATTCACAAAACACACATCACTAATCAAATATAGAATAATTAATTCATCATCATTCATGAAATCAAATATTCATATGATAATTATAAATAATTATCAACAATTAAATAAAATGAATTATTATTATTGCTACTAGAATAAGATATATTAAAGAACTAACAAAAGAATTATTAAATTAATACATAATTTATTAATTAATAAATCTAAGTTTTTGAGTCATATACATATATCATAGTTGCTACAGGACTTCATTAAAGAAAGGAAAATACTACTATTCCTAGTTTTGTCTTTAGCGCTACCGCGATGAAGTAAAGGGTACTTCAACCCCCATGGTTCTAGGCACTGCAACAATGAGGTAAGGGGTACTTCAACCCCCATGGTTCTATGCACTGCAGTTAGAGGGAAATAAGGGAAAGTCACTATTAATTGCTATATTCTGCTACAGGTCTATATAAAAGCATTACAATACCAATTTTTTTCATTGCCATTTTCTAATAGGATGTCTCGCTACAGGAATGAAGAGATAAGAAAGTACTACATTAATTGCTCTGCAACATAGAGTGAGAAGGATCACCTTTATTTCTCACTACCTATTTACGCTACAGTGAAGATATGTATATTATCACTACATTGCCTATTAATTCATCTTGCTACAGCGTAAGCATTTAAAATATATTCATAGCAGTAAAACCTTACACAATTCATGTATAACAATTCTAACAAGTCCTTTTAAAACTTTAAACCCTATAGCCAATTTGCAACAAACTTCTAACAGTTCCAAAATGGTCTAACTATTCTAAATTTCAATTTCATTGAGTTACTCCATATATTGAATGTGTCTCTATAGTATACCAACATATCAATTCCAAACACAATTATTTATCACATTTTCAAGGATTATCATCAAAACCTAACATTTTCAATTTCATGGATAATTTGGAGATTTTAACTTAAACATATTTCTACCCCTTAAACACTATCAATTAATCCCAATAATTATATAAAAACCCACCCTTACTTTAATTTTTGATGATTCAAGAGCTCATCCTCTTTGAGTTTTCTCCTCTTCTCCTCCACTTCTCTCTTGCCTCCTTCCAACTTTCTATTTCTCTTCTATTATATCTCTACTCATTTTTGTTAAACCCTAACAAATGTCATTAGTCTATTGGACTTAACTCAACCCATTCTCAATTTCTATTCACACTCCCAATCTAGGCCCAACTAATTAATCTAGCAATTCATATATTATCCCACCAATAAAATAAATCACATAAATTAATTAATTCATATAAATCCAAATAAATCAATTATTTCAAATAAGTCTCATAAATCAATTAATCCAAATAACTCAAATAAATCAATTAATTTATATAAATACAATAAATCAATTAATCCATATAAATTCAATAAATCAAATAATTCATTTAATTCAAATAAATCACATAATTTAATTAAATCAATTAAATCAATTAGACATCAAAATCACACGATTAACTAATTAATATAATAAACAAGTAATTACTAAAATTGGGGTGTTACACAAATCATCAACTATGTTAAGGGTTAGCCTTACCATGAAGACAACTTTGGAGGGACTCTTCCGAGTGTAGCATCAATGAATTGTTGATATGTCACATCTCCCCAAAACATTTCCGTTCTACGTCCTAACATAGGATTATCCTCCAAGCTTGGATTTTAGCTTCTTACATAAACATATCCCAACCAATATGATGACATTTTTTATATCTATAATAAAAATATAAAGCATATATATATATATATATATATATATATATATATATATATATATATATATATATATATATATATATATAAAGCATCGGGGGCGGAGAAAAGTTTAGTTTGAAAAATGCCTCAATGTACAAGGGCAGAGGTCTTACAATTTAATTGAGTTGAAAGTCTTGTATCCCTTATCCCTTTAATTTGTAAAAATATCTCAGTTAATTTTATTGTGAAAATAAATATAATATTACGATTATATTATATAAACCCCCAACCCTTATCCCTTATCGCAATTTTATTTATCCCAAAACCTTAGATTTTATTTCTTTGATTTATCTACAAATATCCCCAAGTTTTTATCCCATTTTTTTTTTTGTAAAATTATCTCTTTTAATTTATTTAGAGAGAAAATTGGTTATATAATTATTTTAAACTATATAAAGAAAACCCTTATTTTGTTATCCCTTATCATCAGTCTTATATTTATACTCTTAAATCTTAAGAGTTCTATCCCCAAATTTTTTATCCCAAGTCTATCCCTAATATCTCATTTATCCCTAATATTTGTAATAAATTAAAAAAATTAAATTAATTAAGAAAATTATTCCAAATAAGGATTAAACTCCAACAAACTATACCTTATCCCTCATTCAAATAAATTAATATTTATACCTAATAATAGAACTAAGGCAAAACTACTATTTAGGTCCTTTAAGTTATTTTAAAATATCAAGTTAGTCCCTTAAGTTATTTTTGTAACGCTTTGCTCCTTTTTTAAAAATCTCCATTACAATAAATTACAAACTCATATACCATTTGAACTGGTTTTTCACGCCGATCACGAATATGTAATTAGTTTTGCGTTTGATTGTGTATTTTGGTCGGATCGATGATTTTTCATTATGTATTTCATCCATTTTTACCCGATTCTCATGAACCGTAACTTGTTTGATAAATTTGATTGTATATTCGTGATCAACGCGAAAAACCGGTTCAAATGGGATATAAATTTGCAATTTATTTTAACAAAGATTTAGAAAAAAAACTAAAGCGTTACAAAAAAAACTTACGGGACTAATTTGATATTTTAAAATAACTTAAAGGACTAAAACAATAGTTTTGCCTAGAATTAATATACATTAAGATTGACTTGATCATGAATTAAAAAATTTCACCAAATGAAGAAAAATTAAACCCTTAATAGTTTATTATTACTTAATTATTCAAATAATTAATAGAAATTAAAATATCAAAACTCTAACTATAATTTAATTAAGCTAACTAAAAATTAGTTAAACAAACAAAACTCAATTAAAAATAATTATAATTATTAATAAATAACCCAATTAAATATTAACCCATTACTCACACCCAATGAATTAAAATTATAAATAAACAAAATTCCAATTAAATTCCAATTAATTAAAATTATAAATAAACAAAATCCCAATTAAATCTCAATTAATAAAAATTATAAATAAACAAAATCCCAATTAAATAATAATTCAAAATAAACTAAATCCCAATTAAATAATAATTATAAATAAATAAAATCTCAATTAAATGCCAATTAAATTATAAGTATAGGATCCCAATTAAAATCTAATTAATTAAAATTATAAATAAACAAAATACCAATTAAATAATAATTAATTAAATTATTAATAGAAGAAATTCATCATTAATAAAAGGACAATTAATTATTACCCCAATTATATCTTAACTCTAATTCCAATCCTTAATTACTTATTTTTTATATTTTATTCCATTAGTCATAATTATCCATAATTACTTAATTATTATTATTAGGGCAATGCTAACCAGTGCTCCAGGGGCACTGGTTAAGGATCATTAATTACCTATTAATATGTATTATATGTGAGAGAAATAAGTGTATTGTATTTATTAAAATGGAATATATTATATGAATTGCATGAGAGAGAAAATGATTGTATTAAATTTATCTAAGATAATTAGAAATTAAGTATATTTAATTATACCTTTTCTAAAAGAATTAAATGTGATTAAGGACAATTTAATACTTCTTATCCAGTATCCAGTGCCCCTGGGGCACTGGTTAGCAAGACCCTATTTAATTATATCTTTTCTAAAAGAATTAAATGTGATCAAGGACAATTTAATACTTCTTATCCAGTGCCCCTGGGGCACTGGTTAGCAAGACCCTTATTATTATTATATTTATTCTATTATTATATTAAATTACAAATTAATTATATCCCTAATAATATTTTGTATTTAAACCCAGATTAATTACCATTATACATATAGTTAATTAATTACTTTTATTGATTGAATTATTAAATTAATATGTTTATCAACTTGAATTATATCTATATTTTCACTAATTCCAAATTAATCCAATTATCCCAAATTAATTAATATTCTCTAATTAATTTCATTTTTTTGCTCCTCTTATTAATTTTATTAAAGGGAAAATTTTTAACCATTAAAATTAAATACTAATTAAGTTTGATTATAAAATTAACTCTAACCCTATTATAAATCCGTAATTATATTTTGTAGATTTTTACAATATTATTTTTATTAAAAAAGACAAAAAAAAAAGTTGTTTATGATATAAAAGACAAAATATTTTTCTTGAGAAAGGTTTTATGATATCACTTTTATAGAATGATTATGTAAAAGAAGAAACCAGATGATTATATATATATATATATATATATTTAAAACAAAATTTCTAATTTAAAACACATTGTTGATTTATTTTTTTTTAATTTGAAATAATTAAAATAGTTTATGATTTTTCTTTGTGAAATTATAATTATAATTAACTATAACAAATAAAATTATATATCAACACAATCCCTAACAATTCTATATTAACACAATCCCTAACCCAACACAATCCCTAATCAAACAAATACAGATATTAACCAAAATATTGAATAATTCATACGACCCTAAAAAAATAAGAGCAAGTTAATAAATATAATGGTAAAATAGAACCAACATACGGGGAGGAGGATGTCCCTGGTAAGAAAAATAACTATGTTTGAGTTTTTCGACTCCTTCACACCGTCACGTCCAATCCTTGCCCTTTTGATTTTGGGAACTATTTATATTAAAAAATTATGTTAAATTAAGAAGGAAAAAAAATTAATTTTGGTCCAAACAATTATTAAAACAATTAAAAAGTAGAAAAAACATATTTCATTTGATTTGGATTTCAATTATTTTTATCAGTTAAATTGGGATGTTTCCTAAAATTCTATACTTGTCTTTAAAGACATGAAAAAAAAATTCTAAAAATAACACCAATTAAATTAATGGGTTGACCTATTCGATGCAAGTCATAGACTGGCCTATTCGATGCATGTGATGACATGTATAAGTCATAAATCCTAGGCATTTTCGTGTCTTTATGAAGGCTCCCCCTGAATGTATGCATCACAACTTCATCTCGTAACACTTCTCCCCCTTTGACAATATCAAAAAGAGACAAAGCACACAATGAAAAGTATCTTATATTACACATATACTAATATAACATACAGAGGCATTTGCAATGATAAAGTCATCAATAAAATAGCACTCACATAGAATGATGTAAATATTGAAAATACCTAAATATAAATAAAAGCACTTAAACCAACAATAGAACATGGTTTCCACAAATCATGCCAAACAGCATAAACAATAAACAGGAAAGACGAAGGATACATTGCAATAAAAAATTCTTGAGTTGCTTTAAAAGCGACACATTTACGTGTCATATGCTTTTGGTACTTCCGAAAGCTGCACACACATGTGCTCTAGCAAGACGATTATTTAGATTTATCACCACTTAAACCAAAAAATTTGTTGACATTATAACATGTTCAAACATATTTCGTGCTGGAATATATAAACAACAACTGTACATGCTTATACACAAAGAACATATTTCAAGCATGGAAGAAAAATAGCATGAAGTCACTATAACCACATAAATTGAAAGACATCAATTTGAGATTTTTGGAAGTGAACAATCATGACATATTTCACACATCAAGCATATCAAGCATTTGGAACATAGATAACATGCAAAAGTAAAAGGCTTACTTTCAAAGAGAGAAAATGGAACAATATTACCTTGCGTATGGAATGATGAAGGATGCACTTGTATGTGATTGAACTTCCAAGAGAGGTTAGAGCAAAAGTATATAAAGTGCATGTAACAAATCATATTTAGGCAAAATTTGAGATATCAAGTATTCCCAATTCCATTCGAATGTTGAAAATGGTTCAGTCGCAAGAGGTTTTGTAAAAATATCCGCAAGTTGATTTTATCTATCAACATATATGCTCGAATACGCCATCGCATTTCTCAACATGGTCACGTAGGAAGTGGTGACGTATCTCAATATGTTAAGTGCAAGAGTGTATCATCGGGTTTTTGGTTAGATTAATAACATTAATGTTGTCGCACATAATAGGAATATGTTGTAGTTTAATGTCAAAATCAAGTTGTTGTTGTTTGATCCATAATATATGAGCACAACAACTACCGGCTGTGAAGCATTCCGTCTCGGTAGTTGACAAAGCAACAAAAACTTATTTCTTGATATGCCAACTTACTAAGGAGTTTGAAAACATGTGGCAAGTTCCACTAGTACTTTTCCTATCCGATTTGCAATCGGCAAAAGCGAAATTGGTATAACCAACCAAATTACAACCGCTTCCCTTAGAATACCAAAGCTCATACTTAGAAGTACCATGAAGGTATCTAATGATGCGATTTACGGCTTTTAAATGAGATTCCTTAGGAGTCGATTGATTATAACCGCATATGCACACACTAAACATAATGTCCGACCTAGATGCAATAAGATATAAAAGAGAACCAATCATACCTCTATACTTCTTAAAATCAATATCCTTGCCATTTTCATCTTTTTCCAATTTTCCATTTGTGGGCATTTGAGTGTCAATTGATTTTGCATCTTCCATACCAAATTTCTTTAGCAATTTGTTGCAATATTTCGTTTGACACACAAATATCCCTTTGTTGAGTTGCTTAATTTGAAGACCGAGAAAGTAGTTCAACTCCCCCATGAGACTCATCTTAAACTCACCCTGTATTAGCTTAGAAAACTCCTTGACTAATTGCATATTAGTGGAACCAAATATGATATCATCTACATAAACTTGAACAAGAAGAGTATGTTTTCCTTGATGTTTAATGAAAAGTGTAGTATCTACCTTCCCTCTAGAGTATCCTTGATCGATTAAAAATTATGAAGTCACTCATACCAAGCCCTAGGGGCTTGTTTGAGACCAAAAAGATCCATATGGATAAGTTCAAGAGGTCTCAAAGTTGAAACAATGTTTTTTTATTTAAATGAGACACTTGTTTGCTTACCCATTTGGCATGCATCGCATAAATGATCTTTTAAAAACTTTATTTTTGGTAGACCAATTACTAAATATTTTTAAGTCACTTTGTTTAGTAAATCAAAGTTGACATGAGCTAGGCATCTATGTCATAACCAAGACTCTTCACTCATGGTCACTAGACACTTAGTTCCTGTAAAGGATACGTCATCTAAGTGAAGCATATATGAGTTATTAACCCTCAAGCCAGTCATTCTTTTCATTATTTTCAAACATGCAACAAGTATTTGTAAAAGTAACTTTAAATACATTATCGAATAGTTGACTAATGCTAAGAAAATTATGATTAAGACCTTCAACTAACATAACATCGGAGATAATAGTAGATGAGGGATTATCTATACTACCTTTTCCAAGTATTGCTCCCTTGTTGTTGTCTCCATAGGTAACAAAACCTTTCTTTTTTGGCACAAATTCAATGAATAGAGAGATGTCACTCGTCATATGTCATAAGCATCCACTATAGATGAACCACATTTTCTCTGTAGATCCAAGACATTCAACCTATAGAATCAAACAAGGGTAATGGGTACCCAATTTTCATTGGATCCTTGAGAGTGAGTGAAATCAAGGTTGCACTTTAGAAATTATTGAAAAAAACCTTTAGGAACAAAAAGTCTCCTAAACTTGCATTTCTCAATAGTGTGACCCTTTTTACAACAATAGTGACAAGATAAGTTGTGATGAGATTTACTTTTGCTATTTGAATCTTTTTGAACATATTTATAGTTTTATATGAAGGGTTCAAAGACCGTTTAAACTTTGATGGATCAATAGAAAATGTAACCTTTGGCTGTAATGCCTTGTCTAATTTATCTTGAATATTATTTACCACTTTTTGCCAAATGTGACAAGTTTCACAATTGAACCATGAAGGTTTTTCATCCCGATTCTTATCTTTTTGAATATCTACCATAGATTGGTTATGATCTTCCATATTATTTTCGGTTTCTAAAACTTTATCTTCTAAATGTTCAAAGATTATTTTGTTTGAAGCTAACTTTTTAAAAGTGTCTACGGATTCTCTATGTAGATTTTCATAAGCTTTTTGTAATTGAGAATAAGACAATTCATTAACAGATTCAAGTTTAGAGTGACTTACATTCTTCTTCTTCTTTTTGTTGGCCATGAAGCAAAGCTTAGTCGATTTGTCACTTGAACTTGATCTTTCATCACTTGAAGAATCACTTTCACTTTCCCAAGCAATATAAGCTTTTCTAGACTTGCTAGATTTCTTGTGATGGCCTTTCTCTTTAAATTTCTTGATCAATGGACAATCCGGTCTATAGTGATCGACTTTACCACATTCATAGCATAAAACTCTATATTTACCCTTATTATTCTCGTCTTCCTTTGAGGAATTTGATAACCTTCTAAATCTGATTAGGTTCTTGTCGGAGTGTTTAACTCCATTTTTCCTTATGTACCTATTGTACCTTTTGACAAACAACCTCATTTCTTCATCATCGAAATTCTCATCCTCACTTGTTTCAAAATAACTTTGCTCATTGGTTGAGGACTTTGAAATTGAATCCTTTAGAGCAATAGACTTCTTTTCTACATCCTTTTCTTTACCTTTCTCCTTCTTCATCTTCTTCTCATGATTTTTCTCATGTTTTTCCAAGCAATGGAGTTCTTGCTCGTGTTCTTCTAGCTTTCCAAATAAAGTTGTAAGATCAAGTGTTTTAAGATTATTCGCCTTTTTGATTGCGGTGACCTTGGGTTTCCATTCCTTATTAAGACACATCAAAACTTTATTAGTAGCAATATCATTGGAAATAGGCTTACCTAGAGCATTCAGACGATTTATAAGATGTATGAACCTCTTTTACATTTCGGCAATGGTTTCATGCGAAATAATTTAAACTCTTGATTTAACGTATTGATCCTAGCTTGTTTGACTTCATTAGTTACTTCATAGGCAACTTCGCATGCATCCCACATAGCTTTGGCGATTTTGCAATGAAAGACACGATAATATTCATCAACATCAAGTGCGAATATGAGAATATTTTGTGCTTTCCAATCATGTGACCACAATCTCTTATCATTATCATTCCACTGTGCTTTTGGTTTTGGTATGACGACACCTTCAACATTGGTCACTGTATTTTGATTAGGACCATTGATGATGGCGTCTCATACACCCTTATCAGCAGAGGTGATATGGATACGTATACAAGCTTTCCAATAGTCATAGTTTTCACTGGTAAAGATGGACGCTCTATTGTATGCCCCTTTAGGTTCCATAGCCAGTTTCTAATAAACAAATATTGAAGCACGGAATTAACCGGAGCTCGTGATACCACTTGTTAGAAGAAGGCGACTTATCTAGAGGGGGCTGAATAAATCCCAATTTTAAAAATTACTTTACAAAAACTGTTCAAAAAATCAATGGCTAGCAGAAGTGACACAAATTGAATTGTCTAAACCGAACCGTTATTGAAAAACTCTGATATACGTATATGAAAACCAACTGATGATAATGATAAACAAATCAATCAATATGCTTTTAATCACAATCACTTGAATGCTACTCAAAAGTAAAGGCTATTTCTAATGACAAAATACACAAAAACATCATTGTGACAAATTATCAAACACCTTGTGTGCAATCAATTTCGTTTAGAATTTTGTGTGGTTTTGTTGATTTGGAAATCCAATCACAACCTAATAGATTGTGATCAAATTAACAAAACCTTTTTCAAAGGTTGTCAAAAAGTTTAACCAAACGTATTGATCACACAATCAAAGAATTCAACAATTTACAAATGAAAAATAAAAGAGATAGATAGATAGATAGATAGATAGATATATAGATAGATAGATTGATTGATAGATAGATAGATAGATAGGGGGAGAAACTAGAGTGAGAGAGAGAGAGAGAGAGTACACAAGGATTTGTTTAGGAGGTTCCCTAATCGGCCTCACTATGGGTACGTCTCCACTCAATTCTAACTCGAATTGAGATAGTAAAAATTAACATTACTTTGCAAATGTAGTTTACAAGAGAAATGTAACAATGTAGCCCTATAAACCCTGTGTTTGATGTTGATTCTAACACTTTTTTCCCTTGATCTGAGCTTGATCAAGTCACCCAACAATACCAATTTGATTCACCGACTCACGCTACTCCTTGTCAAGAAACCTTTGTTCTTCAAAGTCTTCACTCGATCGAATCTAAATTGTGAATTGTTGTAACCCAAGATTTACCATTTTATTTCACCGTCTCACGCCACTCATTTGTAAGAAATGCTAGTTCATCAAAGCTTTCACTCAATCGAATCCAAATTACGTAATCTTGTCCAAACCCTTCAAATCCCAAATTGGTCTTGAAGAAAAACCTCACCTTCGTTTTCTTATTTGAAACCCTCAAAGATCTCAACCCAATTTATAGTTCACCAACCTAAATTGGACGTTATCAACTCTAAATCTAGATGGCATCCAAACAATGAATGATTGTGTATACTTTATTCATGTGTATGCATAAAATGAAGGTTGAAGATGATGAGCACTCTTTGAAATTCCAGTTTTGTTTGATTTTCTCAAAATCACTTGAAAAATAAATGATGCATGTATGAATAATATATATGTGTGCAAGTAAGAAGCAAAAGGAATGTAATAGGTTTAGAAAATGGTGCAAATTTTCAATATTTTTTAATGCATGTGTCGACCTATGTAAGTCATAGGCCAACCTATTCGATGCATGTGCCGACCTGTATAAGTCATGTGTCAACCTATGCAGTCAGCACATCAAACAGAGGCCACATGCTTTAAAAGTGAGTTACATAGGTCGACCTGTAACTCATATAGGTCGTGTAACACCCCAAAATTAGTAGAATATTTATTTAATTGATTTATTATAAATATTCGTATTTTTGGTGAATTTTAGATGAATTATTGTGATGTCTGATGTCTTGATTTGTGGGGTATTATGATGTTAAAGGGGGTGTTGAGAGTACTTTAGAAGTATGAGGATTATTAATATTATTTTGGTAATAATAATATGAAATTATATGAAATACATTACTATTATTATTATTATTATTATAAATTGGACGAGTTAAGTGAGGACAAGGTTGGAAAAGTCTATTAAGGATCCTAGGGGTAAGATGGATAAAAGGAATTGGAGAGAAGTGAGAAGTCATTTGGTGATACGATCAGTTTGGAGAAAACGCTCTGAAGAAAAAGGAAAAGAAGACTAGGGTTCAGAGAAGTTCCGAAAGAACTCAGAGAGGAGAATTCAGAAGTAATTTTCTAAGGTATGGGGAGTATTATTCATCATTATATTTGATATAGGTGTAGAAGCATGTAGGTAGTAGGTTTTTCGGGTAAATTTGACGAGTTAATGACGGAATTGGGATTTTTATGATGGATTAGATGTTAGGGATAAAACCTACCATGATGAATTGTTGTTGTTGTGTTGTATCTGTGATGAATTGTGAGGATTTTGGACTGTGAAGTGTTGGAGTTGCAGACCATTAGGGTCTGATGCAGGTGTAGAACTGCAACTACAAAGTTGCAGAATCGCGAGTTTCGCCGGGCGAAAGTCCCGTCTCGTCAAGGGAAGCGAATTCGCCCCAACCTCGCCGGGCAAAAGTGGGAGCAAAGGAAAGGTGGAAAATTGTGAACTACTGGATTTTGTATGAGGGTGTGGGATTTGCCCCTGCTTCGCCGGGCGAAGCCCAGGCGAGCGACCTGCTTCGTCGGACGAAGATAGCAGCGAAGGGAGAGGTGAAAAGTGAGGTTCAGGATTTTGTATGGGGGAAGTGGTTTCGCCCCTGCTTCGCCGGGCGAACCCAGGCGAGTACGCTGCTTCGCCGGACAAGCTCCAGGCGAGCAGGAGCAATTTTTTTATTTTATTTTTTTCTTTGTTCTTGTGCTTTGTGCTGCCTTGCGCCTTGTTGATCATAGGCCTTGGATATTTGATGTGTCGTGAGTAATACAAGATGACTTATGTTGTGATTATAATGACTTTTGATGCATGATAATGTGATGTTTTATGATGACTTTTGATGCAAGATGATGATGAGGTAATATGATTTTATGAATGATGATGCAATGTGACGGTTTTATGACGATGCCGATTATGAAGTTTGCATCATGCATTCATAGCATTCTAGGACTTTGGTCCAGTGACGGTTTTAGGACTTTGGTCCAGTGGTGACTTCAATCCCATTGTGTGGATTGAAGTGTATGACGTTGCTCCGGTTCTTGTGTAGAATCGATCCTATTGGTGGGGATTTTTGGAGGGTGATGACCCACTGTCCATCAAACATAAAGAATTGGTACCACATGCATGAGTCTTGTTGTGCATTTCATATTATGTGGCATTGCATGATTGTGAACGAATGATGTTAATGACATGATATCCATGATGTATGATGATAATGATGATGATGTATAATGATGATGTTGTTTTATTATGATGCATGCTATCTTATGATTTCTTATCTTATATCTTGTATATTAGTTTATGATTACTCACCCTGCCTGTTTCAATGTTGCCTCCATGTGGGTAACGTGCAGGTGATCAGGATTAGCTTTCGGTGTGTGAAGAGCTTACTTGAAGTACCTTTGGTTATTTTGGTCGATGTAGAGGGTCTTGCTCTGATATGTAACATCGGGTCGGGACGTTTGAGTTGAACCATAGTGTTCTTTATTTGGTGATATTATGATGTTTTGAGTTTCGATTTTAAAACCCTTGGATTGTTTTGACAATTTAGGATGCTTATGAAGTTTTCTGCTGCGAAGTATTTGATTTAATTTTTATGTTTCAACCCGTGTTATGGAGCAGGATAATGCTATTATGATGTTATGACAAAATGTGATACCCTTGTGGTGAATTTACTCAGATAATTGTTGTTATTTTATTCGTGAATGTCCGTTGGGTAGAAGGGTGTTACATTAGTGGTATCAGAGCAGGCCGCTCTGTCCGGCCAGGTGTTTTATGATGTCAGTTCCCTGTCGGTTGATGAGTGTGTGTACATTGTCGATGTTTTGTTTCTTCTAATGTTGTTTGATGGTGTGCAGAATGGCTGGAAGAAATGACAGTGCTATTGGTGACGCGCTGGAATCACTTGCTCAAATGATGGCTCTGAACAATCAGAATGGTGAAGCTCCTGATGAGTTATGTGCTTTGGGGAAGTTCCAGAGGAACAATCCGCCAACTTTTGTGGGAACTCATGATCCGGAGGGAGCACATAAATGGCTCAAGGTGATTGAGAAGATATTCCGGGTGATGGGGTGTACTGATGCTCAACAGGTTCAGTTTAGTACTCATATGCTATTAGAAGAAGTTAAAGATTGGTGGGATAACACCCCTCATAGGCTGGAGGATGTTGGTACCGAGATAACATGGACTCTGCTTAAGAGAAATTTTTTGGGAAAATATTCTCCTGAAGATAACACGAAGTAGAGTTTGCGGTTGATTTGAGACCAGGTACGAGTCCGGTGTCAATGGCTCCTTATCGGATGTCAGCTTCTGAGTTAAGTGAATTAAAGAAACAACTGGAAGAATTGCTTGAGAAGAAGTTTGTTCAACTGAGTGTTTCTACGTGGGGTGCTCCTGTGCTGTTAGTAAAGAAGAAAGATGGTAGCATGAGATTGTGTGTTGATTATCGTCAGTTAAATAAGGTGACTATCAAGAATAATTATCCACTTCCGAGGATTGAAGATTTGATGGATCAGCTAGTAGGCGCTTGTGTCTTCAGTAAGATTGATTTGAGGTTTATTTATCATTAGATTCGTGTTAAGCCTGATGATATTCCGAAGACAGCTATCAGGACGACGTATGGTTACTATGAATACACTGTTATGTTGTTTGGTGTATCCAATGCACCTGGTGTGTTCATGGAATATATGAATCAGATTTTTCATGAATATTTAGTCAAGTTCGTTGTGGTTTTTATTGATGATATTCTGATATACTCTAAATATGAAGAAGAGCATGCTGAGCATTTGAGGATTATGTTGCAAGTATTGAAAGAGAAGAAGCTATATGCAAAACTGTCGAAGTGTGAGTTTTGGTTGAAAGAGGTGAGTTTTCTTGGCCATGTGTTTTCAAGTGGTGGAATTGATGTTGATCCTTCTAAGATTGATGTCGTGCTACAGTGGGAGACTCCGAAGTCTGCTACTGGGATACGAAGTTTTCTTGGGTTGGCAGGTTACTATCTCAAGTTCATAGAGGGTTTTTCAAGATTGGAGTTACCGTTGACGCAATTGACTCGTAAGGGTCAGGCTTATGTGTGGGATGTTGCATGTGAAGAGAGTTTTATGGAATTGAAGAAGAAATTGACGACCGCTCCGGTTTTGATTTTGCCTAATCCGAATGAATCTTTTGTGGTCTATTATGATGCTTCGAAGATGGGTCTTGGTGGAGTGTTTATGCAGAATGGAAGGTTGTTGCTTATGCTTCGAGACAATTGAGAGTTCATGAAAGGAATTATCCTACGCATGACTTAGAATTGGCAGTTGTGGTGTTTGTGTTGAAAATTTGGAGACACTGCCTTTTTGGCTCTAAATTTGAAGTGTTCGGCGATCATAAAAGTTTGAAGTACTTATTAGATCAGAGAGAGTTGAACATGAGGCAGAGGAGGTGGTTGGAATTGTTGAAATACTATGATTTCGATTTGAATTACCATCCTGGTAAGGCTTTGAATTACCATCCTGGTAAGGCAAACGTGGTGGCCGATACATTGAGAAGAAAGTCATTGCATATGTCAATGCTTATGGTGAGAGAGTTGGAATTGATTGAGCAGTTCCAAGATTTGAGTTTAGTATGTGAAGAGACTCACGACGGTGTGAAGTTGGGTATGTTGAAGTTGACTAGTGGTATTATGGAAGAGATCAGAGTGGGTCAGTAATCTGATTTGAAGCTGGTTGATCAGGCAAATTTGATTAACCAGGGTAACGGAGGTGAATTCTGGATTGGTGAGAATGGTGTGATGAGGTTCAGAGACAGAGTGCGTGTTCCAAATGTTCCTGAAATTAAGAGTATTCTGGAAGAAGGACATCGAAGCAGATTGAGTATTTATCCCGGTGCTACGAAGATGTACCAAGATCTGCAGAAATTGTTTTGGTGGCCGGGTATGAAGAAGGATATTACTGAGTTTGTTTACGCGTGTTTGATTTGTCAGAAGTCCAAGATTGAGCATCAGAAGCCTCTGGGTATGATGCAACCATTGAATATTTCAGAATGGAAATGGGATAGTATTTCCATGTGTCGGGTTTGCCGAAGACTTCATAATGGAATGATTTTATTTGTTTGATTGTAGACAGGTTAACTAAATCGGCTTATTTCTTACCGATGAAGATTAACCATTCTATGCAGAAGTTAGGTGAGATGTACATTGAGGAAATTGTGAAGTTGCATGGGATTCCTTGAGTATTGTGTCGGACAGAGACCCGAGATTTACGTTGAGGTTCTGGAAAAGTTTACAAGATGCTTTGGGTACTGAGTTAAGGATGAGTTCTGCATATCATCCGTAGACGGATGGCCAGATAAAGAGGATTATCTAGTCCTTGGAGGATTTGCTGAGGGCTTGGGTGTTGGATCAAGGAGGATCGTGGGATAACCATTTTCCGTTGATTGATTTCACATATAACAACATCTTTCATGCTAGTATTGGGATGGCGCCGTATGAAGCTTTGTATGGAAGGAGGTGTAGAACTCCTTTGTGTTGGTATGAATCGGGCGAGAGTATTGTACTCGGACCTGAAATTGTGCAGGAGACGACTAAAAAGATTAAGATGATCCAAGAAAGGATGAAAGCTTCACAGAGTCGTCAGAAGAGTTATCATGATAAGAGAAGGAAGGCACTTGAATTCTAAGAGGAAGATCACGTGTTTTTGAGGGTTACGTCGGTGACTGGTGTGGGTTGAGCTTTGAAGTCTAGGAAGCTCACTCTATATTTTGTTGGTCCGTATCAGATTTTGCAGAGGATAGGGGAGGTAGCCTATTGGATTTCTATACCGTCATCGCTTACGAATTTACATGATGTGTTCCATGTGTCTCAGTTGAGGAAGTACATTCTGGATCCATCGCAGGTGATCCAGATGGATGACGTACAGGTGAGAGATAATCTAACTATTGAAGCATCACCTGTGCGGATAGATGGAAGAGAAATGAAGCAACTGCGGGGTAGAGACATATCTTTGGTGAAGGTGTTATGGGGTGGACCAACTGGTGAGAATTGGACTTGGGAGTGCGAGGATCAGATGAAGGAGTCGTATCCGACTTTGTTTTCTTCAGGCAATTTTCAAGGACGAAAATTCTTTAAGTGGGGGAGAGTTGCAACACCCCAAAATTAGTAGAATATTTATTTAATTGATTTATTATAAATATTCGTATTTTCGGTGAGTTTTAGATGAATTATTGTGATGTCTGATGTCTTGATTTGTGGGGTATTATAATGTTAAAGGGGTGCTGAGAGTACTTTAGAAGTATGAGGATTATAGATACTATTTTGGTAATAATAATATGGAATTATGTGAAATATATTACTATTATTATTATTATAAATAATTAAGTGTAACAATAGGGGCAAGATGGTAAAATTGGACGAGTTAAGTGAGGACAAGGTTGGAAAAGTCTATTAAGGGTCCTAGGGGTAAGATGGACAAAAGGAATTGGAGAGGAGTGAGAAGTCATTTGGTGATACGATCAGTTTGGAGAAAACGCTCTGAAGAAAAAGGAGAAGAAGGCTAGGGTTCAGAGAAGTTCCGGAAGAACTCTGAGAGGAGAATTCATAAGCAATTTTCTAAGGTATGGGGAGTATTATTCATCATTATATTTGATATAGGTGTAGAAGCATGTAGGTAGTAGGTTTTCCAGGTAAATTTGACGAGTTAATGACGGAATTGGGATTTTTAGGATTGATTAGATGTTAGGGATAAAACCTACCATGATAAATTGTTGTTCTTGTTGTGTTGTATCTGTGATGAATTGTGAGGATTTTAGACTATGAAATGTTGGAATCGCAGACCTTTAGGGTCTGATGCAGGTGCAGAACTGCAACTACAAAGTTTCAGAATCGCGAGTTTCGCCGGGTGAAAGTCCCGTCTCGCCGGGTGAAGAGAATTCGCCCCAACCTCGCCGGGAGAAAGTGGGAGCAAAGGAAAGATGGAAAATTGTGAGCTACTGGATTTTGTATGAGGGTGTGGGATTCGCCCATGCTTCGTCGGGCGAAGCCCGGGCGAACGAGATGCTTCGTCGGGCAAAGCCCAGGAGAGCGCGCTGCTTCTCTGGGCGAAGCCCAGGCGAGCGAGCTGCTGCGTCGGGCGAAGATAACAGTGAAGGGAGAGGTGAAAAGTGAGGTTCTGGATTTTGTATGGGGGAAGTAGTTTCGCCCCTGCTTCACCGGGCGAACCCAGGCAAGCGCGCTGCTTCGCCGGGTGAGCTCCAGGCGAGCTGGAGCAATGTTTTTATTTTATTTTTTCTTTGTTCTTGTGCTTTATGCTGCCTTGCGCCTTGTTGATCATAGGCCTTGGATATTTGATGTGTCGTGAGTAATACGTGATGACTTGTGTTGTGATTATTATGACTTTTGATGCATGATGATGTGATGTTTTATGATGACTTTCGATGCAAGATGATGATGAGGTAATATGATTTTATGAATGATGATGCAATGTGACGATTTTATGATGATGACGATTATGACGTTTGCATCATGTATTCATAGCATTCTAGGACTTCAGTCCAGTGACGGTTTTGGGACTTCGGTCCAGTGGTGGCTTCAATCCCATTGTGTGGATTGAAGTGTATGACGTTGCTTCGGTTCTTGTGTAGAATCGATCCTATTGGTGGGGATCTTTGGAGGGTGATGACCCAGTGTCCATCAAACATGATGAATTGGTACCACATGCATGAGTCTTGTTGTGCATTTCATATTATGTGGCACTGCATGATTGTGAATGACTGATGTTGATGACATGATGTCCATGATGTATGATGATAATGATGATGATGTATAATGACGATGTTGTTTTATTATGATGCATGCTATCTTATTATTTCTTATCTTATATCTTGTATATTGGTTTATGATTACTCACCCTGCCTGTTTGAATGTTGCCTCCACGTGGGTAACGTGCAGGTGATCAGTATTAGCTTTCGGTGTGTGAAGAGCTTTTTTTAAGTACCTTTGGTTATTTTGGTCGATGTAGAGGGTCTTGCTCTGATATGTAACATCGGGTCGGGACGTTTGAGTCGAACCATAGTGTTCTTTATTTGGTCATATTATGATGTTTTGAGTTTCAATTTTAAAACCCTTGGATTATTTTGACAATTTATGATGCTTATGAAGTTTTCCTCTACGAAGTATTTGATTTAATTTTGATGTTTTAACCCGAGTTACGGAGCAGGATAATGCTATTATAATGTTATGACAAAATGTGACGCCCTTATGGTGAATTTACTCTGATAATTGTTGTTATTTTATTCGTGAATGTCCATTGGGTAGAAGGGTGTTACGGGCTGACCTGTATAGGTCATGTGTCAACGTATATAGTCAACACATCAAACAAAGGCTACAGGCTTTAAAAATGAGGTACATAGTTCGACCTGTAACTCGTATGTGTCGACCTATAAACATGTTTTGCACATAAAAACCTGTTTTTAATGCATGAAGCCTTTTCTAAACTAAGACCAAAATGTTTTATGCTCTCTAATGCTAAGATGCACATTAAGACTCAGAGGTTTCCGCCCAATATATATAAACGGTAAAGTATCCTAGTTTTGAAATCATGCAAAATACATCTAACAAAATATTACACTCATACGCGAAACCACGTCGGACTACATTGCTGGACAACAGACGTTACCATAGTAGAGACAAACGTTTTAGATTTATAAAACATGGAAACATACTTATCAAGTGTTTCCTGCAACACAACCTCGCCATCCTCAGGAGTGATACTGGAAATCCACGCACCTTCAACACCCACGTCCACACTAAGGGGATTGTTGGGACATATGGCAGGCAAGAAAGTGGCATTAAGCCACAACTACAATAACCAAATAGGGCCTCCTATAGGCAGACTGTTGAAGTAAGGTCGCTCGAAAATCTTCCTAGACGATATTTACAAAGACTCGTAAAGGCTGCACAAGATCAGTTTACTAAGGCATACCTTGCGTTGTTCATGGAGTTGAGTAGCCAAAGGTACGAACATTCTCAGAATTTGTTCCCCAAGGAGGCAAATGACATAACGGTCCAACCAGTAAGTTAGAAACACTATATGCTCATTAGCTTTAACATATTTTGTCGAACAACTGTGGTCCAAGAAAAAAGCATCAAAATGCCCGTCAGAGAAATTGAAAGTGTAAGTGGTCCGGGTAGGCCGGGACGATTAGTAAACCTCCCTAGTAAGTCGAAAACCAGCGATGGCAGCAAGGTCGAAGGGAGTAGGAGTCAGCATCCTACAAGGAAGATGGAGAGATTGGTGGTCGACTCCCAAAAGCATGTTACGACGAGTAGCATAGTCGTGTTATATTTTAGGTGGACCCTTGAGAGCTGAATGAGGTCGAAGATGCCCAAATACTTCCACAGAGCCTTTTTCTTCTTTTCCATCTTATTTAACCATCTTATGTAGGTTGGGTCAGGTGCCTCAAGTGGAGGAGGAAAGTATACATGGTTTTCCAAAAATGACAGTCAAAAGGATGATCACTAAAAACTAAGGGTGCCCACCCGGGGTAGCTTGGGAAAGTCTGTTTCAAAGAGTTGGAGTTCTTGGCAGACCTAGGGAAATGAACCATATATAAAGGCGAATATGTTACCCAAGATGGAATAAGTGTAAGAGCAAGAGTTGTCTCTGCATGTCATCTCTATGTTTTGATGATAACAATGAGTATTTGTGAAAGAACCATTTTATGTTCTAATGTGTGTTGTGTGCAGATCATAATCATAAAAGATATCAGATCCAACAAACACCAGCAAGATGTGCGCAAATGATCATATGTGAGTTACTACGTGTAACACAAGTCGCAAGAAGCAAGTATGCTTCTGTATCTGATCATAATTAGATAGATCCAAGGATGTCGATATTGCTGCTGCAATGCTCTTGTGGATGCTACTTTGAAAGTGGTTATGATTCTGAAGATTACGAAGCTTCTGAAGAAATAATCTTGTGGAGAACCGAAGTGCTGAAGATTCTCATGACTTGAAGTTCTGAAGGCTGAAGGCTCTAAAGACCAAGTGCACCAAGACTCTGAAGACTTAAGTGTTCTGAAGATTATGGTTCTAAAGGTCAAGTGCTGAAGACTCTGAAGACAACGTTCTGAAGATTCTGAAGACTTGAAGCAATGAAGATAACGAGTTTCAAGACAAGTGTCGAAGCTCTGAAGATAGATTCCTAATGGACAAGTTCTGAAGACTGAAGCCTTGAAGTTTTCTGATGACCCTGTTATAAAGTCTCTACTCATGCTTCAATTAATTACCATCAGAAGCCTCTGAAGATTTAAAGACAAATGTTACCGTTAGCAATGACTGTATACCGCACTAAAAAGATTTATCCCATCACTTCTTATAAAAAAAAAGAAGATATGGCAGTACAACTTTCATCATTGCATAACGACTCTTTTCAAACAGCCAACAACTCTTCAATAGCTATAATTTACTTGGCTATTTAAAGGAAAGGAGAATGCGCTTCAGAAGGTGTCGATGTGATGATAGTCGCCACGATCAGTTATCGTTGTTACACTAAACATTTAAAGCTATCACCATTAATACATGACCATTATTGTTGATGCTCAAAGATCATCATTCAACACAACAACAATAAATTGGAACAGAAGCCGTTGATGAACAAGACAACATTGAAAATCAGTCAAGTCATCAACCCAACCAACTTCATCATCTGAGCTATATTGAAGATCTGAAGCAAGGAGTTATTGCTCGAAGCTTGCTCAACAAAGAAGATGAAGAAGATCTACAAGATGTCATCAAACTGTCAAATCAACATACATCTTTGTAGAATATAAAGATAGCATGGAGCTATTGCTCATATCTTGCTAGAACACTGAGTGTTCATTTGTACTTAAAATTAGGAGTTATCTCCTTGTTAAGAAGCATCAATGTAATCTCCAAAACAACTAATTCTATGTGAATTAGGATTCCTCAAGTGATCAGTGTGATCAGAGACTTGAGAAGACAATGGCTTGGTGTCGTTGTGGAAATCCTGAAATATGGTCAATGATAGTCTTATCTCAAAGAGGACCAAATGTGGGTCAGACTCTTGTGAGATCACTGATGGAACTCATTGAAAATCCTGGAAGAATAGTCAGTAAACATTATATCTGATAAATCGGATCCCTGAACGTTTAGCTGGGAAATCCTGATAGTAGATCTTGCGAGATTAGAACCTATTGGGTCAACGTTCGTTATATCCTTTAACTTGGATCCCTGAACGGTTCATTGTGGGTTAGTCACAGCTACGGTTGTGCAGGATGTTAGTCACCGGTTATTGCCCGTGCATATGTAATCTTTGTTGATTATAGTGGATTAAGTCCTTGTGTTCAAGGCGAAATTACCTTGGAAGGGTGGACTGGATTAGCTTGAGAATGGCTCAAGTGAACCAGGATATATCGTGTGTTCTTTACTCTTGTTTATGCTTTGATTTATTATTTATGTTTCTGTATCATTATCAGAACCTTGCATAGCAAGTCAGAACCTTGCAACTCAACTCTGATAAGCTTCCGCTTTGCAAGTCTGAATCATGTATAGCATAATCTGAATGACGCATCTCAAGTCAGAGTCTCTCAACGCAACTATGATATATTATTAGCGCAATAACAAAAAGAAGCGAAAATTGATTAAGAGTTAAAAACACAATTCAAACCCCCCCCCCCCCATTTCTTGTGTCTTTCTCACACCTTCAATTGGTATCAAAGCTCCGGTTCTGCTATTGATGGATATCAAACACTTAACAGTGTCAGAAAAAGATCCAGAAATGGTGTGTAGAAATACTCTGGGTAAGATTTCAATCCACTTACAATTTCAGTATCAGTTCAGAAGATGAATGTGTACTAAATTGTAATCAAATGGATTACCGGAGCAAATCACTGATTCTCAAAGTTTTGTTGTTGTCAACAACGAAATCTTCCTCTCTAAAAATTAAAGAGGAGATTGAAGAATCAGTTGACAAGATAGATTCATCAGATAAGTAGTAGTATATGTTGAATGCCTATCGTAGAAGATACATTTGGATAAAACAACGTCTTTGCTCAAGATTGAATCATCAGAAAACAAGAAATCTTGGTTGCTGAAGTTTATTTCCTTATGAGTTTTTGAGATGTTTTCAAGAAACGGATTAGTCCACCCTTGACTTTCTCATTTAGAGCTCATTAAGAATTTCTTCATGTAAAGAAGAAAGAGTGTTGTTCTATGATTTTGAAACTTCAAATTAAGCCTGCAGAAGAAACCGTGCAGAAAACTTAAGAACATTTAGAAAAAGGAAATCTAGAGATTCATCAGGAATCTGATTAAAAACAATGTTTGAATCTTGGATAAAATAACATAGACGATTGAGTTCTGCTCTATCTCAATTGAACTAACTGTAATTGATCAGAATGGTATCTGATATTTCTCTCAAAAGTTCATATTGCATAAATTATGGAATCAGAAGATGCTCGACTAGATGCAGAGACAGAAGTCATCTACTCGAAGCCAAAAAGGATCTAAGTCACTGATGTTGTTCAGAATGAAGAAATCAGCTGACATTCTTTTCAGAAGCAGATATGTTGTAAATCCTTTACGGGACTAAATCTAAACGAGTTAGATCAGCATTGCAAGAACAAGATTATCATGCAAACCATGTCATGTGTTACACACATGTTTGATGATACTCGTTTCTAAACAAGATCTGCATCTGTTCGAAGAAACAGAGTCAGAAGATGTTATAAAATGGAAGCTTGATAGACGTTCTGATAATAAAGATCAGAATCTCTAAAGGTTGCTCTCAAAAGTTAGATGAATATTTTTGAATAGGAAAAAGGAAACGACCATCTAAAGAAGATTGATTCTAGTTCTCAGGCTAGAGATCCAAGTTTAGAGGACATCGATATTCTTCAACAACAGATTACAACGTTAGATCACTCTAAAGGAAGTAGAAGCAGAAGATGATGATCAAAAGCTCAGAGTCAGAATGGAAAGCACTTAGATATAGAATCGCTGTAGAAAGATTTCAGAATCTCTAAGGTACGTTTTTCCTCATTCATGATCATCCTTATTCTCTGAATTTATATCAGTAGTAATATTTTGAATCTCGTCATAACCACTGACACATTAGGTTTCGTAAGATTCATTGAAAATATAATAAGATTCTCACGCATTTATGATTTGACGAATATTAAGAGTAAAATAAGAAGTTATGATTACCTTGTGTCAGCCACTCCCTTACGACTCATAAGTGCACATCTATTAGTATCCTTATTAATGATCTGCTCTGACAACCTCTATATGGAGTCTATAACGTGTCCGGTCAAAGCTGACCTCCATAGCTACTCATAGCTATTCTCGAAATAATGAACCCTGCCTGTTCTAATTCATTAAATAGCTATTGATCCTAAGTCCTTCCCATATCATTTCCTCTATTCTAAGAAGAATCACTCTTTAACTATCTCATAGGTTAATTTGTTTCTCTCTCAAACAAAATCACTCATGTTCAATATGACTTCCCACAACATCAGAGGTGAAATTTCTGATCTTGGACTCCTGTAGGAATACACTATGGATTTAAACCTTCTGCCTCAACTTAACAAAACAAGTATTCTCTCTGGAATTAAATTTCAGAACTGGGAAAACTACTTCAACATGCTTGTTGGACCTGTCTTTCCTGTGCATGTAACTGAGTTCTGGTAAAATGCTCGAGTACTGGAGTATGACTATGGCAAAAATGCTATTTTATCTGTGGTTGCTGGCTGTCCAGTCTTGATCAACCCTACCATCATAGCTAAAACCATTAGGTGTGTTGAAGATGGTGTGACTGTGGAAAGAAACATCAACAGTCATAGCTTTGACAAGCATATGTATGTCATTTTTTAGACTGAAGGTCGTCCCACTCAACCATGTACCCTGACTCCCATAACTAAAGATTGGTACAAGCTAATTGTAACTAATTTAAGACCAAGAGAAAGAGGAGCATGATGGTTATCTGACAAAGAAATATTATTTATTTTCTTCTTAGTTTCTAGGATCAAAATAAACCTACCCCAATCCATGCATAATCATTTAAAGGAAAAAATTAATCTGTCTAGGGAAGACACAATCTAACAAGTTCCCTATTGCAGAGTTATCTCCCACATTCTTGATCTTCAAGGAATAGTTAGTCATTGAAGGAGAAATGGAATGACTAAGAAGATTCGTCCTGAGTTCTGTCAACCTATGACTTTCCTAGTCTAAAATAGGAAGTTAGATTTCCTAGAGTCATAGTTTTTCAAAGTCTTTGCTTGTCTGACTTTTTGTTCTGAATTCGACTTGTATCTCCTCGATCATTTAATAAAGTAACTCTGATGGTGAATTGCTTATCTTTAGGAATGATTAAACTTATGTTCATCTTATCACGATGCATTGTTTAAATCTACATTCCATGAATTTACCATAATTTAGAATAAAATAATTAAGCATTATAATCAATTACGTGCATCTATTATGCATCACACGAAAAGCCTTAAGATTATCAAGAAACTGTAATATCTCCTTAAGACATAAATATGCAACGGTTACTCTCACCACTCATAAGAGAACAGTTATGATTCATGATCGGTTAATTTTCCCTCATTAAAGAAACCAGTCATCCACCTTCTTTTCCCATCTCCCTTATCAACCTAGGAAAAATCAATAGTTACGCTTTCAAATTCTTAAGCCTTACTCTCCTCATTACTCTATAAATAAGATCAACCTTAAATTACTCTTCACAACATCTAAATCTTGAGTAAACTCGGTTAGTGTGTTTCTCCTTCAACAATGGCCTCCTTCTGTCAAAATGTATTATGTCCCATTACTACAAAAACACCAATTGAAAAACTCATTGTCAAGTCTGAAACAATTGTGAATTTAAGGAGTTTGAAAGCAAGCGGATGTGATGTGACTCACTCCATGAATAATCAAGGGTGGAGCAATTACTTCAAAAGGTTGGAAGGACCAACCTACGCTTGTCTGGTCAAAGACTTCTGGATTCATGCTACTGCGTGCACAAATGTCATTGTATCTTCGGTGTTTGGAAGGAAAATAGTTATATCTAAAAAAGACTCTTTCATACTTACTGATGCATGACAATACCGGATTAAGGATCACCAAGGATCAATTAAGCAAGGAAAGAGAAGCAAAAGTCTTGGCTTCTATTTTCAAAGAAGTAACTGTGGTCAATATGGAAGATCCAATATTCTCAAGTCTGAAGAATTCCCTATAAGTGTGATTCAGAATCTTGCAAGGAAATGTGTTTCATCATCTTCCGACAGATCAACTCAATGAGACTCAGAAGTGTGTCCTATTCCTTCTTCTAAAAAGAATCAAGATACATCTTCCAGCAATTCTTTTCAAACATCTGAAAGAATCTATAAGAGACTCCAGAATGGGTTCTGGCACGGAAATCAGACATGTTCCGTATGGGAGACTTATTTATGATATTCTTGTGGAATCAGGAATAGTTGATGACATCCTGGTCAACGAAGGAGGATCGAGCAAACTTCAAAAAAGCGCAGGAAAAATTCTCAAATTTAAGAATCTAAGGAAAAAGAAAGAAAATGTTGATCTTGATGATACGTCACTAAGGCAAGTGACGATGGCTATAAGAGTTCCTGTTATAGGATTTCCTAACTTCAAAGAAACACATGATCAAGTAGAAGTGGCAAACTATCTGCGAAAATTCAAAGATGAAGACATTGGTGTATGGATTGATCTGGAAAACATTACAGATTTGCTTCAAGAGCTCTCGGAATGGAAGAAAAACGGAAAGAAGCGGAAAAGAGCTGTTAGCGAAGAACCTTCTTCGAAAAGGTCAAAGACTGTTAATGAAGTATTATCATCCTTCAAGGATAATACTATCAACAGAATCCAAAACTTAATAGATATATCAGGTTCCAGCATGAATCCCACTGCGATGGGAATTATCTGGACTGAATTTCATGGATGGATGTCTGAAGAAATTATGAAAAATAAGCAGTTGGCAATCTCACAAGCTGAAAATAAACAGTTGCATGCTTTAAGAACCGATGAGTCTGGAAATTCGTCTTCCACCTCCTCCCTATCCGTAGGCACCTCTAGACTATCCCCTAGAAATCTGTGAGCCTATGTTTTGATCGCTCCAAACTACTCAGGGTTAAGAATAATCTATATTTTGTGTTAAATGAAATATCCTTATATTCTATTTGAAAGTTAGCTTGATAAACTGTTCCTTTTCATATAGATCATGTTTAAAATGCATAAATGCTCTAACTTTTTGATAATGCCAAAAAGGGGGAGAAATAGAATATGATTTTGATACTGATATAATAATATTAATTAAAAGAATGCTAAACATCAACTATGATATAAATTGCGTTTACCACTAATGATTGTTTGATGTTTAACCGAGGAACTCTGAACAAGTTCACTAGGCATTATTAGAACAGGTTAAATTAAAAGAACTCTGTTTAAAGTTCTTATGAAATGTTTGTTCATATTCTCGAAGTTGTACACTTCGTGAACATGTGTTCAAAATCAGATTTACCCAGTACTGTTCAGAAGTTGAGAACTTTCTGAAAGTCAAAGTTATCGTGATTCTTGTTTCACTTTATTCAGAAGCTGTAAGCTGTCTGAAAATATGAGATTCAGAACATAAGAATCAGAAGAAGAACTCTTCCTGAAAGCAGTCAAAACAAAGTCTACATTTCAAGATGCTTTTCGGAAGAACTGAGCAAATCAGAAGTCGAAGACTGTCTGATGATCTGGACAAAACATCTAAGAAGAAGAAGTTCTGATAAACCAAGATTTCAACTCAGAAGAAAATGATGTGGCATCAGACTAAATCTATAATTGATCAAGGGTCAAGCTTTGATGAACTAATGAGTTGTGACAAGTAACAACGTTCCGAGATGAAGGCCTGTGTTCAAGTCAAACTCTGAAATGTCAAGATCTTATATGATGATCAGAACCGGTATGACCAAATTAAGAATCTGAAGATCATCAAGTCTGAAACTTAGGGGGAGTTTATTACGTCAAAAGACAAGTTCAATTCTGATAAATAGCGTGGCTAAGTTATTAGAAGAGAATTGATCTATTTCTGTGCTAAAATTATTCTGCTGAAAAGTAGAAATTGCTTCAGAAGACTTTGAAGATTATGAGCTATGATACGATGACCAAAGGAACTAAGTTCTAAAGATATGAAGACAGAGGCTCTGATGAACAAGTCCAGATGCAGAAGACTTTGGTCTCCTTAAGACAGATAGGGAAGTAGTCCTTCTCTATTCTATGTTCTGGCAACTCAAATTATTATTTTGTGAGTCTTTGGATCAGATAAGATTCTAGACAATCATAAATAAAATTTTGGGGGTAACACATTCAGGGGGAGCTGTTGTTCCAAACTCTGAATATGCTATGTTTGTTGATTACCTTGTCTAAAATGTTCAATCAAAATACGTGGTTTTGTCATCATCAAAAAGAGGGAGATTGTAAGAGCAAGATTTGTCGCTACATGTCATCTCTATGTTTTGATGATAACAACGAGTATTTGTGAAAGAACCATTTTATGTTCTAATGTGTGTTGTGTGCAGATCATAATCATAGAAGATATCAGATCTAACAAACACCAACAAGATGTGCGTAAATGATCATATGCGAGTTACTATGTGTAACACAAGTCACAAGAAGCAAGTATGCTTCTGTATCTGATCATAATCAGATAGATCCAAGGATGCCGATATTGCTGCTGCAATGCTCTTGGGGATGCTACTCTGAAAGTGGTTATGATTCTGAAGATTGTGAAGCTTCTGAAGAAATAATCTTGTGGAAAACCGAAGTGCTGAAGATTCTCGTGACTTGAAGTTCTGAAGGCTGAAGGCTCTGAAGACCTAGTGCAGAAAGACTCTGAAGACTGAAGTGTTCTGAAGATTATGGTTCTAAAGGTCAAGTGCTGAAGACTCTGAAGACAACGTTCTGAGTGAACAAGGTTCTGAAGATTCTGAAGACTTGAAGCAATGAAGATAACGAGTTTGAAGACAAGTGCTGAAGCTCTGAAGACAGATTCCTAATGGACAAGTTCTGAAGACTGAAGACTTGAAGTTTTCTGAAGACCCTGTTATAAAGTCTCTACTCATGCTTCAATTAATTACCATCGGAAGCCTCTGGAGATTTGAAGACAAATGTTACCGTTAGCAATGACTGTACACCGCACTAAAAAGATCTATCCCATCACTTCTTCTACAATAAAAAGAAGATATGGCAGTACAACTTTCATCATTGCATAACAACTCTTTTCAAACAGCCAACAGCTCTTCAATGGCTAAAATTTACTTGGCTATTTAAAAGAAAGGAGAATACACTTCTGAAGGTGTCAATGTGATGATAGTCGCAATGATCAGTTATCGTTGTTACACTAAACATTTAAAGTTATCACCATTAACACACGACCATTGTTGTTGAAGCTCAAAGATCATCATTCAACACAACAACAATAAATTGGAACTGAAGCTGTTGATGAACAAGACAACATTGAAAATCAGTCAAGTCATCAACCAACTTCATCATCTGAGCTATATTGAAGATCTGAAGCAAGGAGTTGTTGCTCGAAGCTTGCTCAACAAAGAAGATGAAGAAGATCTACAAGATGTCATCAAACTGTCGAATCAACATACATCTTTGTAGAATATAAAGATAGCATGGAGTTGTTGCTCATATCTTGCTAGAACACTTAGTGTTCATTTGTACTTAAAATTACGATTTATCTGCTTGTTAAGAAGCATCAATGTAATCTCCATAACAACTAATTCTATGTGAATTAGGATTCCTAAAGTGATTAGTGTGATAGGAGACTTGAGAAGACAATGGCTTGGTGTCGTTGTGGAAATCCTGAAATATGGTCAATGATAGTCATATCTCAAAGAGGACTAATTGCGGGTCAGACTCTTGTGAGATCACTGATGGAACTCATTGAAAATCCTGGAAGAATGGTCAGTAAACGTTATATCTGTTGAATCGGATCCCTGAATGTTTTGCTGTGAAATCCTGATAGTAGATCTTGCGAGATTGGAACCTATTGGGTCAATGTTCGTTATATCCATTAACTTGGATCCCTGAACGGCTCATTGTGGGTTAGTCACAGCTGCGGTTGTTCAGGATGTTAGTCAACGGCTGTTTCCCGTGCATATGTAATCTGTGTTGATTATAGTGGATTAAGTCCTTGTATTCAAGGCGAAATCACCTTGGAAGGGTGGACTAGATTAGCTTGAGAATGGCTCAAGTGAACCAGGATATATCGTGTGTTCTTTACTCTTGTTTATGCTTTGATTTATTATTTATGTTTCTGTATCATTATCAGAACCTTGCATAGCAATTCAGAACCTTGCAACTCAACTCTGATAAGCTTCCGCTTTGCAAGTCTGAATCATGTATAGCATAATCTGAATGATGCATCTCAAGTCAGAGTCTCTCAACGCAAATCTGATATACTATTAGCGCAATAACAAAAAGAAGCAAAAATTGATTAAGAGTCAAAAACACAATTCAAACCCCCCTTTCTTATGTATTTCTCACACCTTCAATAAGGAATCAAGGCGTTAGAGTACCACAACCTTCAGATGTCTTCCATTAGAGGCAGGGATGTAAGATTGATTGCCAACCATAACTGGTTCATTAATCAGAGCGGAAAAAGAAGGGTGACATGAGCCAGGGGGAATGAAAGCCATTGATCGTATGAAGCAAAGGAAGAAAAGTGAGTGAAAATGGTAGGAGGAAAACTGGAGGTAGCGTTCACCTTGTGTGTTTGTTGAAATCGTTGTGGAAAGGAAGAAGTAAGTAAGAGAGGGGTAGGGGTGGTAAAACGGGCCGCCCGCCCCGCTCCGCTTTAAGCCCGCCAAAAAAAGGCGGGTGGAAATGTGCTTCAAAATCTAGTTTTCCCCGCCAAGGTGGCGGGTTGGTGGGCGGCGGGCTTGCCCGTCATCTTTTTTACTTATATATTTTTTCATTTTTTAATAGATTAATAGGCTTGTTTTTACATTTTAAATAGATTTTTCACTTATTTTTTAGAACAATTTTTACAAATCATCTTTTTAACAAATTTTACTTCAAAAAATATTGCATATATTCTCAAATAAATGTACAAAATAAAACCATCAAAAATTGGAATGACTAGAATTAACTAAAAAATGACGGATTTAAGGTGGGACAAGCTAAACGAATAGGTGCGGCGGACTTTGGCGGGTGGCGGGTTTTGGCGGGGCGGACTTTGGCGGGTGGCCGGTTTTGGCGGGGCGGGCTTTGGTGGGCGGCAGGCCCAAAATCCCAACCCAACCTACCATTTTTTGGCGGGTAGGCAGGCCTGCCCGGCGGGCCACGTCCCGTTTTGCCACCCCTAGAGAGGGGTGTAAATAGGATGGCGACAAAAAGTTCCTCCCAACAACGTGGATAGATGGCAGGTTCGGATCCAATAAGCAGCCTCAAAGTGGGGAAACTTATAATTAATAAAATAAAACAAAATCTCGAATCCCAGTTTAATGGCTAGTTAATGACCTTGGAATTCGGGGTAATGATGGACTAACGTTGATCGGTCATCGTTTCTACTATGTTTCCGTCACTTATTCGGCATCAATCTATAAAATCAGTAGCACTTTGTTTGTCTTTTCATTGTTTTTCAATTCAATTTTACTTGTCGTATTTTATTCTCGCATTTTATGATTTGTTGTTTTATTTCAATTATGTTGCATTTTATGCTTTGGTTTGGTAGTTTTCAATGGTTTCAGGTCTGAGTGGAAAAGCCCAAAGGACTCGTACGAAGAAAATGGAAGTTCCGGGGATTTAGAAGAGTTTTTGGAATGAAGCAGAGGATGTCTGGACCTAAAATTCAACAAACATGGAAAAATATTGGGCAACCAAGTTCCTTGTCTGTACTATGTTGTAGTTCTCCTCATTAGCTTTCCGACGCTTCGAACGGGGACCAAAATAGACTGACGGATCAAAAGTTATGATCGAAACAATTTCGGTTATAAAATCCAGCAAGCTGACACGACCGGCAGTGTTGGCTGACACGGCCCGTGTCAGCTTTGGAGCTGATTTCCTGAATTTTTTCATATTTCCTCCATATATTAAGTTGTGGGGGCGTTTTGGGTATTTTAAACCGATCTGAATGATTTGATACTATTTAGATGAGTTTTTAGGAAGGGAAAAGGACTTTTTTTTTTTTACTTTTACGAAGAATTAAATTTAGAGTTTATGCGATCAAGGAGATTTGGAGAGGACGATCGTTCATGAGCGGAAGCGATTGAAGAATCAGTTTTCCTCCGATCAAATTGTAATGTCTATCTTTAATTTTCTTTTTGTTTTTGTTCTTAATACTATGAGAGGCTAAACCCCCCAATGCCATGGGGTGTCCCTGATTTTCCCTGTAATGACAATTTTCCCTTTGCAATAGAAATTTCACTGCTTTCTCATAATCATGTTTATCATATAATGTTCTCAATGCTTGTCCATATTGGAAAATAGGATTTGATTTACGGTTAACCTTAGGTCGGAAAAACCACTGTTAACGCTTTTTATACGATAATACTATAGTAGATATCGCCTAGGAATAGGGATACCCTATAGTAACCGTAAAGCTTTTGATAAAAATAAGTGCTTGGTATTCTTGCTATACCGCTAAGGAATTGGGGTATAGGGAGAATACCAAAGATTTTTCTACTAAGGAATTAGAGAAAAATATTCTTAAGAGCCCGTAATGATTGGTTCAAGCGATGATTTTGAAAAATAAGGATTGTTATTATTATAAGGAATTTCATACACCTTGCCCTGACATGTTTCTCATATTTGATTAAGTCATTTTCACTCGTTCTGCTTATTTCATTTACTGTTATTATAATTATTTTCAAAATCAAAACCCCCAAAAAGGAACTTTTGTTTAATTGAAATAACATCTGCACTTACAATTACACGCAGTCCTCGAGAGATCGATTCTGGGGATAACCCATACTATTACTATATCGGTGAAAATAGTACACTTGCTATTTTTCCGATCAAGTTTTTGGCGCCGTTGTCGGGGACTGCCAAATTATAAGTGTTGATTTTAATTCAATTGGAATTTTGTCACTTGTGGCTAAAATTGATTCTTGTCATTTTTATTTTTAGTTTTTTTTTTATTTTTATTTTTATTTTATAACTTTTGGGATTATTACTATTACTACTAATCTGCGTCTAACCTTTTATGTGAGGAGAATCCTCAGCAAATTTTCTTTTTGACGCAGAAATTGAAAGAACGCTACACGAGAGGCATAGGCAAGCAAAACTTGCAGCGTCTAAAGCAGAACCTTCGAAGCACTCAAACTCAGGTTCAGAATCAGACAAAGATACAGTGACCATGGCTGCAGAGCAACTAACAGAGAGACTCCTCGGGGATTACGGAGCAGCACATACACCGGCTGGTCGGTTAACAATTATGAACCAACCAGTGAATGTGACAAATTTTCAGCTGCATCCGAGCACCATCACTCAGCTTGAGAGGAGACCTTTCACCAGAAAGGTCAATGAAGATGCCAACAAACATTTACAAAGGTTTCTGACTATGAGCACCACTCTCAAGATTGAGGGACACACCGAGGAACCAAAAAGTTGAGAATGTTTCCTTTCACTCTTTCAGAAGATGCTGAAGAGTGGTTCTACTCGTTACCGGTTGTGAGTATTACCACTTGGGAAGAGATGGAGAACGCGTTTCTGAATGAGTATTTTCCGGCCTCTGTTTATATCCGAAAAAGATATGATATTGTGAACTTTAAATAGAAGGACGGAGAATCTCTCGGAGACGCATACAAGAGGTTCAAGAAGGTTTTGGTAGCCTGTCCGACTCACAACATGGATCAAACTGAGCAGATGCAGGTGTTCGTCAATGGCCTCCGAATGGAAACTAAGCAACTTATTGATACAACTGCTGGTGGATCATCCAACTTCACCACCGCGACTGGTATCAAGAAAATTATTGAAGCTATTGCAGCCAACGAACATTTGGAACTATATGATCGAAGGTGAGTAAATCTGAGGGTGTGATTGACTTGAAGTTGAATAATCAGGTTGTGAAGGTAGAAGATCAGATTGCTGCGGAAGTTGAAAGAAGGTTGAAGGCTGTGAAAGTGGGTACTCAAAGTGTGGTACAAGTTCAAACCGGTCAACCCATGAGTTGTGAGATCTGTAGTGGACCCCATTGCACTTCACATTGTGTTGCGACTCCGCAACAAATTGAAGAGATAAAATTCCTGAAGAAGAATAATCCCTACGCTCAAACTTATAATCCAGGGTGAAAGAATCATCCTAACTTCTCCTGGAAAGATCAGAATCAACAACAATACCCACAACAGCAACAAGCTCCCCAAAAAGCACAATGGGAGATTGTCATTGAGAAGATGGCAGCTCATAACATGCAATTTCAGGAAGAGACCCGGAATAGCTATAGGAATACCACAGCCTCTATAAAGAATCTGGAGGTTCAATTGGGTCAGATAGCTCAACAAGTTGCAAATTTTCAAGCACCAGGCGCCCTTCCAAGCGCCACTATACCAAATCCAAAGAGTCATGAGAATGTCAATGTTGTTATAACAAGGAGCCAGAAAGTTGTAGAAGAAGAAGCCAGACCAACCGAAGAGAAAAGAAAAGAAGCGGTTAAACCTAAGATCAAGTTACCGTACCCCTCAAGAGCGACAAAGAAGGAGACACAAGAAAAAGACTTTGAGAAACTCAGCTCATTGTTCAAAAAGTTAGAGATTAACATGCCCTTCTTTGAAGCACTTGAGCAAATGCCTCTATACAAAAAATTCATGAAAGAGGTCATTGGAAAAAAGAAACCTAGTGGAGAGGAGGTAAAGAGTCTAATTGAGGAAAGTAGTGGGGGATCACAAGGTAGGAGAATTCCAATCAAACGGAAAGATCCTGGTTCTGTGTCAATCCCCTGTACCATAAAGGACAGAACGTTTAAGAGAGTCTTGATTGATTCGGGTGCTAGCGTGAGTCTCATGCCCCTCTCAATTTTTAAAAAGCTGGGTATAAAGAAAATAAGTGAAACGGGAACAAATCTGAAGTTTGCCGACCTCACAACCAAGCGGTTGTACGGCTTAGCAGAAGATGTGCTTGTGACTATTGATAACTTCACTTATCCAGTAGACTTTGAGATCATTGATCTACCTGAGGATGAGGAGACGACTATCATACTAGGTCGACCATTCTTGATGACTAGTCGGTGCAGTGTGGACATTGAGGCTGGTACTTTAACCTTGAAATATTTTGAGGAAGAAGTAACCTTGAAAGTGTTGGAACTCGAGAAGTAAGGTCAAGAGGAAAGTAATCACCCCGCAGTTGGAATGATCCGAACAGTGGGAAAAAGCAAAAGCTTAAAACCACTTCTTGAAAAAGTCTCTGGAATAATCCATTAGGTTGCACCATCTGAGTCATCTATTGCACCTAGTAAGACTCCAAAATCCAATCAAGAAGTCAATAAGAGGAAGAAACATCAAAGAAAGAAGAGAAAAAACATCAAAGGAAGAATGTGGAAGTTGGATGTAAATGTAGCTCTTATTCCTGAATCTGACCGGTGCTCTGTTGCGGAAAGGTTAAGCAACAAAACGTGTAAGCTGAAGTACCCTCCATAGCAATGGGGAGTGACCCGTCGAGCCATACGACGTTAAACGAAGCGCTTCATGGGAGGCAACCCACGGGTTTTATTTCTTAGAGTTTTTGTTGTGTTTCAAGTTTAATTAGGTACACTCACAGTCTTCTACTGTAAAAAAAAATTTACAGTAGGCTGACACGGCCCCCCGTGTCAGCTGACACGACCCGTGTCAGCCCTACTGTAGCGAAAAAAAATAAATTAAAAAAAGTTTTACAGTAGGCTGACACGGCCCCCCGTGTCAGCCCTACTGTAGCGAAAAAAAAAAAAAAATATCTCTTTCTTTGTCCCTCCGCATTGAGGCTCTGTGAGTTCCCCTCTCTAGCTTGTTCTAAAACATTGAGGTCAATGTTTAGTTCAAGTGTGGGGGGGGGGGGGGGGGGGTTATTGCTTTCAGTATTTTTATTTATGTTATTTTATCTTTGTACCGTTGATTGGTGTGTTTTGTATTTCGTGTGTTACAGATTGAAGGTATTCGTGTCGGATGAATGAGGAGACTTATAGTTAGTGGATGAAAAGGCACAACCCATACTTGCTCTCCAGGAAACCCCTGAAAGTTGGTGCTGCTGAGGTGGATGATTGGACGCGACTTTCCAATACTGGACTGATACAGGAAACTGCGACATTACACTAGAGGTACCTTGGAATTTGTCAGTATGCCAAACATGGTGAGGATCATAAAAAGCCAAACACCTTATCATCATGAGAGTTCGTCAGGTATGTCTTTGTCACTCTTAGTTTGCATACTCGTATGTTGGAGTTTCAATGCACACATATACACACTGAGGCACTTGTTTGTTTTTAACCCTGAGCCTTTCCAGCCTACCCTTTTATGTTATCCTTCGTTAACCCCCTCGAGCCTTCTTCCTTTTATTTATTTATTAACCGCATAATTAAACCATGAGCCCAAACACTCCCTCACCCTGCTCAGATAAGTGCTGTTGATTTTGTTGATCTGTGAAAAATTCTAAGTTTGGGGTTGAGATACCTTTAAGAACTAGGTAAGTGCAAAAGAAAAAAGAAAGAAAGAAAATTCAGGAAAAAGAAAAAAAAAAGAAGTAGAATAAAGCACTTACCTAGAGGAGGATTTAGTTTGAAGAAGTCAAAAAGTAAGCTCAAAGAAACAATTGAGTGTAAACTAAAGAATCCTAGTAAAATGGTGTCTGATACCCTTGATTGTGAAACAGAATAAATACCATAGTGATTAGAATGACGACACTGAGTCTGAGCTAAAAACCAATCGTTTTCCCGTTTTGTTTGTTTATCCCTCCTTGTCCCTAAGCCCCTTTACAACCATAAAAGCCCTCAAAAAGTGTGTGTTGTGTGCGTTTGAGATGAAAATAGATGTTGTTCAAGCTTATGAGTTGACTTTGCATGCTATGATTATTGAGTGTAAACACTGTAACCCGGTGAGAGTGTGAAAAGCTGACAGGTAAAGAGGTACTTTGATGTGGAAGTGTAGCGGACCGTCAATATTCAGGTAAGAAGAAAATGTTGAAAGAAAAGTGGAAAGATAGTCGCGAAAGATCTCAGCGGTGTTGTGGTAAGATAATTTTAATTAATTTGGGGGTGACCTTTCTGCTGTCTCGAGCATTACTTGAGGACAAGCAATGAGATAAGTTTGAGGTTGTGATCGGTCACCATTTCTACTATGTTTTTGTCACTTATTCGGCATTAATCTATAAAATCGGTAGCACTTTGTTTGTCTTTTCATTGTTTTTCAATTCAATTTTACTTGTCGTATTTTATTCTCGCATTTTATGATTTGTTGTTTTATTTCAATTATGTTGCATTTTATGCTTTGGTTTGGTAGTTTTCAATGGTTTCAGGTCTGAGTGGAAAAGCCCAAAGGACTCGTGCGAAGAAAATGGAAGTTCCGGGGATTTAGAAGAGTTTTTGGAATGAAGCAGAGGATGCCTGGACCTAAAATTCAACAAACATGGAAAAATATTGGGAAACCAAGTTCCTTGTCTGTACTATGTTGTAGTTCTCCTCATTAGCTTTCCGACGCTTCGAACGGGGACCAAAATAGGCTGACGGATCAAAAGTTATGATCGAAACAATTTTGGTTATAAAATCCAGCAAGCTGACACGGCCGGCAGTGTTGGCTGACACAGCCCGTGTCAGCTTTGACGCTGATTTCCTGAATTTTTTCATATTTCTTCCATATATTTAGTTGTGGGGGCGCTTTGGGTATTTTCAACCAATCTGAATGATTTGATACTATTTAGATGAGTTTTTAGGAAGGGAAAATGAATTTTTTTTACTTTTACGAAGAATTAACTTTAGAGTTTATGCGATCAAGGAGATTTGGAGAGGACGATCGTTCATGAGAGGAAGCGATTGAAGAATCAGTTTTCCTCCGATCAAATTGAAATGTCTATCTTTAATTTTCTTTTTGTTTTTGTTCTTAATACTATGAGAGGTTAAACCCCCCAATGCCATGGGGTGTCCCTGATTTTCCCTGTAATGACAATTTTCCCTTTGCAATAGAAATTTCACTGCTTTCTCATAATCATGTTTATCGTATAATGTTCTTAATGCTTGTCCATATTGGAAAATAGGATTTGATTTGCGGTTAACCTTAGGTCGAACAAACCACTGTTAACGCTTTTTATACGATAATACTATAGTAGATATCGCCTAGGAATAGGGATACCCATAGTAACCGTAAAGCTTTTGATAAAAATAAGTGCTTGGTATTCTTGCTATACCGCTAAGGAATTGGGGTATAGGAAGAATACCAAAGGTTTTTCTACTAAGGAATTAGAGAAAAATATTCTTAAGAGCCGGTAATGATTGGTTCAAGCGATGATTTTGAAAAATAAGGATTGTTATTATTATAAGGAATTTCATACACCTTGCCCTGACATGTTTCTCATATTTGATTAAGTCATTTTTACTCGTTCTGCTTATTTCATTTACTGTTATTATAATTATTTTCAAAATCAAAACCCCTAAAAAGGAACTTTTGTTTAATTGAAATAACATCTGCACTTACAATTACACGCAGTCCTCGAGAGATCGATTCCGAGGATAACCCCTACTATTACTACATCGGTGAAAATATTACACTTGCTATTTTTCTGATCAAACGTCTGCACATTTTAAAGACGTAACATTTGGTAAGAGAGTTAATCATAATGACCGACAACAAGAAAGATTGAGGTGACGTTGCAGAGAATATGAACAATATTAAGGTAGCTACAAACAATGCCACTTTTCTCCCCTCAAAAATGGGTCGACGGTGACATTTTGGGGGGGCATCTGTTACATTTGGATTTTTAGGTACTAGAAAGCTAACAAAGAATGTCAATGAAAAGACGTTTACTATGAACATTAATGGAGTATCTTTAAAGAAGCATTAATTACAAGGCGTTGACAGACCAACGACGAGGGGACGGCCGAGTCGTCGACACAGTAGGACATAGTTTGGAGGACTCCTAGGGATGAATCCCCATGACCCAGCTCACTGGGAAATGAGTCAAAAATCTCGAAAAGGGCAGTCGATAGAAACATGTCCAGAATCTCGAAAAGGACATTCGATAGAAGCCCTCAGTCTATAAAGGATCGGTCAATCGAACATCTTGGTATAAAGGACTTAAATAAATTTATAAGTCTGTGGGGCCATGAGTGGCATCCTCGACAGCATGTTTGGAGCAGCTATCGTTGAGAGATCGTGAAGAAATGGAAAAGAAATTACCGCTCAACGTGGGTTGCAGGCAGATAGCGTCTTGAGGACACGTAAGTGCACTAGTCGAAGCTTGAAGGATTGAACGTGGAGCAAATACAATTATACTTCTAATGGTCATAACTCCTGTTGACGGTTACTTTGTAAATAGAATAAATAGAAGACTCATACATGAGATAAGAGTTTGTAAAATTTCATACATACTCTCCATACCACTGGAGTACCTGAGTCAAAAAGAGAAACAATTGAGCGAGAAACATGTATGCATCTGCGTCCACCCTTTTTTCTTAGTGTTTTTTGCTTCCTCAAACGGAACATTGTACTTTTCTTTTACTTTGTTTAATGTTATTTACTGCATTTTACCATATTATTTATCACAACTTGACTTCATTTAATGTCTTTTACTACGCTACATTCAATTCACACGCACGTGTGTTCACACAAATTACTTTGTAGATTTTTCAAGTTAATGCCATTTTTTTCACCCACGATTCATAAATCAGTTTTTCCACCTCCGCCACTTTCTCCAAACTTTAGCACTTTTTTTATAACTCCCGGTATGAATTTGATGGTATAAATAGGCTTTTAAATTTTAGTTTATGGCATCCAAGCTTTGTCATAGTCAGAAATTTACTTGTAAAAGCACTTACATCTTGCATTGAGGTGTACTTGCAACATTATTTTTATAAGCTTAGAGAATTAATTTTTTGCAAATTGTAGCTATTATTTTTACTTTCATTGTTGTTGAATTTTGTTTTTGATTTATTTTTGATGACGATGTTTCGTATCTGTATCGGAATTAAAGTCTTCTTTGGAGCAATTTAACTTATTCAAGTATTATTTATTATCCATGTTCTATATTTCATTGCTTTTCTTTACTGTTACTTTTACTTTACTTTTCGTATGTTCTACTTTATGTCTATTATTTTCAATTTAAATATGATATACCTATGCTTTATTTTTACCACTTTCAACATGTTTGAGCTGAGTTAGGAATGTGAGGACCGTCGTACTGACGATACTCTAATAAATCTTATGAGTAATGATTAAAACAAGGATTATTTTTAAGTCTAAAAATTGTGTTTTTAACGTTGGAAATGTACTGCAAAAGTAGAAATAAGGCTACACCAGTTTCAGCTCGAAAGAGTGAAACCTATATCTGATTATAGAAATTTCGAAACTTAATTTTAAAATACAACGAAAACACTTTTATAATTAATTTAGGAAAATCTAATTTACAAAAAGGCGATTTTAAGATTATAAACGAACACACAAAAGCGGACGTTTATACACTTAAAATCCGGTACCGGTCACACGAAAGTGGACAGTTCCTTTTAATTATTTTTCTACTAAAAATAACTTTTTAGAGTAAGAACCGGTTATTTTCCAAACAGGATTTCAAACTGTAACATGTACACGCGAAAGAGAGCAATCAGATTATAGAGTTAGAATCTGGTATCCGTCACGCGAAAGCGGACAATGCCTTTAACGTAATCTTTTCCTTCAAAAAAACATTTCCTTGTTATAATTATGAAATCAATTTTGTGAGTGCCAAAGGTTGATGAAAATCTCAATCAGGTATCTCGTTATTAAAATTAACTTTAAACCAGATTAATTTTCCCTTTACGCGAACAACCTCAATCGCACCGCCTAAGATAAACAAATTAATAACAAAATACAGTAGTTTTCTATTTGTCTTTGTGGAATTCGAAATTTTTTATATTAAAATGATAAAGCTGTGCACTTGCGACAACATTAGGTATTCCGCTTCACCTTCCTAGAATTCGGTGTTGACACATTCATGTAAGATTATATTCCTAGATGTGTTCAATAGAGTGTATTATGAGAACCTGGACTAGGGTCCCTTGTTCCTCTCTTTATATCCGTCTTCATGAGGATTTTTGTCTCATGCTTTACATTTCCAAATGTCTTACTTCTCTCAATATCCTCTGCTAGTAACTTCTATTCATAATTGATATAGGGTTTTGCTCCTTGTGCAAGAAGATTGCCCATGCTCTTTGGCTCCTCCATTCTATGTTTTCCTATGAATATGCAGTCTGACCTTAATCTCTTCTTGAAAATCCATCATTTAAATTTGTGATTAGCTCCTTTGAAATTCACATCTACTTTGGTGAATCTGTCAATGTATTCCCAGAGCATTTTTTCTTTTTTCGATGAATAGCTACCACCAATGTCTTCGGATGATGTCTACGAACTGTGAAGAGAAAAGTAAATTTGTCACACAATTTTCTCCAAGAGGTGATGAAGTTGTCTTCCAATGCCTTAAATAGGGCCATGGCGGCTCTCTTGAGAGTTGGAATGAAAAGCTTGGCCTTAACTACACTTATAGTTTAGTATTAATCCAATACGATGTCCACATGCTTCACGTGTTCATCAGGATCTCTAGTCTCGTCATAGGTCTCCAGCTTCGAGGGGCTTCTCCAAAGATTTAGGGATACAACATTTAATAATATGTTTCGTGAACAGTTTCCAACAACAGCGAGTAGAGGCATGTTTGACAGAACAGTATTTGTGTCTAATTTGAGGACAATGGGAATGAGATCTCCTTAGGCGGTGATCCTCTAGTGGTGTATAATTGTTGTCTCTACCCTTAGAGTCATGGAGAGGAGAGTTGTGATCATGGTGATGAAGGTAATTCCTCTTTGGCAACTCTCAAACTCTTGACAGTTGTGATATATCTCGACAGGAGTATCCCTCGGCATGGCTCTAGAATGGTCGTGTTGCAATACGTATGATTGTGTTGTTATATGAGTTGAAATATTACACAAAAGAACCCCGTGTTTTGTTGTTGTAACATAATGAAACTTTTCAACATATTGAAAGTCACGTGACAATGTTGGTCCCAGAGATCAGGGAGGTGGAGGAATATGATGCTCGTATGTAGGAATTTGTTGAGAATATTGAACGAATGGTTGAGGAAACACTAGTCAAATTTTGATATCTTGTTGTTGTAAAGATTCTTCGTTTATGAGAGCGAGAAATGCAAAGCGGTGTCTTGAAGAATGTGAATCGTAGATTGAAGATCATTACTTGCAGTGTGAGTACAAAATGGCTTTGATCTTGTCATCAAAAAAGATAACAGATAAAATAGTCATAAAACAGTTCCGATTGTCTGAACTATAACATAAAACAGATGCGGTGATGCAACAACGTAAGTTTGAGAAGTCAAAGAAATTAAGAAAATAAAAAAATAAAAAAATATTTTTCACATACGACGCTACTATATTACACTTGTACATAAATAAATGAAAGGGTAAAGATTATGACTCTAATGAAGCTACCAATACGGTAGTTATGATTTTTTGATGATTAAAATAAGAGCACATAAAAAGTTAGAAAATAAACACTTAAGTCGGTATTTGAATGAGGTGAAACTTAATAATGATGTAAAAAGTACATCAATGTAACTTATAATCATACTTATATAATTCACACAGTTGAAACCATTTTCAAATGGTCCGACATAGAGTATGGATGGTCATTGGATATAAATCAACGGTAAAAATGAGTAGAAAGATTGTGCTCCAATACAGTGTCTAAAATTAAAATTCACTTAAAAGTCCGTCGTTCATATTGAGTTGATCCTATGAATTAAACATGTCTTAAAGGCTACATTCATATCGAGCTTAACCTATAAATTAAACATGTCTTAACTAGCTTTTAGACGACACGTAATAATTTTATGTCTTAGTGAATATTTGTCTCATAACTTATCTCCTACACCTGAAAGTAGATTAGTCTCTAAAATATTAAAAATATAAAGACATTCGGCGGAACCACTAGTCCACTACCACCTCAAAAGTTTCAATAATGCTGCTTTCCTTATATATAAAAAAACAGATCCTTAATCTATCGTCATCATTTGGAATTATTTTTACTACAAACAACATTAACTTTGTTTCTTTCTTTATTTTTGTATTCCTCCATTATACTTTTGGCATCTAATAGAAAACAGAAACAACCCTGAATCATCAAGATAGAATTAGGTCACTCACTTTTTCCAAGCAAAATTAGGTGGCAACATAAAATTTTCTATGGCCGCATTATCTATATGTAATGAATGAAAGGCAATTGATGGAAGGTAGGGACACATTGTCTGAGGACCCTACTCATGAGAGGAATTGAAAAAGTGCTATGTACTGGCAACAATCATGGCAACAATCACGGAAAGGTACACATTTTGTAATGGACTATGGTACCGCAAAAACAATTACGGAGAAAGATTCAAAATAGGTTGAAAACCTACTGCTACAGTGAAATTAGGTCATGATAAGACAATTTGGAGTACCCTATTGCAAGATGACTCTTAGTGGGTCATTATAATTCATCATTAGTACTGCTAATTTCAACTAGCGTTTTGCTTTATTTCGTGTCTTAAAAATTCATGACCGTCTAAGTGGCCAACATTCATTCCCCACTTGTTCAAATATCTCATTTTTATTATATTAAATATCTACTTCAGTTGGGTAACTTGTATCCCAAGTTATTTGACAAATAATGATAAATGAAAAGAAAATTAAAAAGTGAACGAGAGAAAAGAGTTTATTGGAAGTTGAATTGTGTTGAGTTGTGTTTTAATTACAATTATGAGTTATAATTATAGATACACTAGTTATTCAAAACAAATTTAAAATAGACTATCTAACACTAAAGTGACATACCAAGTATACCTTTAAAACAATATATATGCCTGGGTATATGCTTAAAAATAATGTCTAACAAAAACTGATATATCTGCACGGGTATATCCTTAAAACAAATTGAATTAATCGTAATATCCTTCTTAATTTAGATTTGTCATACTTCTCTTTTGTATTAACTTCTTCGAACCTTGCTTGCTTGAGAGGGTTTTATCAAAATATAAGCTAATTGCAACTCAATTTTGCAATGTTCAATGCTTAATTTCTCTTTACTAACTCGATCCCTTAAGAAATGGTACCTCCTTTCTATGTGCTTGCTCCTACCATGACTCATAAGGTGGTTTGTCAAATCAACTGCTGACTGATTGTCCACTAGCAACTTGATTTGCTCACAGTTGCTCACATTCAACTCTTCAAGCAACATCTCTAACCAAAGTGTCTGACATGCTGCATAAGAAGCTGCAACATACTCTGCTTCACATGAAGACAAATCTACAATTTCTTGCTTCTTTGAACTCTATGAGATAGGTGTTGATCCAAGTATGAACAAGTAGTCTGATGTACTCTTTCTATCATCTTGATCACCACTCCAATCTGAATCAGAATAACCATACACCTTGACATTCATTCTTGTGTTTTGTTGATTTAGCATGAGTACTCCATGGTCAGTTGCACCTCTATCGTACCTTAAGATCCTCTTTGCTGCAAGTAGATGACAAAACATTGGGTTCTCCATGAATATGCTAACCTATCCCACACTATGATAAATATTTGACATTGTATTGCAAAGATACCTCAATAAGCCAATGATTTGCTTGTACAAAATGTTATCCACCAGTTAATCATCTAGTTTCAACTTCAATTTGTAAACCCACCTTACATGAATTTCTTTCTTGCTTGAGTTCTCAATAAGCTCCCATGTTTGGTTTTTCTCAATGGCCTTGAGTTTCTCAATCATTGCAACATTCTAATCTTCATTCCGTATGGCTTCCACCTGATTAATTGGTTTTGACTCAACCATTATTTCTTCTTCAATCAGCTCACCATTTTCCCTGACTGCTTGATCAAGAAATCTCTCATAAACATTCAGTTTGACTGATGAAGCTCTAGTTTTGCTTGATCTTCTCACTTCTTGAGTTTGTGCAGACTCAGTTGGTGTAGGTTATTCCTCGCACAACTGCTTTGGCACTTCAATCTTTGGAATTCCATACATCATCTTCTTCATATGCATCAAGCTAAGACTCATAAAATTGATATGACCAAATCCTTGATGCCAAACCCAAATTTTATCTTCAGTTGTGGTTGATGCAAGACATCGATGATCATGCATATTGATCATGACCTTAAATGCCTTGTTGGTTGACAAAGGTGCCCTCAGAGTTGGCCTAGACATTTCATCAAACACCTTGAGTTCCCTTCCTTACAACTTCATTGTGTAGTTCTTGTCAAGTAATTAACCCAAAATGATCAAGTTACTTGCCATTGATAGGAAACATACAAGACATCCTTGATGGTAGCCTCATGTCCATCCTTCTTTTTCACTCTATTGTTCTCCATTCCTTTTGAAGTCACCATGTGGTTATCTACAAAACAAATTGATCTTTTAACTAATTCATCCACCTTGACAAACCAGTTCTTGTTGCCTGTTATATGAGTGTTGCAACCTGTATCAAGGTAGCACAAATTTTCTTTCTCTTAAGCCAAATGTGTTGCAGCCATCAAGATAACATCTTCAGATTCACTACTACCATCATGAGAAAATTGAGCACACCTTTGCCCTCATCATTAATCTTATTTTAGTAGGAGTCGCAAGCATGATGACCAAACTTTTGAAATTATGCATGAGGGTGTGTCTGAATTGTGTTGGAATAAAATTGATTTCTCTCATATCTCTTAGGTTTTGATGGTAACCGAGTTTTTAAAGAAAAATTGGGTGTACTAATGTTTGCTCAAGTGTGCAGGACCATCGACTAAAATTTCATATAGTATCCAAGTATTGGTTTTGACTATGAACATTCAATGAGAAGCCTAAAGACCAAAATTTGATGGATTAGAAGCTGAAGACCAAACTCTGAAGAGGTTAACATCTGAAGGTCAGAGTCCAAAGTAGTCAGCCTCTGAAGACCAGACTCTGAAGAAATCTGCCTCTAATGATCAGAATCTGATCTAGTCAATGCGCAAGGACCAATGTGACTCTGTTAGATCACTATCAACCTCTAAGTCTACTTTGTTACGTGAATACCTAAGTTCTGTTTTCTTTTTAGAGCCTGCTGGAATACAACTGCTAATTCCTTTTTTTGCAAAGGGTTTTCAAACTAGCCTTCACCTAACCTGACTATTTGGTGAAACATCATAACGTCTCTTTTGATGCTTCTCAAAGGACAATATTGTGTTGCATCTTCAACAACTCTTTTATTCTCTATTTAAGTTGATAAAGACTTGCAAAAAGATACACCAATTAACACAAAAAGAGAAGTTACTCTATCAACAAAAGCACAAGCTGAACTTAGGATTTTTTATCCTTGTATATCTTAGAAATCCATAAGTCTCAAAAGAGTCTATTTTCTTTGTGTTCTTTATACACCTCTGATTGTATATCAATTGTATTTTCCCAACAATCATTTATATTCTATGTAAATTGTTAGAAGTCTCTTACTAAATGTTTGAGCATTGGATATCTCTTGCTTATATGCTTGAGCATTGGAAGTCTCTTAATATAGGTTTGAGTAAAGGAAGTCTCTTGCTTGTGTGCTTGAGCATAGAAGTGTCTTACTTGAGTGTTTTAGCAAACTAAGTCTCCTGTTTGTGTGTTTGAGCAAATTGTAATCTTGTGTGAATATAGTGAAAATCTCGTATAAGTACAAGGGGATTGGATTAATCTTAAGCTATGAGAGGAACCAGGATAACTCTACGTGTTATTCTTCTTTCTTGAATTTCATATTCGCTGCCTACCTCTGACTGAATCAAATTTTACAACTTGTTTTTTAGATTTTGACCAAGAGTTTAAAAAGAAATAAAAAGAAAACATAATTCAACCTCCGCTCTTGTGTTTTTTCACCTTCAATTGGCACCAGAGCACGGTATATGCTTAATGCTTAATAGTGGAGATTCAGAAAAGAACAATTCAACCCCCACATGTTGTTATAAATCATGGTTATAGCAATCTAGAAAAGAAGAATTATATAGCTAGACCTCCAACTTTAAGTGGAGATTCTACCAAGTTTGAATGGTGGAAAAGAAAGATGTATAATCATAGCATAAGCCTTGATGATGAGCTATGGGATATTTTAGAAGATGGCATTTATATTCCAGTCAATGGAGTTGGAATGGTGTCAGATAAAAAAAAACTTTCACATCATCTCAGAAAAAGGTCTATAGAAAACATCATAGAGTTAGAGGCATTTTAGTTGATGTTATACCTCTTTCCGAGTTCGTCAAAATCATTGATAAATCTACTGCTAAGACCAGTTTCAAATCCCTATGTGCTACTTATGAAGGGAATCAACAAGTTCATGAAGATAAGGCTAACCTTTTGGTTTAGCAATATGAGTTGTTCAGAATGAAGGAGGATGAAGACATTGAAACCATGTTTTCTAGGTTTCACGTTCTTGTATTTGGACTTCAGGTTCTAAATAAGAGCTACACTACATCTGATCATGTCAAGAAGATTCTTAGGAGTTTTCCTGTCAAATACAGACCTAAAGTGATACCTATACATGAGGCTAAAGAATTAAACACATTAAGTCTTGAAAGTATTATCAATAATATTTAGAGCTATGAGATGGAGCTTAATGGAGATGAGCCTGTCAAAAAGTCAAAGTTTCTAACTTTGAAATCTATTGCTAAAATTGCCAAGGTTCCTCATGTCTGAAAATCTGAAGAAACTTCTCATGAAGAAGGTTCTAAAGATGACTTAGATGATGAGGAAATGACCTTCTTCATTAAAAGGTTTTTGTATCTGGCCAAAAAGAACAAGAGATTCTCTGGAAGAAGCAGTGGCCTCAAAGGATATAGTTCATGAGAAAAGAAGGATGATCAGAAAGGATGCTTCAACTACAAGAAGCCTAGCCTCTTCATTATTGAATGTCCTGAACTACAAAAGGACACGTAAAAGAAGGGAAGCTTTTAGAAATATAGTTTCAAGAACAAATTAAATAAAATTATCATGGCAACATGGGATGAACTTGACAATGAAAAAGGAATCCTGAAAAGGATAAAGAGCAAGCCAACTTTGCCTTGATGGCTCATACATCTTCAGAAGAAGAATTTGTCTCAGATTCTAGTTCAGAGTCTCAGGAAGAGAATAAGGTATTTTCTAAACTATTTTGTTTTGATTTAATTACTTTCATTCAAGATCTCATGTGAAGATGTCAAGAGAAAGCTAGACACATGAAAATATTGAAAAAGCAATATGATATTTTGAAAGAAGAATTAAATTATGTTCAAAATAAAAATGAAGCTCTAGAGAAATATCATATTTCTATAGTAAAGGAAGTGTTTAATAAACCTCTTGATGAGCATGAAATGTCTCTTCAATAATTTATCACAATTGGCTTCAATAGAACTAAACGTACTTCCATGATTTATGGAGTAAGCAGAAGCAAAAGGGAAGGTCTTGGTCACTAACAAAAATATTTTAATCCAAGGTTTGAGACCTTGAGTAAACCAAATGATCCTTCTTCTTCAAGCTCTTTTAAAAAAAAGGGCTTTAATCTTATTTTGTATCTACTGTTGTAAATGCAAAGGTTCTGAATCAGTCAGAACCTAAAGTTGTCGAGTCAAGGGTTTTGAAGAAATGAGAACCTAAAATTCTAAACTCAAAGGTTCTGAATAAGCCAAAACCTAAGATAATAAGAGCTAAGGTTCTGAAAGGTTCAGAACCTACGGCCAAGGTTCACTCAAGACAACAAAATTTTAAACCAAAAGTATTGAATGATGCTAAACCTTATCATATGAAAGCAAAGGTACAAAACAAGAAGAAACCTGTCAGAACTAAACCTAAATGACCCATAAGATTATAGGTACCTAAATATCAAATTGTCTTTGCTAAAAATATGCTTCAATGGAGAAGCAAAGCATCAATCATGGTACTTGGATAATGGCTGCTCACGACATATGACATGAGAAAGGCTTATGTTCCAAACCCTAACTCTAAAAGAGAGAGGAACTGTGGGATTTGGAGGAAACTAGAAAGGAAAGATCACTGGTATGGGAATTATTAGTAACTTCTCTATCTCAATTAATAATGTTTGGCTTGTAAATGGACTTAAACATAACCTACTGAGCATTAGTCAATTTTGTGACAGTGGTTATGAAGACATGTTTAATAAGAACAATTACACAGTCATGAATGAATCTGACAATCCCATACTATTCAAAGGTAGGAGGAAAGGCAATATTTATAAAATTAATTTTTCTAAACTGTTTGATCAGAAGGTACTTTGTCTTATATCACTAAGTGATGAGAAGTGGATATGGCACCGAAGGTTAGGTCATGGTAATTAGAGAGTAATATCTAAACTTAGTAAATTGAAACTTGTTAAAGGGTGGCCAAATCTCATTCATCACTCAGATGTGGAGCATGCCAAGTAGGAAAATTAGTAAAGCTTCCTTCAAATCTAAAAACCATTGCCTCTACCTCAAGAACCTTAGAATTACTTCAAGTTGATTTGTTTGGTCTTGTTAGTACTGCATTAATCAATGGAAAGAAATATGGTCTAGTCATTGTTGATGACTATAGAAGATGGATTTGGGTTAAATTCCTTAGAACCAAGGATGAATAATATTATGTGTTCAACATCTTTTGTATACAAGTACAAATTGAAAATGAATCCAAAATTTTAAAGGTAAGAATTAATCATGGCGGTGAATTTAAAAATGAGCCATTTGAACTTTTTTGTGAAAAAATGGAATTCTTTATGAGTTCTCCTCTCCTAGAACTCCATAAAAAAATAGAGTTGTAGAGAGAAAGAATGAATCTTTACAAGAAATGGTTAGAACCATGATCCATGAAAATAACTTACCTAAGTACTTGTGGGCAGAAGGTGTGAACATAACATGTTATGTTCAAAATAAAATCTATATTAGAACTATTCTAAACAAGACTTCATATGAGTTGTTCAAAGGAAGAAATTCAAGTATTTCTTATTTTCATCAGTTTGGATGTACATGCTACATCCTAAACAATAAAGTCTATCTGAAGAAATTTGATTCCAAATCTCAGAATGGTATCTTTTTAGGATACTTTGAACGCTCTAAGGTATACTTGGTGTATAACTTTGAAACCAATATGGTTGAAGAGTCAATACATAACAAATTTGATGACAAAGATACTGACAGTAAAATTTCAGAGCTAGTTCAAAATTTTTTAAAAATCTGTGCATCTGAAGTAACATCAAGATCTAGAGGTCTAGAAGTTGGAAGTTCAGAAGCTAGCAATCCATTTAGAAGCTGGATGTACAAAATCTATCAGAACTTCAGAAGCTGGTGGTCCAGAAGTTGATCCAACCTCATAAGCTCATCCAGATGTTGAAGAATCTTAAGAATCTCAAGATGGCTCCTCAGATGCATCAAAATCCAATAAGACCTTCAAGTACAAGTCTTCTCATCCATAAGAGTTCATTTTTGGAAACAAAGATAGCCCTAGAAGTACAAGGCATGCCTTCAGAGAAGAGCATTTAATGCTAGGACTACTCTCCATGACTAAACCCACTTTTCTCAATGAAGCACTTTCTTATGATGGTCGGATTTATGGTTATGCAAGAAGATCTGAATCAATTTCAAAGAAATGATGTCTGGAATTTGGTACCCAAACCTTTGCATAAGAACATTACTGAAACAAAATGGGTATTCATGAACAAGTTCAATGAGCAAGGATAAGTGGTGAGAAATAAGGCTAGACTTCTAGCTCAAGCCTAAAGTCAACAAGAAGGTATAGATTTCTCTTAACCATTGCTCAAATGGCAAGGTTATCTTATGTTATTAATCATGACATTATTTATACTAAATGGATATTAATAGCACATTCTAAAATAGAGTCATTTATGAATAAGTGTATGTCAAATAGCCACCTGAGTTTGAGAACTGAATTCATCCATATTATGTTTTCAAATTGAAGAAAGCACTCTATGGACTTAAACTAGCTCCTAGAGCTTGGTATGAGAGACTGAGTAATTTTTTGTTAGAAAATGGATTTCAGAAAGGGAAAGTTGATACTAAAATCTTCAGAAAGGCACTTAAGAATGATATCTTATTGTCCAAGTTTATGTTGATGATATTATATTTGGTTCAACTAATGCTTTTCTCTGCCAAGAATTTTCTAAGACAATTCAGGCTAAATTTGAAATGAGTATGATGGGAGAGCTGAATTTCTTCCTTGGTATCAAATCAAACAATGCAAAAAGGGAATCTATGTTCATCAAAATAAGTATACAAAGGATCTTTTGAAGAAGTTCAAGCTTGATGATTGCAAGATCATGAGCACTCATATGCATCCAACCTGCAACATGAGTAAAGAGGAAAGCAACACCAAGGTCTGTCAGAAGTTGTATAGAACTATGATTAACTCTCTTCTTTATTTAATAACTTCTAGACCAGATATTTAATTCAGTGTCTGTTTGTGTGTAAGATTTTAGTTAGATCCTAGAGAGACTCACTTAACAGTTGTTAAGAGGATCTTTAGGTATCTAAAGGGAGCAATCCAACTAGGGTTGCTTTATAAAAATCCCTAGATTATAAGCTAGTTAGATTCTATCATGCTGAGTATGTTGGGGATAGAATTGAGAGAAAATCCACTAGTGGAAGCTGTCAATTCATACTTGAAAACCTAATATCTTGGGCTAGTAAAAAACAAGCAACTATTGCTTTGTCTAATACTGAAGTAGAATACTTCTCGACTGTAAGTTGTTGCACACAACTACTCTGGATGAAATATCAGTTGGAAAACTATTAAGATAATTGGAAGCAGTATTCCAATATTTAGTGATAATACTATTGCTATCTGTTTGACAAAGAATCTTATTCAGCATTCTAGAACCAAGCATGTAGAAATAAAACATAATTTTATTAGAGACTATGTTTAGAAGGGTGTGATAGATATACAGTTCAATTGACTGATATATTTACCAAGCCTTTTACTATTGAAAGATTTGATTTTATTAAAAAGAATATGAACATGCATTTTATAAAAGATTATTGCTTTCTTCTGAATAGAGGATCAGAGTCTGATAATGATCAGAAGCTACTGTGGTAAGAGGCTCTAAACCAGCTTATGATGAATAGTAGCATCTAATGTAACTCAACCTCTAATGCTCAGAATTTTATTAGTTGCCTTTGATAGCATATAAGTCAGAAAATTTATTTTTGACATCTATCCACTTATGTGTAATGAATTTGAAAAGTTTTTTGATACTTGGTTTCTCAACTGTTAGATAATAACGGGTGATTAATGATGAAAATGTTTTGACACTCAAAGGCACTTAAACGATTCATTACTACACAAATATTCTCTCTCTCTCTCTCTCTCCCTCCCTCTCTCTCTCTCTCTCCCTCTCTTCACTTCCAGCACTTTTGTTCTTTATCTTTCTCATGAAAAAAAATCATTTTAAAAACCCTCTTTAAAACCCAAAACTCCATTGCAATGGCATCTTCATCAAATTATGTTCCAATGGTTGTAAACTCTGGCAAAGCTCTTGAAATTAAGCCTGCAACCTTGATGATTAGAGAATAAGATATAAAGTTAATTGTTGAGCAAATTGTTGAGCAAATTATAGACTTCAAATCTTTTAGGGTTAATGGGTTTCCATTAAAAGCCTGTTTTAAAGCTCAAGAGTGGATGAACTACTTTGATATGCTAAATGGTTCTACCTTTCCTTACTTGGTTAAGGATATCTGGGTTAGGGCTGAAGTGTATGATGAAATTTTAGCTGCTCTTGAAGAAAATCAGAGGATTGGTGAGAATGGATAACTCAAAGGGAAGTTAAGGGCTGAAATGGGTTTAGAGGAATTTAAGGAGGTAGAGATCAGATCTGGTGTTATGGGAGTAAATGTGACCATCACTCAAAGTCACATAGTCGAGCTTCTGAATATGAATAACATTGGTAGATTTTCTTTGAACACCAAAGATAGTAGTCCTGAATCTGGTGTGATTAAGCAACGTTTGCTTCTCAAGTCTGAATATTTTGGTAAAGTGAAGAACATGCATATTAAATAGAGACTCCTATTCAGAATCGTGATTGATTGCTTAATTCCAAGTGAAGGAAACATTGATCACATCTCTTGGGACCACAAGCATTTCATCTGGTTTTTGGTAAACCAGGAGATAATTAACCTTCCTACTTACATCTTTCATCACATGTGTGAGGCTATCAAGGAAAACACAAAACACAATAAGAAAAACGTTCCTTATCCAAGGCTTATTTCTGAACTATTTCATCATAGTAGGTTGGTTGAGACTTTGATGAGCTTAGGTGCTAATGAAGATATGGAAATGATATATGGAAATATTCTCTCAGCTACTGTGTTGGGGAATATGAACATTATAAAGAAGAAAGATGTGATTCAACCCACTTCAAGCCTCAGGACCAGAAATGACAACGCTGAATATATTGGTGATTTTCCAGCCATCTCCAAGATGGGCAATCCTAAAGTTATTATGAAATACATCAAGTTGGTTAGATAAGAGACTAGAGTAACTCTGACCATAGATGCCATTCTCGAAGCTTTTGAAGGTAGTGTGTACAAGCTTTTAAGAAATAGGAAGTAAGTTGCTCCTGAGTCTGGAAAGGTAGTTCAGAAACCACCTAAGAGGAAGGTTGTACAAATGATAGAATTTCATAAGAAGGTTCAAGAAGTGGCCTCCACAATTGTATTGATGCCTACCAACACTAGAAGTGGAGCAACTAACAAGACACCTCATAAGACAACCACTTCTGAACTACCTATTAAGAAGAAGAAATTGAGGAAGATGGTCTTACCAGAAGTTGATGAAAAATAAGAAGAGGATGAACAGCCTTTGCTTAAGAGGACCAAGGTTGTGAATAATGTTTCTTTGAACATTCTTGCAAAAGATGTTCAAGAAGGAGAAAAATTGATTGCATTTGCTATACTCAATAAGGCTCTGCAGAAGCCTTGTATTGCTGAAGCTCTGTTGAAGCAGGCAAAAGTTGTAGAGAAGGAAGTTGAGGGTAATTTTGTTATTGGTACTTATGTTGTGGTAGAAGAAGTTGTTGCTCAGACTTTTGAGACCAATGAGGAAGAAGTTCAACCTACTTCAGATGCTGCAGATACTCTGAACACAAGTATTCATCTGAATTTTATCTCAGATAATATTTTAAGTTCTTCCAATTTTTATCATGACTTAATCACCCATACCAACACCCCCTTAATCACCAAAACTCTTATTAGAACACACACCTTCACCACAACATGACCAAAACTTATGTATGGGTCATGTCACTCCATCCCCTCAACCAACCCACGAATCAGATACTTCTAACATAGCTCAAATGCTAAGGGATTTTTCTCAACAAGAAAATATCCCTACAACATCTATTATAGAGGAATTAACAAATCACTTAGCTGGTGAATCATCTTCTGATCATAACCAGCTAGCTTATGTTTCTAATTCTGAATAACAAACACCCATTAACACTATGCTTGAACAACTCATTGAGGTTTCTAGTGCTAAGTTTTCCAGCACTAGCTCAAGCTCTAATTTTGGTGCATCAGATTTAAGTCTTCTCAACATCATGCCTCTCCAAGCCATTCCTCTTTAAATTGCATCTTCTGTTGAACCTGTCCAAACAAACCTTGTTCAGACTAAAATTCCTGTTCAATCTAAATTTGAACAAGTAACCCTTGATCTACCAATACTTGAACCACAAAACTTACCTCAGCCTAAACAATAAATTCCAACCCACACCTGTCATGAACCTTAACCAAATCCTATTCAATCTCAAAATATCATTGATACTAAAAAATGAGGTTGAACAAGTGACCCGAAACCAACCTCCACCAGAATCCACAAATAACCAAACTATCCCATAACCACACCCTACACAACCTTCTGAACCATCTGATCACTACAACTCACCTTCTAGTGAAGTAGATGTTGTGTCAGAATCTAATACAGTACCTATACCTTGTCCCTATACATCTTACCCTTCTCAAAACCTAAACCTAAACCTTCCGCCTCACATAAACTACCAAATTGAAGGGTTTAAAATGATTATTTTTTATAGAAATCTGAATTTGGTTGCTGAGAGGTTCATAATATCTGATCCTATCGCATATGCAGCTAAATGGGGCTCTCTCAAAACCTTTGTGGACACAGTTCTGCATAATTTGAAGTCTTTCTCTTCTGAGTCTGTAGCTTCTTCTAGTAAGAATATTGACCACTTGAAGGAGAAATTGAATTATGATGTCACTAAACAAGAAGAGATCGATGTCCAGTTGATGAGTGTAGTTGCAAGACAAGATAAAATGGATTCTAATTTGAAGGCTACCCTGGAGCTTGTGAAACAAAAACCTTAGGCTTTAGGATTTAGCAAACCCTTTTACTTTTTTCTTTTCAACTAATTTTGAATATGTTTTATGACATCTGACTCAATTATTTGGTTATATGAAATTTTTCTCCAATATATTTTTTATTTTCCTTTATGTGTTTTTGTTGATGACAAAAGGGGGGGGGGGGGGGGGGGGGGGGGTAGATATATAAGTATTTAAGCACCTGAAATCTGACAATTATTATATTGCTTAAATTCTAAAGAATTATAATTGTGCTTTAAATTTTTAAATTTAATTAACCTGGATAAGACTTAGAAGGAGCTTACAACCCTCACCCTAAGGGCTGTTACACTCAGGGGCAACTTACAAACCTCAGACCCTGAAGTCAACTAGTTAATAAAATTATCAACCATTGTTTTCAAATGCTTATGTTTGTCATTATCAAAAAGGGAGAGATTGTTGGAACAAAATCCCATATCCCTTAGGTTTTGATGATATCAAAGTATTTAAATAACAATTGATTATACTAATTTTTATTCAAGTGTGCAAAACCATAGACTAAAATTTCATATAAAATCCAAGTATTGGTTCTGACTATGAACATTTAACAAGAAGCTTAAAGGCCAAAGTCTGATGCATCGGAAGCTGAAGACTAGACTCTGAAGAGGTAAACATCTGAAGGTCAGAGTCTGAAGGAGTCAGCCTCTAAAGACTAGACCGTGAAGAATTCTTGCTCTGATGATCATAACTTGAGCCTGTCAAAGCGCAAGGACCAAGGTGACTTTGTTACGTCACTATCAACCTCTGAGTCTACTTTGTCACACGAATACCTAAGCTCTATTTTCTTTATAGAGTCTGGTGGGATACAACTGTTAATTCCTTTGACCGCAAAGGGTTTTCAAACTAGCTTTAACCTTACCTGACTATTTGGTGAAACACCCCAAAGTCTCTTTTGAAACTTCTCAAAGGACTCTACTGTGATGCATTTCTATTGACTATTTTCTTCTCTATTTAAGGAGCTAAAGACTTGAAGAAACACACACCAATTGACACAAAAAGAAAAGTTACTCAGTCAACAAAAGCACAGGATGAACTTAGGGTTTCTTATCCTTGTATATCTTAGAAATCCCTAAGTCTTATAAGAGTCTATTTGCTTTGTATTATTTATACACCTCTGGTTGTATAGCAAATGTATTTTTCCAACAATCATTTATCTTCAAGGTTTAAATTCTGGAAATGCAGACAGAAGATGTCCTAACACATGTCAAGATATTGTTCTGCATAATAATTAAAATAAGAACAACACAGCAGACTGATACCTTGAATATCAGAACCGCAGTGTAGCGAGCGATTTTTGTCGGTGACGCAGCCACCTTATCGCTGGGTTTTCCTCACCGCAATGGTAGGAGGGGGTGCTACTTTCTAATTTCTTATTTATCCCAAGAAGCTGGAAGGGAAAGGGAAGCTATCTAAAACTAACCTTGCACGCGAATGTTTAACTGAACAAACGCTTAAAAGAGATTGGGGGGTCCGGGGTCAGGTTATACAATGGGGAGTTGTCAATCACCCATCCTATATGTGGTTATCCACAGGATGTTAGCTTTAGGTATCACTTTGTACTTGATGGTGTTTATCCGTTAATGGGTTGGGAAAGTTTCTTGAGAAGTACGAGTGAGTGAGTGAGTTTTTGTTGATGTTCGGGTTTTCCCGATGTTTTTGGTAAGGTACTGGACCTAATTTTTTGATTAGTATGAAGGTATTGGACCTAGAGTTTTTGATTAGTATGCTCGCTAAGATTTCTCAATCTTATGCTTACGTATTCCCGTTTAAATGAAATAGGGAAATCAGAGCAATCGTAGTTCCTCCTATTCTAAGGGAGGAAAAAGATGATGTTTTGGTGTCTTGTTCAAAGCCCAAAATTGAAGCTAAAAGGTTTATTTGTGTCTTGTTCAAAGCCCAAGATTGAAGCTAAAAGGTTTGACTGAGAGAGAATTTGTCATCTCTAAAGAGGAATGGTTGATTTTTGTATGCCTTGATCAAAGCCCAAGGTTGAAGCTAAGAGGTTGATTGACTCCACTGGGGGGAATCCTTACCCAAAGCCTAAGAGGAGGCTGGATAAGACCGGCTCAACAAGAGAGTGTATATATTGGTGTCTTGTACAAAGCCCAAGATTGAGGCAAAAAAGAGACTGACTCTTTGGGGATGTCATTATACAAAGCCTAAGAGGAGGCTAAAAGCTTTACTTTTCCGGGGAAAATGTTTTATCTGTCTTGTACAAAGCCCAAGATTGAGGCTAAAAGGGATTTTGACTCCGCCGGGGAGATTTGTATGTATCTTGTACAAAGCCCAAGATTAAGGCTGAAATGGGTTTGACTCTTGCTGGAGAGTATTATCTGTCTTGTACAAAGCCCAAGATTGAGGCTGAAAAGAGTTTGACTCTGCTTGGGAAATCATTCCTAAAAGCCTAAAAGAAGGTTGGGAGGAAATGACTTTAGCAGGGAAGATATCTGTTCCAAGCTTAAGAGAGGAAGATTTATGTCTTGTACAAAGCCCAAGATTGAGGCTAAAAGGGTTTGACTCAACAAGAGAGTGCTTTTATCTATCATGTACAAAGCCCAGGATTGTGGTTGAACAAGCTGGAGAAATTATTCTACACAACTCGAGAGGAGGCTAGCTCCTGCTAGGGGAAATCATTATACAAAGCCTAAGAGGAGGCTGAAAAAGATGGACTCAACAAGAGAGTGTTCTATTCTGTCTCGTACAAAGCCCGAGATTGAGGCTAAAAAAGGTTGACTCAACAAGAGAGTCTGAAAAGGTTATTGACTCAACGAGAGAGTCTGAAAGTTGATTGACTCAACAAGAGAGTTTGAAAGGGTGAGTGATTAACTCAACAAGAGAGTCTGAAAGGGTTAGCTCCACTGGGGAGAATCATTGTACAAAGCCTAAGAGGAGGCTGACTTTTCTGAGGGAAGGTCATTATACAAAGCCTAAGAGGAGGCTATCTTTCTTCTGGGAATTATTGAGATCCCTAGGCAGGTCCAAGTGGGGAATCAACTCTTACTGAGGATTACAGAAGAATTGAGGTACCAAATGCCTTGAGGTTCTGATTTGGGTTTTTAGGAGAGTGACTGGGTTTCAGCTCTGCTGGAGATTGATCCAGGGTGACCGGGGTTTCTCCTATGTTTGCAGGGAACTTGAGAATGTCTTTGAGACTCAAGGGGGTTAGACTGTCCAAGTCTACTGGTGTGGAAGAGTTTTATCTTTTGTATGCTGCCTTCAAGAGGAGGCAAGTGTTTTAAGGGATGAGAATCAACCCTACGTTCAAGGTTTGACACTGGAAAGACTGCTCTAGCAAAGGATGACTAAGTTTTATGTTATACCTTTAAGAGGTCGTTAGGGTCCTTGTATTAAGCCCAAAAGAAGGTATGAGAAATTCTAAGAAGCCGGAGGGTCCTTGTACAAAGCCCAAGAGGAGGCGGGGATGCTTTTAGGAAGCTCGTGGGTCCCAAAACAAGAAAAGTTCAAGAAATGCTATTCACCGAGAATTGATCATTTAGTGAAAGTTCTGAGGTTTGAAGAAACTCAAGAGATGTTATTCACCGAGAATAGATCAACTCTGGGGAGTAGAATTTCTTTGACGATTTCTAGGGGCGACAGTCTGAGAAAAGTTTCACGAAGAATACTGCCTTTCTCTTTGTTCCGTATTGTTTAAGCCCAAGAGAAGGAATGACTGTATCTGGAAATCCTATGGGGATCTAGTTTTGTCTGTATTTAAGAGTGACCAACATGGCTTTACCTAGTTCTAGACCTAGTTGTCGGGGGAAAACTCTAAATAGCTATACTAGTATATATACAGTTGATATATGACAAGTATTTAAAAGGATATGAAAGAAGATTAACCGCGCGCAGCTTACCACAATACAGTAATATTTATATGAAAGCGAGTAAATGAAAGTTATTAAAACTTACAGGTGAGCAAGCTTCCATGCTGTATTGTTAGTTGTTCAAAGAAATTAAAGAAAGTTTTGATAACAACATGTATATTTGAATCTAAATCAGAAGGAAAGTTCTTTTGAAAAGATTGTTGGGGCTTATACTCAAGGAAAGGCCCAAGGTTTAACAGTGATCGCGCTATTGTTATTGAAATCGCATCGGGACTTATACAATGACAGAGGCCCAAATTATTTTTACAAAAAAAAGAGGGTTGGGTCTTATACTCTATTATAGGCCCAAAGAGTTTGAAAATGAATAAAGATGGGTCTTATAGCTCAAGGAGAAGCCCAGTTAATTTTGTTACAAAGGCGACGATCGCGCCGAACTTTTGAAAATATACCAAGGGACTTATACAATGTGTGAGGCCCAAAAAAGTTTATTTACAAATGGATTGGGTCTTACACTCTATTAGAGGCCCAAAAGTGTTTTTGTACAAGTGATGGGGCTTACAACTCAAGGAGAGGCCCAAGGAGTTTATTTTGTTTGAAAAATGGCGATCGCGTCGAGATTTTTTTATCGTGTCGGGACTTATACAATATCTGAGGCCCAAAATGGTTTTGGTTAAAAGGGGATTGGGTCTTACACTCCATTAGAGGCCCAAAAGTGTTTTTAGAAAGATAAACGGGGGTGAAATCAATCAAAACCCAAATTTTGTTAAAAATGGAATTAATTTTGATTAAAAATTAATAAAGTCATTGAAAACATGTGAGAAATGAGTTGTGATTTTGGGTCAATGTCTCAAAAATCATGTTTTTATCCACAAAATGGTTGAAAAATATTTAAGTTTGGAAAATCAAGAGAAAGAAAATTTTTAAAATGTTAAAAACAAATAAAAATTAATTCTTTGCAAAAATATCAAATATATGAAATAAATAATATTTTTTGGGAAATTTTTGTAAAATAAAATATTTTAACATTTTTGTGAATTTTGAAAAAAAGAATCAACTCAAGATCATTAAAATTCAGAGAGAAATTAATTTTTGAATCAATTAAATAAAATCACAAAATTCAAATATTTAAATATTTAAAAAAAGGCGCCAAGAACAACCAAGAACACGCGCGTGTTCTGAGTTTTGCAGATTTGCGTTTTCTCACTAATCTCACTGAATACTTGTTGAAATTACACAATCCACATATCAATCTGCTCGTTTTCAACTCACGATCATGTTTATGGTCTTTAATTTCATTTATTTTAAGTATCGAATGAGAAATCAAAGAGAAACCTCAAGAACCCTAATTTCTGCATGAAGGATAATAAATTTCATACACGATTCATACAAAGCAATCAATTGAGGGGAAACACTCCATACATGATTATGAACATATGCCAAAATTATTGTGCGAGGAAATATGCATGAATCATGAGATGACCAAGTTTAGGCTTATCTCTTGTAGGTGGTGATCGAGTTCTAGGTTGGAGGTGTTACAGCTTGGTTCCAATGATGTGAACAACTTCCTTAGGTGCTATGGAGAGTGTCTGAATGCTTGGAGTAGATTGAACTGAGCTGGAACTTGATTTGGCACCTCAACTGCAAATCTGTCAAAGGCTTGTGCAGATGGCTGGTAATTTTGAGAAATTGGTGTTCCAGATGTTATGTAAGAGTTTGGATCACTTCTATATGTCATACGTGAGGTGTGTGTGTGTGATTAGTTTGGTTGGAATTGCTCTCAAACTCAAAACCCGATAGTGACTTGAGTTAGAAGGCAAAATTGGAGTGAAAGAGGTGATTTTGAGGAAAGCATCAGTTTGGGTGCTTTGGTGTACTCAAACTGATCACAAATGAGGTCTATTTATAGTACAACAAGTTTGTTTTGGCTGCAATAGTGTATGGCAACTGGTATAGGTCTGTGGCCAATTGTGATCAAATGGAATATCAAGTCTCCTCTAGCCATTGACTTGAGGTTAGAGCACAGGCCTATGGTTCTTTGGTTCAAGGATAAGTCTTGACTGAACTTGGATAACATTGTCTTGATGAATGCCACCTCTATGCATCAGTTAAATGCTTTGAAACAAAATTGAATATTTGAAGCATCTTTGAATTTAGGAGTGTCATGCCTAAACATAGCTCTGGACTTGTGAGGCTGGTAGATCAGTGCTTGTCCCTTGGTTGTTCCCCCTTGAGGTGTGCAGATGGATAACCATGCTTGTTGTTGCACAATTTGATCAAATCGAGCCCTTATGCATAAATCTGCCTTGCCAAGACAGTTTGCAGCAAGGCATGTTGCAGCTGTCATAACTCCTAGCCCATGTGGAGTTTTCTCATGTTTTTGGTCTCATTGGAAAGCCCTCATATGATAAAACACATGTGTGATCATAGTTTGTCTTGAAACTATTTGGATCCAATTGAAAAATCATCATGAACATTGATGTTCAAGACTGCCAACTTAGGCAGATTTTCACTAAGTGTTGGAAAAGTGTCATTTTCATGTTTTTTTGTCATTTTGATCACTCCATAACTAAAAATCCATGAGGAATTGTAATGAGCTGTAGTTGAAGATTTTGTAGAGTGTAATGAGAGCTATAAATCCAGCTTTGGATCATCCAAAATGGTTGCTTGGATCTCAAGCTATGATCCTTGGAAGTTGGTACCCTAGCCACTTTGTTCCATAACTTAGAAAATTTCTAAGTTTTTTATGGTTACCCCCTTTTACAAGTTAACTCACTTTCTTTGATTTTTCTTGATGAATTATGATTCAAATCACATATTAACATTGTTTTAGGGTCAAAGAACCATAATATTGAAAAATCCCAAAAAGTCAAACTTGATTTTGTGCACAGTTGACTTTTTATCGGATGAAATCCAAATTGTGCGATCCTTTGTGAAATCAAGCCCTTGACCTAAATCAAACCTAATGGATAGATTCCATAGGTGTTATAGGGTGTATTGAATCATGTCCCAAAGTTTGGGAGCATGTCCTGGTCAAAAGTCAAAGACATAGTTGACTTTTTCCTCGAAACCCTAATTGTGGTCCTGATGAAATTGAAGCTTGTGGATCAAGCTTGTTGGATCAATCCATTGTTGCAAATGGATCAATTTAGTGTATTGGAGACCCTCAAATCATGTCTTGAGGTCTTGGCTCATGTTTTGTCCCAAAAGTCAACTTAGGGGTGAATTAGGTCAAGAAACCCTAATTCCTGATTTTTGATAAATGCATCCCCTGAGGTTAAATTGACTTGCTAATTGGGTCCATGAGGTCCCTTGGAGTATCTTGGGTTGTGCTTTGAAGCATTGGCTCATGCCCAGATGAAAATTTCCATCTGGAGGCCTTGGTCGACCAAAACCTTAATTTGGTGACACTGGCCATCTCGAGGCTTGATCCACTTGGAATACTGCAACCTTGTGCTTAATTCTTGATGTGGGAGTCCTCTTGATCCTTTATGGAGGTTTGAGATGTTAGACAAGTTGAATATCATGTCATTCTTTGATTGATTCTTTGTCTAAGTGCTCTGAGAGGGCCTGAAACCCTATTTTCTGATTATGGTGAAGGCTCAACGATCTTTGAGGAGATTTGTGAGACATGTAAATACATCCATATTGGGATGATGATTTTCACAATGATGGGAAATCTTGGTGGTCAAAATTTGGGGTATGACAGATGTCCCTATTTAATCTTTTTGGACTCGAAGGTTTGAATGGCGAAGATATTCGGGCATTCGGGGTGCAAGAGGATTAAATATCAGAATACCCAAAATTTTGATGATGGTTATGAATGGCAGTTTGCTCATCCATCTTCTTTTGCTAAGCAATGATACTTAGAAAAGGTAAAACTTCCCCTCGATCCTGGTCTTCAGCCAAGGAACTGGTCCAAGTTTCCTTTGTCAATAAACTTCCCCTCGATCCTGGTTTCCTACCAAGGAACTGGTCTAAGTTTCTGAAATAAACTTCCCCTTGATCCTGGTTTCCTACCAAGGAACTGGTCTAAGTTTCTGAAATAAACTTCCCCTTGATCCTGGTTTCCTACCAAGGAACTGGTCTTAGTTTCTGAAATAAACTCCCCTCGATCGTTGGTTTCCTACCAAGGAACTGGTCTTAGTTTCTTTTGTCAATAAACTTTCTTGACAAGGGATGCTATTTGTAGCGGTTTTCCTCAAACTTCTCGCCGAATTTTCCTGGGGATATGCCATTTGTTGGAAAAAATTTTAAAGGTCAGACTTGCTGGGGAACCAATTGGTCTGAGTTGTAGAGGTGCGCAAACTTCTCTGTTGGAGACATCATTTTTCAACTCTACTGGGGTAAACGAGTCTCTTGAGAGGCTGTTTTCCGCATGGGGATATTACATCATACTTTTCCTCGAGATCTTTTCGAAGGAATGCCATGTGATGCAATCCAATTTTGAGGTGCTGATGACCTTTTCGTCAGTGAATTTTCTGGAGAAAAACTGCTGTATTGACGAACCTTTGATTAAGAGGATTTCTCTGGGGATTTTCCTCAATCCGGGAAAGCGAAGATACCATCTTCAATGGAGAAAAGTGACGCTTATCGAAGGTCTTCTTGTCTTTCAGAGGTTCAAGTTATCAAAGTGGTCGAAGACCGTCTCCATCCTAGAAATAAACTGGGGAAAAAGGTGGTTCGGGCCAAACATTTCCTGGCGAGGGAGGAACTGGCAACTCGATTGAGAGGACCTTCATCACTTGGGGATAAGACTGACCATAGTGATAGTGATGCAGTATGAATGTGAATGTGAATCAATTATGCATGATGTATGTATGTTTATGCTGACAAAACTGACGCGACATACAGACGAATAGATGAACACGACTGGATACTCGGCCACTGCGGGGGATGAAGAAATACCATTCGTTCCAGATAGCAATTCTGCCTTGCTTAGGAGAAATAGTTCCGGTGTGGAACAACATTGGTCGGGCTTAGGAGATAAGAACTCGGCTGGGGGTGTCGGATGGAATATTCGCATCTGACACAGCTGATCCTTCAATCAGGCATACTGGCTTAGAAGGAGTAGTTTGATTCTGCACTTTGAAGCTTAATCGCCTTTGGGAGAGGCGATCGATGTTCTTTCGATGTTCAACAGTCAAGAGGAATTGCCATCTTTATTTTAAAGCAGAATAATTTTGATAAGTAAATTCATTTTTGTTTTATTTCAAAAATTGTTGATCATATTAAAATGTCGTTATGTACAGCTAAAACAAATAAGAATTGCAAACAAAAGCACTAGGGCTTAAATTTTATTGATAGGATGGAAATCAGCCAAACGCGTGATTCCATAGAGTATTTACAAAGTTAGAAAATGGTAATTTAAGGGAAAAGGGCTACAGTGAAACATGACGACCGCTATCCTTCTACCAACTTTGAATTCTGGACATCCTGAGCTTCCGTCGAAGATGACCTTGACTGGAGTTTTCCTGATGGATGGCATGACTGCTGCTGAGGGATTTGCCCCTTTTGCTGGACATAGTTACTTGCCATTAATCCCTAACTTTTGCCTGGATTGTACTTTGAGATTCCAATCCACCGGAATGATTTTTGATTATGTCTCTAATTTTTACCTGGACCGCTCTTTCGGGTTTTCAATCCACCGAGACGGTTTTTTTTATTTAGGCGAAGTATTTCTTGACTACGTCAACATTCGTGGGGTAGGAAAATTCCTCTCCATCCATGGTTGCGAGTCTCAAGGCACCGCCTGAGAAGGCTTTCTTGACCACATAAGGGCTGTCATAATTCGGAGTCCACTTGCCCCGGGAATCAGTGAGAAAAGATTGTATCTTTTTTAGCACAAGGTCTCCTTTCCTGAAGACACGGGGTCGGACCTTTTTGTCAAACGCCTTCTTCATCCTTTGTTGATACAATTGACCATGGCATAGAGCCGTGATTCACTTTTCTTCGATCAAATTCAGTTCATCGTGCCGACTTTGACATCATTCAGCTTCTGTTAGCTTAGCTTCCATCGATACCCCGGATTGATGGGATCTCTACTTCTATGGGAAGCACTGCCTCCATGCCATATACTAGAGAAAAAGGGGTTGCCTCTGTTGAAGTGCGGACAGATGTGCGATAACCGTGAAGAACATAGGGTAGCATCTCGTGCCAGTCTTTGTATGTTACAACCATCTTTTGAAAGATCCTCATGATGTTCTTGTTAGCCGTTTCTACCGCTCCGTTCATCTTAGGTCGGTAGGGAGATGAGATATGGTGTTCGATCTTGAACTATACACACAACTCTTTCATCATCTTGTTGTTCAAGTTAGATCCATTATCAGTAATAATCTGGCTTGGAACACCATAACGGAAGATGAGATTGTTTTTGATAAATCGGACTACCACTTGTCGGGTTACATTAGCGTATAACGCTGCTTCGACCCACTTGGTGAAGTAGTCAATGGCTACCAGGATAAATCGATGTCCGTTTGAAGCCTTGGGTTCGATCATGCCAATCATGTCGATTCCCCATATAGAAAAAGGCCATGGGGAAGAAAGAACTTTGAGATGTGTAGGCGGTACATGGATTTTGTTTGAGTATATCTGACACTTATGACACCTCCTCATGTACTTGTAGCAATCAGATTCCATGGTCAACCAATAGTATCCTGCTCTCAGAATTTTTCTCGCCATTGTGTGTCCATTGGCATGTGTGGCAAAGGATCCTTCATGAATCTCTTTCATCAACATCTTTGCTTCTGGTCTGTCTACGCATCAGAGCAAGATCATGTCAAAATTTCTCTTATAGAGTGTATCACCGCTCACGAAGAAACTACCAGCCAGCCTTCTGAGGGTCTTCTTGTCTTTTCTGGATGCCCCAGGCGGGTATTCTTGTTTCTGAAGGAAGCATGTGATATCGTGATACCAAGGTTTATCGTCTATGATTGCTTCGATCGTGAAGATATAAGAGGGCCTTTCAAGGTGCATTATGTCGATCTTAGGTATGTCATTCCATTGATCTACACTAATCATGGAAGAGAGGGTGACTAATGCATCAGCCATGTGATTCTCTTCACGAGGGATGTGATGAAACTCAATTCTGTTGAAGAATGGTAACAACCTTCTCGTGTAGTCTTTGTAAGGAATCAGTCCTGATTGGTATGTGTTCCAATCTTCTTTGATTTGATTGATAACCAGGGTTGAGTCTCCATACACATCCAAGTTCTTGATCCTTAAGTCGATAGCTTATTCGAGACCCATGATACAAACTTCGTATTCGGCCTCGTTGTTTGTACACTTGAACGTTAATCGGGCAGTGAAAGGAATGTGGGTACCCTGAGGTGTTATGATGATTGACCCAATTCTATTTCCATAATGATTGATAACTCCATCAAAGATTAGTCCCCACTGGGAACCTGGTTCCGACCCTTCACTGGGTAGCGGTTCATCGCAATCTTTCATTTTCAAATACATGACATCTTCATCTGGGAAGTCAAACCTGACTGATTCTTGATCGTCAATCGGTTGATGAGCCAAATGATCAGCTAAAATATTTCCTTTGACGGCTTTCTGAGCATGGTACTCTATGTCGTATTCTGATAACAACATCTGCCAACGGGCGATCCTTCCCGTGAGAGCAGGTTTTTCAAAGACGTACTTGATTGGATCCATTTCGGAGACTAACCAAGTAGTGTGGAAAATCATGTACTGGCGAAGACGTTTGGCTGCCCAAGCCAAAGCACAACAAGTTTTCTCAAGCATAGTGTACCGAGTCTCGCAGTCGGTGAATTTCTTGCTCAAATAGTAGATGGAAAACTCTTTTCTTTTTGTTTCATCCTGTTGACCAAGGACACAGCCCATTGAGTCTTCCAATACTGTTAAGTATATGATCAGTGGTCTTCCTTCCACTGGAGGTGATAGAATCGGTGGGTTCAACAGGTATTCCTTGATACTGTCGAAGGCAGTTTGGCAGTCTTCTGTCAAAACACAATCCTGATTCTTTTTTAGTAATTTGAAGATCGGCGCACATGTTGCGGTCATGAGGAATATGAATCTGGAAATGTAGTTCAGACATCCCAGGAATCCCCTGACTTGTTTCTCAGTCTTTAGAGAAGACATTTCTTGAATGGCCTTGACTTTGTCAGGATCAACCTCAATTCCTTTCTGCCCGACGATGAACCCTAAGAGTTTCCCTGAACGGACACCAAATGTGCACTTATTGGGATTCAAGTGGAGTTTGTACTTTCTCAGACGCTCGAATAGTTTTGACAGGTGGGTCACATGCTTCTCTCCTATTTTAGATTTGGCAATCATATCATCGACATACACTTCTATTTCTTTGTGTATCATGTCGTGAAATAGAGTAGTCATGGCCCTTTGATAGGTTTCCCCTGCGTTTTTCAAACCGAACGACATTACCTTGTAACAAAAAGTGCCCCATGGGGTGATGAACGAAGTTTTCTCCATGTCTTTCGACGCCATTTTTATCTGATTATTTCCCGAAAATCCATCCATGAAGAAGAATACTTTGAACTTGGTTATACTGTCTACCAGCATGTCTATGTGCGCTAAGGGAAAGCCATCCTTTGGACTTGCTTTGTTCAGATCCCTGTAGTCTACACACATTCTGACCTTTCCGTCCTTTTTCGGAACTGGTACTATGTTGGCTAGCCATTGAGGATATTCTGATGTGGCTAGGAAACCCGCGTCAATCTGTTTCTGTACTTCCTCTTTGATTTTGATGGCCATGTCTGGATGAGTCCGTCTCAACCTTTGTTTTACTGGCGGACATTCTGATCTTAATGGTAGATGATGTTCCACGATGCTGGTATCCAACCCTAACATGCCCTGATAGGACCAAGCGAATACATCGGGAAATTATTTGAGAAGCCTTATCAAATCTTCTTTGATAGTCGGACCGAGCAATGCTCAAATCTTGACTTCTTTTCTCTCTTCTTATGAACCTAAGTTGACTGTTTCCAATGACTCTTTGTGCTGTTTAATGGACCTTTCCTCTTGTCTGAGTAATCGGGAGATCTCTTCTGGAATTTTGTCGTCATCTTCTTCTTCAGCCTCAAATACCGGGAATTCAAAGTTGGGAGAAGGCATTGGATCGTATGTTTCAACGGGGTTTAAAACAAGCAATCTGCATGACGTGTTGATTTGTTTTTTAGAAGAGATAAAGAGAAATGCAAGAGTGTGTGTAGTGTATTTTATGATAACTGCTTGTTTTTATTATTTGAGTTGTTTTTTAGGATTACCATTTTCTGAAAAAAAGCGAAAAGAGAAAACAGCAATAAATGCGGAAATTACATAACGACGTTACTTTATTTTAGATTTTGTCGATTCTTGAAACTACAACCCTATAAAACAAAACTTTGTCGCCTTGGACAAAGCGAAGAGAGACATTTACAAAAAGTGAGCCCTATCAAAACATCTGTTTCACCTGGCCAGGGTGAAAGGTTAAGGTAAAGACGACAATTACTTAGACTTATGAACGACTTTCGGAACATCGACAACAACCCATTGGCGGCGAACTCTTTGGCAAATTACAAAGTCTGGCACCTTCTTTCTTGACTTGTCTTCAGAAATGACGCTGATTTCTGGTGGAGCAAGATCGTTGGAATCTGTTTCCCAGGCAGAGTTGTCGTAGACGAACTCTTCTGTTGTATCTTGCACAGCGTTTGCACTCTCAGGTGGATCTCCCTATCCAGTTGGTTGGATGTCTTCGAGCCTAATACGAGAGCTTTCAGGAGTGGTGCACTTGACCAAGAAGTCGTATTTGCCACTCGGTTGTCCTAAAGTGTCCCACACTTCTTCGGAACTGGAGGAGTCATCCCTTTCGATGACGTTGACCTCAGGAAAAGCATAGTTAAGGAACTCTTGTCATGCAATTGTTGTGAATTCCTTTTCGTACTCGATATTTTATGAATGCCCTGAGTAATAATCCCTTGACTCTGTGGGAACGCATGTATTCTTCTCAATGATGCTCAGTTGATATTCATTGTTCGGCTGACTCTTTTGCCCTGAGTCTCCTGGGTACGGCTGCCACATAGGCAGGCCATCCATTGGGCCATAATAGTCATGGTCAAAGTTGTCTTTCATCGGAGTGTCCTCCTCTAATGAGTTTGATGGAGCACGGCATCCTTCCGGATCACAATCTCAGTATATCATTTTGACATCTGATCTTGGTATATATCTCGGACTCTGTGCGGGATAGCAAAATGGCATAGGCACCTCTTCCTGAGACATATAACCTTCCTCATTAAGATAGGACTTCCACTCTTTATCTGTATCAGAGGAATCTCCCTCGTTGATGGTATGTACTTCTTGAGACACTGGGTGAAGGAAACCTCCACTGTGGAAGAAGTCCTGAATGCGATGAAAACTTTCATCATTAGTAACAGCCTGAGTACAGGTTGAAAAACCAAGGCCCTTCTTCGTTTTGTTATCAGTAGGAATGACAAGCTGTCCCCATCCTTTTGCATTGTTATTTTTTATCACTTCGAGAGCATCTTTGTACGAGGATATTGACGTTCCTCTTTCTGATTGGTTGTCATTGCTCATCGAAAAGGCTTGGAACTAGGTTTCAACAACCTCCTCTAGTTCTACACGAGTAGACAATGATAAGTTACTCACAATCAAAGCTTGCTCTCCGCAGACTGTGACTAGTTGGTCGTTCTTGACGAACTTCAGCTTCTGGTGAAGTGTCGAAGTGACAGCCCCAGCCTCGTGTATCCAAGGTCTTCCTAACAAACAGCTGTATGCTGCCCGGATGTCCATGACCTGGAAAGTGACTTGGAAAGTGTGAGGACCTATAGTTATAGGAAGGTCGACTTTGCCGATAACCATTTTTCGGGATCCGTCAAATGCTTTGATAATGACCTCACTGCCTCTCATCGGAGATCCTTTAAATGATAGTCGCATTAAAGTGGACTTAGGCATAACATTCAGAGCCGATCTGGTGTCAACCAGTACGCTGGCTAAAGCATCGTCCTGGTAGCTGACTGTAATATTTAGCGCCATGTTGTGACTTTTGCCTTCTTCTGGCAATTCCTCATCACTAAATCCCAAGTTATTGCAGGAAGTGACGTTGGAGATGATGCTGTCGAATTGTCTTATTGTTACATCTTGTTCCACAAAGGCTTGCTCTAAGACTTTCTGTAGAGCCTCTCTGTAGGCTTCGGAACTGAGTAAAAGAGACAACACAGAGAGTTTTGAAGGAGTTTGCAAGAGCTGATCAACGATGTAGTATTCACTCTTTTGGATGAGCTTCAACATCTCATCGTTGTTCTTTGAAAGGTCGGGATCACTAACTTGTCCAATTGGTTGAATGGGAACTCCGGTTTGAGGTTCCCCTTCTCTGTTAGGTTCTCCGACTCCTCGGTTGAAGATTCGACTGCTTCGTGTTTCTCGACTGATGTCTGCAATATTCACGACGGAGGGTAATGGAGTTTCCTTTCCATTCTCAATTGTGGTTGCGCCGTACTTGTAAGGGATAGCTTTATCGGATTTGTACGATACTGGTCCCGGCAGATAGATAACTACAGGGGCCTTCTGATTTTTGTGACCATCATAGCCGGCCTCAATTGGTTCGAGGTTGAGAATCCTTCCACCCTCAAGAGGAACTCTTGATTCATGGAGTAGAGGGATTATGGCACATACATCTTTGGCCACTTCTCGTTTAGGGATCAAGACAACATCTTTGCCTTGATTAGGATGATAGTTTGACATTGAACCAGAACTTGACCATGGTTGAATCTCCTTGTGCTCCAACTGACTTTGAAGGGCTGCTCGTACGAGGTAGCATCCTTTTTTATTTTCAGAGCAAACTCTACATCGCTCATAGTTGTGTGGTGGCACTCAGCCACGTCCGCTCTGTATGCAGTGTAACCTTACTAGATCTGTCTCCATGGATCGAACGTCCTGATTCTGATGTCTAGTAGGGTTCCCATTAATCATGCTGATTTGTTGTGTGTCTTCATCTAGATAGATCGGAAGCCACCAGTGGTTTAGTAAGTGTTGCAGTGTCCTTTGAACAAGTGCACATCCTTGGTCACTCTCCCGACACACTTTACAGTTCGGATAGTCGTGCGAAGTCAGGAAATCGAGCTGGACTTGTGTAGCGTGTAAATCCACCAAGCTGATATTCATCAAGCGAATATCAAAGATTTGAATCATATTAACTTGATAATGACTTCTATCCTGGTAATCCTGGATCCATCCGAGATCCATCTGACGCTGGAGGGCCTCTTGTACAAAAGAGCATCCCTGATTGTTTACCTAGCAGACCAGACAGAAATCGTAATCGTGCCATGGCAGATCATGATGTTGGATTTGCCTTGAGTGCATTGCCACCAAGTTGACATTCATCGCATGGATGTCATGGTTTTGAATGATGTTGGAACTTGTATAAGTCATGTTAACCTCACGAGTTTAGTGATCTTAGATCCATCTGAGATCCATCTGTTCCTGTAGAGATGATTGCACCACAGAACATCCTTGATAGTTTTTAGAGCAGATATCACACTGGTGATAGTTATGAGATGGTACATGACCGTATCCGCTCTATTTGCAATGCATCTCGACCAGATTGGTTCCTAATAAGAGTACATTGTGAATTTGGTAGCTGTGTTTAAACCCTTCCTCTATCAAATTTACCGAAGCTTTCTCGTGTTGAGGCAATGAGTTCGTCCGAACATTTGGATTTGTATCCTTCAAGGATAAGACCCCGTTCCTAACAAGCTTCTGTACGTCAGATTTGAAACTGAGACAGTTTTCTATGTTATGCCCTGGTCCTCCTTGATGGTAATGACAAGTCTGATCCGCTTTGAACCAAAAAGGCGGATTTTCCGGTATTGTAAGAGGAGACCTGGTTTGGACGTGCCCCTTGACTAGCAGTAGTGGAAACAATTCTGCGTACAACATTGGTATAAGGTCGAACCCTTGTGGTCGCATTGTACGGTTGTTGTTGTACTGAGGACGAGCCTGCTGAAGAGGCTATTGTGTCCTTTGCTGATATTGTTGTTGATTCAGTTGGCTCTGAGCAACCTGAGGTTGATATGTAGGAACAGGCGCAGGGTTGATAGCAGGAGTTACAGCTGCTACTGGTTGGTACCATCTCCTTTGCTTTCAGAGAGAGATATTGCCAATATCTTGCTCTTTTTTCTTAGGGAGAGTGCTACAGTATCTTTTGGTACTGCTTGATGGTCCGGTATCTTTGACCAGACGTCCTTCTTGGACTGCTTCCTCAAGACGAACTACCATGCCCACCATCTCAGTGAAGTCACTGGGCGCACTGGCGACCATTCTGTCATAGTAAAATGAGCTCAAGGTTTTCAAGAAGATCTTTGTCATCTCTTTTTCTTCAAGAGGTGGACAAATCTGAGCGGAAATTTCACGCCATCTTTGAGCATACTCCTTAAAGGTTTCCTTGTCCTTTTGCGACATGGCTCTAAGTTGATCTCTGTCCGGTGCCATGTCCAGGTTATATTTATATTGTTGAACGAAGGCTGCCCCAAGATCTCTGAAAGTGACGATCTTAGTGCGGTTCAAACCCATGTACTATTTGAGTGTGGCACCGGTTAAACTATCTTAGAAATAGTGGATCAGTAGCTGTTGGTTCTCTGTCTGAGTTGAGATCCTCCGAGCGTACATTACTAAATGACTTTGAGGGCAAGAGTTACCCTTGTACTTTTCAAATTCAGGCACTTTGAACTTGTGCGGAACTTTCACATTGGGGACCAAACAAAGGTCTGCGGCGTCCTTTCCGAATAGATCCTGACCGCGAATGGCTTGCAGTTCCTTCTGCATCTCCAGGAATTATTCCTGGAACTCATTCATTCTGTCGTACATACTTTCGTTTCCACCATACGGTATTTGTGGAATTTGTCCTTCCGAGACAGTGTGTACCACGGGTGGTGGTATAGTCACTACACCTATGACTTTTGGTGCTTCCCTCTCACGAAGTTTGTAACCTTCAGGAGTTGCTGTCGTGCCTCTTGCATCTTCGTTTTCCCGAAGTTTGTAGCCTTCAGGCCCAGCGGTACCTGCTGCAGTTTCTGGATCTTCCGTCTCGTACAAAGCCCGAGATTGAGGCTTAAAAAGGTTGACTCAACAAGAGAGCCTGAAAAGGTGATTGACCCAATGAGAGAGTTTGAAAGGGTGAGTGATTGACTCAATAAGAGAGTCTGAAAGGGTTAGCTCTGCTGGGGAGAATCATTGTACAAAGCCCAAGAAGAGGCTGACTTTTCTGAGGGAAGGTCATTATACAAAGCCTAAGAGGAGGCTATCTTTCTGCTGGGAATTATTGAGATCCCTAGGCAGGTCCAAGTGGGGAATCAACTCTTACTGAGGATTACAGAAGAATTGAGGTACCAGATGCCTTGAGGTTCTGATTTGGGATTTTTAGGAGAGTGACTGGGTTTCAGCTCTGCTGGAGATTGATCCAGGGTGGCCCGAGTTTCTCCTATGTTTGCAAGGAACTTGAGAATGTCTTTGAGACTAAAGGGGGTTAGACTATCCAAATCTATTGGTGTGGAAGAGTTTTATCTTTTGTATGATGCCTTCAAGAGGAGGCAGGTGTTTTAAGGGATGAGATAACTCTACATTCGAGGTTTGACACTAGAAAGACTGCTCTAGCAAAGGATGACTAAGTTTTGTCTTATACCTTTAAGATGTCATCAGGGTCCTTGTATTAAGCCCAAGAGAAGGCATGAGAACTTCTAAGAAGCCGGAGGGTCCTTGTACAAAACCCAAGAGGAGGCGGGGATGCTTTTAGGAAGCATGTGGGTCCCAAACCAAGAAAAGTTCAAGAAATGCTATTCACCGAGAATAGATCATTTAGTGAAAGTTCTGAGGTTTGCAGAAACTCAAGAGATGCTATTCACCGAGAATAGATCAACTCTGGGGAGTAGAATTTCTTTGACGATTTCTAGGAGTGACAGTATGAGAAAAGGTTCACGAAGAATACCGCCTTTCTCTTTGTTCCATATTATTTAAGCTCAAGAGAAGGCAAGATTGTATCTGGAAATCCTATGGGGATCTAGTTTTTTCTGTATTTAAGAGTGACCAACATGGCTTTACCTAGTTCTAGACCTAGTTACCGGGGAAAACTCTAAATAGCTATACTAGTATATATACAGTTGATATATGACAAGTAGTTAAAAGGATATGAAAGAAGACTAACTGTGTGCAGCTTCCCACAATACAGTTATATTTATATGCAAGCGAGTAAATGAAAGCTATTAAAACTTACAGGTGAGCAAGCTTCCATGTTGTATTGTTAGTTGTTCAACGAAATTAAAGAAAGTTGTGATAACAACATGTGTATTTGAATCTAAATCAAAAGGAAAGTTCTTTTGAAAAGATTGTTGGGGGTTATACTCAAGGAGAGGCCCAGGGTTTAACAGTGATCGCGCCGTTGTTATTGAAATCGCATCAGGACTTATACAACGACTAGGGCCCAAATTATTTGTACAAAAAAATAGGGTTGGGTCTTACACTCTATTAGAGGCCCAAAGAGTTTGAAAATGAATAAAGATGGGTCTTACAGCTCAAGGAGAAGCCCAATAGATTTTGTTACAAAGACGACGATCGCGTCGAACTTTTGAAAATATACCGAGGGACTTATACAATGTGTGAGGCCCAAAAAAGTTTATTTACAAAGGGATTGGGTCTTACACTCTATTAGAGGCCCAAAAGTGTTTTTGTACAAGTGATGGGGCTTACAACTCAAGAAGAGGCCCAAGGAGTTTTTTTTTGTTTGAAAAATGGCGATCGTGTCGAGAATTTTTTATCGTGTCGGGACTTATACAATATCTGAGGTCCAAATGGTTTTGGTTAAAAGGGGATTGGGTCTTACACTCTATTAGAGGCCCAAAAGTGTTTTTAGAAAGATTGATGAGGGTGAAATCAATCAAAACCCAAATTTTGTTAAAAATAGAATTAATTTTGATTAAAAATTAATAAAGTCATTGAAAACATGTGAGAAATGAGTTGTGATTTTGGGTCAATGTTTCAAAAATCATGTTTTTATCTACAAAATGATTGAAAACAATTTAAGTTTGGAAAATCAAGAGAAAGAAAATGTTTAAAATGTTAAAAACAAATAAAAATTAATTCTTTGCAAAAATATCAAATATATGAAATAAATAATATTTCATGGGAAATTTTTGTAAAATAAAATATTTTAACATTTTTGTGAATTTTGAAAAAAAAAATCAACTCAAAATCATTAAAATTCTGAGAGAAATTAATTTTTGAATCAATTAAATAAAATCACAAAATTCAAATATTTGAATATTTAAAAAAAGGCGCCAAGAACAACCAGGAACACGCGCGTGTTTTGAGTTTTTGCAGATTTGCGTTTTCTCACTAATCTTACTAAATACTTGATGAAATTACACAATCCACATATCAATCTGCTCGTTTTCAACTCACGATCATGTCTATGGTCTTTAATTTCATTTATTTTAAGTATGGAATGAGAAATCAAAGAGAAACCTCAAGAACCCTAATTTCTGCATGAAGGCTAAGAAATTCCATACACGATTCATACAAAGCAATCAATTGAAGGGAAACGCTCCATACATGATTATGAACATATGCCAAAATTATTGTGTGAGGAAATATGCATGAATCATGAAATGACCAAGTTTAGGCTTACCTCTTGCAGCTGGTGATCGAGTTCTAGGTTGGAGGTGTTACAGCTTGGTTCCAATGATGTGAACAGCTTCCTTAGGTGCTATGGAGTGTGTCTGAATGCTTGGAGTGGATTGAATTGAGCTGGAACTTGATTTGGCACCTCAACTGCAAATCTGTCAAAGGCTTGTGCAGATGGCTGGTGATTTTGAGAAATTGGTGTTCCAGATGTTATGTAAGAGTTTGGATCACTTTTCTATGTTATATGTGAGGTGTGTGTGATTGGTTTGGTTGGAATTGCTCTCAAACTCAAAACCCGATAGTGACTTGAGTTAGAAGGCAAAATTGGAGTGAAAGAGGTGATTTTGAGGAATGCATCAGTTTGGGTGCTTTGGTGTACTCAAACTGATCATAAATGAGGTCTATTTATAGTGCAACAAGTTTTTTTTGGCTGCAATAGTGTATGGCAACTGGTACAGGTCTGTGGCCAATTGTGATCAAATGGAATCTCAAGTCTCCTCTAGCCATTAACTTGAGGTTAGAGCACAGGCCTATGGTTCTTTGGTTCAAGGATAAGTCTTGACTGAACATGGATAACATTGTCTTGATGAATGCCACCTCTATGCATCAATTAAATGCTTTGAAACAAAATTGAATATTTGAAGCATCTTTGAATTTAGGAGTGTCATGTCTAAACATAGCTCCATGGACTTGTGAGGCTGGTAGATCAGTGCTTGTCCCTTGGTTGTTCCCCCTTGAGGTGTGCAGATGGATAACCATGCTTGTTGTTGCACAATTTGATCAAATCGAGCCCTTATGCACAAATCTGCCTTGCCAAGACAGTTTGTAGCAAGGCATGTTGCAGTTGTCATAACTCCTAGCCCAGGTGGAGTTTTCTCATGTTTTTGGGCTCATTGGAAAGCCCTCATATGTACAACACATGTGTGATCATAGTTTGTCTTGAAACTATTTGGATCCAATTGAAAAATCATCATGAACATTGATGTTCAAGACCGCCAACTTAGGCAGATTTTCAGTAAGTGTTGGAAAAGTGTCATTTTCATGTTTTTTTGCCATTTTGATCACTCCATAACTAAAAATCCACGAGGAATTGGAATGAGATATAGTTGAAGCTTTTGTAGAGTGTAATGAGAGCTATAAATCCAGCTTTGGATCATCCAAAATGGTTGCGTGGATCTCAAGTTATGATCCTTGGAAGTTGGTACGCTAGCCATTTTGTTCCATAACTTAGAAAATTTCTAAGTTTTTTATGGTTACCCCTTTTACAAGTTAAGCTTGATTTTGTGCACAGTTGACTTTTTATCGGATGAAATCCAAATTGTGCGATCCTTTGTGAAATCAAGCCCTTGACCTAAATCAAACCTAATGGATGGATTCCATAGGTGTTATAGGGTGTATTTAATCATGTCCCAAGGTTTGGGAGCATGTCCTGGTCAAAAGTCAAAGACACAGTTGACTTTTTCCTCGAAACCCTAATTGTGGTCCTGATGAAATTGAAGCTTGTGGATCAAGCTTCTTGGATCAATCCATTGTTAAAAATGGATCAATGTAGTGTATTGGAGACCCTCAAATCATGTCTTGAGGTCTTGGCTCATGTTTTGTCCCAAAAGTCAACTTAGGGGTGAATTATGTCAAGAAACCCTAATTCCTGATTTTTTATAAATGCATCCCCTGAGGTTAAATTGACTTGCTTATTGGGTCCATGAGTTCCCTTGGAGTATCTTGGGTTGTGCTTTAAAGCATTGGCTCATGCCCAGATGAAAATTTCCATCTGGAGGCCTTGGTCGACCAAAACCCTAATTTGGTGACACTGGCGATCTCGAGGCTTGATCCACTTGGAATGCTGCAACCTTGTGCTTAATTCTTGATGTAGGAGTCCTCTTGATCTTTTATGGAGGTTTGAGAGGTTAGAAAAGTTTAAGATCATGTCATTCTTTGATTGATTCTTTGTCTAAGTGCTCTGAGAGGGCCTGAAACCCTAATTTCTGATTATGGTGAAGGCTCAACCATCTTTGAGGAGATTTGTGAGACATGTAAATACATCCATATTGTGATGATGATTTGAACAATGATGGGAAATCTTGGTGGTCAAAATTTGGGGTATGACATGCAGAAGCACAGATGTTTCGACATCTATTCCAACATGTTAATCAAAACTGAACTGTAAAATGCAGAATGATAAACAACACAGAATATGGTGACCCAGTTCGGTGCAACTCACCTATATCTGGGGGATACCAATCCAGGAAGAAGACTCCACTATCAGTAGTATAGTTTTATGTAAACAACCTCAGGTTTACAGTAAACACCCACCCTTACCTATCACTACCCAATGAAGACTTTATCATTAGAAGTCACATCTAATTGATAAGAGAAACCCATCTCACTCCCTAAATCACAATCTGTGATTATCTAACAGTTAATACCCCATAACTGTATCATCCCTATTGAAAGACACCCCTTCCAATACAAATTTCAGTCAAGCATCCTTGACTAACAAGTTAACTTGGATTTTCTTCAAAGCTTTATCCAAGAACAATACACGATTCATTACCTACGGGCTTTTGAATCTGTACTGTCATACCCCAAATTTTGACCACCAAGATTTCCCATCATTGTGCAAATCATCATCATAATATGGATGTACTTTCATGCCTCATCAATCTCCTCAAAGATTGTTAGGCATTCTTTACAATCAAAGATTAGGGTTTTGGGCCTTCTCAGAGCACTTAGACACAGGATCAATCAAGAAATGACATGATCTTCAACTTCTAGCCTCTCAAACACCTATAAGGGATCAAGAGGACTCCCACATCAAGAATCAAGCACAAGGTTGCAACATTCCAAGTGGATCAAGCCTCAAGATCGCATGTGTCACCAAATTAGGGTTTTGGTCGCCTGAGACCTCCAGATGAAAATTTTCACCTAGGCGTGAGCCAATGCTTCAAAGCACAACCCAAGATACTCCAAGGGACCTCATAGACCCAATCATCAAGTCAATTTAACCCCAGGGGATGCATTTACCAAAAATCAGGAATTTGGGTTCCTTGACCTAATTCACCCCTAAGTTGACTTTTGGGACAAAGCATGAGCCAAGACCTCAAGACATGATTTGAGGGCCTCCAATACACTACATTGATCCATTTGCAACAATGGATTGACCCAGGAAGCTTGATTCACAAGTTTCAATTTCATCAGGACCACAATTAGGGTTTCGAGGAAAAAGTTAATTGTGCCTTTGACTTTTGACCAGGACATGCTCCCAAACCTTGGGACATGATTCAATACACCCTATAACACCTATGGAATCCATCCATTAGGTTTGATTTAGGTCAAGGACTTGATTTCACAAAGGATCGCACAATTTGGATTTCATCTGATAAAAAGTCAACTGTACAAAAATCCAAAGTTTGACATTTTGGATTTTTGGTCAACCAAGGTTCCTTAACCATAAAACAATGTTAATATGTGATTTGAATCATCATTCATCAAGAAAAACCAAAGAAAATGAGTTAACTTGTAAAAGGGGTTAACCATAAAAAAACATAGAATTTTTCTAAGTTATGGAACAAAGTGGCTAGGGTACCAACTTCCAAAAATCATAACTTGAGATCCAAGCAACCATTTTGGGTGATCCAAAGCTGGATTTGTAGGTCTTGCTACACTCTACAAAAGCTTTAACTACATAAAACTACAATTCCTCATGGATTTTAAGTTATGGAGTGATCAAAATGGCAAAAAACATGAAAATGACATTTTTCCAACACTTGGTGAAATTTTCACTAAGTCAGAATCTGCCTTAATTTTTCCAAAATGTAGGGACATTTTTCACCTTGATCCAAGTCAAACCAGGTCTAGGGGTGAACATCAAAGTTAAAGTATGCCATAAGGGCCTTCCAACAAGTACCAGATCATCTCCAAATTCAATTTGAGCAGGGAGATACAACCCTTGAAACATGGCATCATGAATTGGTTTTACAAGGCAGAATTGTGCACATTTGCTCGATTTGTCTAAATCTGATAACTCCAAGCCTTGTCATCAATTTGGACACATCAGAGGATCAAATCCAAGGGGGGGGGGTGATCTGATCTCCAAGCCTCACAAGTCCAAGAATCTACATTTGGCTTGTCATCCCTAAAAAGGCTACAAAGATGCCAAGACTCCAATTTTGTTTCCAAGCATTCAATGGATACACCAAGGTGGCATGAACTGAGCCTATTCTAACTGAATTCAGTCAAGACTTATCTCTGAACCAAAGCTACAAAGCATGTGCCCTAATCTCAAGTCAATGGCTTGAGGAGACTTGAGATTCCTTTTGCATAACATTGGCCAAAGGCCTGCTGCAGCTGCCATTCACTATTGCTTGCAAAACAAACTTGCTCTACTATAAATAGAGCTCATTTGTGCTCAGTTTGAGTACACCAAAGCACTACAACACTTGCTTTCCTCAAAATCCCTTTCTCTAGGCCAAAATGCCTTCTTTTGCAAGGTACCTCTGAGTTTTTGAGTTAGAGAGCAATTCCATCACAGCTCATGATCCAAACACCTCTAATATGTTGTATCTAAGCTGTCCAAATACTAACATGTGACCTGAAACACCAAAATCACAAAGTCCACTTCCAAAACCTCAAAATTGGACTTTTTTGCATTTTTCAAGCCATGTCTTGATTCAGTCACTTTCAAAACCAGATAAAACCTCAAACACACTCCAAATATCATCCTTGAACTGTCCTAAATGGTTCCCCTCATCTGGAACACCATTTGAGAGAGTTGCCATATTGGTCACTTTTGCCCCTTTTGCAAGAAAGAGCTCAAACTTGTTCCTGAGGATTTCAGCTGGTTCTAACCATCCTAAAAGCTTCTAAGGGATTAATTGAGAGTGTCCAAAGCATCAAATTACTTCTGGCACCAGGAACTTGGCAGATAGCCCAAAAAGCTCTAAGAGGTAAGTGCATCATCACTTGAACTTTCTAAATTATGCATTGTTTTGAAGTCCACTGATCATAAACATCTCATACATGTTGTATATGTTGTGTTTGAACCAATTCATCATGTAATTCTTGCTTGTACCATGAGGTAGCATGGAAAATGCAAATATAGGCTTATTTCAAAACCACTATCAGGTTTTAAAATAGGGACCTCGTCTGAAAAAACCATTACCACCATTGGATTCCTTGGGAAATTCTAGGCCAGATGCATATAAATTTTGTCCCAATCCATGGAGAAATGAGAAAGTTAGAGGCTTCACGTAAATGGCCCAAAAGCTGGCCTTGCCTTGCCTTGCCCAGGCCTAAAACAAGGCACCCCTTATATATTTATGGGGTGGTTTTGATACACGGATGTATCACCACCCCAGTGGTTGCGCGCTCATGTGTTTGGCTTGGAGGTCTGGGGTTCGAATCCCCCTCGCCCCAGACCTTTTTTTTATCACTTTTTTCCATTTTTTATATTTTCATATTATTTTCTTAAATGATTTGAAAAGTTAATTTCTCTCTCAAATTTAATTATTTTTTATTAGTTCGTTTTGCAAAAAGATCACAAAAATGTTAAAATATTTTATTCCACAAAAAAATCAAATTTATATTATTTATTTAATATAGTTGATATTTTTGCAAATAAATTCATTTTTTATTGTTTTAAACATTTCAAAAATGAATTTTCATCTTGGAAATCAAAACCAAATGAGTTTTAATTCATCTTGTGATTAAAACATCATTTTTCAAACCTCAACCAAAAATCACAAGTTGTTTATTCAAACTTATTTGGTGTTTTTATCATTTTAATTAATTTTCTTTGAATAATTACTTTAAAAAATTATGAAATTAGGGTTTCGTTGATTTTCACCCTAACAAACCTTTTTCAAACACTTTGAGCCTCTGATAGAGTGTAAGACCCAATCCTTTGTAAATACAAAAATAATTTTGGGCCTCAGTCATTGTATAAGTCCCTTTGCGATTCTCAAGACGACGGTGCAATCACTGTCTTTCATTGGGCCTCCCCTTGTGTTGTAAGTCTCATCTTTCTTTTTCAAAACATCTTTTGGGCCTCTAATAGAGTGTAAGACCCAATCCTTTTTTAACCAAAACCATTTTGGGCCTCAGACATTGTATAAGTCCCACTGTAGTTTCAAAAATCTCGGCGCGATCGCCAGTTCAAAATCAAATCACCTTGTGCCTCTCCCTGAGTTGTAAGCCCCATCACTTGTACAAAAACATCTTTGGGCCTCTTGAAAGAGTGTAAGACCCAACTCTTTTGTAAATGAACCTTTTTGGGCCTTAGTCGTTGTATAAGTCCCGGTACGATCTTTAAAACAACGGTGCGATCACTGTTAAACCTTGGGCCTCTCTTTGAGTATAAGCCCCAACAATCTTTCAAAAACAACTTCTCTTTTGATTTTGGTTCAAATATATAGTTGTTATCAAAATTTTCTTTAATTTCTCTAAACAACTAACAATACAACATGGAAGCTTGCTCGCCTGTAAGTTTTATCAGCTTTCATTTACATGCTTTAATATATATATATATATAACTGTATTGTGGGAAGCTGCTCCTCTGTAAGTCCTTCTTTCATACCCTTTTAAATACTTGTCATATATCAACTATATATATACTAGTATAGTTATTTAGAATTTTCCCCGGCAACTAGGTCTAGAACTAGGTAAAGCCAGTTGGTCACTCTTAAATACACTCAAAACTAGATCCCCATAGGATTTCCAGATACATTATTTCCTTCTCTTGGGCTTAAACAATATGGAACAAAGAGAAAGGCAGTATTCTCGGTGAACCTTTTCTCAGACTGTCACTATTAGAATTTGTCAAAGAAATTTAGCTTCCCCATAGAGGATTAATTCCCGGTGAAACTTCTCTTGAATATCTTCAAACCCTAGAACTGTTCATTAAAGAAAAGATTATTCTTGGTGAAACTTTTCTTGAACCCTTCTTAAGTTTGGACCCACAGGCTTCCTAAAAGCATCCCCGCCTCCTCTTGGGCTTTGTACAAGGACCCGCCGGCTTCTTAGAATTTCTCATGCCTTCCCTTGGGCTTAATACAAGGACCCTTAAGACCTCTTAAAGGTATAGGACATAACTTAGTTATCCTTCGATAAAGCAGTCTTTCTAGTGTCAACACATCAGACCAATTTAGGGTTGATACTCATCCCTTAAAACACCTGCCTCCTCTAAGGCATCATACAAAGATAAACTCTTCCCCACCAATAGACTTGGATAGTCTAAATATCCTCTTGAGTCTCCAAGACATTCTCAAGTTCCCTACAAACATAGGAAGAAACCCCGGTCATTCTGGATCAATCTCCAAAAGAGTTAAAACCCATGGGTTCTAAAACCCAGTCTCTCTCCTAAAAAACCCCCAGCCAGGGTCAGTTTATCATCAGTATAACACTATCCCAAATTAGAACCTCAAGGACCTGCCTCGGGATCTCAATAATTCCCAGCAGAAGATAGCCTCCTCTTAGGCTTTGTATAATGATCTTTCCTCAGCAAAGATAGCCTCCTCTTGGGCTTTATACAATGATTCTCCCCAGCGGAGCTAACCTTTTTAGACTCTCTTGTTGAGTCAATCACTTTTCAGACTCTCTTGTTGAGTCAATCACTTTTCAGACTCTCTTGTTGAGTCATTCACCTTTCAGCACTCTCTTGTTGAGTCAACCTTTTTAGCCTCAATCTCGGGCTTTGTACGAGATAGATAAAAACACTCTCATGTTGAGTCCATCTTTTCCAGCCTCCTCTTAGGCTTGATATAATGATTTCCCTAGCAGAAGTTAGTCTCCTCTTAGGTTTAATGATTTCTCCAGCTTGTTCAGCCACCATCCTGGGCTTTGTACAGGACAGATAAAAGCATTCTCTTGTTGAGTCAAACCCTTTTAGCCTCAATCTTGGGATTTATACAAGACGTAAATCTTCATAACCTTCTCTTAAGCTTGGGACAAATATATTCCCCAACGGAGTAAATTCCTCTCAACCTACTTTTAGGCTTTGAGAAATTATACCCTAAGCAGAGTAAATCCTCTTTTCAGCCTCAATCTTGGGCTTTGTACAAGACAGATAATACTCTCCCATAGAGTCAAACTCATTTCAGCCTCTATCTTGGGCTTTGTATGAGATACCTAAAATATCCTTAACCCAGTCAGTAAAGTCTCCGTTTAGCCTCAATCTTGGGCTTTGTACAAGACAGATAAAGAGTTCTTTCCCACAGAGTCAATTTCTTTTCAGCCTCAATCTTGGGCTTTGTACAAGACACATACAAACCCTCCCCGCCGGAGTCGAAATCCCATTTTAGCCTCAATCTCGGACTTTGTACGAGACAGATAGAACATTTTCCCCGGAAAAGTCATACTTTTAGCCTCCTCTTAGGCTTTGTATAATGATATCCCCAAAAGAGTCAGTCTCTTTTAGCCTTAATCTTGGGCGTTATACGAGACAGATAAACACTCTCTTGTTGAGTCGGTCATTTTTAGCCTCCTCTTAGGCTTTGTATAAGGACTTCCCCAGTGGAGTCAATCAACCTCTTAGCTTCAACCTTGGGCTTTGATCAAGGCACACAAAAATTAACATCCCCTAAGAGGAAATCAAAATATCTCTGTAGAAAGTCATTTCTCTGTTCATAACTCATCAAAATAGACATTAAAAACAAACCCTAATCCCAGATAACTGCTGTAAGTGGCACACTTGTTGATTAAAATATCTAAGCTGTTGTCCATCTTTTATCCTGGTAAATCCTCTCTTTCATCTAATTGCTGTAAGCGATAAGCCTCTGGATTATTTACATCCATGCCACTGTCCCTATCTTAGCATGAGAAATTCCTAGGTAAAAATGACATTGCTCAACACTGAGTTAAAGTTTTCTCCTTCAGGATAACACCCCTATAAATTAAATTATGGCATTACTGGATTCACATATCCCAGTTAAAGTAATCCTCCTTTATAAACAATCATCCAACAGTTGTGATAAACAGACCAAATGTCTCCCTTTAGAGATGACCAGTTCTCTCTCAGTCAAACCTTTTAGCTTCAATCTTGGGCTTTGAACAAGACACAAATAAACCTTTTAGCTTCAATCTTGGGCTTTGAACAAGACACGAAAACATCTTTTCCTCCCTTAGAATAGGAGGAACTACGATTGCTCTGATTTCCCTGTTTCGTTTAAACGGGAATACGTAGTCATAAGATTGTGAAATCTTAGCGAGCATACGAATCAAAAACTCTAGGTCTAGCACCTTTATATCAATCAAAACTTAGGTCTAGTACCTTACCAAAAACATCGGAAAAAACCCGAACATCAACATCAACTCACTCTCTCTCTCATACTTTCCCAAGAAACTTTCCCAACCCATTAACGGATAAACACCATCAAGTACAAAGTGAAAACTAAAGCTAACATCCTGTGGATAACCACATATAGGTGTCATACCCCAAATTTTGACCACTAAGATGTCCCATCATTGTGCAAATCATCATCACAATATAGAGGAACCATCATGCCTCATCAGTCTCCCCAAAGATGGGTGAGCATCCACTACCATCAAACTTAGGGTTTCAAGCCCTCTCTGAGTGCTTAGACAAAGGATCAATCAAGGAATGACATGATCTTCAACTTGTCTAACCTCTCAAACATCTACAATGGATCAAAAGGACTCCCACTTCAAGGATCAAGCACAAGGCTGCTGCCTTCTAGGTGGATTAAGTCTCAAGATCGACAGTGTCACCAAATTAGGGTTTTGGTCGACTAAGGCCTCCAGATGGAAAATTTTCATCTGAGCACAAGCCGATGATCCAAAACCTAACCTAATATACTCCATGGAATCTCATGGACGCAATCATCAAGTCAATTTTGCCTCAGGGGATGCATTCATCAAAAATCAGGAATTAGGGCTTCTTGACCTAATTCACCCCTAAGTTGACTTTTGGTGCAAATCATGAGCCAAGACCTCAAGATAGGGTTTGAGGGTCTCTAATGAACTATATTGATCCATTTGGAACAATGGATTAATCCAAGAAGCTTGAGCAACAAGTCTCAATTTCATCTGCACCACAATTAGGGTTTTAAGAGGAAAGTCAACTGTAACTTTGACTTTTGACCAGGACATGCTCCCAAACCCTAGGACATGCCTCAATATACCCTATGACACCCATGGAACATGTCCATCAAGTTTGATTTAGGTCAAGGACATGATTTCCTGAAGAATTGCACAGTTTGGAATTCATCTGATAAAAAGTCAACTGTGCACAAAAGTCAACTTTGACTTTTTGAGATTTTTCACCAAAATGGATTTTTAACCCTAAAATGATGTTAATGTATGATTTGAATCATCATTCATCAAGAAAAATCAAGAAAAGTTGGATAACTTGTAAAAGGGGTAACCATAAAAACTTAGAAAATTTTCTAAGTTAAAAATAAAGTGGCTAGGGTACCAACTTTGGAGGGTCATAACTCCTAAACCACAAGGCCATTTTTTCCCATCCAAAGCTTGATTTGTAGATCTCATTGCCCTCTACAAAAACTTCAACTAGACCTAACTCCAATTCATTGTGGATTTTGAGCTATGAGTGAGCCAAAATGGCTAAAAATATGAAAGTACACCATTTTCCAACACTTAGAAAAAATTCTGTCCAAGACAGATTTTGTTGAAACACCAAAACTTGTGAGATCTTTTCACATAGGTGCAAGCTGAATCAAATCCAAAGTTAAACATCAATGTTGTTACATATGTTTCCAAGAATTCAAAGAGCCTAACAGCATGAATTGATTCAACTTGAGCCAATAGAAATCCATGCCCAAAGTCATGCTGCTGCAAGCTGTTTTGGAAAAATCAGTTTGCATGTTTGCTTGCCACACACGATTTTGAACAAAAAACTGAGGATCAGCATGCCACATGTATTCAAACCAATCACATTGCATCTAATCCAACTGATAAATCTGAGTCAAAAAGCCAAGGAATCTTCCAACTTGAAATTCATCCACTTTGGCACATTTTGCCTTGAATTCAAAGTGCATTAATGTGGAATAGTGCATTGTCAAGGTAGCTACCATACTCAATCAAATTCTCTGATAAAACAACAATAAAAACATCTGAGGAATGTGATTTTGGTCAAGGCATAGCCCTGCTCTTGGGAATGGCTAGCTCTCCTTGCTTGAGAAGAAATCCTCCAAGCCAATCCATGCAAATGTGATCTGATCCAGCAGCCATTCACTATTCCTCCAAAACAAAAGTTGATCACCTATAAATAGAGGTCCCAATGGATCATTCAACTCACACCAAAGCCAGTTACATCACTGCTTTCTCTCATTCTTCCTTAAACCTCAAGTTTTTTGGCTTATTGAGTAACCACTATCGGGTTTTGAGTTGCAGCCTTAGGCAATCAATTCCAATTGCTCAAACACATCACATATGATGTATTTGAGGTGTCCAAACACTTAAACACTGACTGTAACACCTCAGGCTCAAAATCACCCTTCAACCAAGCCATTATGCCTCAATTATGCAGGTGGAGGTCTCCAGCTTGATCCAAAGAGTTTCAAAGTGTTCCAGAGCTTGTAACACACTCCATAACATCCATTGAAGCTGTAGGGATCATCAATTCACGACTGGAACAAAGTTTGTGCAGAGTTCCATTTCAGCTTGCATCAAGGTAAGCCTCAAAACTCAAACTCCATGATCCATGCATATTTCCTCGCATGATATTTTTGCCAACTGCTTGCCATCATATGCTGATTTTTTTCCCTCAGAAGATTTGATCATTGCACTCATAATCATGCCTACTCGATTGCTTTTGCAAAATTAGGGTTCATACGGCCACAATGATATAATTTGTTATACACTGAAAATGAATAAAATTGGGTATTGCCATCTTCTTCCTTGTGAAAAAACACATGAGTTTGGTGTTTGAATGATGTCCAATGGTTGAGAGATGAGTGAGATATGGTGCTTCATGCATGAGCTCGAGGAAGAAGATGGCCATGGCGCCATTCTTCAGGTTTTCCAACTAAGTTTGATATATATTTTTCACTTGCCATGTTATATTTGAATTGGCATTGCGCCCCAGCGGTTCATCAGCTGGTTTTGTGTGTATTGGCAAGCGAGAGGTCTGGGGTTCGAATCCCCCTCGCCCCAGACTTTATTTTATCACTTGTTTATTTTATTTTTTTTCATATTATTATTTTTAATGATTTGAAAAATTAATAACTCCTTCAATTTTTATCATTTTTGATTGGTTCTTTTTGCAATAATTCACAAAAATGTTGAAATATTTTATTCCACCAAAAAAATTAGATTTATATTATTTATTTAATATAATTAGTATTTTGTGAATAAATTCATTTTTAATTGTTTTTAAACATTCTAAAAGTGAATATTTACTTTGAAAATCAAAACCTAATGAGTTTAAATATTCCTTGTGATTATCCCTCATTTTTTTCAAACCTTAAACAAAATCATAAATGGATTATTCAAATTTATTTTGTATTTTGTTTGATTTTCTTTAAGTATTTACTTTTAAAGATTAAAATTAGGGTTTTTGATTAATTCAACTTTCAAAATTGATTTTCAAATACACTTGGGCCTCTATTAGAGTGTAAGACCCAACACCCTTGTACAGAAAACATGTTGGGCCTCATTCGTTGTATAAGTCCCTCTATATATTTTCAAATAAACGGCACGATCGTCGCCTTTTCAAAATAACCCTGGGCCTACCCTCGAGTAGTAAGACCCATTTCTTTTCTTAAAACCCACTCGGGCCTCTATTAGAGTGTAAGACCCAATCACCTTTTAACCAAAACATTTTTGGGCCTCACTTATTGTATAAGTCCCTTCGTGTTAAAAGAAAACCTCGGCGCGATCGCCATTTCAAACGGAAAAGTCATCTGGGCCTACCCTCGAGTAATAAGACCCATCTCTTTTCTTTAAACTTTTTTGGGTCTCTATTAGAGTGTAAGACCTAACACCCTTGTACAGAAAACATTTTGGGCCTCAGTCACTTGTATAAGTCCCTCTGTACAAATTCAAACAGTGCGCTCACTGATAAAACCCTGGGCCTCTCCTTGAGCTGTAAGCCCTAAATCTCTCCTTTTCAAAGCACTTTCTCCTTTGATTTTGAATATATTGTTGTTTTTAATCTTTCCTTGTTGAACAACTAACCAAACAGCATGGAAGCTCTACAACCGAGTAAGTGGTTATTGCTTTTATTTACCGCTTTCATATACATATAACTGTATTGTGGGGCTGTTTCACTGTAAGTCTTCTTTCATAAACTCATATCAACTGTGTAATAATAGTATAAATATTTAGAGTTTCCCCTGCTACTACGTCTAGCATTAAGCCTGTTGATCACTCTTAGAAATAGTCTAAACTAGATCCCCATAGGATTACCAGACACAGTATTCCCTCATCTTGGGGTTAAACAATATGGAGATATGAAAGGCAGCATTCTCTGTGAACCCTTTCATAGACTGTCACTTATAGAAGTTGTCAAGAAACTCTATTCCCCAGAGATGATCTTTTCTCCGTGAATGGCATCTGTTGAGTTTCTTCCAAATTCTCGAACTTTCCTGGCTTGATCTATTCTCGGTGAATGGCATGTCTTGAATTTCTCGGGGTTTGGGGACCCACAGGCTTCTTAAAAGCACTTGTCAAGAAGCTCTACTCCCCAGAGATGATCTTTTCTCCGTGAATGGCATCTCTTGAGTTTCTTCCAAATTCTCAAACTTTCCTGACTTGATCTATTCCTTGTGGATAGCTTGCCTTGAATTTCTCGGGGTTTGGGGACCCATTGGCTTCTTAAAAGCATCGGCCTCCTCTTGGGCATCGTACAAGGACCCACAGGCTTCCTAAAAGCAACCCCGCCTCCTCTTGGGCTTAGTACAAGGACCCGCCAACTTCTTAGAAGTATTCACAGCCTCCTCTTAGGCTTCGTATAATGATCTCTTCCTTCAGGAATGATAGCCTCCTCTTGGGCTTCGTACAATGACCTCTCGGCTTCTTAAAAGCTTCCAGCCTCCTCTTGGGCTTCGTACAAATTGTCCCGACGACCTCCTAGAGGTATAGGAACAAAACTTAGTCATCTGCATAGAACAGTCCTTTCAAAGAGTCTACTACTGTTTCTGAAAGCATAGTACAAAAGATGAAACTCTAGACTTGGACAGTCTAATCTCCTTGAGTCTCAAAGACATTCTCAAGCACCCTTCAAAAATAGGAAGAAAACCCGTAGTCTTGGACAGTCTCAATACCCTTCGGATTTCCCGCTTCCTTAAAAAACAGGAATAACTCGGATCCTTGAATCAAATCCATGAGTACAGTGTTGCTCATATAAGAACTGATTTTCTCTTTAAAATCAGTATACTGGACCTGTCACTTAACTGAAACAATTTTTTGCCTCCATCTCGGGCTTTGTACGAAATACAAAAACTCTCTTGTTGAGTCAATTAGCCTTCATCTCGGGCTTTATACGAGATACCAAAAGACTTCATCGTCGAGTCAAAACTTTTTAGCCTCTCTCTCGAGCTTTGTACGAGAAACATACTAGCCTCCTCTTAGGCTTTGTATAAGAAAACCACTGGTTAATCCAATCAACCTTTTAGCATCAAAGTTGTGCCTCGTTCACGGTATACAAACATCAACAACTCCTTCCCTTTCATGTAATCGCTGTAAGCGGCAAGCCTCTGGATCATCTACATCCATGCCATTGTCCCTCTTTTAGTATGAGAAATTCCTAAGGAAAGATGGCATTACTCTACACTGAGTTAAAGTCTTCTCCTTCAGGTTAAAATCCCCTATAAAGGAAATTATGGCATTGCCGAATTCACACATCCCGGTTAAAGTAATCCTCCTTTACAGTCAGTCACCCAACAGTTGTGACATACAACCCCCTCTTTAGAGATGACAAATTCTCTCTAAAGTCAACACCTTTAGCTTCACATCTTGGGCTTTGAACAAGATACAAATAGACCTTTCAGCTTCACATCTTGGGCTTTGAACAAGATATAAATCACCTTTCGCTTCACGTCTTGGGCTTTGAACAAGACACCAAAAACAACCATTTCCTCCCATAGAATAGGAGGAACTACGAACGCTATGATTTCCCTGTTTCGGTAAACGGGAATACGTAGGCATAAGATTGAAAGAAAAATCTTAGCGAGCACACTAAACAAAAACCCAAAATCCCATACTCTCATGTATCTATCAAAAGCATCAGTCCTAACATCCTAATCCTTGTTCCTCACCAGAAAATACAAGAAAGATAGAAAACCGTATTGGCGAAAATACAAATAACCAGTACAAAGGCCCCCCACATTGATAGCATTCGTAACCTAACAGACCGCTGTTTAAACTCAGTATGCAAAGCAGGGTTAATTGGAGACATCTATTTCCCTTCCTTCATCAGCTTTAATAAGATAAAAAATGAATTGACCTGTAGTAAACTCAACCGCAGAGAGCGACTAGCGCTTAAGAACCGCGTCTAAAATCGCTCGCTACAGAAAAAATGGCGCCCACCGTGGGGCCCGTCTCTGTTTTTCTTCTTCCTGTTCACCTCTTGTGTGAATACCACAGATTGGGGCTTCCGCCGGGGAACCCAATTTCTGTCAGGAACTTAGGATTCATAGCTTTAAAGGTCTAGGATGATTAGGACAAATATATATACTGCTTTTCCTAATTGCTATACGTGTTTATTTTTCTGCTAATGGGAATGCGTGTGATGCCGCATGTGGAAAGATTGAGTATACACTTAAGATAAGTGATGGCGACGAGGTCGACCATCAACCTCAGTGGAGTCTGACCAATACAACCCATTCTCTCACCTAGACAATGGGCCGATTGTTAAGTCTGAGAAGCTGAGGAGCCAAACCCTTTCGTAGTGCGGAAACTATCGGGAATAATTGTTACACGATACTACCCTCATTTGAGGCTGGTGATCTATTCTCGGTGAATGGCACTTACTCTAAGATTGCTCTACAACTCGCTGGCGATCCGCTTGTTGTTTTGCTTTCCTGGGAGGAGCTGATGATAATGAGTACAGGTACAAAAATCACCTTAGTATAAACCTTTGGGGATGGGTAGAGCCTTGACTTCATGACAACGGCCCTTTGACCCCATGTTTTTTCTATGTTTTTGTGTGCTGCATTCTTGCATTCATTTAAAAAACATTAAAACATTCAAAAGATTCTTCTCTTCTAGTCTCTCTATTTTTCAAATTAAACTAAGACTGTGATTGCAAATATCAGAGAAAAGGATTGTGCTAATGGATTTCGGTAGAAGGAGAACTCATACGTATACCTTCAAGGTTCCAAAACTAGAGGATTTGAGAAGGTTAGCAAGGATGATCACTAACCCTGAGGCTTTCAGAGCCAAGCACGGAGGTCTGCAACCACTGTTAAGAGTCCATGTGATTGAGGGAATCATGGATGCGCTTATTCAGTTTTATGATCCAGTTTATCACTGCTTCACATTCCCGGATTACTAGTTAACACCAACGCTGGAGGAGTATTCTCATCTGATCGATCTACACATTACTGATCGAGCTCCATTTTCTAGACTGGAAGAAATTCCAAAGAATCAGACCATTGCAAGAGCAATTCATTTGGACGAGTCTGAGGTCAGGACTCACTTAACTACCAAGGGTGGCATCCAAGGTTTGCCAGCCCAGTTCTTGACAAAGAAAGCCCTGTATTTTGCCAGTATAGGAAACTTCACTGCTTTTGAAAACATCTTTGTCTTACTCACTTACGGGTTATTTTTGTTTCCCAACATCAATAACTTCGTCGATATTAACTCCATTAAGGTTTTTCTCATTGGAAACCCTGTGGGACTTTGCTCGCAGATACATATCATTCTGTACACTTGGGAAATTTGTACAGCGGAGTGGAGATCACATGCTGTGTACCTCTGCTTTACAAATGGTTTATCTCTCACTTTCCCAAGTCTGCTGCTTTTTGGGATTGCAAGAGTGCCTTACGTTGGTCGCAGAAGATCATGTCCCTTACCAACTCTGATATAGATTGGTGTAATAGGATCTTTGAGGGAATCAGAATTATTGATAGTTGTGGAAACTTCCCCAACGTACCCCTCATAGGAATTAAGGGAGGAATCAATTATCATCCAGTTCTTGTTCATCGTCAATTTGGATACCCGATGAGACACGTCCCACGGGGTGTTCATCTGGAAGGTATTTTCTTCAAGGAAGGAGAAAACGACAGAGCACTAAAGATGGAAATAATGCACGCTTGGAAGCATGTTCATAAGAAAGGACGAGAGTCTCTAGGAAAACCGGACTGTATCTCGGTGGAGCCTTATCTCCACTGGGTACAAACTAGAACTCTCAAGCTAAAGATGCCTTATCCTCGTTACGGAGTTCTTCCGCCAAAAGAATCTATCATGTACTTCATGACGGAAACTGAAAAGCTCCAGGTTACTCTCAACAAAGTTCAAAAGGAGATAAGGTCTTGGAAGAACAAGTACCGCACCCTCGACGTAGAGTGCATCAAAATACAGCAATTACTGAAAGAAAAGGATGCTCTGATTGAAATTTTGGAGCAACATGCTGTAGAGAGTCAGCATAACCAAAGGAATTTGCTCGCTCCTTTCACTTGGTAAAGGAATGACTACCCGACAACGGCCCAAGAGCCCCGGTCAAAGAAAAGGAAGATACCAGAATCAGCACCCAAGTTCTCTCGGGACCCATTAGCTTAGGTTTTTGTTTCTGCACTTTGTAATCTACTGTATTTTCGTTTCCGCAATCCTTTGAATTTCAATAAAAAGGGGTTTCCCCACCGTTTGATATTTGCAATCTAATTGTCAAAGTTTATTTTGATTAAACCAAAAAACAATTAATATAATCATTGCATTCATCATTCTCACATCGCGTATTCTTCTTACCTACGAATCTCACGTTTGTCTCTCGATTCTAGAGTCAAACTGTCTCATTCGTACAATACTAGGGCTAATCGTCAGAAAAAGATGGATGATCTTGAGGAAGAGAATAGAGAGTTGAAAGAAGAGATCGACGCTTTAAGAGAGGATATGAGAAAGCTTCGTAACGACATGCAAGCCATGGCAGAAGCTCAGCTACAAAGGACTGTGATCTCAGAGATCACCTCAACGCCCATAGTAGAAAAGTATGATCCTAGGTATCAAATGCCGAAAGATCGTCCTTGGGGCATGCCTGTTAACTATATCCCGGAAGGATATGTTCCGCCGATCATTGAAGATCAGGGAATCACAACAGAAGCCGCTGGGCCTGAAGGTTACAAACTTCGGGAAAGCGAAGATGCCAGAGGCATACAGAAGACTCCTGAAGGTTACAAACTTCGGGAGACGCCAGGACTCACTACCGTAGTCACGGTACCACCCCCTGTGGTGCACACTGTCCCGGAAGGACAGATTCCACAGACACCTTCTGGTAAGAAGGAAACTATGTTTGACAGAATGGAGGAATTCCAGGAGCAGTTCTTGGAAATGCAGAAGGAACTGCAAGCTATTCGCGGTCAGGATTTATTTGGAAAGGACGCTGCAGATCTCTGCTTGGTCCCAAATGTAAAAGTTCCGCATAAATTTCAAGTGCCCGACTTTGAAAAATACAAGGGTAACTCTTGCCCTCAAAGCCATCTGGTGATGTACGCTCGGCGAATGTCAGCTCAGATGGAGAATCAGGACCTACTGATTCATTACTTTCAGGATAGTTTAACCGGTGCCGCACTTAAATGGTACATGGGTTTAAACCGTGCCACGATCAGCACATTCAGAGATCTTGGCACTGCCTTCGTCCAACAATACAAATACAATTTGGACATGGCACCCGACATAGATCAACTCAGATCGATGTTGCAAAAGGACAAGGAAACCTTTAAGGAGTATGCTCAAATGTGGCGTGAAATCGCCGCTCAAATTTGTCCACCTCTGGAGGAAAAAGAGATGACAAAGATCTTCTTAAAGAACTTAAGCTCATTTTACTATGACCGAATGGTTGCCAGTGCACCCAGTGATTTCACCGAGATGGTGGGCATGGGCGTACGTCTTGAGGAAGCCGTCCGAGAAGGACGTTTGGTAAAAGACACTGGATCGACGAGCGGTACTAAAAAATACGGTAGTGCTCTCCCTAAGAAAAAAGAGCAAGATATTGGGAATATCTCTCTCGGAAAGCAAAGACGACGTTATCAACCGGTAGCAGCTGTGACTCCTGCTATCAACCCTGCGTCTATTCCTACGTATCAACCTCAGGTTGCGCAGAGCCAACCTGATCAACAAAGGACACAATAGCCTCTTCAGCAGGCTCGTCCTCCATACAACAATAACCGTACAACACGGCCACCAGGATTTGATCCTATACCCGTGTCGTACGCAGAACTATTTCCGTTACTACTGGATAAGGGGCACATCCAGACTAAATCTCCTCTTACAGTACCGGAAAATCCGCCTTTTTGGTTTAACGTGGATCAAACTTGCCCTTACCACCAAGGAGGATCAGGGCATAATATAGGGACTTGTCTCAATTTCAAGTCCGACGTGCAAAAACTTGTTAGGAGAGGGGTCTTATCATTCAAGGATACGAATCCTAACGTTCTCACGAATCCGCTGCCTCAACACGAGAAGGCTGCAGTCAATCTGATTGAGAGAGAGACTAACGATGTCTATCAAATTCACGATGTACTCTTGTTGAACACCAATCTGGTCAAGATGCATTATAGACAGAGTGGATATGGCCATGTGCCACCTCATAATTATCACCAGTGTGATATCTGCTCTAAAGACAATCAGGGATGTTCTGTGGTGCAAGCAGCTCTGCAGGAACAGATGGATCCAAGAGCACCGAGTTTGTGGAGTTAACATGGTTTACACGAATTCTAACGTCATTCAGAACCACTATATCCGTGCAATGAATTTCAACTTGGTGGCGATGCACTCAAGGCAAAGCCAGTATCACAATCTGCTGCGGCACGATTACAGTTCCTGTCTGATTTGCTCGGTAAACAAACAGGGATGCTCTTTCATACAGGAGGCCCTCCAGCGTCAGATGGATCTTGGATGGATCCAAGACTACCATGATAGGAACTCCTATCAAATTAACATGGTTCAGATCTTCGATATTCGCGTGATGAATACCAACCTGGTAGAGTTACATGCTGAGCAGGTCCGACTCGGATTCTTAATATCACATGACTATCAAAGCTGTAAAGCGGGCTGCGAAAACGATCGAGGTTGTACCCTTGTCCAGGAGGCACTTCAGCACTTGTTAAAACACTGGTGGATGCCAATTTATATGGATGAAGATACTCAGCAGATTAGTATCAATAACAGAAACCCCACTCGGCGTCAGAGTCAGGATGTCCGATCTGTGGAAGCTAACCTAGTGAGGTTACATTATATTCAAAGTGGGTGTGGCCAGGTACCACCACACAACTATGAACGTTGCGGCGTCTGTTCGAAAAGTAACCAAGGGTGTTACCTTGTGAGAGCAGCTCTTCAGGGTCAGGTCGATCATGGAGAAATTCGTCCATATCCGGGTTCTGGACCCATCAACTGGACGCCGAACTACCTTGTCGAGCAAGTTGAGGATGTTGTCATGATCTCTGGTCATCACAGGACCAGGGATGTTTTTGCCATTATCCCTCTACTTGACGAATCTAAAGTTCCCAACCGGGAACGGATCGAGATTAATTATGATGGTCAGAAAAATCAGAAGGTTCCCATAGTCATCTATCTACCGAGACCAGTACCGTATGAATCAACTAAGGCTATCCCTTACAAATACGGTGCAACGACAGTTGAAAATGGAAAGGAAATTCCATTACCCTCCGTCGTGAATATTGCGGACATCAGTCGTGTAACACGGAGTGGTAGAATCTTCAACCGAGGGGTTGGAGAACCTAACAAAGAAAAGGAACTTCAGACGAAAGCTCCTGATCCACCAGTCGGTCAATCCAGTAATCCAGACCTTTCGAAAAATAATGATGAGATGCTGAAGCTCATCCAAAGGAGTGAATACAACATTGTCGATCAACTGTTACAAACTCCTTCAAAGATCTCGGTATTATCACTGTTACTCAGTTCAGAAGCCGACAGGGAGGCTCTACAGAAAGTCTTGGAGCAAGCCTTTCTGGAACAGGATGTAACAATCAGACAGTTTGATAGCATTGTCTTTAACATCACTTCCTGCAATAATTTGGATTTAGTGATGAGGAATTACCCGAAGAGGGTCGCCGTCATAACATGGCGCTCAACATTACAGTTAACTGCCAGGACGATGCTTTAGCCAGCGTACTGGTAGACACAGGGTCAGCCCTGAATGTTATGCTGAAGTCCACTTTGATGCAATTATCATTCAAAGGCCCTCCGATGAGAATCAGCGAGGTCGTCGTCAAAGCGTTCGACGGATCCAGAAAAACAGTTATCGGCGAAGTTGATCTTCCCATAACTATCGGTCCTCACACTTTCCAAGTCACTTTCAAGGTCATGGACATCCGGGCAACATACAATTGTTTATTAGGAAGACCTTGGATACATCTGGCTGGAGCGGTCACTTCGACCCTCCACCAAAAGCTAAAGTTCGTCAAGAATGATCAACTCGTCACAGTTTGTGGGGAACAAGCCTTGCTTGTAAGCAACTTATCACTGTCTACTGGTATAGAACCCGAGGAGGTTATTGGAACTCAGTTCCAAGCACTGTCGGTAAGCAAGGATAATCAGTTCAAAGGAGGAACCTCGATTTCCTCATACAACGATGCTATCAAAGCGGCCGAGAGTACCGATACAACAGGATGGGGACAGCTTTTCATTCCTACTGGCAATACAACAAAGAAGGGTCTTGGTTTTTCTGCAACCTGTACCCAGATAGCTGCCAACGATGAAAGTCTTCATCCCATTCGAAACTTCTTCCACAGTGGAGGTTTCCTTCACCCAGTGTCTCAGGCAGTACATGCTATCAATGAGGAAGATCCCTCCGACACAGATGAAAAATGGAAGTCCTATCTTAATGAGGACGGTTATATGTCTCAGGAAGAGGTGCCTACGCCATTTTACTATCCCACACAGAGTCCGAGATTTATACCAAGGTCAGACGTCGAAATGATCTATGGAGATTGTGATCCGGAAGGATGCCGTGCTCCGCCAAATTCATTAAAGGAAGACACTCTGATGAAAGACAATTTTGACCACAATTATTATGGCCCAATGGATGGTCTGCCAATGTGGTAACCTTACCCAGGAAACTTGGGGCAAGAGAGTCAGCCGAACAACGAAAATCGGCTGGCCATCATTGAACAGAATACCTGTGTCCCCACCATGTCATGGGATCAACACTCAGGTAATTCAGAAACTACTCAACATGAAGATGAATTTGCAACGTTTGCAGGACTTGAATTCATCAACTATGCTTTTCCTGAGGTTAACGTCATCGAGAGAGATGACCCCTCCAGTTCCAAAGAAGTGTGGGACACCTTGGGACAACCGAGTGGAAAATTTGACTATATGGTCAAGTACACCGCTCCCGAAAGCTCTCGTATCAGGCTCGAAGATATCCAGCCTACTGGATGGGGAGATACAGCTGAGAGCACAAATACTATGCAAAATACAACTGAGGAATTCTCCTACTACAATTCTGCTTGGGAGATAGATTCCAATGATCCCGCTCCACTAAAAATCAGCGTTATTTCTGAAGACAAATCAAGGAAGGTGCCAGACTTTGTGATTCACCGAGGAGTTCGCCGCCAATGGGTTGCCGTCAAGGTTCCGAAGATCGTTCATCAGTCAAAGTAATTGCCATCTTTAACCTTTCACCCTGCCCAGGTGAAACAGATGTTTTGATAGGGCTCGCTTTCTGTAAATTTTCCCTCTTTGCTTTGCCCAAAGCGACAGAGTTTTGTTTTATAGGGCTGTAGTTTCAAGAATCGACTTGTTCATTAATAAAATAACGTCGTTCTGTAATTTCCGCATTAATTGTTGTTTTCTCTTTTTGCTTTCTCAGAAAATGGTAATCCTAAAAAACAATTCAAATAAAAACAAGCAGTAAAATAAATACACTGCACACACTTGCATTTTCTCTATCTCTTCTAAACACGAATCATCACGTCATGCAGATTGCTTGTTTTAAACCCCGTTGAAACATACGATCCGATGCCTTCTCCCAACTTTGAGTTCCCGGTATTCGAGGCTGAAAAAGAAAATGACAACGAAATTCCAGAAGAGATCTCCCGACTACTCAGACAAGAGGAAAGGTCCATTGAACCTCACAAAGAGCCGTTGGAAATGGTAAACTTGGATTCAGAGCAAGAGAGAAAAGAAATCAGGATTGGGGCACTGCTCGGTCCAAATGCCAAAGAGAGTTTGATAAAGCTTCTCAAAGAATTCCCCGATGTATTCGCTTGGTCCTATCAGGATATGCCAGGGTTGGATACCAGCATCGTGGAACATCACTTACCGTTGAGATCAAAATGTGCGCCAGTAAAGCAAAGGTTGAGACGCACTCACCCAGACATGGCCATCAAAATCAAAGAGGAAGTGCAGAAATAGATTGACGCAGGTTTCCTCACCACATCTGAATATCCTCAATGGTTAGCTAACATCATACCCGTTTCCAAAAAGGAAGGAAAGGTCAGAATGTGTGTTGATTACAGGGATCTGAACAAGGCAAGTCCAAAGGACGACTTTCCTTTACCACACATTGACATGCTGGTAGACAGCACAACAAAGTTCAAAATTTTCTCCTTCATGGATGGATTCTCGGGCTATAACCAAATCAAAATGGCGCCGAAAGACATGGAGAAAACTTCGTTCATTACCCCATGGGGTACCTTTTGTTACAAGGTGATGTCGTTCGGTTTGAAGAACGCCGGGGCAACCTATCAAAGGGCCATGACTACTCTTTTTCATGACATGATACACAAAGAAATCGAGGTGTATGTTGATGATATGATTGCAAAATCTAAAACAGAGAGTGAGCACGTTGAACATCTGTCAAAATTGTTCGAACATCTAAGCAAATTCAAGCTCCGCTTGAATCCTAACAAGTGCACCTTCGGTGTCGGTTCAGGGAAACTACTAGGGTTCATTGTCAGCCAGAAAGGAATTGAGGTTGATCCTGACAAGGTCAAGGCCATTCAAGAAATGCCTTCTCCGAAAACTAAAAAACAAGTCAGAGGATTCCTGGGACGTTTAAACTACATCTCCAAATTCATATTCCTTATGACCGCCACGTGTGCGCCGATTTTCAAATTACTCAAAAAGAACCAGGATTGCGTTTGGACAGAAGATTATCAAACCGCCTTCGACAGTATCAAGGAATATCTGTTGAATCCTTCGATTCTATCACCTCCAGTGGAAGGAAGACCACTGATCATTTACCTCACAGTCCTAGAGGACTCAATGGGATGTGTACTTGGCCAACAAGACGAAACCAAACGGAAAGAGTCTGCCATCTACTATCTAAGCAAGAAATTCACCGACTGCGAGACTCGGTACATGATGCTTGAGAAAACTTGTTGCGCTTTGGCTTGGGCAGCCAAAATGTTCGCCAATACATTATTTGTCATACTACTTGGTTAATCTCAGAAATGGATCTAATCAAGTACGTCTTCGAAAAACCTGCTCTCACGGGAAGAATTGCCTGTTGGCAGATGTTGTTATCAGAATATGACATAGAGTACCATGCTCAGAAAGCCGTTAAAGGAAGTATTTTAGCCAATCATTTGGCTCATCAACCGATTGACGATCAAGAATCAATCGGGTTTGACTTCCCAGACGAAGATGTCATGTATCTAAAAATGAAAGATTGCGATGAACCGCTACCCAGTGAAGGGCCAGAACCAGGTTCCCAATGGGGACTTGTCTTTGACAGAGCAGTTAATCATTATGGAAACGGAATTGGGGCAATAATCGTTACCCCTCAGGGTACCCACATTCCTTTCACCGCTAGACTTACGTTCAAATGTACGAACAACGAGGCCGAATACGAAGATTGTATCATGGGTCTCGAAGAAGCAATTGATTTAAGGATAAAAAACTTGGATGTATATGGCGACTCAGCTCTGGTTATCAATCAGATAAAAGGAGATTGGAACACATACCGATCAGGACTGATTCCTTACAAAGACTACGCAAGAAGGTTGCTACCTTTCTTTAACAGAGTTGAGTTTCATCACATCCCTCGTGAGGAGAATCACATGGCCGATGCATTAGCCACTCTCTCTTCCATGATTAATTTAGGTCAATGGAATAACCTACCTAAGATCGACATAATGCGCCTTGAATGGCCCGCTTACATCTTCACAATTGAAGCAGTCCTAGACGACAAACCTTGGTATCATGATATCAAATGCTTCCTTCAGAAACAAGAGTACCCACCTGGGGCATCCAGGAAAGATAGGAAAACCCTCAGAAGATTGGCTGGAAACTTCTTCCTGAGCGGTGACACTCTCTATAAGAGAAATTTTGACATGCTCTTGCTCCGATGCGTAGACAGACCAGAAGCAGACATGCTTATGAAAGAAATTCATGAAGGATCCTTTAGCACTCATGCCAACGGACACACAATGGCGAGAAAAATTCTGAGAGCATGGTACTATTGGTTGACAATGGAATCCGACTGCTACAATTACATGAGGAGGTGTCACAAGTGTCAGATATACTCCGACAAAATTCATGTACCGCCATCACATCTCAAAGTTCTCTCTTCCCCGTGGCCATTTTCCATATGGGGAATCGACATGATTGGCATGATTGAACCTATGGCTTCAAACGGACATCGGTTCATTCTAGTAGCCATTGACTATTTCACCAAGTGGGTCGAAGCAGCATCATACGCTAATGTAACCCAATAAGTGGTGGTCCGATTTATCAAAAACAATATCATCTGTCGTTATGGTGTTCTAAGCGAGATCATTACTGACAATGGATCTAACTTGAACAACAAGATGATGAAAGAGTTGTGTGTAGAGTTCAAGATCGAACACCATAACTCATCTCCCTACCGACCCAAGATGAACGGGGCGGTAGAAGCGACTAACAAGAACATCAAGAAGATCGTTCAAAAGATGGTTGTAACCTATAAAGACTGGCACGAGATGCTACCCTTTGCTCTTCACGGTTATCGTACATCTGTTCGCACTTCAACAGGAGCAACCCCTTTCTCTCTAGTGTATGGCATGGAAGCAGCGCTCCCCATAGAAGTAGAGATCCCGTCAATCCGAGTATTGATGGAAGCTAAGCTCACAGAAGCTGAATGGTGTCAAAGTCGACACGACGAATTGAACCTGATCGAAGAGAAGCGAATCACGACACTATGCCATGGTCAGTTGTATCAACAGAGATTGAAGAGGGCGTTTGCAAAAAGGTCCGACCTCGTGTTTTCAGAAAAGGAGACATCGTGCTCAAGAAGATACATTCATTTCTCACTGATTCGCGAGGTAAATGGACTCCGAATTATGATGGCCCCTATATGGTCACGAAAGCTTTCTCAGGCGGCGCCTTGAGACTTGCAACCATGGACAGAGAGGAATTTGCCTACCCCACGAATGTTGATGTAGTCAAGAAATACTTCGCCTAAACTAAAAAAAAAAAAAAAAGTCTCGGTGGATTGAAAACCTGAAAGGGCGGTCCAGAAAAAATAAAAAAAAAAATCATCCCGATGGATTGGAAACATCACAGTACAATCCAGGCAAAATTAGGGATAATGGCAAGTAACTATGTTCAACGGAGGCAAGTCCCTCAACAGCAGTTACATCATCCGTCGGAAAACTCCAGTCACGGTCATCTTCGACAGAAGCTCAGGATGTCCTGAATTCAAAGTTGGTAGAAGGATAGTGGTCGTTATGTTTCAACGTAGCCCTTTTCCATGTAAATTACCATTTTCTAACTTTGTATATACTCTTTGGAATCACGCGTTTGGCTGATCTCCATCTTATCAATAAAATTTGAGCCTTTGTGCTTTTGTTTGTAATTCTTATTTGTTTTAGCTTTACAGAACGACGTTGCTAACATGATTAACGATTCTTGAAATAAAACAAAAATGAATTTACTTGTTAAACTTTATCCGCTTTTAAAATAAAGATGGCAATTTCTTTTGACTGTTGAACATCAGAAGAACATCAGTCGCTTCTCCAGAAGTAATCGAACCTCAAAGTGCAGAATCGAAGTACTCCTTCTAACCCAGTACGCCTGAATGAAGGGATTAACTGTGTCAGAGACCTTGTTCTGTCTGACACGCTTCGGCCTAGTTCTTATCTCCTAAGCCCGATCAATGGTGTTCCCCGTAGGGACTATCTCTCTTAAGCAAGGTGGAATTGCTATTCTGAACCAACGGTACTTCTTCGCCCCGCGATGGCCGAGTATCCAGTCGTGTTCACCTGTCAGTTTGTATGTCGCGTCAGTTTTGTCAGCATAAACATACACACATCATGCATTATTGATTTGCATTCACATTTCATATTGCATCACTATCACTCTAGTCGGTCTTGTCCCCTAGTGATAGAAGTTCTCTCAATCGAGTTGTTAGTTCTTGCCTCGTCAGGAAACGCTGCGTTTGAACAACCTCGCCTCCAGTTTATTTCTGGAAGGAAGATGGCCCTTGACCACTTTGATAACTTGAACCTCTGAAAAACCAGAGGAACTTTCAGTCAGCATCACTCTTCGCCATTGAAGATGATATCCTTGCTTTCCCGGATTAAGGAAAATCCACAGAGAAAGCCTCGTAATCAGAGATTCGGCAGTATGCCAGTTTTGCTCCGAAAAGACCACTGATGAAAAGGTCATCGGCACCTCAAAATTGGATTACATCATATGGCATTTCTCCGAGAAGATCTCCGAGAAAAGTATGATGTAAAGACCCCAAGCAAATGCAGTCTCTCAAGGGACTCGCATTCCCCAAGTAGAGTCAACAATTGGCATCTCCAATAGAGAAGTTTGTACACCTCTACAACTCAGACGACTGGGTTCCCCAGTAAGTCTGACATCGAAACTTTTTCCACTCAAATGGCATCTCCCCAGGAAAATTCGGTGAGAAGTTTGAAGGAAAGTCGCTACGAATAGCGTCCCTTGTCAGTAAAGTTTATTGACGAAAGAAACTAAGACCAGTTCCTGTGTAGGAAACCAGGATCGAGGGGAAGTTTTCATCAGAAACTAAGACCAGTTCCTGTGTAGGAAATCAGGATCGAGGGGAAGTTTGTTTTAGAAACTAAGAACAGTTCCTTGGCTGAAGACTAGGATCGAGGGGAAGTTTACCTTCTCTAAGCATCATTGCTTAGCTAAAGAAGATGAATGCGTAAGCTACCATTCATAACCACCATCAAAATTTCGGGTATTCCGATATTTAATCCTCTTGCACCCCGAATGCCCGAATACCTTCGTCATTCACACCTTCGTGTCCAAGAAGATTAAATAGGGGCATCTGTCATACCCCAAATTTTGACCACTAAGATGTCCCATCATTGTGCAAATCATCATCACAATATGGAGGAACCTTTTAGCTTCAATCTTGGGCTTTGAACAAGACACAAATAAACCTTTTAGCTTCAATCTTGGGCTTTGAACAAGACACGAAAACATCTTTTCCTCCCTTAGAATAGGAGGAACTACGATTGCTCTGATTTCCCTGTTTCGTTTAAATGGGAATACGTAGGAATAAGATTGTGAAATCTTAGCGAGCATACGAATCAAAAACTCTAGGTCTAGCACCTTTATATCAATCAAAACTTAGGTCTAGTACCTTACCAAAAACATCGGAAAAAACCCGAACATCAACATCAACTCACTCTCTCTCTCATACTTTCCCAAGAAACTTTCCCAACCCATTAACGGATAAACACCATCAAGTACAAAGTGAAACCTAAAGCTAACATCCTGTTGATAACCACATATAGGTGTCATACCCCAAATTTTGACCACTAAGATGTCCCATCATTGTGCAAATCATCATCACAATATGGAGGAACCATCATGCCTCATTAGTCTCCCCAAAGATGGGTGAGCATCCACTACCATCAAACTTAGGGTTTTAAGCCCTCTCTGGGTGTTTAGACAAAGGATCAATCAAGGAATGACATGATCTTCAACTTGTCTAACCTCTCAAACATCTACAATGGATCAAAAGGACTCCCACTTCAAGGATCAAGCACAAGGCTGCTCCCTTCTAGGTGGATTAAGTCTCAAGATCGACAGTGTCACCAAATTAGGGTTTTGGTCGACCAGGGCCTCCAGATGGAAATTTTTCATCTAAGAACAAGCCAATGATCAAAAACCTAACCTAATATACTCCATGGAATCTCATGGACCCAATCATCAAGTCAATTTTGCCTCAGGGGATGCATTCATAAAAAATCAGGAATTAGGGTTTCTTGACCTAATTCACCCATAAGTTGACTTTTGGTGCAAATCATGAGCCAAGACCTCAAGAGAGGGTTTGAGGGTCTCTAATGAACTATATTGATCTATTTGGAACAATTGATTAATCCAAGAAGCTTGAGCAACAAGTCTCAATTTCATCTGCACCACAATTAGGGTTTTAAGAGGAAAGTCAACTGTAACTTTGACTTTTGACCAGGACATGCTCCCAAACCCTAGGACATGCCTCAATATACCCTATGACACCCATGGAACATGTCCATCAAGTTTGATTTAGGTCAAGGACATGATTTCCTGAAGAATTGCACAGTTTGGAATTCATCTGATAAAAAGTCAACTGTGCACAAAAGTCAACTTTGACTTTTTGAGATTTTTCACCAAAATGGATTTTTAACCCTAAAATGATGTTAATGTATGATTTGAATCATAATTCATCAAGAAAAATCAAGAAAAGTTGGATAACTTGTAAAAGGGGTAACCATAAAAACTTAGAAAATTTTCTAAGTTAAAAATAAAGTGGCTAGGGTACCAACTTTGGAGGGTCATAACTCCTAAACCACAAGGCCATTTTTTCCCATCCAAAGCTTGATTTGTAGATCTCATTGCCCTCTACAAAAACTTCAACTAGACCTAACTCCAATTCATTGTGGATTTTGAGCTATGAGTGAGCCAAAATGGCTGAAAATATGAAAGTACACCATTTTCCAACACTTAGAAAAAATTCTGTCCAAGACAGATTTTGTTGAAACACCAAAACTTGTGAGATCTTTTCACATAGATGCAAACGGAATCAAATCCAAAGTTAAACATCAATGTTGTTACATATGTTGCCAAGAATTCAAAGAGCCTAATAGCATGAATTGGTTCAACTTGAGCCAATAGAAATCCATGCCCAAAGTCATGCTGCTGCAAGCTGTTTTGGAAAAATCAGTTTGCATGTTTGCTTGCCACACACGATTTTAAACCAAAAACTGAGGATCATCATGCCACATGTATTCAAACCAATCACATTGCATCTAATCCAACTGATAAATCTGAGTAAAAAAGCCAAGGAATCTTCCAACTTGAAATTCATCCACTTTGGCACATTTTGCCTTGAATTCAAAGTGCAATAATTTGGAATAGTGCATTGTCAAGGTAGCTACCCTACTCAGTCAAATTCTCTGATTAAACAACAATAAAAACATCTGAGGAATGTGATTTTGGTCAAGGCATAGCCCTGCTCTTGGGAATGGCTAGCTTGCCTTGCTTGAGAAGAAATCCTCCAAGCCAATCCATGCAAATGTGATCTGATCCAGCAGCCATTCACTATTCCTCCAAAACAAAAGTTGATCACCTATAAATAGAGGTCTCGGTGGATCATTCAACTCACACCAAAGCCAGTTACAGCACTGCTTTCTCTCATTCTTCCTTAAACCTCAAGTTTTTTGGCTTATTGAGTAACCACTATCGGGTTTTGAGTTGCAGCCTTAGGCAATCAATTCCAATTGCTCAAACACATCACATATGATGTATTTGAGGTGTCCAAACACTTAAACACTGACTGTAACACCTTAGGCTCAAAATCACCCTTCAACCCAGCCATTATGCCTCAATTATGCAGGTGGAGGTCTCCAGCTTGATCCAAAGAGTTTCAAAGTGTTCCAGAGCTTGTAACACACTCCATAACATCCATTGAAGCTGTAGGGATCATCAATTCACGACTGGAACAAAGTTTGTGCAGAGTTCCATTTCAGCTTGCATCAAGGTAAGCCTCAAAACTCAAACTCCATGATCCATGCATATTTCCTCGCATGATATTTTTGCCAACTGCTTGCCATCATATGCTGATTGTTTTCCCTCAGAAGATTTGATCATTGCACTCATAATCATGCCTACTCAATTGCTTTTGCAAAATTAGGGTTCATACGGCCACAATGATATAATTTGTTATACACTGAAAATGAATAAAATTGGGTATTGCCATCTTCTTCCTTGTGAAAAAACGCATGAGTTTGGTGTTTGAATGATGTCCAATGGTTGAGAGATGAGTGAGATATGGTGCTTCATGCACGAGCTCAAGGAATAAAATGGCCATGGCGCCATTCTTCAGGTTTTCCAACTATGTTTGATATATATTTTTCACTTGCCATGTTATATTTGAATTGGCATTGCGCTCCAGCGGTTCATCAGTTGGTTTTGTGTGTATTGGCAGGCGAGAGGTCTGGGGTTCGAATCCCCCTCGCCCCAGACTTCTTTTTATCACTTGTTTATTTTATTTTTTTTCATATTATTATTTTTAATGATTTGAAAAATTAATAACTCCTTCAATTTTTATCATTTTTTATTGGTTCTTTTTGCAATAATTCACAAAAATGTTGAAATATTTTATTCCACCAAAAAAATTAGATTTATATTATTTATTTAATATAATTAGTATTTTGTGAATAAATTCATTTTTAATTGTTTTTAAACATTCTAAAAGTGAATATTTACTTTGAAAATCAAAACCTAATGAGTTTAAATATTCCTTGTGATTATCCCTCATTTTTTTCAAACCTTAAACAAAATCATAAATGGATTATTCAAATTTATTTTGTATTTTGTTTGATTTTATTTAAGTATTTACTTTTAAAGATTAAAATTAGGGTTTTTGATTAATTCAACTTTCAAAATTGATTTTCAAATACACTTGGGCCTCTATTAGAGTGTAAGACCCAACACCCTTGTACAGAAAACATGTTGGGCCTCATTCGTTGTATAAGTCCCTCTGTACATTTTCAAATAAATGGCACGATCGTCGCCTTTTCAAAATAACCCTGGGCCTACCCTCGAGTAGTAAGACCCATTTATTTTCTTAAAACCCACTTGGGCCTCTATTAGAGTGTAAGACCCAATCCCCTTTTAACCAAAACATTTTTGGGCCTCACTTATTGTATAAGTCCCTTCGTGTTAAAAGAAAACCTCGGCGCGATCGCCATTTCAAACGGAAAAGTCATCTGGGCCTACCCTCGAGTAGTAAGACCCATCTCTTTTCTTTAAACTTTTTTGGGCCTCTATTAGAGTGTAAGACCTAACACCCTTGTACAGAAAAATTTTGGGCCTCAGTCACTTGTATAAGTCCCTCTGTACAAATTCAAACAGTGCGCTCACTGATAAAACCCTGGGCCTCTCCTTGAGCTGTAAGCCCCAAATCTCTCCTTTTCAAAGCACTTTCTCCTTTGATTTTGAATATATTGTTGTTTTCAATCTTTCCTTGTTGAACAACTAACCAAACAGCATGGAAGCTCTACAACCGAGTAAGTGGTTATTGCTTTCATTTACCGCTTTCATATACATATAACTGTATTGTGGGGTTGTTTCACTGTAAGTCTTCTTTCATAAACTCATATCAACTGTGTAATAATAGTATAGATATTTAGAGTTTCCCCGGCAACTACGTCTAGCATTAAGCCCGTTGATCACTCTTAGAAATAGTCTAAACTAGATCCCCATAGGATTACCAGACACAGTCTTCCCTCCTCTTGGGGTTAAACAATATGGAGATATGAAAGGCAGCATTCTCTGTGAACCCTTTCATAGACTGTCACTCATAGAAGTTGTCAAGAAACTCTATTCCCCAGAGATGATCTTTTCTTCGTGAATGGCATCTCTTGAGTTTCTTCCAAATTCTCAAACTTTCCTGGCTTGATCTATTCTCGGTGAATGGCATGTCTTGAATTTCTCGGGGTTTGGGGACCCACAGGCTTCTTAAAAGTACTTGTCAAGAAGCTCTACTCCCCAGAGATGATCCTGTCTCCATGAATGGCATCTCTTGAGTTTCTTCCAAATTCTCGAACTTTCCTGACTTGATCTATTCCTTGTGGATAGCTTACCTTGAATTTCTCGGGGTTTGGGGACCCATCGGCTTCTTAAAAGCATCGGCCTCCTCTTGGGCATCGTACAAGGACCCACGGGCTTCCTAAAAGCAACCCCGCCTCCTCTTGGGCTTAGTACAAGGACCCACCGGCTTCTTAGAAGTATTCACAGCCTCCTCTTAGGCTTCGTATAATGATCTCTTCCTTCAGGAATGATAGCCTCCTCTTGGGCTTCGTACAAGGACCTCTCGGCTTCTTAAAAGCTTCCAGCCTCCTCTTGGGCTTCGTACAAATTGTCCCGACGGCCTCCTAGAGGTATAGGAACAGAACTTAGTCATCTGCATAGAACAGTCCTTTCAAAGAGTCTACTACTGTTTCTCAAAGCATAGTACAAAAGATGAAACTCTAGACTTGGACAGTCTAATCTCCTTGAGTGTCAAAGAGATTCTCAAGCACCCTTCAAAAATAGGAAGAAAACCCGTAGACTCGGACAGTCTCAATACCCTTCAGATTTCCTGCTTCCTTAAAGAACAGGAATAACGCGGATTCTTGAATCAAATCCATGAGTACAGTGTTGCTCATATAAGAACTGATTTTCTCTTTAAAATCAATATACTGGACCTGTTACTTAACTAAAACAAATTTTCGCCTCCATCTCGGGCTTTGTACGAAATACAAAAACTCTCTTGTTGAGTCAATTATCCTTCATCTCGGGCTTTATACGAGATACCAAAAGACTTCATCGTCGAGTCAAAACTTTTTAGCCTCTCTCTCGGCTTTGTACGAGACACATACTAGCCTCCTCTTAGGCTTTGTATAAGAAAACCACTGGTTAATCCAATCAACCTTTTAGCATCAAAGCTGTGCCTCATTCACGGTATACAAACATCAACAACTCCTTCCCTTTCATCTAATCGCTGTAAGCGGCAAGCCTCTAGATCATCTACATCCATGCCACTTTCCCTCTTTTAGCATGAGAAATTCCTTAGGAAATATGGCATTACTCTACACTGAGTTAAAGTCTTCTCCTTCAGGTTAAAATCCCCTATAAAGGAAATTATGGCATTGCCGGATTCACACATCCCGGTTAAAGTAATCCTCCTTTACAACCAGTCACCCAACAGTTGTGACATACAACCCCCTCTTTAGAGATGACAAATTCTCTCTAAAGTCAACACCTTTAGCTTCCCTTTCTCTTCCAACTTCATGGGATAAATAAGAAATCAGAAAGTAGCACCCCCTCTTCTTCGTTGAGGAGAAAACCCAAATTCTGCGATAAGGTGGTCGCGTCACCGACAAAAATCGCGTGCTACATGTACAAGTACCTATGTCTACAACACTGCATCAAATCGATACAGAGGGAGATTTACAAGAGAAACCTATGACTCTTAAAACCTAAACCCTACTTTACAAAATAGGATTCCTAAGTCTAGGTCGTCCTCTCTCACTTTCTGCCTAGGTCTTGGTCTTCTTTTATAGCCTTCTGCTGAGTTGGGCTTCATATCTTTGATCCTTGATCAACTGGCAATCGCGCCTTGAATCTTGGAGCAGATTTAAACAAAACCTGCTGTGACAGTCATGATATCGAACCTACATGCTGTAACATTTCACTCGACATATTTAGTCTGGGGCTGAAACCTTCATGTTGGAACATCTTTTCCAACATTATGTTTTACCCAATTTTAGTCAAACTCTTGGAGCTTTCAATATCCCTCTTTTGACAAATTTTGGCTAAAACATTCTTCAACCTGATGGTGCATGCAGTGGAAAAATACTTGAAGCAAGTGCCAAGGAAGAGGGAGAAGATAATTTCGAGTTACCCTCTTCATTCCCTTGTGATACCGAATACATAGAGAATGTAACTCAGATCACAAAACATAACTTGCTTCCTAACTCTAATCACAAAACACAACTTCCCAAGATATTAAAACCCAAAATGTTGGAACATCATTTGAGACATTTTTGAAGATCAGCACAAATGCACAATGCACATACACCTCTTAGCAGTAAGCCATTCTCCCCCTTTTTAGCCAAAAGTTGACAAAAATGACCCACGAAGACCCATACCCAGATTGTGCTTACCCAAAGACGAACAAAACCCATTTTCTCTCAACTTAATAATAAGAGGTTTTACAATTCAAGCATCACAACTCTCCTTAAATAACGAAGAAGCTATATAGGTAGAGCCAATCCAAAAGACTAGTCAAAGAGTGCAATAACTGCTGGTCAAGTTAGTTTTGAAAGATTCCACCTTTTCTGACTTGTCCTCGAAACTGCTTCTGAACAGTGTCCTGATACCTAACCTAATTTTTTCAGGCTTATAGTCTCCACAGATAGAACTTTCTTAATCTAGATTTAGCAGACTTGATTACAGCAGAATTCGTTCATTGACATTTCCATCAGAAAAAAACTAATTTCTTCCAGCTAGCATTAGAATTTCCCAAGATACTTGTACCACTTCTAATTCAATCCATTGATACCACAATGACAGAATCTGAACAACCTGATACGTTCACCCAGAACTTATACCAGTAAGGCAATGTTACGATATCTCGTCTGACATATCATCCTCTCCTGAGGAAATCTATCACATCTGCTTGAAACCACAAACAATCTTGATAAACAATCTGCACCACTGCAGTAATACATCGACAAGTAATGTCTAACTCCCCCTGTAGTAGACAACCAGTGTTCCCTTGTTAGAAAAACATCCTAAATGAATGCAAAACATAAGACGCATCTACATGTCTTCAAAAGCGCACCCTCAGTTCACACCTGCTAAACGCATTCACCGAATGCTTGACTCTCAAGCAAACCATGTACCACACTAGTACATTAATCAGACAGAAGTTCTCCCCTATCTTTCTCAACTGATGCTTCTTCAGCAAGAAACACCTCAAAATCACCACATGATATCCCATGACAACCTCATGACCATACAGTGAGAGTACCAGGAACGCATCCTTGTACCATAACTAAGAAACTCTTAGATTGAGACCAGAGCTCTATTGATCCCTCTCGTCCAGAAACCATCCATACACCACACGAATTCCTCCTGAATTCTCATGTATAGATCTCATTGTTCCCTGAGATACAACCCAATTGAATCTGGAATGCTCCACATTCCTCAAAGAGATACCTTACCTCTTAGTTTGTTAGGTCGCTTAGACGTTCTTCACACTTGAAAGACATTAAACACATGCTCCAGAAATCTTCAGCCCATTTGCTCCACAAGCACCAAACTGATCCACTTCTAGCATGTCTCATTCACATCAGACTTCCAAGACAATCCTTTGCCCATCATTCTCCTGTATGAACAGATAAATACCTCTTAGACAAGATGTGAGTGTCAAGTTCCACACTCAGAACTTAGCATCCTACTCCAAGGATAACTACCCCAGAAGATATTCTAACATCAGTTAGGACATCCTTCACTTATCATAGACATAGTTCTAGACATGCTCCACCACTGGACTTACTATCTGAATAGTAATCCAACTGAAGATCTTCAAACAACAATGTGACCAGCTTGATCAATAAGAACTCCAGTAACTAAAGAGAGAAATAAACTCTCATCCACCAAAAGAAGGTAATCTTCCATAAACTGAGAACTTCTGCCACAAGCTCCAAGATAGAAAAGAATCAACACCTCCTGGCGTTTTCAACCAACTACCCTTCTGCCCAAGAGTAATTAGTTCCAAGCACCATGCTTGAATGCACACTAAAGATCAACCAAATGCCACTGTTTGATTCATCTTAACTTTTCTTGAATCCACATATGAGAACCTCCAAATGCCACTTTTGATTGCCTCAGCCTTCTTGAATTCAAATATGAAACTAACCAAATGCCACCTTTTGACTGATCTCACCCTTCTTCAGAACTCTCACAAGATACACTGATCCACCAATGAAATTTTATCTTCAAGTTACATGAACTACTTGCTCCATAGCAAGACATCTTGGATCCACCAAGCCTTAGACATGTAACATCTTCTCCATCCACAGCTCCCGCAAACTGCATGAGATAGACCTTTTTGAAGCATCCATAACTTCCATTCTCCTGTAGATCAACTTATCATAAGTTGATGTGCCACAACACCAGCTGAGATCCTGATGTTAAGCTTGATGTCAGAACATTTTGATATGACATCCAGTTGCTGAATTCAGCTCCTCCTTCTGCCACTTAGAAGAACCTCGTCCCTTTAACAAAACAAGAGTTCTATGCTCTCATAGACTTGATTCAACAACCAAGTTTGAGTAAACAACCTCCATCCTGCTTGATTATGTCACAGGTATTCCATTCAAGCTCACACCTTGTTGAATATCTGCTTTGAAGCTCCAAATAATTTACACCTTCCACATTTGAATCTTTAGAAGAGAAGTAGTCATAGACTACACCATAGCCATACCAAAGAATGCTACTTTCCTTGAGTAGAGCAGTCTGTAGAAAGTCAGAGATAACTGCCACTTAACCTTGAACTCCAAGATGAGCAAGATCCTATGCTCCTAAGTACCTAGATCATAAATAAACTGATCCAAGATGTGCCATCACCAGCACTCCATTCTGGACAAGTCTCTTGCCAGGACACTTTACAGATAAACACCAGCTGCTTCTAGTAATAACTTGAACACACCTGCTGCACTCCAATACTCCTAGATAAGAAATAAACTTATCCAAGAACTATTCATCAAGATTATGATGTCTTCTTCTTCATCTTCCATATCACCATTGTCTAGACCAGTTTCTTGCCAGGAAACTCTCCAGAGATCAGATGCTTCTGCTACACCACACTGAAGCAGATTCTTAGGTCAACACCTAAGAGAAATTGATCCAAAAACTTATGCAGTACCCCTCCCATGATTCTGCACAAACCAGATGAAGAGATGTTCCAACATCGTGTTGAACATCAGCAATCTTGAACTGCACATACAAGAATAATCAATCAAATACTTGTGAGTAACACAAATAGCAATTGATCTTAAATCCTTGTTCAATAATCCTGTTTCACTGTTGAAGCCACACTCCACCAGATCACTTCATGAACACTTATCAAGTATTCAATCTTTTGCAAGTATCTTCTTTGACAAACAAACTGTTAAGATACCAAGGCCGCCACCCTTGACTCAAGTAACTAAGATTCTCTCAGAACGAACCTTATTTACCTCAACAGTTCAGAAAAACTCCATTTAGATTGGATCCACCTTTAGGATTAAGAGTGATGAATCCTTTCTTGCTGTTTTGGATGGTGAAAATAAATCACCTCCACTTTCTTCAGATTTATGTTTCACATAAACACCTTCTAGTCAGAAGAATAACTAGAAGACTCCAAATGCACGACTGAGACGCCTTTATGAGTGGACTTGAGAGAATTCTCAAGTATCGTTGACAACTTAGCCGATCAATGATTTATCAAACTCCTAGAGCAAGAACTTGATAAACCTAAACTCAACTCCCCTCCTCTTCAACTGACTTCAAACTGCACCATGGAACCAAGCTTCCAAGTACCAAGTCACCATAACAGACATCTTCCAACAACTCTTTCTATTCCATCGCTCCCGACATTGGAATAAAAGGATGCAGATAGCATCACATATAGAGGCTGAAGATTGAGATCTTCCACCATCTGTCTTCAGTAACAACTCCAGAATCCCATAACTCTAGAGCTCTTCCATCAGAAGCATATGCAGCGGAACCACCAAGGAACAAATTATGCTTGCCCTAATAAGATGTCAGAACATCTAATAAGACACCCCAACAAGAGAACTAGCCACTTCTCTTGCAGTTGTTGTAGAACCTCCTCAGCAACATGAACAACCACCGGGTTGTTACCTTCGATTCAGAACATCCATCCCATCCATTAATACCTTTGAGTATGCCTGAGTTGATTGATCTGATCTTCAAAACTTCTCCTTATTTAAATGCCAGAAAGTATCTCTCAAAGATCTCATCCAGAAACAGACAAGGTGCCTGCTCTGATACCAATTGAAATTCTGGCATTGCAAACAGCAGATATCCTAACACATGTCAAGAATTATTCCACATAATAATTTAAACAAGAACAAAACAGCAGACTGATACCTTGAATATCAGAACTGCAGAAGCACATATGTTTTGACATCTGTTCCAACATGTTAATCAAAACTGAATTGTAAAATGTAGAATGATAAACAACAAAGAATATGATGACCCAGTTCAGTGCAACTCACCTACATTTGGGGATACCAATCCAGGAAGAAGACTCAACTATCAGTAGTATAGTTTTATGTAAATAACCTCAGGTTTACAGTAAACACCCACGCTTACCTATCACTACCCAATGAAGACTTTATCATTAGAAGTCACATCTAATTGATAAGAGAAACTCATCTCACTCCCTAAATCATAACCTGTGATTATCTAACAGTTAATACCCCATAACTGTATATCCCTATTGAAAGACACCCCTTCCAATACAAAGTTCAGTCAAGCATCCTTGACTAATAAGTTAACTTGGATTTGCTTCAAAGCTTCATCCAAGAACAACACACGATTCATTACCTATGGGCTTCTGAATCTGTACAAGTACCTATGTCTACCACATTGCATCAAATCGATACAGAGGGAGACTTACAAGAGAAACCTACGACTCTCAAAACCTAAACCATACTTTACAAAATAGGATTCCTAACTCTATGTCATCCTCTCTCACTTTCTGCCTAGGTCTTGGTCTTCTTTTATAGCCTTCTGCTGAGTTGGGCTTCATATCTTTGATCCTTGATCCATTGCCAATCTCACCTTGAATCTTGGGGCAGATTTAAACAAAACCTGCTGTTACAGTCATGATGTCGAACCTAAATGCTGTGACATTTCACTCGACATCTTTAGTATGGGGCTGAAACCTTCATGTTGGAACATCTTCCCAACATTATGTTTTACCAAAATTTAGTCAAACTCTTAGAGCTTTCAAAGGTAGATTGTTAGAAGTCTCTTACTAAGTGTTTGAGCATTAGATGTCTCTTTCTTGTGTGCTTGAGCATTGGAAGTCTCTTAATATAGTGTTTGAGCAAAGGAAGTATCTTACTTGTGTGCTTGAGCATAGAAGTCTCTTACTTAAGTGTTTTGGCAAAGGAAGTCTCTTGCTTGTGTGTTTGAGAAAATTGTAATCGTGTGTGATTATACTGAAAATCTCTTATAAGTACAAAGGAACTGGATTACTCTCAAGTTGTGAGAGGAACTAGGATATTTCTGCAGGTTATTCTTCTTTCTTGCATTTCATATCTCTTACCTACCTCTGACCGAAGAAGATTCTGCAACTTATGTTTAGAATTTGACCAAGAGTTTAAAAATAAAGAGAAAAAGAAAACACAATTCAACCCCCTTCTTGTGTTTTTTTTACCTTCAAATTTTTTAATCCAAACTAAATCTATAACTTAGAGTAAACTCAGTGCTCTCAAAATTTAAGTTGTTGCCCATGAAATGGAAGCTTTCTTGTGTTGTAGTTTTTTTTATGTGTTAATAAAGAGGTAATAGATGTTTTGTTGTTGAAGTGGATTTGGAGTGAATGGTTGTGTTGGGTAAAAAGGAAATTCTTGTTGTGGTGTTTGAAATTTGTAATTTGTTTGAGGTTTAGGTTATATGTGTGAGTATGTGTTGCACGGGTTGGTGTAAGATGTTTGTTGTTAGAAAAAAGGGTTAATTATTGGTGTTATTGGGTCTTTTATATGTATTGGGTTTGGTTGTTAAAAAAAGGTTGTTGTATGTTGTGTATGTGGTTTGTGTTTGTATTTGGTTGTACATGTGTGACTAGGTTTCTTGGAAGTTTAAAAAAGATGTTTGTTCATATGGGTCAACTAGTAGTATATTTTCGGAGAGATATGCAGTTGGAATAGATCTATACCACGCCATATATTCGTCTTTTTGTTTACTTTCAATTGGCATGATATAGTCACCCAAGACATAATTGTGGCGATTCTTTCATCGATGACACTATTCTTTGTTAAATTCTTTCCAATTTGCATATTTTCATTTGTCGCACATTTGAATTTTGTGATGTTCTTTGAAGCACCTCGGTGAATCTAGAATATTTTGATGGATGCCAAATTGAAGTTTAACTATTTCGCTTTGACACATTTCTACCATTTTGAAACGTATAATTGATGTCGTTGAACCCCAAATGGCATCATCCCTTGGATTAGAACCTTGCAGACCTAGATACGACCTCCAGATAAATTGATGCATAAAATTAAGTCGTTAGTTTAGAAAAAAACTAATATAAATTGAAAAATTATTAGTAGTTTAGTTTTCAAGAAATGCATCATTTTTTCAAGTTGATTGATAAACGACTGACAAGCTACGACACGATGATGAGATACCTTTTTTGTAATATTAAAAAAAAATGTGGTATTGAATATCCTCATTAAATTGGAAGAAGATACATGTACTTAACTAAATTCAAAAGTATCAGAATATTTACTTTAAAAAGAACCCACCAAAATAATTGTCAAGTGTACTTAAAAAAATAATTGGCCAACGAGTGTGCTTGAATAACAGAGGTGCTTCAATAAGAGCAGCAGACTCGCTATAATTTTTTCAGATTGAAAGTGCGTAAATGTTGAGAAAAAGGTGGTAATGTAAAAATTTGGGGCAATTTTTTCTCCCACCCTTATATTTTCTCAGAAATTCTTGGTGAAAATCTAAAAATTCTCTTAGTTTTTTGAGATGCATCTTCGAACGCACTTATTTCGCACAAAATTAAACATAAACGAGTGAGACATTCTTATTTTACTTAATTTTGGAGATACATCTTCAAATACACCATATTTTTTTGTACAAAAAATAATGTTTTCGGATATACATATCCGTAAATTGCATTGTTGTGTTTTTTTTAGGTTAGTATGTACTGTATCTGAATAGACAGACATAATAGTCATGCATCAACAAAGCAACAAATATGTAAATACCAACAATGTCCTTATTAAAAAAAGCAATTGAAAAATAGAAAAAACATTTAAACTAAATTATAAAAATTTGAAAGTACAACTAAAAATCAAATAAAATAAAATCAAGAGTTTACAAATATTTTCGGATTTTGTCGAAAACATGAAGAAAAAAACTTCAAATAAATCAAATAAAATAGAAAAATAAGGAATTTATGATTTTTAGGGTTTTCTTATGATAAAATGGAACAATAAAATTTTGATTCAGAATCAACAGAAATGCAAGGGCCAAAACATGGGGATACAATTCCTATGACTCTAATATTGATTAAAATCGACAGAGAGTCTTCGAAAACGACATCAATTTCAATGAAAAACATTTAACAAATGAGATCAGATATTTTTTTCGGAGATACATCTTCAAATTCACCATAAAATATTTTGGAAAAAAATCTCCGAACCAATTTTTTATAAAAGTAAAATGACAATTTAATTTAAAAAAAAAATTAAAATACATTTAAAAATACATCTTCAAAATTTCTGAAAATATTTTTAGATTTTCAGGGTATGAAACACACCAAAGAAATTGTCAAATTTGGGGAATCTCATTATTTTAAGACAACCTTGGTGCCCTCCATTTTATTTGCGCATTAGTTAAATGTTTGGTTTTATTGATGCTTGATGGAATGATTGACTAGTTACAAATTACCCCACCTTTAATTAAATCACGATTTAAACCCAACGGTGGCACATTCTAGTTGGGAAAGGATTGATATAGCTATCTAATCAACTTATATACGATAATTTTTAGTGCACATTCTTGTTGCTGATTGGACTCTATCCTAATTTATAAAGATTCTTTCATCCATATATAGAGATAATAGATATTATAAGATTTGCTTTTAACTATTTATAGTTAAAAAATTGATTAATTCATTTCAATTCGGGTACGCAAATGAGTGCTTTTCTGATTATAAATTTTTTACATGATGATAAAATTGAAAACTCACTATCTCAATTATTCCATTTTGATGTGTTTTTTTACAAGAGAATTCATTTCTTATCTGTAAGACCATTTATTTATTTAGTGTCTGTTTGGTTTGGCTTCTCAGCCACCAAACGCACGTCTGAAAACCCTTCCACCATAAAAATTGAAAAGCTTCAAAAGATAGCTTCTGAGTAAATGTGGAAATTCACCGTGATTCCACAAAATTCAACGCTAAACCAAACACACCATTATATAGTAACACAAGTTTTCGAATTTAGATAGCACATCCCTGTCAAATATAAATGAGCAATTGGTTTCTCATAATTTTATGATGTGTATATAATGTTCCAAAAAAGCCAAACTTATCCAAAATAAATTGATAAGAAAAAAGCCAAAAATGAATAATAAAATTAATAAGAAAAAAGCCAAATTTCTTATTGTATTTTAAGGACAAGGTGAATGAGAACTTTATTCTAGAACATATAGTCAATTTGATAATTGTGTACTAGGTTAAATAAAACAAAAAATATGCCAATTGTGATTATATTATAGTATGCGAAGCAAAAATATTATTTACAAATGTTTATTTTTATTTTTGTATTTTCTTATAGACATTAAAATAGTTTTGTTGTTCCGCAAAAAATTAGTTTTTGTTTGTTTGCCAAAAGTATTTCATTAATTAAACAGTGTAAACGTTTTTTTTTTAGTTTGGAAAAGACAGAGAAAACGTACAATTTTGTTTTTATGTAAATACTCTAGAATATAACATACTGCTTCAAAATATTTGAAATGTTTTCGAAATTAGTTTTATACATTTTTTAAACTTATTTAAGTTATTATTTCCTTTGGTTTGGTTTAGAAACCTAGGGGTTTTTACCTATATTGGGCACAAATTAAGACATAAAATGTATAAGTTTTTTTTTTTCAAAAAATTTTGTATTGATTTTATTAAACATTAAAAGTTCATTTCTTTATTACTTTTTATGTCTAAGTTAAATAATCTATTAAGAATATAATTGATATACATTGACAGTGTAAAGATGTTTTACACTCTCAGTTAATCGTGATCGTTAGATTTTAATTACAATTTGACTTTGATTTTAATCATTTATAAAGTAATATTTATGAGTTGTTGTGATGCACTGATTGTGTAAAAAAATTTAGGCTTAATGCATCATTTGATCCATTAACTTAATTTCAAGTTTCGGTTTAGTCCCTCTTTGAATAAATGTTTGCTTTGACTCCCTTAAACATACTTCCGTTAGCCACTGTGTTCCTTTATGTTAAATTTTATAAATTGTTAGCCAGTAAAGAGGTGTCACTCTAGATGGCGTTTATTAGATGACATGGATCTAAGTTTGTAAAAATGAAATGTTGTGTCATCAAATGTAAGCTGAAAGGTTGTCATGCAATTCATTTTCACTCCATTTTCACTTCACCCGCATAAACTTCATTTTCACATCAGAAACCCTAGACGAAGATGAAGATGAAACAATCACTCGTTTGTAGATACTTTCGTTCATTTTCACTTCTCCATTTTTCATTATCATTGAAGACGAAGACGAAGTTGAAACAATCATTCGTAAGTACTTCTCATTGAAGATTCTTCATCCATCACGAATCATTCAAGTTTTTAACCATGATGTTTATGCTACTTCTCATTCAGGTAGCTTGATTAGGTCAACGAAGCTTCTTTTATCCAGAACACAGAGTGGTAGAAGAACTTCATAAGGTACGATTTGTTACTAAAAATGAAAACTTTTTAGGTTTTGTCATAAAGTTGTTTAGGTCTTGTTCTACTTCTCATTTAGGTTGTTTGTTAGGTCATGGATAATCGTTTTCAGTGCATTGTGCATCATGGGGGTGAGTTTGCTGAGTTCACGAAATTAGGTTATAAAGGGTTAAAGGAAACCTGGGAAGTTGATCCAAATTTTTTGAGTTACTTTGAAGTTCTGAGCGAGTTAAAGCATTTAGGTTATCCTAGTGTAGACAACCTTTGGTATCACGGTCAAATGGAGTTTAATAACATAGTCTTGTTGAAAGATGACCATGGAACAAAGAGGATGAAGGCAATTGCAAACCTGACTGGGCAAGTACATTTATATGTAATTCATCCTATATTACAACCTGAAATAATTGAGGGACCAATACTTTCACTAAAATACAATGTGGTAGGTCCCAATATTGTTGAAGAAGCTACCACTGACTTAGGAAATAGTAATGTAGAGGGGACCACTGAGTTAGGAAATTTGGTTGATGAAGGAGACAGTTTGGATAAGGAGACCACTGAAGTTGAAAATTTTGTGGATGAAGAAGACATATTTGATAAAGGGACCACTGATGCTGAGACTGTTGTGGATGTAGGGGACATATTGGACAAGGGGACCACTGCAACTGTTGGGGATGAAGGAAACATATTGGACAAGGGGACCACTGATGCTGAAATTGTTGCTGAGGGACCAAACTATAACATGGACGAAGATGAGCGATTAGTTCAGGAAACTGAATTGGTTGACGAGGAAACAATAACATGGAAGAATCAAACATGAAGATACATGACATGGTTCCTAGAATTGTTGATATCTGACCTTGGAGGGACAAAACTATGCAAGACATACACATTCATAAGTGATCAAGAAAAGGTAATTTTATCACTTTAGTCAGATCTTGATGAATTGCAGGGACTGTATTTTATGAACTAACCAAACCTATTTATTTCAGGGACTCTTACCAGCTTTTAATGAATTGCTACCTGGACTAGGCCAAAGATTTTGTGTCAGTTATATTTTATCACTTTAACCTCTTATCTTTCAATATGTTTCAATATTGTCCTTTAACTATGAATTTCATGTGATTCAAGACATCTATATAGCAGCTTTAGGAAGAAATATCTAGGAATTAAACTCAAAGAACTCATGTGGAAAGCTGCTATAGCCAGCTGTGTGAATGCATGGGAAAAGATCATGCTTGAAATGAAAGTTGTTAATGAGGAGGCTTTCAAGCATTTGATAAAAATTCCACCAAGGTTTTGGAGCAAGTCTAGGTTCAGGACAAATACTTCACGTGGTACAATGGTGAACAACATGTCAGAGGCATTCAACTCTGTTTTTGTCATAGCCAGGGCCAAACTAATTGTGACAATGATTGAAGAGATCAGAGTGTATCTCATGATGAGGTGGGAGTCAGACATGGAGAAAATTGCCAAATATAAAGGTGATATTCTACCAAATATCAAGAAGAAGATAGCAAAGGAATCAGAGTAAACAAACAATTCGGTTGTGAGGTATTGAATGCTGACTTACTTATTCATTTAGGTATTGAATGATGACTTGCTTCTACATTTATTGAATTGTTTTATGTTTTACATAGGAATGCAGGTGAGTTTGATTGTGAGGTTATGCATATCTCATATAATGGTGAAAAGTATGATGTGAGTCTATCCACCAAGGAGTGCTCTTGTAGAAGATGGATGCTGACAGGGTTGCCATGCTGTCATGCAATATCTTGCATGAAATCTCAACAATTGGAAATTAACACATTTGTGCCTGACTGCTACAAAAGAGCATGTTACGAGGTATGTTATGCACCTGTAATATATCCAGTGAATAAGGAGACATTGTGGGTGAAAACTGAGTATGTTGATTTACAGCCACCACCAATCAAAAGACAGCCAGGAAGGCCAAAGAAGAAGAGGACTAGGGATGTATCAGAGAATATAAGGGATGAGACACAGCTAAAGCGAACTAACTTTGGAATCAAATACAACAGATGCCACATGATGGGGCACAACAAAGCTACTTGCAAGATGTCTGCACCAACTCAGTCAACTCAGCCTGGTGCAAGCCAGAATGCACCCACTCAGTCAACCCAGCCTGAAGGAAGTCAGTTTATAGCAGCTCCTACCATCCAAACTGAAGGGAGCCAGTCTGCACCAGCTTAGACCACCCAAGCAGGATTATGATCCATTTGGCTTTTTGTATTAGATGACATGAACTCTATTTGTATGCAGCCTTTTTTGTATTAGTGTTTATGAACACTATTTTATCACTTTTGTAATAGTGTCAATGAACACATTATTTGGTCTTTTGTATAAGTGTCCATGAACACATATGTATGGCTGATTATCATGTTGCCTTTTAATGAAGTCTTTTGTATGAGTATTTTATCACCTATGTAAATTGGCTATTTTGTTGGGCAGCCTTTTATTGAAGTCTTTTGTATCAATTGTCTTTTCATTGTGTTTGCTTTAAAATGAACACCATGATGGTTGTGATTAATAACATGCAACATGGCTGATGTATTTGCAGTTTGGTTAGAGAAAAAAACCTAATCATAAAGATTTCAATAAGGTCCTTTATGTATTACATTGTTTCAGTTAAGTCCATTTTTAATAATACAGACAACATTTTAGTCCTACTTCTGCAATATTACAAACTACTTTAAATCATACTGCAACACCTTTGATATAACATAGATGGTTAAACTACAACATTACATAACAATTTATATCATACTACAACATTACAAATCACTTTTCATTTAACCAATAACTGAGATTACATAGACACATAACATTAAATTACATATTGCTTTGAACACAACCATATTTAAAATACATGGTTAAAAACACTAAATTAAAGCCTAAACTAAAAATGTCAAACACCATTTCAATTTTTAAGGTTCCTCTTGTCCTCAAAACGTCATTCTTTAACTTGAATATTTTCTTCCTTTGCCTTTCAATCTTCAAATCCCTCCCATCAACAATTTCATCTCCTACCCACTTGAAAAAATTGTATCCCTTCTCCATTTAATTTTTGTAATTCCTACAACCCCAAAACTTTTTTCCAACATTAGCATTGTTCAAATCTATAACATGAATAATACACTCTTCTTGGCACCAACAATCTCTCATTTTGTTTCTTATGACCACATATCCAAATGACCCACAACTTTGGTTGTTTGATTTTGAATAGTTGCTAGAATTTATTGACATCTTAGCATAAATGATGAAGATAATGGTTTAAAAGAGGAGAGTTTTTAAAGAAATTTTGAAGAAGAACGTTGAAAGAATAAGATGAGCAGTAGCCCTAAAACGCGTTTTGAAGGAAGAACATTACAATGAGTAAACAATGCCCTGCAACGTTAATATAATCCCCTTGCTGAGTCACTGCTGAAAATAAATCCTTATTGTCATGCCACATCAGTCAACTTAATGTTTTTTCTTTTAAATAGAATGAATTAAGTTGACAACCATTGTTACGGAACTATATTATAACGTTTATTAAATAAGGAACTAAACCGAAATCTAAAATTAAGTTAAGGGACTTCCGCACTAAATAATCCAAAAAATTTACAGACCATAGCAATTAATCTCATCTATTAATTTAATCAATAATTTTTTCCATTTTGTCTAAATATTAAATAATAATAATGTTATTACGAGAAACAAGTTTGATGAATTAAAATAATAATATAAAATTCAAATATGAAAATAAAATATAAGCTAGCACATGGATGCATTTGGCAAATTTATTATTATTTTATGTTTCTTCTTAAAGAAAACACTTTTTTATATTGTATTTTGTATAATAGCGATCGATGTCAAATTTTGATTTTAAAATAGCATTGTTCTATAAAAATATATGATTCTTTTGACAAATCTACTCATCCCTCCAAACCAAGATAAGGAAGAGAAAAGCAAATTGAAATTTTGCTTCAAATAATAAACCATTTATAACTCTTACATACTCCTCCGTCTCAAAATGAAAGTCTTTTAAGGTTGTTTTACATAAATTAAGAAAAATAATGATTGACTAATTAAATATAACAATTTTACAAAATTACCCTTAATTACCATTGGTTGTCATAAAGATGTAATGTGATATACTGTCTTAAAAATTGTGTAGATAATAATTATTAGGGGTAAAGTTGATAACAATTAATGATTATTGCATTGAAAACATAAAACGACTTTTATTTTGAGACAAAATTTTTTAACTAAAAAGACTCTTATTTTGTGACATAGGAAATAATTACATACCATAAACCATTTATAGCTCTTAGATAATTACATACCAAAAAACACAAGGATTAAATTAAATGGAATGGCCATCAAAATCCCCTAATTGACCATCTACCTAACCTAACAGTTTTTCCTTCCATTTTCTTTCTAACCATTCTCAACTTCTCATCACAAGTTACCACCTTTTTACTCAAACAATTTCCCATTTAAATAATAAACTTAAACGGTGCCAACATGTGATGAGAAGAATTGTAACACAACACAACTAACTAACTTTTTACAAATACAAAGGAATCGCTAATCGCGGTGGCTTTATCGGTGGCGGCGGTTTCACAACCGTCACAACAATATTTTCCGGCCGTGAAGGCTCACACGGACACGGCATCGCTATGAATCTCGGCACATCATCTCCCGGCATCATCACCGAATAGCTTTCTCCTCTGTTTTGCTTCAATTCCTAATCAATCCATTAGAAAATTTGTAACAATTGCTTAACTATGTTATTGAATTAAAATTGAAATTAGTGTGAAAACTGAAATGCTTACGGTGGAGTAAGGTTTAGGTTTATCGGTTGAATCGATTCGAGGGTTTGAATCTGATAAAGACTGACGGAAGGAACGGAGTTTATCCCAATGGTAGCAACAAGAGAGGATGCCGCTCAAGCTAAAAATGATGATCAAGAGAAGTGCAGTGCCCAAGGGGAAACCGAGGGACGGTCGAGATACGTCCACGTGGGACGGTGAAATATGATCCAGACTCTCCATTGTGTTTTGTGGATGATGTTGCTTCACCTACACTCATGTGTTTGAGGAACGCAAAGAAGAAAGGGAAGGAAAGAATAACTTTTGAATGTGAATATGGAGAGTATAGTGTGTGTGGAGAGGTATTTATATAGAGTGTGGAAATGGAAGTTTTGGAGATAGAATAGAAATGAATGAGATTGGTGAGTTACGTGTAAAGATGAATGTTAAGTTGTTCACTATCTTATGTCATGGGAAGTCCTGCATATAGTACGGAAATATTTGTAGGGCCCGTTTTTAGTGTTTGATGTTGAATTTTGGATCGGTGATTGTTGAAAAATTAGGACTTAAGAAAGTGTTGACAGCCCATAACGTGCTCAAATGACTCTCTAAATCTCGTTTTTGAGTTGTGCAAGATGGAACATGCTTTAAATTTGTCCCGATTAAACTATTAGTTAAATAGGATGTCATAAAATCTTTAATAAATTTTGATTAAATAGAAGTTTTATTTATTTTGTTATAGTTAAATTGTGATTAATGTACACAAAGGCTTCAAAAATTTGAGATTACTCAGATTCTCTGCCCATTTAATCAGATTTTAAAATCGAATAAATTAAGACTTTAGCATATACCGTGTTAAATAATCTTTTTCTTTAAAAAATTAGTCTTTGTCTAATTAATTTAATTAGAGATTCTATATTCAAATTCAGCTTTTAGCATGCACGCATCAGTGTTAAATGATATTTTTTTTTAAATGAGCGCAGAAAATATTTGATTTATACTTAAAAAAAAATATATATTAAAAAAATACTTGAATGGTGATGTGTTTGCTTGAAATGAAATGCAAGTGATTTTGATTCATGTGTGTGAAAATTTAAGGAAAAAGTAAGAAGAAAGAAGAAGAGGAGTGGCAGGCAAGAAACTAGTGGGGGGCATGAACGGCGGTGAGGATAGAATGAAAAAATAAATATGACTATTGGAAAGCATGAAAAGCTGTTTGGTTTGGGGCACTTTATTTTCTTCTCCATATTCTGCCTTTTCTCAGAATCGGATATGGCGGGTACATTAGTTTAAGATTTAATCATTGAATGCGGTTGTTGTTTGAACCTACCTAACCTTAAAAGGAACACCCAAGTAGTGTATAAAAAATTGAAGAGATAAGCTTTGGCTTTGTAGTGATCAGTCATGTTGCATATCGAGCTGATGCGGCAATGATTCGTCTCTTCTGTCATGTAACCGACTGTCATGTTTGTTGTTAATCGCCAATAGATTTAGCCTTTAAAAAATCGCCAATAGATTTAGAATTCATGAGGCAATTGTGCTTAAAATGTTTAGACTTTTAAACTTTTATTTTAATTTTGAAAATATTTTAGTTCTCTTATTTTAAAACTTAGTATTTTTTTTTTATGAAAAGGGAAAATTTAATGTTAGATTAAACATAAAAGAATAAAAGAATGACAATTGAGCAATAAGTTGCACCACTACTTCTTTTTAAATGATAAATTCAATCTTTTAAAAAGATTTTAGGCAACATAATATTACTATGCACGAATTCATGTGTGCATCTATGTGTTTGTAAAGACTATAGTAACATGTTGATTTGGTTTTGATGTTGACAACACTCTTAAGAGAAATCTTCATCAGTCTTGTTGTTTAAGACTCGTTGATTTACGTGATATCATTAGATATGGTGATCAAGTGATGGTGCTTGATATGATAAAGTGATGGTACTTGACATGTTAGCTAAATGATGTTGCTAGATATGTTGATCAAGTGATGGTACTTGATATGTTGACTAAGTGATGGTGCTAAAAAATCAATATGATCATCTATGAGAATGCAATCGTCTATAATGATTTGGCTCATTCTGAAGTTATCTCAAGCCTTATCAGAGAGAAGATTCAAGATTCGATGAAGTGTTAAAGTCAAAGATAAGGTATCAAGGATCTTGAAACTTCGGTGTTTTGAAATAGAGGAAGTGTGGAAGCCTGTCTGATCGGTGGTGCGCTAAGAATAGTGTTTGAGAAACCAGAGTATTGTAAAAATGTATAGTAACTCATAAGTTATTAAGTTAAATCTCAAACACTCACAAAATATTTTTTAGGACCCTTTTTCTTTGATTAAATTGCCATATAATGTTTTTCGCTTATAGATAATTGATTACAAGTCCAAATAATTAATTATGAGTGAAAATCACATTGGATATTCGATTATCCTTTTTCCTAATCAATTAGTTCACCTCATAATTGATAATTAGGGTTTGTAGTCGATTACTAATAGCGCAATTTGAAAATTTTCCATATTCTCACTACATAATCGATTATATGATGTACATAATCGATTATGAGCATTAAAATGCTCATTGCTTGTTTTCTCTTTTAAGCTACATTTTCTCCTATATAAGGAGGCATATCCTCACTATTCAACACATTAGAATTCAATTTTAAATCATTATTCTCTCTTTCAACCTCCCTCTTTTATATTATTTCTTTCACTAAAAATTACCTTAGTGTCTTTGTGAGTGAAATACTTTTGTGAAGTTTTAGTTGCATTGGTGTTCATCTGTTTTATCAAGAGTATCATTCTCTCGAAGTCTCTCTTGGTTGATTCTGGAGGTTGTCCTACAAAACCTCTATTTAGTTTCAGAGATTAGCCGATCAATATATCGTTCTTGGTTCGTGAGCTTAGCCTTGTGAAAAGGTCTACTTTTGGTTTGAGGGATAAGTCATTGTAAAATCTCTTAGTCGACTATAATAACATTCATGGGAATAACTTGGTAAAAGCTCAACAAATATTATATTGGAACTCTCAAGAAGTTTGTTTCATAGGGAGAGGATTAGGCCAAGAGATCAAAAAATCTTCTACAAATCTAAGTGCAATCTCTCTCAACTCTCTCTCTCTCTCTCTCTCTCTCTCTCTCTCTCCCTCTCCCTCTCTCTCCCTCTCTCTCTCTCTCTCTCTATATATATATATATATATAGGGTTAATAGTCATTTACCCCCCTGCAATATATATATATATATATATATATATATATATATATATATGGTTAATATTCATTTACCTCCCTGCAATATAGACAATTTTTTATTTACCCCCCTTTAAAAAATAATTTTGGATTACCCCTCTGAAATTTTAAAATTCTACGTCTTTTGCCCCCCAGGTTGAAAAGTTACCCCCCTGTAAAATATTTTTTTTTTATTTACCCCTCTGGTTTTTACACGCTTAGGACGGTACCCCCAAAATTTCAGGGGGGTAATCCAAAATTATTTTTTTAAAGGGGGATAAATCAAAAGTCGCCTATATTGCATGGGGGGTAAATGACTATTAACTCATATATATATATATATATATATATCGATCTATCTATTCTTCGAATCGTAGTTAAAGGGGGTTTTTTGTTATCGTCTCCACATGGATTATTCTGATATGGGATGCTTGTCGTTCAATAGTTTACCGTTTCAAGAAAAGGGTTTTCAAAGTTTGTTTCATAAATTGTCACAATTTAGTAGCAAAGTTTTAAATTCTAGATGTTTGATTAACAAAGTATATCAAAAGTAGTTTTCATCTACCCTAACTTATACATATTCTCTTAATCTGACATGACAAGTCGGATCCAAGTAATATCATCACGTATTCTCTCAGCATCGTCTATGTCTAGAGCGGTGTCGTGAGAAATATCGTATTCATCGTTACATGATTTCTCCATATAACAAGCAATATAGTAAACTTTAAGTTCAACACAAAGCAAATATCAACCATAGACTGATCTCTCCAATCTAAGAATTGATAGATGAATATTTTAGGTCAAGTTCCATAAAATCTATGTCTAGAGTTTTACAAAACAAGAATGGATCATTAAGAACAAAAATATTCACCATATATTAATCATCACTTGTTCACATACAAGGCCAATCAAAAGAAATACATAAATCTAAGGTAGACTACCTTTACCTTTGATACAAAGGAAATTAGCTACCCATAACCATGGTAGCTTGCTTTACAATTAATGAGAGAAGATGAATAAGCATCCACGTCGAAGAATAGATCTTGGATGCAAATCCAGCTTCTATTTGCAAAGTATCACTCTTTGGTGAAGAAATGCTGAAAATAGGGTTTCTATGTGAAAAATGGGGTTATGATCCCAAAAAAGTGTGAAAGGTACATATATAGTACTTCCGAAATCTGTCAAGTTTGCCTAGAGAACACCTTCTTTGCACAACGAGCTTCTTCGCTATGGGTTTGCATAGCGAACTTAGGGTCCTTTTCTTACTTCCTCTAATATGAGATTGTTCGCTGTGGTAGCTTGCTTTACAAGTAATGAGAGAAAATGAATGAGCATACACGTCGAAGAATAAATCTTGGATGCGAATCCAGCTTCTATTTGTAAAATATCACTCTTTGGTGAAGAAATACTAAAAATAGGGTTTCTTTGTGAAAAATGGGGTTATGATCCCAAAAAAGTGTGAAAAATACATCTATAGTACTTCCAAAATCTGTCAAGTTCGCCTAGCGAACACCTTCTTCGCATAGCGAGCTTCTTCGATATGGGCTCGCATAGCGAACTTAGGGTCCTTTTCTTACTTCCTTTAATCTGAGATGGTTCGCTGGGGCTTCGCTAGGACCTTACACAACAAACTTTCACTTTCACTTTCACTTCGCTGGTGTTCACACAACGAACATGCTGATTCCTCTTCTTTTCTTTGGCTTCCTTGTCAATTCACTTGTGTCTTGATCTTTGATGTTTTATGCCTAAATCCTGCACAAAAACACACATATCAATGCATCCAAAGGTATTTGCAACATAATTGAAGAATAGCATGGAAACATGGAATAAATCAATTGAAACATAACAAAAGATTTGAAAAATGCCAAGAATTATGGATCAAAATAAGACATGTTTGGCATTCAACAAACTTTCCCCAACTACATGTTTGGCATTCAAGCAAATAATTTAACCAAGAATGGATTTATGGCTCAAATTAAACATACAAATGCGCACAAGCAATGTCACCACTTCCTAGAATCGAACAATGAAAAAGAATTTAGTTCTTAAACAAATATCATGCAATGTTTCAAATAACAACTAAATTCTCATGCTTGAATCACTCTAACACTCCTCTTCAAATAAGAATGAAGAAATTAACGTGTTTGCAACCGCGGGGCAATTTCACTTACCTGACAAACAATGCTAATAACTACTTAATTCATACATTCATCTAATCAATCAAAAATGAAATTATGGAAGCAAGAAGATCACTAAGGGCTTGAAAGGTTGTAGATTGGTTAGGTTTAGAACAAAGGGACATTTCAAAAGCCATGGAATTAAAGTTTCCAATGCAAAAGAAACATTCACTATACAAGGTTATGTACACACTACAACTTCATCCAACATTTTCTTTTCTCAATTGTTAACCCTTCCAAACTCCCTTTATGCTTTTTCTTTTTTCTTTTTTACATTCATATTCACAATTTTCTTTTCAATGTTTGTTTGAAATTTTTCAAAATTTTGAGTAACCTACCACTTTTCTTTTCACTCTCCCCAAATTGAATTCAACCAAACCTCAAGTGAATGCTACTTGCTTCTTATGGCAAGGAAATCAATTTAAAACAATGTTCAAAGGTTCAATAATTTTTTTTAGAATCCCACAAAATTCAATGATGAACTATTTTTTACTTTATGTACATACACCAAGTTCATCACTAAATTAGGATCTAAACTATTAAGTTCAAAGGGGTTAGCAAATTCTCACTACTCATGAGTAAGTTACTTTTTTGGGATATGGTTGTGCTCAATATCAACAAATGCCTTGATCATTTCTAATGCTTCCACAAAATCAAATTAATCAAAAAATTAAGCATGAATCAAACGTATTAAACAAAGTTTATCAATCATCCTAAGCATATAGTAAACAATGGAGGCTTCTCATAATTTATGAGTTTTTGAACCTAAGTGAAACAAACATTTAAACAAGTTGTACAATGAAACAAAGATACATTTGCACAAAGAAAAAATTTCTTAAACATTCTAGCATTCTAGAAAGAGGTAACCTTGTACCTTGCTTGCATTTATGGTATTCAAATACTATCATCACCATCCAAACTTTGGAGAATCTTCATTGGTTACTTTTAGCAAATAGCAATCAATCTTGAAGTTCTCACATTCATTCCTCAAAGAAAGAAAACATTAAATTAAAAACAAGCCACCAACAACCATAAAAAACTAAAAACTATTATAGCTGCCTCCTCATTTTCAAAAGGCTTGCCCTCAGGTCAACTTCAAAAAAGGCAAAACAACAGTACTACACAAAAAAACATAAAAGTGTTGTGGCATAAACTCACCAACAGTCTAGAATCTACCATGTTCGTAGTGCGAAAAATTCTTCGCACAACGAACTTATTCGCCCCAGGTTCGCACTGCGAACTCAGGGCGAACATGACAGTAACTTCAAAAATCCGAATTTCTTCAATTTTTGGTTTATCACAACACTCTTTCACAATAACAAAACTAACAAATGCAGTAAAAAACAATAATACTCATAATTTTGGGGTGCCTCCCAACAAGCACTTTGTTTAACGTCGTTTGAGCTCGACGGTCGAAAGCGACTCAAGGATCACCTAAAGAAATTGTTCCTGCATCTGTAACAACTTCACCACCAAGGTACACTTTCAACCTTTGCCCATTAACTGTCCAACATTCTTTTGATGAAGGGTCTTCAATCACAATTGCTCTGTAATGCTTGATTTCCCGAATCCGAAACGGACCGAACCATTTTGACTTCAACTTATCCGGAAACAACTTTAATCTTGAATTAAACAATAACACCAATTGCCCTACAGGAAAGTCTTTACTCACAATCTTCTTGTCATGATACTTTTTCACCTTCTCCTTGTAAAGTTTGTTGGAGTCATAAGCTTTAAGTCACAATTCATCCAATTCATGAAGTTGCACTTTCCTCTTTTCACCACTTAAATTGGATCAAAATTCAAGAATTTTAAGGTCCAAAAAGCCTTATGCTCCAACTCTACCGGCAAATGACAAGTTTTTCCGTAGATCATTTTAAATGGTGTGAGACATATCGAAAAATTAAATGCGGTCTGATAAGCCCACAAAGCTTCATCAAGCTTGTGTGCCTAATCCTTCCTAGAAGAAGACACAGTTTTCTCAAGAATCCTCTTGATATCACGATTTGATACTTCTGCGTGACCATTAGGCTGAGGATGATATCGAGACGTCACTTTGTGTTTAACACCATAATGCTCCAAAGCTTTTTCTAATGGAGTGTTGCAAAAGTGGGACCCTCAATCACTTATCGACACTCTAGGCGTACCAAAACGCGAAAAAATGTTTTTCTTCAAGAATTTTATCATGGTTTTACCATCTACTTTAGCACAAGCTATCGCTTCCACCCACTTGGACACATAGTCCACAACAACTAAAATGAACTCACATGAAAATGAAGGTGGAAATGGACCAACAAAGTCAATTCTCCAACAATCAAATACTTCTACCTCCAACATACATTGCAACGACAACTTGTTCCGTTTTTTAATTCCTCCACTCCGTTGGCAATTGTCACAACTTTGAGCGTGCAAATGAGCATCTTTAAACAAAGAAGGCCAATAAAAGCTCGATTGAAGGACTTTCATTGTCGTTCTTAACCTGTTAAAATGACCACCATAAGGTGAGTTATGACAACGTCAAAGAATGCTCTTTGACTCCTCAATTGTAACACACCTTCTCAAAAGGTTATCAACACCAAGTTAGAACAAATAAGGCTTATCCCACACAAAAGACTTGGCATCATACAAGAATTTTTTTCTTTGATTCCAAGTTAGGCCTTCCGATATCACTCAGACGGCTTTGTGATTTGCAATATCAGAAAACCAATGCCTAACTTGAACCATAAACAACTTCTCATCTGGAAATTCTTCCTTAACCTCTAATTCATTTTTAGTTACTTCCACATTCACAAGATGGGATAAGTGATCTGCTACCAAATTTTTGGATCCCTTCTTGTCGCGAATTTCTAGATCAAATTCTTGCAACAAAAGGACCCATCTAATAAGCCTTTGCTTAGAATACGATTTGGTTAACAAATACTTAATCGCCACATGGTCCGTGTAAACAACCACTTTAGACCCAATGAGGTAAGGCCAAAATTTTTCCAATGCATACACTATCGCAAGAAGCTCTTTTTCCGTAATGGCATAATTTATTTGAGCTTCGCTCAAAACTTTGCTTGCATAATGTATAGCATGAAAAATTTTCGTTCTTCTTTGACCAAGTACCGCACCAACGACATAATCACTAGCATCACACATGAGTTCAAAATAAAGTTTCCAATTGGGAGCCATGATTATGGGTACGGTAGTCAAACTCTCATTTAAATAATTAAAAACAAGCATGCAATAGTCATCAAATTCAAAAAACTTATCTTTGTTGAGAAAATCGCTCAAGGGCTTTGCAATCTTTACGGAGTCTTTAATGAACCTCCAATAGAATCCCGCATGAGCAAGAAAGCTTCTAATTCCTTTCACATTCAAGGGTGGTGGCAACTTCTCTATAACCTCCACTTTAGCTTGGTCAACTTCAATGCCCTTTGAAGAAACTTTGTGGCCGAGCACAATTTCTTCCGTAACCATGAAATTGCACTTCTCCTAATTAAGCACAAGATTAGTTTTCACACACCTTTCCAACACAACATCCAGATTTCTCAAACAAAGATCGAATGACGGCCCAAAAACTGAAAAATCATCCATGAAAACTTCAATGGAATTTTCAATCAATTCAGAAAATATTGCTTACATGCATCGTTGAAAAGTAGTCGATGCATTACACAACCCAAAAGGCATCCTCCTATAAGAAAAGACCCTAAATGGACATGTAAAAGCCGTTTTCTCATGATCCTCAGGGTTAACAATAATTTGGTTGTAACCCAAATAACCATCAAGAAAACAATAGAATTTCTGGTCGGAAAGCCTCTTAAGAATTTGGTCCAGGAAAGGTAATGGAAAGTGAGTTTTCCTCATATCTTTGTTTGGCCTACGATAATCGATACACATTCTCCAACCGGTCACGGTTCTTGTTGGTATTAATTCATTCTTTCCATTCTGAATCACCGTCATCCCACCTTTCTTCGGTGTCACTTGCACCGGACTAACCCAAGGACTATCGGAAATACGATAAATCATTCCGGCCTCAAGCATCTTCACCACCTCTTTCCTAACCACTTCTTTCATGGTAGGATTAAGCGGCATTAAGGTTGAGCTACCTGCTTAAAGTCATCCTCTATTAAGATCCTATGCATGCAATAGGATGGGCTTATTCCTTTTAAATTGGAAAGAGTCCAATCCAAAGCATTTTGATTCTTTTTCAACACCACAATTAACTTTTTTCCCTCCTTAATGGTTAGTTCATTGCTTATGATCATCGGTTTGTGCCCTCCATCATCAAGAAACACATACTTTAAATTAGGGGGGAAAATTTTCAACTCAATTTTGGTGTCCTCCACCTTTTCTTTTTTCACAACTTCCTCTAGCTCTTCCAAGGGAGGAACTTCTTCTAATGCCTCAAGTTCTCGGAAACACTTCTCAATTTCATTTTCTTCACTCTCATTGAGACTTAGCAAAGCATGAGTAAGAACTTTTTCTAAGGGGGTAGCAACATGAACTTCTCTTTTCACCTCTTCTATCACTTCCTCCATTGCATCAAGATGGAAACAATCATTCTTGTCTTTTGAATGCTTTAGGGCTTCAAAGAGATTAAAGCAAACTTCTTCATCTTGAACTCGCACTTTCATAAGACCATCATCTATATCAATGGCCATTCTTGTTGTTTTCATGAAAGGTCTTCTAAGAATTAGAGGAGCATCATCATCTTCGTCCATGTCTATCACCACAAAGTCAACGGGAAACAAAAACTTATCAACTTTCACCAATACATCTTCAACTACACCGTGAGGACGGGTAGTAGATTTATAAGCTAATTGCAAAGTCATTCCAGTAGCCCTCAACTCCATGTGTCCTAATCTTTTAACAATAGACAACGGTATCAAATTTATACTAGAGTCCAAATAAATCAACCCATTACCAACATAGATATTGTTGATGGTAACCGGTAAAGTAACTCTTCTCGGGTCACTTTGTTTCCTAGGAAGAGTCCTTTGAATGATCGCACTACAACTAGCATCAACAATTACGGTTTCTTGATCCGCATACCGTTTTTCTTGATGATGATATCCTTCATAAATTTCGCGTAAGTAGGCCTTTGCTCTAATGCCTCGGAAAATGGAATATTGATTGCAATTGGTTAAAAATATCCATAAACCGAGCATATTGCCTTGCATTATCCCTTTTTATAGGACCATGAGGATAAGGTAAATGTTGAATAAGGATGTTCACTTGTTCCTTCCCCTTCCTATCATTATTCTTTTTCTCTTCTATCCATTTCTTTTCAACTAAATCATCCTTCACATTTTTTTCAACTTCCTCCTCAACAACTTCATTCTCCTTTTCAACTATAACCTCATTCTCCACTTCATTCTCACCGATGCCCAAATCACTCTTCCTACCACTCCTAGTCAGGATAGCTTTGTACACCTCATTAGGATCCAATTGAGGTTTAGCCAGAAAGGCTTCTTTTTGTTGATCAGCAAATTGTTTAGACAATTTCCCAATTTGTGCCTTAAGATTCCTAATAGAGGAATCAGTGTTCTTTTGGTTGGACATTGATAGTTGCAAAAATTGATTGAGTGTGTCTTCTATCTTTGAACTTCCACCTTGGTTTTGTGGAGGTTAGTTGTAATTTTGATATGGTTGACGGTTAGAAGTACTCGGTTCTTACCTCCACCCTTGTTGGTAACCTTGGCTATTACCTCTCGGTTGATAGCCTTGGTTATTGCTTTGATACGATGGTCTAGGTTAATAGCCTTGATTTTGGTTTCTCGTATAGTTGGCTTCTTCAATGAGTGATGGATAATATCTGGTAGGATGATCACCTTTACAAAGTTCACAACTTGTAATTTGTTGAGCTTTATTGGGAACTTCTTGCATCTCTTTGATTTGTTGTGGAAGATTTGACATTTATTGTGTCAACAACTCCACTTGTTGTGATAGTAATTTGTTTTAAGCAAGAATAGTGTCATTAATTCCCAACTCAATAATTCTCGGCTTTCTTTGTGAAGTACCACAGTTGTGTTGACCTTGATGATCATTTAATGTCATCCTCTCGATGATGGCAACTGCATCTTCTGCTCTTTTTGACATTAGAGACCAACCCTTCGTAGCATCCAAAAGAGTTTTATGAACGGGTTGAAGTTCGTTGCAGAATATATGCACTTAAGTGAAGTCATCAAAACCACGGCCCTTGCACTTTCTCAACATAGATTTGAATTTCTCACACGCTTCGTTGAGAGTGTAAGAACAAGAGTTGGTTCTGCATTAATACCTCTGAGTTTTGATGATATCAAACAAGTATGTTAGTATAAATAATTTTATAAGTCTAATGTTTTTTATCTTTGAGAATCTAACAAACAGGTTCTGCTTCCGTTAAAAGGAGAATCTAAAGATTGTAAGACTCTGATATAATATGTAAAGAGAACAAGCTCTGAAGATCTGAAGACTGAGGTTCTGATGAACGAAGTTCAGATGCTGAAGACTTATGCTCTCTAGATAAAGATTCAGAAGACTCAACTATAGTCTCTACTCATGTTTCAACTAAATACCATCAGAAGCCTTTGAAGATTTGATGACAACATTCTAAGCGAACAAGGTTCTGAAGATCAAGTGCTGAAGACTCCGAAAGCGTAGCTCTGAGGACTCCAAGACTTGAAGATCTTAAGAACTAAGCTATTTTTTCCCTTCTTACTCATGCTCGCAGAAGCCTCTGAAGTTAAGAAGATTAGAAGACTAAGCAACGAAGCTCAAACGAAAATATCTTGGTAACTGTGCAAAAGTTCAAAAGAAGATATCTTGGTAACAGTGCAAACAAAGATATACTGATAAGACATGACGCAAAAGGTTTTATTAGTCCTCACGCTTCTACCAAACCGCCGTCAATAGTCATGATTACATTACAACGGCTATTTTTACTCGGCTATAAAAGGACTTGAAGACTCAAAGAATGATAACAACTTCACCGATTCAAATGCGCTCTATTTGCTATTATCATTCAAAAGTCATTTTATGTGTTGTAAATTAGTTTACATATTCAGCTTGTGCTAGAAGCAATACTTTGTAAACAAAACCTATTTTAAACTATTGTTTGAAGATCCTTGAGAAAAATCGGGTAAGTTTAGATTTCTTGAGAAGTCTAGGACTAGCGAGAGTCTTATAGGCTGTTCCTTAAGAGAGACCAGTGTGGTTAGATCTCTTAAGAAGTCTAGAACTTGAGAGTTTTAGAGGTTGTTGTCAGTCACCAGCAGTTTGGCTAGTGCATTGTATTAATCTGATTGATTAGTGGATTAAGACCTCGATTGAGAGAGGCAAAACCACCTTGGCGGGTGGACTAGACTAACTTGAGGATTTCTCAAGTGAACTAGTATAAACATACTGTGTTATCTCTTTCCAGCTTCAATAGGATTATTACTCCTAAGATAATAAATTAGTAAAGGGAATTAATTTAGAGAAATGATTTTATTTTGAAAAACCAATTCAAACCCCCCATTTCTTGTGTTTTTCACACCTTCAATTGGCATCAGAGCTCCGGTTCTGAGGTGATAAAAAGGTTGAATTTTATCAAGCACTTAACAGTGTTCAGTACCGATCCAAGTGTGAAAAACAATGGCTGCACCTGAACTAAATGTTAACGCAAATGAAAGAGATTCTTATAGTGCAAAATCTCCTATCTTTGATGGGGGAAAATTTGACTATTGGAAAGACAGAATTGAAAGTTACTTTCTGGATTTTGACTTAGATCTATGGGATCTGGTAGTGGATGGCTACAATTACCCTGTAGATTCTGAAGGCAAAAAGATTGATACAAGTGCATTAACAGATGCTCAAAAGAAGATTTACAAGAATCATCACAGAGCAAGAACGATTATGTTAAATGCAATTTCATATACGGAATATGAAAAGATCACAAACAAAGAAACTGCAAAGTCTATTTTTGATTCTCTTCGAATGACTCATGAAGGCAACCCTCAAGTCAAAGAGACAAAGGCTCTTGCGCTAATCCAGAAATATGAGGTCTTCAGAATGGAAGACGATGAATCTGTGGAAACTATGTTCTCAAGATTCCAGATGCTTGTTGCAGGACTCAAAGTTCAGGATAAAGGTTATTCTACTGCTGATCATGTCAAGAAGATTATCAGAAGTCTACCTGTCAAATGGAGACCAATAGTAACTGCCTTGAAACTAGCAAAGGATTTGAACAAAATAAGTCTTGAGGAACTAATTAGTTCTTTAAGAAGTCATGAAATAGAACTTCAAGAAGATGAACCTTAGAAGAAAGGTAAATCCATTGCTCTAAAGGCTAAGTCTGAGAAGAAAAAGGCTTATAAAGCAGAGGAAGAATTGGAAGAATCAGAAGAGGATTCAGACGAAGATGATATATCTCTCATATCAAGAAAGATAAGTCAACTATGGAAATACAGAAAGAATAAGTTCAGAGGACCAAGAAGAAGATCTGAGTCTACACATGGTCAAAAGAAAACTTATGGAAGAGAAGTTACATGTTTTGAATGCAAGGAGCCTGGACATTTCAAGAATGATTGTCCAAAATTCAAGAAAGATGGAAGACCTAAGAAAGCTAAAAAGGGTCTTATGGCAACATAGGATGATTCAGAGTCAGAAGAAGATTCTGATGGAGAACATGCCAACGTGGCATTCATGGTTAAGACCAATACAAATGATGTCCTATCAGAAGGAGAACTATCAGACTCCGACGACGAAAGAGAGGTACTTTCTTCCTTATCTCGTTCTGAACTTGAAATAGGACTATCTGAACTTATGGAAAGATATCAAATTCTTCTAAGAAAACACAAAACTCTGGAAAAAAGACTCTTGTGGTTCCTTCAGAAGACCTTACTAAAAGCAAGAAAACTATTTCTGAATTAAATGAAAAATTATTTTTCTTAGAAAATTCAAATTCTGCTTTAAAAAGTAAAGTCTTTAAGTTAGAAGAAGAGATCACGTCTGACATAACTTACACTAATGAAGTGGTCAGATATGATAGAGCATTTCAACACTTCCTTGCTAAAAGCATAGATAGAAGTAAAATGGCTTCAATGATCAATGGAGTTAGCAGAAATGGAAGTAGAGGTCTTGGATATTCAGGACCATCACATCCATATGATGAAACCAAGAATATCAAACTAATACCTTTATCTAAACATTTTGTGCGTGCTGACACTAAACTAAAATGTCCAGAATCCGAAGGTTCTAAGTCTGTCATATCACAAACACAGAAGAAAACTTCCAAACTCAAATATTATGCACAAATACCGCACTATTATCCTGCTGCACGAAAATCCAAAGGTGTCAGAACCTCTGGAAAGACTAATGTGAAAGGACCCACAAAATGGGTACCTATGAATAAGATAGTTTATGTTGCAGATATCCTTAATGGCACCACTGAAACACCAGTCATGGTACCTGGACAGTGGATGCTCGCGACACATGACGGGAGAAAGGCATATGTTCCAAGATTTGAAACTTAAGCCTGGAGGTGTCGTCGGTTTCGGAGGAAACCAGAAGGGAAGAATCATTGGCTCCGAAACTGTTGGTAATGGTAAACTTCCTTCTATAAATAATGTTCTTTTAGTTGAAGGCCTAATGCATAATTTGTTGTCAATTAGCCAACTTAGTGATAATGGTTATGACGTTATTTTTAATCAAACGTCGTGTAAGGCTGTTAGTCAGAAAGATGGATCTATGATGTTCAATGGTAAGAGAAAGAACAATACTTACAAAATTAAATTATTAGACTTAAAACATCAGAATGTAAAGTGTCTTCTGTCTGTCAATGAAGAGCAATGTGTCTGGCATAGACGTCTAGGGCATGTTAGCTTGAGAAGAATCTCTCAGCTAAACAAGCTAGGACTGGTAAGAGGATTTCCAAATCTGAAGTACTCTTCAGATGCTCTTTTTGAAGCATATCAGAAAGGCAAGTTTTCAAAAACCTCTTTTAAAGAAACGAATATTGTTTCCACCTCTAGACCATTTGAACTTCTTCACATTGATCTATTTGGACCAGTGAAAACTGCTTTTATAAATGGTAAGAAATACGGACTAGTCATCGTTGATGATTACAGTTGTTGGACATGGGTACAATTCTTAAGACACAAGGATGAGTCACATTCCGTGTTTGCTTCCTTCTGCACCCAAGTGCAAAACGAAAAGAATTGCAAAATCGTCAAGGTCAGAAGTGATCATGGTGGAGAATTTGAAAATAAAGTTTTTGAAAAACTTTTTGATTCGCATGGGATATCTCATGATTTTTCTTGTCCTAGAACTCCACAACAAAATGGAGTTGTAGAAAGAAAGAACAGAACTTTACAAGAAATGACTCACACCATGATCCAAGAAACTGACATGGCTAAGCACTTTTGGGTAGAGGCAGTCAACACAGCATGTTATATTCAAAATATAATCTCCATAAGACCTATTTTGAGTAAACCTCCCTATGAATTGTGGAAAAATAAAATTCCCAACATTTCTTATTTTCACCCTTTTGGATGTATTTGTTTTATGTTAAACACTAAAGATAATATTGGCAAGTTTGATTCCAAAGCACAGAAGTGTCTGGTGTTAGAATACTCTGAACACTCAAGAGGCTACAGAGTGTATAACACAGAATCACGGATTGTGGAAGAATCAATTCATGTCAGATTCGATGATAAGCTTGATCCTGAAAAGTCAAAGCTAGTTGAAAAGTTTGCAGGTTTGGAAATCAGTTTTTCAGAACCTAAAGAAAAGGTAAAAGAAGTTAAAACTCCAGAAGTTCCTACTTACAATATCATCGATGTATCGTCTAATACTCCACATCAAAAGAAAAGGAGAATTTCAACTTCACACCCTGAAGAACTAATTCTGGGTAGCAAGGACGCTCCCATCAGAACCAGATCAGCGTTCAAACCCTCTGAAGAAATGCTTCTGGGATTGGTATCATTAATTGAGCCAACAACAGTTGATGAAGCTCTTATGGACAAGGACTGGGTTCTGGCAATGGAAGAAGAACTTAACCAGTTCTCAAAGAACGATGTATGGGATCTTGTCCCAAAACCTAAAGATGTCCATATAATTGCTACTAAATGGATTTTCAGAAACAAGCTCAATGAAAAGGGTGAGGTTGTCAGAAACAAGGCACGACTTGTTGCACAAGGTTACAGTCAACAAGAAGGGATAGATTACAATGAAACCTTTGCTCCAATCACCAGACTAGAAGCTATACACCTGTTAATTTCCTTTTCAGTTAATTATAACATCATCCTATATCCAATGGATGTTAAGAGTGCATTTTTGAATGGTTATATTTTGGAAGAAGTTTATGTCAAACAACCTCCTGGATTTGAAAACTCAGAAAAATCAGATTTTTTTTAAACTTAAAAAATCTCTCTATGGTCTGAAACAAGCTCCCAGAGCTTGGTACGACAGATTGAGCAATTTTATCTTAGAAAATAACTTCACCAGAGGCAAGGTTGACACCACTCTCTTCTGTAAATCATACAAAAATGATATACTCATAGTTTAGATTTATGTTGATGATATTATTTTTGGTTCTGCTAATCCCTCTCTATGCGAAGAGTTTTCAAAGTTGATGCAAGCAGAGTTTGAAATGAGTCTTTTGGGTGAGTTAAAGTTCTTTCTGGGAATTCAAATTGCTCAGAAACCAGAAGCTACTTACATTCATCAAAGTAAGTACACTAAAGAACTTCTGAAGAAATTTAACATGTTAGATTGCAAGTTAGCAAAAACTCCAATGCACCCATCATGCGTCATGGAGAAAGCAGAAACAAGTGGTAAAGTTTGTCAGAAGACCTATCGTGGTATGATAGGATCTCTTTTGTATTTAACTGCTTCTAGACCTGATATTTTATTTAGTGTTCATCTGTGTGCTAGATTTCAATCAGATCCCAGAGAATCTCATTTAACTGCTGTTAAAAGAATTCTAAGGTATCTGAAAGGAACTACTAACCTTGGCTTGATGTATGAGAAAACATCAAAGTACACTCTATCTGGTTATTGTGATGCAGACTATGCTGGAGATAGATTGGAAAGAAAAAGCACATCTGGAAACTGTCAGTTTCTAGGGAAAAATCTGATCTCATTTTCAAGCAAGAGGCAATCTATAATTGCTCTCTCTACAGCAGAAGCAGAGTACATTTCAGCTTCTCTATGCAGTACGTAGATGCTCTGGATGAAAAATCAGCTAGAAGATTATCAGATACATGAGAGTAACATCCCTATCTATTGTGATAATACTGCTGCTATCTATTTAAGTAAAAATCCAATCTTGCATTCTAGGGCTAAGCACATAGAAATTAAACATCACTTTATTAGAGACTATGTTCAGAAGGGAACTCTATGTTTAAAATTCATCGAAACAGACCATCAATGGGCTGACATTTTTACAAAACACTTGGCTGAAGATAAATTTCAATTTATTCTGACGCATCTAAAAATGGAATTCTGTCTAGAGTAAGGTCGTATCAGAATCAGATGTGTTTAGTTAGAGTCTGAAGAAATAAAATCTTTATTTGTTTAATCTCAGTTATCAGAGGCTACTTCGGTCAGAACTGTCTCTGATCAAGATGGAAACTCCTAAGTTATCCAGATTCTGAGAATATTAAAACATGTAACTTGAATTAGAAAATGTTTAACGCATTTACCTAGGTTATATCCAACTCATTACATCTATGTTAAAGTACACTATGAACAGTAATCTCTCTTAGGATTGATTTAAAATCATAATTGCGTTCATTCCTTAACCCCGAAATCGCTTCTTCTTTCATTGTTCTCAAACCTTAAGAAACCCTAAAACCCCCAAAATTCTCTCTCTCACCTGCTCATTGTTCTCATCTCAATCAATCTCAAACTTCATCATGATGAATCAAATTCAATAAGAAACTGTCAATTTCTTCAAAGAAACAGAAGCATCTTTGAATCCTTCGAAAGGGTCATCATCTTCATCTGGCGCGCCTTCTACAACCATCACAACCACCGTAACTGTTGTTCCTACTTCATCATCTCTTCCAACGAAAACCACGTAATGCAACGAAATCCCTCGGTTACCTGTGTTGTTCATGCAGACGAACTTACAGTTCTCAAAGAACTAGATGTCAATTTTGACAACCTTCGTGATAATGGGTTTAACCTTCATGATCAACTAAACACTCAAGGATGGAAAAGTTACTTTGACAGACTTAGAGGTCCCACCTATGAAACCCTAGTAAAAAATTTCTGGAGGCTGGCTGAAACAGACGATCTTCATGTTGTCTCCTTCGTTATGGAAAAGGGGATTGTTATTATCGAGAAGTCAATCTCGGATCTGCTAGGAATGAAATTCTTGGAAGGCAAAAGTGTGTATGGGAAGATAAAAAATCTGATTCTATCATCAACAAAGCAATTTTTACAAACCATCAATCTGGAAAAACAGAATATAAAAGCAAGGACTTGCATGATAATCTGAGAATCTGGTACAAGATTATTCTTGGGTGTATCAATCCAAGACCTTCAAAAAGTGCTGCAGATTTCTTCAATGCAAATCAAAAGTGCATGCTGTACTACTTGCATAAAAATGAGAAAATGTGTCTACCATCCATCCTGTTCTACTATCTCAGAGATATGGTACGCAAAACAAGAACAACATCCTCGCCAGAAAAGAAAATTGTAAATTACATTCCGTTTGGAAGATTGCTCTCTGATATCTTTATTGAAAGTTGTTTAGTGGATTGTCTAGTCAAAGAAGCCAACTATACAGAATACTTGACTCCGAGCATAGCAGAAGCTTTCAATGCTGTGAATCTCAAGCATATGAAGATGATCAAGAATGTCGAAGTGAAACCTCTATATATCTCTCATGACACTGTGATCAAAAACCGAATTCTAGTAAAAAATCATCCTTTCTATCATAGAGGCGATAATATACGAACAATTGCTGCATTTGTTGCTTTGATGAGAGAAGAAGGACATGACATGTCTAACTTCAGGATTGAAGATGTTGCTCCTAAACCTCCATATATTGTTACCAGAAGCAAGAGAAAGCAGACTGGAGAGGATTCTGAGCTTAAGAGAAGGAAGAGGGAGGACAAGTCTGCATCTTCTAAAAGTTCCACTCTACACTCTCTTCTTCTTGAAGAATCTAGTAAGTCTTTTACCAATCCCTCTACTTCAATAAATGTTACTAAGACTGTTACTATATCATCATCATCTTCTACTGTCATTCTTGCCTCTAATATACAAATAGAGTTTAAACCACCACCTTTCTCGATTCCTCATCCAACTACCATTATTCAACCACCTCCCATTCCATCAATCAGTACACCTATTTCATCTGAAGCCATTCCTACCTACACCTTGACAATAACCTCTCAAATCATCCAACCAAATGAACCAAGCCCTCTCTCTGATACTCTAGAAATTGTCACATCTGAACCTTTCACGGTTTCAGAAATCCTTGAGTTATCATCCCTTACTAATCAACCAACATCTGAACCTACTCATTGTGAGAATAACCAGAACCTTCTGAAAATAACTCTGCTGAGCCTAACCTTGCTCTGGTCATCTATGACATACCCCTTCCAACAACCCTTGAAGAATGCATTGGTCAGTTTCGTAACAAGGCAATAAAGAAGGTGGCAAAATTAAGAGCAGAAGCAAGCATAAGTGCTAAACCTCTGGAGCTAGATAATTCCTGGAAAACCTTTCAGATGTGGTTAGATTCTGAATTTGCAAGAATTACAAGCTTTTTAGACGCCACTAAAACTGATGGAGTTCAGTTGGCAGAAGAAAGAGTAGAAGCTGAAGGGCGGATAAGGGAATTCAAGATTTTGGCTGCGAAGCAGAAAGAACCTGAAGAAAAGGCTGCTGAAGAAGCTAGACTTTGTGCAGAAGAAGATGCAAGGCTGGAAAAAGAAGCTAAAGCTATAGAAAAGGCTAAGCAAGACGCCTTAGTTGTTTCCTCTCCTGAACCTGATGTGGTGCGTTTGGAAAACGCAATTAAAGAAATCAGAGGAGAACAACAGATTTTCAAAGAAAACTTTGCACAATAGAAGGTTGTCAATGCAAATGTTCAGAACCCGTTTCAAAAGATTTTGGACAAAATGTCCTCTGGAAGCATCTAACATTTTCCTTATTTCGTTTTGGTTTTGTGTTTTTAGAATTTAGGGTCATGTTTTTCACCCTTTGTTCACGAAGCTTTTTTATTATGACAAAAAGGGGGAGAAGTTATGAATGTGAATTTTTTATTCTTATAGTCAATCTCTGAAGAACAAGTTGTTTACATTCTAACCAGTAAATTGCTATTTCTGTTAGATGTTTTTCCTTGTTTTTCTTTTCAGGAATTCTGATATGATTAAACATCGTAAAGTCGATAAAGAAGTCAAAAATCAACAAATCAGAACTTTGACGACTCTGATAGTTCAAAGTCTTTGAGTTTTAACAAGAAACAAGGTTCTGAGATGACGTCCTGAGTTCGTGTCAAACTCTGAAGGATCAAAACTGAATCAAGACTATGAAGATTTCAGTGTCTGACCTCTTGGAATCAGGGGGAGTCCACCCCGTCAAAATAATTAATATTCATCCACTCTGAGAATCAGGGGGAGTATCTCATGTGAAGGATAATAATTCTTAACCTTCTTATTTCAATTACCCTTGTGTTATGTACAAAATTGTGTCATCAAAATACATAGTTTTGTCATCATTAAAAAGAGGGAGATTATAAGAACAAGAGTTGGTTCTGCATTAATACCTCTGAGTTTTGATGATATCAAACAAGTATGTTTATATGAACAATTTTATAAGTCTAATGTTTGTTATCTGTGAGAATCTAACAAACAGGTTCTGCTTCCGTTAAAAGGAGAATCTAAAGATTGCAAGACTCTGATATAATATGTAAAGAGAACAAGCTCTGAAGATCTGAAGACTGAGGTTCTGATGAACGAAGTTCAGATGCTGAAGACTTACGCTCTCTAGATAAAGGTTCAGAAGACTCAACTATAGTCTCTACTCATGCTTCAACTAAATACCATCAGAAGTCTCTGAAGATATGATGACAACATTCTAAGCGAACAAGGTTCTGAAGATCAAGTGCTGAAGACTCCGAAAGCGCAGCTCTGAGGATTCCAAGACTTGAAGATCTTAAGAACCAAGCTATGTTTTCCCTTCTTACTCATGCTCGCAGAAGCCTCTGAAGTTAAGAAGATTAGAAGACTAAGCAACGAAGTTCAAACGAAGATATCTTGGTAACTGTGCAAAAGTTCAAAAGAAGATATACTGGTAACAGTGCAAACAAAGATATACTGACAAGACAGGACGCAAAAGGTTTTTTCTAACCTCACGCTTCTACCAAACCGCCGTCAATAGTCATGATTACATTACAACGGCTATTTTTACTCGGCTATAAAAGGACTTGAAGACTCAAAGAATGATAACAACTTCACCGATTCAAATGCGCTCTATTTGCTATTATCATTCAAAAGTCATTTTATGTGCTGTAAATTAGTTTACATATTCAGCTTGTGCTAGAAGCAATACTTTGTAAACAAAACCTCTTTTAAACTATTGTTTGAAGATCCTTGAGAAAAACCGGGTAAGTTTAGATTTCTTGAGAAGTCTAGGACTAGCAAGAGTCTTATAGGTTGTTCCTTAAGAGAGACCAGTGTGGTTAGATCTCTTGAGAAGTCTAGAACTTGAGAGTTTTAGAGGTTGTTGTCAGTCACCAGCAGTTTGACTAGTGCATTGTATTAATCTGATTGATTAGTGGATTAAGACCTCGATTGAGAGAGGCAAAACCACCTTGGCGGGTGGACTAGACTAACTTGAGGATTTCTCAAGTGAACTAGTATAAACATACTGTGTTATCTCTTTCCAGCTTCAATAGGATTATTACTCCTAAGATAATAAATTAGTAAAGGGAATTAATTTAGAGAAACAATTTTATTTTGAAAAACCAATTCAAACCCCCCTTTCTTGTGTTTTTCACACCTTCAGAGAGATTCGCTTCCTTCTTGCGCAAATACTGAAATCGCTGTCTTGACCTCCATAAACCGATTGTGAGGGAAGATCCATTCAAGAAACTTCTCCTCCAATATGTTCCAATCCGTCATCACAAGAGTAGATTGTTCAAGATACCACTCATTCGTCTTCCCAATTAAGGAATGCTAGAATAGTCTTTTGAACAAAGGTTCCTCTTCGATTTTTGGTGCTCCAGTTGCACCCTTTATATCGTAAAACTTTGTGAGATGAGTAAACAGACCCTCATGGTCCATCCTCGCAAAGGGATTTGCATATAAAAGAGCTAGGATTCCCGTCTTCATCTCAGAATGCCTTCCGTTGTTGGCATTACGTGCGAAATGAGCGTTGTGTCTTGGACTGTTAACACATGGGGTGGTGGTGGTGGTGGTGCCATGTTTGGCATAACAATGGGTGTATGTGAAGAAGTTTATCTGCGCTCTCATCTTTCTTTGGAAAGTTTCTTTCTCTACTTAGTTCTGCTATTGAGCTTTCGAACGGTTCTTTCAATCTCAGGATCGAAAAGAAATTGGTCCGCAGGTACACTCCCTCGCATAAACAAAATCTACACACTTAACCAAACAAATCAAATAGCACAAGAAAAATAAATAGAGGTAAGAGATCAAAATACAAAGATCTTAAAATCAATAAACTATTGTAATGCTTACAATATCAACAACAATCCCCGGCAACGGCTCCATTTTTTTCAAATCGTAGTTAAATAGGGTTTTTTAATTATCGTCTCCACAGGGATTGTTCTGATATAGGATGCTCGCTGTTCAATAATTTACCATTTCAAGAAAAGGATTTTCAAAGTTTGTTTCATAAATTGTCACGATTTAGTATCGAAGCTTTAAATTCTAGATGTTTGATTAACAAAGTGTATCAAAAGTAGTTTTCATCTACCTTAACTTATACATATTCTCTTAATCTTGCATGTGAAGTCGGATCCGATTAATATCATCATGTATTCTCTCAATACCGTTTATGCCTAGAGCGGTGTTGTGAGAAATACCGTATTCATCGCTACACTATTTCTCCATATAACAACCAATATAGTAAGCTTTAAGTTCAACACAAAGCAAATATCAACCATAGACCGATGTCTCCAATCTATGAATTGATAGATGAATATTTTAGGTCAAGTTCCATAAAATCTATGCCTAGAGTTTTACAAAACAAGAATCGATCATTAAGAACAAAAATATTCATCATATATTAATCATCACTTGTTCACATACAAGGCCAATCAAAAGAAATACATAAAGCTAAGGCAGACTACCTTTACCTTTGATACAAAGGAAATTAGCTACCCATAACCATGGTAGCTTGCTTTACAAGTAATGAGAGAAGATGAATGAGCATCCACGTCGAAGAATCAATCTTGGATGCGAATCCAACTTCTATTTGCAAAATATCACTCTTTGGTGAAGAAATGCTCAAAATAGGGTTTCTATGTGAAAAATGGGCTTATGATCCCAAAAAGTGTTAAAAGTACATATATAGTACTTCTAAAATCTGTCAAGTTCGCCTAGCGAACACTTTCTTCGCACAACGAGCTTCTTCGCTATGGGTTCGTACAACAAACTTAGGGTCCTTTTCTTACTGCCTCTAATTTGAGATGGTTCGCTGAGGCTTTGCTAGGACCTCGCGTAGCGAACTTTCGCTTTCACTTTGCCGGTGTTCGCACAACGAACATGTTGATTCCTCTTCTTTTCTTTGACTTCCTTGTCAATTCACTTGTGTCTTGATCTTTCATGTTTTATGCCTAAATCCTACATAAAAACGCACATATCAAAGCAACCAAAGGTATTTGCAACATAATTGAAGAATAGCATGGAAACATGGAATAAATCCATTGAAAGATAACAAAAGAGTTGAAAAATGCTAAGAAATATGGATCAAAATAAGGCATGTTTGGCATTCAACATCTATCTATCTATCTATCTATCTATTTATCTATCTCTCTCTCTCTCTCTCTCTCTCTCTCTCTCTCTTTCTTTCTCTCTCTCTCGCCCCTCTCTCTCCCTCTCTCTCTCTCTCTCTCTCTCTCTCTCTCTCTCTACTTTCAGTCATTTATTGTCCTTTACATTTCTTTCCTTCTATTTTTCATTGATATCTTTATTTTCAACTACACTAACACAAACTTCTGATATAGTAATTAATCTTAAGTAATCGCGAATTTCAAATACCACAACTCACCCCCCCTCTTATGTATGAAGCCACTTGTTCAACACTTTGGACTCTCTACATAAGATTTACTACCTTTAATGCTAGGAAAAAAAATTCATTTATAAGCTTCTTGATTGTGTCAACATGTTTTCTCATATTTGACAACTTTACTTGAAGCGTCTTTGAGGGTTACCTATCTTATGGTGAATCCTCTAGTCCTCAGCCACATAAGTGGAGAAACCTTAGTCAAGTCCACATGTGCATGTTGCCCATTTATCCAATTGTACACCAGAATAAAGTCATTATGATATTCGAATCTTAGAAGCTCCCTATAATGAAACGTGTGTTCCCCAAATATATCAAAGCTCACCTTGCAATAAATAGTGAAAACCTCATTAACATGAAATAAGGGATCATAAGGCTATATCTAATAATATTACGATACTCTACCAGTTACATAGGTTGACCTAACTTATCAATATGAACAATTAGAAGAAAATCCTAAGCATGAGTGATAAGTTCCAGATTTATGTTAAATAAGTCAGCACTTATTGACTTATTTCATAAGCCACTATTTTAAAAAAACCTTGATTTATCTATAAAAAGTGAGTAAACAGATGTTTAGACTTTTCTTGTATGCGTTAATCAAAAACACGTGAGAAGAACTGGAAAATCATTACTCAACACGCTGAAAACAGGCAAAGTAAAAACCCTAAAGAAGCAAGGCTCGCTAGGCCCAAGCTACAAGTGCGCTAAGCGCAGACAAGGCCATGTGGCATGACTATATGCAAGTACTTCATGCTAAATCAAGGGTTAGCGTGTTAGTCGATGGTGGTGTGCTAGGTGAAAAAAGGCGGTCAAAGACACGTGAAAGACATGCAAATATTGCTTGCTGAAGAAGAAAAGTTGGTTTGTCAGAGCTGGGTAGGTGCGCTAGGCACGAGGATGGTGCACCTTGTGAGAGCCTTAGAAATTTCCATATAAATAGCATGTTTCAGTTTAGTGCAAACGGAGTTTCGATGGATCAAGGTAGTACATAATTTGAGTAGGTTCACTTAGGTTTACAACAAGAGAATAAGAGAAGAAGTCTGAAGGTGAAAATACTGCTCAAGTGACAAGGAAGATCACATCTCCAAGGTTACCTCGTTGATCCTTTTCAAGATTACCTTATTGGATGATTCTCTTTGTCTGTTTGTCAATGGGTGAATGACAAAAAAATTTAAGTCTATACCCCATCTCTTTATAGAAATCGGTCACTGCGACACTGGCGAATTTTGTTTCGTTATCTGAGACAATGACTCCTGGTAAGCCAAACTTTTAACACCTTAATCCCTGACTCAACATTTAATAAGATAGTTCAAATAAAATTCCATGATTAAAGTGTTGCGCATGCTTCACCATAGCATAGAAACATCAACACAATATAGCCATCTAAAAATAAGCAGCTGAAAATCATTAAGTTTGACATATATGTCTCAACATCAAAAGAATAACAAAACTGCAACATAAGTAAGGCATAAAAAATATAAAGAATGAACAGCTCATCCTCAGGGATACATATCAAGGTGACTCCTCTAAGATCCAATGATAAAATCTAAATAGGCATCAATGAAGTCCTCTAACTTAAACAGATACTCTTATACTTGATTGTGTGTACTCCAGAGGAGCACAGACGCCACAACAACAAAGAGGGGGTGAGAATACACCTTACAAATGTTAATCATGAAAATTAAAAGCAAGATGGTAAACGAGACAACAACAAATATAGTATTTTCACAAAACACAATCACAATCCAATTTATAATGCAAATATGAATGCACCAACTCCTTCATCAATATGCATGTGGTACCGAGTTTTTGGGGTCAGAGGTTTGTTACTGATTACCCATGTCTCTAGTTCCTCTCTTAATCGTGTCCCTCTCTGGAAATGTGAATGTCATGGTTCCTCTCTGATTCTGACCTCATTGGACCGAAGTCCTACCTAACTCCAAAATATATGTAGGTATGATCATGTATAACAAACATGCATGTAACTCAAAAAATCATAAAAAAATTTCTAAAAAATTATCTAAAAAATCACTTCAAAAATCATCATCAAAATATGGTTCCACTCTTGAACCATGAGGTTTCCAATAATCAAGCCTCATTGTAATCCCATCAGATTACTAATCTCAAAAATATAATTTATTAAATAATTATATTACATCATTGTCGCATCTCAAAATATACAAACCTTCGCGTGCATTCGCGCGCTCACTGAAATGATTGAATAGAGTCGCTACCGAAGTTTATTTATTCCAAAGAAGGAAAGGGAGTCGATTAAGAAGGTCTTCACAACCATATTTAGGTTCGGGAGTCGATTAAGTAAGGGGGAGGTATTAGCACCCTTCACACTCGTTGTACTCAACGGGAACCTTTTCGTTAAATTTCCGATAAAATTTTAGCATATGTTAATTTTTTCTTCGAGTGATAAAAGATTGAAAAGGAAAATAAAAAGGGCCACAAAAATTCTTTTATTAGAGTAGTTGACGAGATTGCGGGCCTCGCTCTTACGTATTCTCGGGTACAATAAGGAACACAAAGCTTCGTAGTTTAGCGTAAAAAACTACGTTTTTGGTTGGTATGTTTTATTGAACGAGTGTTTAAATTGTGCTCTAGCGGTTAAAAGTTGGATTCTATGCTCGCGGGGGAGGCTTAAGCGCTTTTTTGTATTCGCGTTAGAACAGACTAACAATATCCTTTTTGAAAAAGTTTTCGATCACGGGAGGGTGAGAAAAACAGGTTTGATTTGTTGAGTATGTTTTTAGGGTTGGAAGACGAGTATTTATGGCTTGCAAGTTATTACAGGTTGAGTTTAATACTCAGGAAAATGATTGGACATTACACCGAAGTAGTCTTTTTATCCATTTTGTTATGAAAAGGTTTGAATATTTACAAGTGCTTTGAGCAAAAGACAAATAATTGGGGTTGGAAAGTTATTACATCTTGAACCTAGTATTCAGGACTATGACTGGATATAACACCGATGTAGCCTTTTTCTTTCAATTTATTGCAAAAAGAAGATGCATTTGAATTTTGGGCGGAAAAAGCATTTGGACTTGCAAGCTATTACAGGACTATGACTTGGGTCGAACCCTATGGACTATGACTGAACCTTTCACCCAGGTAGCATTTTTCTTTCATTATTGTTGAAAATGGTCAAAGTATGAATTAGTCGCTTAGATTTTGATTGAGAAAAGAGCTTGATGTTGGGTCAAGCGTTTTATTTGCATTGCGAAGCGAATTGTGAAAATGGTTTGAAGTGAATCGGGTTTTGAAAATCCACCTGACGTTGGACCAAAGGTTTTTAACTTAGAAAACTTATTTACCATTATTAATTATTCAATCAATTTAATCATTTAGTTAATCAAATAAACAAATAATAATGATGAAATAAAATATAATTCTAAGTAGGCATAAAATGGTATATGTGAATGCAAGGTCGTGGGGCATGATAGAGCAAATGATAATTAAACACTACGAGCATTATTCAATTAAGTAACTAATATTTGATTAATCTATTTATTAAGTTAATTAAAATTAATTAATTTAATTAATTAATGAAAATTTTAGTCCAATTATTAATTAATTTAATTAAATATAATTATCAAACTTAATTAAAACAGATTTAGTTAATTTATAATAAGAATAATGATAAAAAAACAATGGGTATCAAAATAAAAATTAAAAACTAAAATAAAAAGGATGTGTCCAAAATGGACCCAATTTCCAAAACAAAAGGCATGGGTGCACTAATATTGATGGTTGTACACTAAAGAGAATAGGTTGAAGAGGACCGGGCTCAACGCCTGGCCCAACAAGATTCAGCCAAGCTGAATGGGGGTGTGCTGAAACAAGAAAAGGGTGTTGACGATGAGTGGGAACGGGTTGGGCCAAAATGGCCTGAACCCTAGCTGAAGCAATTAAAACCCTAGAGGCAAAAGCTCCACCTCGTTCCTTTCATAACCAGCAATCCCCCCCTCTCTCTCTCTCTCTCTCTCTCTCTATGTTCTAAGTTCTACAACTATCTCATATCTCTTCACCTCGTCGGAGGCCGTGACGCCGACGGTCCACGGTGGTTGTCGCCCCTCCTCCACCGAACCTTACCCAGAAATGAAAACTACTAAAACCAACCCCATAACTTTTCACCCTCTTTCCATTTTAAAACTTAGATTTCTCAAAAATCGAGTCCCACAGCTGGATCCAGGGGTCTTGTTAATGGCCAAATTGTGTATATAATTGATAGTATTTTGTGGCCCATTTCAATTGATTTCATGGTGAAGTAGTAATAAAATCATAGTTTTAGTGTAAATAAGTAAATTTAAGCTTATTCTTGTAAATAACTTGTTGGGTAATCAAATTGGTGAATTTTTGTAGGTTTTAGCACTTGAATGATGCTTGGAGCCTATGGAGGAAGAGATGCAAGTGGAATAGAGATTTTGACGAACTTTTCGAGCCAGCTCGCGCTTAGCCTAATCTACAGCGTGGTTTTTCGCTTAGCCCAGTTTGCCAGTTTTTTATCAGAGGCAGTAGCTAAGGTTACCAAACCTCGCTTAGCCCGGTCCATCGCGCTAAGCGCGCTTTATGGGATTTTTCTAGATACGTTACTGATCGCGCTAAGCGAGCCTTGCATGGGCTTAGCGCGGTGGCACTTGATGGCACTTGTATAAAAGCAACTTTAAAGATATTTTCTAACACACTCCTATTTTTCATATTTAGTTAAGCTATTTTAGGTCAAAAAGCTCTAGAACTCCAAAAAGGGTAAAAATTTAACGCTTTGGAGCATCAATCCTCGATTTTTCGACTTTGATGCTTACATTGAGAGTCATTGTATGCCCAGAGTGGATGCGCCCAGAGATCCGTAGCCAGCAGCCCCTCCGGTTCGACAGGAGTATGATGAGAGGGTCGCATGTATGTATACATGGGACATGCACATTGCTCATTAGAGAGCTTTCAAATCTCTTCACTATTCTTTACGTAGGTTGCAGCTTCAAATTAGAGGGTCACATGTGGATCATGCATTACCCACTAGTGAGGAGTTTGATGAGTTCTTTGATTGGCCTGAGGACATGCCATTTCATTTTAGGAGGGCAAAGGCACCTCAGGAGGATGCAGCCCAAGATGCTGCTGCTGCTGATGATGATCATGATGATAGTGGCGAGACCATTTGGGAGGAGGCCACTAGTGAGGATGAGTGATGGAGTGATGGTTTGAGTATTCTTAGTTTTATTTAGTTTTTATGTTGTTATGTTGTACCATGTTAGTTGCTGTTGTTTCAAAAGTTTTGTGCACTTTGAGTTTCTTTTGTGCCATCCTTTTTAGGATGAGGATTTGAAAACTCGTGTTGGTGCACCATGTTTTAGGTGTTTATGTTTAATATTAAGTTGTTATTTATTTATTTTGTGTATTTGGTTAGTTACTAGTTTAGTAGAATTATTTTTTTGTGTTGTTTGTTCCTAAGTTTCAAGGACTTGAAGGAACCTTGTGAATATGTCAAGATTGATTGAATCAACATACAATTGAGTGGTAATGATATGCTTAAATAGAGGCAATTTCAAGGTACATGTTTATCACTTTCTAAACTTAGCATGAATATGAAACTTGTAATTTGTGCACACCATTATACCATGAATTCTTTTGAAATGCATGTTCAACTGTGAATCACTTAGAAAATAAACTTGTGTGAGGAAGCTTCCATTGTTTACTATATGCGGGAGACCAACATCTTTGTTTTAACTCGATCTTATTATGTTTAATCATGCACGTGTGTTGATTTGTGTGAAAGTAAGAAAAGGATCGAGGAAATTTTTGAAATTGAGTAAAACCACTTGAACAAAAAGAATATTCAA